>CM038038.1:39614664-40814664 GCA_021397845.1 Areca catechu
TGAATGATATGGGATGAAATAACTATATATGTGCAAGTGAATGAGAGATAAGTTCTTTTTTTGAAAAATGCTGAAAATCTAAAATTTTTGTTCATTATGTGAGGGGGAGTTATACCTCCTTTGAATTGAAAATCTGCCTTGCTATTTTTCTTTTTCATGTCCAATTCTTATTCTTTAGATGTTTAAATTTCAGCCTTTTTATCATTAAAAGATCTTCAAAACTAAATTTTATTGATCATCTCTTCAGGGGGAGTATTTATACTCTTCATAGTGTTTATTACTAAATTTTTTCTCTTGAGCATTTTTTTGGGGGTATCAAGATACATGAATTTATTTCTTATATGTATTTTAAGCTCTGATACTCTTAGCTCAAATTTATTTCATAAGAAATTTTAAAATTTATAATTCAACATCTCTTAGTATTTCATACCTATTGCAATAAGCTCTAAACACTTTGAAAATTTTTCTTGAAAGCTTATTATGCAATTTATACTTAAAGGTTTTGTCATCATCAAAAAGTGGAATATTCTTGACTCCGTTATTGATTTTGATGATAAACAAAATGGTTAAGTATAAGTTGAGTTCTAACTATTTCTTTGAAGTGTGTTTTTATAGAAAAAGGTTCTCATGAATTCAACAAAATTTGATTGATTGTCAAACAAGGAAAAAGTCCCAACTATGGATGAAAGATTCGTTTAAACTAGACTTTTGTAGTTGAAGAATGCTTGAAAGGACAAAAAAGTTCAACACAATTTGGTTTCGGTAGAAGTTTCATTATTTTTGAAGAAATCTCAGTGAAGTGTCGACTCAAAGTGTCGACTCACAACCCAAGTATCGACTCATGATAGTAGAAGTGTCGACTCAAATCGGTACACAGAAAGAGTTTCAGATGGCACGGTTGAAGTGTTGACTCATGCCAGTCAAGTGTTGACTCAAGGATCAGCTCATCGCTTGAGACTTTTTTGTTACAGAGCTTGCTGAAGTTGAAGACCTGTCTGAAGTGTCGACACATGGATGTCAAGTATCGACTCATGTCGACTCACCAGTAAAAGTGTCGACTCACCAGTAAAATTGTCGACTCACCTGAGAATTCCAGAGAACTTTATTGAAGATATTTGAACTAGGTGTCGACTCATGGAATACAAGTGTCGATCCTAAGTGTCGACTCACAAATTGAAGTGTCGACACTTGGAGTTTTAGGAACAGTAATGGCTAGTTTTTCAAACACAGAACTTGAGCTTCTTGGCTCCTAATGGCTAGTTTTTCATGTCTAATAGATAGAAGTTAACTTTGAGGCCTTGGAAAGGTATTTAATTGATTCAAATTAAATCTAAACACAAGAGAATGAAAAGAGGATAAAGAGAGAAACTTAAAGAGAAAGAGAGAGCTAGTGCATTCATTCTTATCATTATGGAAAACTACCTTCAAGCAAAAAATTCTCCAAGCATTCAAGAGCCTTCAAGGACATTCAAGTTCAACCTTCTTGAGCATTTATTGAAGCATCATCAAGTTGAAGGCAGTACTATTGGAAATTATGTCCTAAAGCCAATCGTCTAGTTTATAGGTGGTTGTGCTTAGTATTATAATCTGTATATGAATTAATAAAACGTTGTTTTTGCAGCTCATCACATTATTCATTTCCCTATAATGAACTCTATTTATGTGATAAAGTCCTTAGGACTTCACTGACTTCGATATAGCGAGGATATATCTAGTGGTCCTTTAAAAGGTTCACAACCAAAGGATACATTGTACAGGATGGAAATGTATCAAGTGTAGGTTGTTGTGGTTCACATTGTTTGGTTGTCCTCTTGACCCAAGGAGTGTGGTGACACTGATGTGATCTGCAAGTGGGATGTGTGACATCTCTTTGAACGTGACTCCATGGAGCTCCTTTCTATCAAAGGATTGCTCACAATTGGATATGGGTATATGTGTCCCTCTGACCTGAGGTCACGATGGTAGCTTACAAGCACCTCCCTGTGCTTTGGTGCAGGACTACCTGAATTTCTAATCCGGTGATGGAAGGTTACTGGGTACAAGCAAGTACTTGTGGAGTAGTCGTGGACCAAGATAGAATTGACCTGTCCAAATTACTTGGATTAAATGTCTCACAGTGTCTCAATTTAGCAAATCCTTGGCCAAGGTAGTCCTAGTGAGGAGTCACTGGAATTGCGAGGTTGAGACATGTTGTGGATTGACTCAGTTAGGGTTGGTAGTCTAACCCTAGGTCATCTTGAGCATTGAAGGTCAAAGGGATGAATTATACAATAACCATGTATCAGAGGTTCGATAGATTGCTCTCGCATCTTCGGCCTATCCGGACACCGAGACCCATTGCTAGATGGTATCTTGTGCTGGTACTGGAAATGTTCCAGTGCTATCGTTTAGGTTCGAACCTATGAGGTCACACGTCATAGAGGATTTTTTCTGATCCAGGAACCGATCAATGATTGAGAATCATTTCGGTATTAAGGTCAAATGGTCTCTTGAGCACACATTGGATTTTTTGGTCTGATTTGGGTCAACCAGGAATTGTTCCTGGTAGACCAGGACTAAATCAAGTTTTATTACTGATTGGGTTTAGTCAGACAGGATTTTATTAAACCAATTTTTGAAATTGGTGAACCAGGTTTTATTTAGAATAGTTGAACCGGTCTCTTCTTGGGTTGGTTTACACGGTGAATGGTTCAACATGGCTTCCCCTTCCCTGTTTCACCAATTCAAATGAGATGAGATCTCCTGGAGTTCGGCTGCAATTTGGATTGGCCCTCTTAAGTGTTCTTCTCCCATACGTCTCCGGTGTTCTTCTCCAAGCTATTTTAAAACACCGGTTTGAAGTCATGTTCTTGGCTTCCCCTATTCTCATGGTTTCACCGCTCTTATCCAAGACTGCTCCTCACGCATGGTGTTTGATTGCACTTGGGAGTTTAGAGTTGGGGCTTTATCGTGTTTCCTCTCCGATGTTTTATCTGGACTGCTCTTCCACCGTTTTCCCTTCCCTTCATGGATTGAATTCTCTTCTATAAATACTGCATGATGGTTGATCACCGGGAGGTAAAAAAAAAAAGAGAGAAACAATAAAGAAGCAAAAGGGGGGAAGTAGTTTGACGGTGATTCCCATAAGGAGGCATCGACAGCGGTGCACGCTCAGAAACTGGATGAGTCGACGGAACCGACGGGCTTCAATGCATCTTCATCCTCTTGGTCCTATGATTGGTTCTTCCTGTATGCCTTGGATTCTCATGGTGGTGTGCCTTCTTGGATGTTCTTTGTTATGTGGTGGCAGCAGCAAGGTGTGAGGAAAAGTTTGGCTGTGATGTGCCACTTGAGAGGAGCAGTGTGCGACTAGAGCAACAAGCCTTCGGTTCTTTTGCTCCACCTATGTTCGATGCTCTCGATTTTCAAAGCCTGCGGGTTTTTGTTTTGAGAATCAGGGGATGCCATATGAAGAGGAAAAGAAACAGTGAACCAGTTTTATTCATGTCTTTGTTTGGGACATGAGATGTAAAGGAAGAGGAGAAAACAGGGTGTGCAAAAGTGGAGGCCACGAGTTGGCGGCCGTGGGTTGTAGGCCATGATTTTTTTGAAAAATCTGACTGCAGAATTTCTTTGGAAGTTTTGGGTTTATTCCTTCTCTGGTATCATTATGTCCTTGGTGCGCTCAAGGTGGGTTTTTGGTGGTCTTGGAGAAGACCGTTTGTGAGGATTATTTGATATTCCTTGCTCCATCTGTCCGTGACCGATTTATGGATTCCTGGTGGAGTAGCATCCATATAGAAGTCGATCAGCGAGAGCCCGTGCGTGGATACTCTAGAGGATGGACACTTGGACACCTCGAGAGGTTGGATCATTCTTCTTCTTGCTGTTGCAGATCTTATTTTGCTATTGAAAGAGTTCAACCGTTGCTGCTGATATGATCTGAAGACTGAGGGAGTCAGTTTTGATCAGGTATATTTTATTTTGGTTATCATACATGGCTAGATCCAGTTGTTATCATATGATTTATATTATTGTATTTGCCTATACATGCCTGTATATTTTGTTACATACATCATGATATGTTAGATCCTGTGCATGAGTAGGTACTTTCCGCTGCATGCTTAAAAAAATTTTAATTATGCAATACCTACTCCTTAGTATTGCATGCCTAGGGTAGGCTTCTGCTGCACCAGGTTTTCCTTCAGTGGTATCAGAGCCACAGGTTCCTGTGTAGCATATCATGATTGCATGTGTTAGGATTACTTTTAGGAACCTAGTTGAGACCTTCACCATGGCCATGTGTCCAAATTAATCGGGATTTTAAATCACTAATTTTATGTTACGAGGCGGTTCATCTATGTTGGACTTTTCAGAAGGATCCTTAAAGGAAACCTATGGTATTAAAGTATTTAAATCTTGATTCATGTACATTGGCATGTCCTAAATGTTTAGGGCTTGCAATATTATAATTGATATGATGAAACTAGATATGATGCATGAAACATGTAAAAAGAGTTTTACATAAATTTAATTAAAAATGTTTTAATTAAAAGATGGCTTATAATCTAACATTATGAATTGAAAGATTAATCAAAATGACAAGACTAATTAGGGTTTATGAAACCTAATCTCATTTGAATAAGCCATCCGGGCTAATTGGGTTAGTTGTCTGATTGGGTCCATTAATTGGGTTAGACCTAAGGTTAGTTGAATTGGACTTAAGAGAACTAATCAAATATTGATTAAGGACTTTCTCTTTAGCATCTATCTAATAGTTAGATAGGTTAGTCATTCATCTTAAATGGATCTAATTAGTGGCTCTATGAAAAGCTTGAGTTCTTAGGCTGATCTAATCGAGTTTGGTTAATCGATTGGTGTCTAGGAAGGTTTGGCATTTTTTATCATGGCTGCATGAGACTACCTCTTTCCTGGCCAACGTGGTTGGTGTCTAGGAAAGACAGCTAATGGCGGATACTCACCCATGATCTCACCTACCTGACTAATCCGGTCAACCAGTACTGATTAGAAGAGCTTATTGATTCGAGTTAACCAATGTCACCCAAGTTGATCAGCCTATCTGATCTTTAGGTTCCCATGGACCAATTTGTTGAATTTAATTCAACCCTCCAGAGAATTGATTTGATCAGTGGGAGGTTGATCCATGTTCTTCTCTCTATTCTTCAGTCACAATTTAATTAAAATCTTCTAAAATTATTAGGTCCTTAAAAGACTAAGTCAATGAGTTGATGGTGTCATAGCCTCCCATTAAGTGGGTTAGTAATGAGCCCTTTAGCTTGGTGTACATTAGCAATTCCATAGAATGGGTGTGCATCTGGTTACTGGGATTACTCTTCCATAGATGATGGTTCAATGCAACCTTCTTAATGGTGATCAGGAGGGCCGGTCATAGTTGGGCTTGGTCATTCATTAGCTGGAAGCATCGGATTCGTCATATCGATGGTTGGACCTAACCAAAGACCCGCAATAGGAGGTCCCTAGGCCGATTGGGGTTTCTATGGGGCAAAATATATTACTGGAAGTTGCTTGGGGAAGCAATTGGTTAGAGAACCTACATTTGGCGCGTATGGGTGAGCTGGCCATAGTTGGGCTCATATGTGGTCTATTGGATTTCAGTACCCACTATGAAATGTTGATTTCATGGATTGGAGTTAAAGGCTCCCAATCTAAAAAATTAGTGGAAGGGACCTTTTGACTAAAGTCCAAGTCTTTGGTTTATTGATTAATTCATATACTTATATGGTCTTAGATTTTCCATCAAAAGTCTTCAAACCTTTCGCTCTGGTCACTTCTAGGTAACGAGAAGTTAAAGGATCCCAATTTCGATAGCTAGTATTGAAGATTGAGGATTGTCCTGGAGCACGAGTGGATCTTTTATGTGATAACGGATCCAACACATGAAATCCCTTCTGCCAATGCTCGGAGTTCGGTCAAGACACTTATTTGAAGTTGGTTTCTGATCGGATTACTGTCCGATGCATAATGTTGGTGGCGATGAACGACGAGTTCAATTGCAAATTCGAGAAGGCCCAATCGACAAGATTCTTCAAAAGTTGAAGGAATCTTTCGGCATGCCAGATAATGTAGAGTGGTACAAAGTGTCTTGTGCCATCTACAATGTCAAAATGCGAAATGGCGGTTCGGTTACTGATCATGTATTATACATGATCGAGATGATCGAATGATTGGGCAAGCTCAGATGTCCATTGCATGAGCAACTTGGCAAGGATGTGATCCTGAATTCTCTACCCTCCTACTTTCTTAACCCTTTCGATCATTATAGAATGAATAACCTACAGTCATTTACCATGGTTTGATGGGGTTGTTGCAGACTTACGAGAAGGATCACCAATTGATGGTGAATTTAGTGGGAGGTCATAGAGGTCGTCGTCCTTTAAGAAAGGGATAGAAGGTGCAAAGTACTCCTGGCCCAAGTCAGACCAGAAAGTGAAAGCTGATCTAGCTAGAGCAGAGTGCTTCTATTGTAAGAAGCATGGACACTGGAAGAGGAACTGTCCTCTTTATCAGGTGTCCTTAGACCCGAATAGCCCAAGGATAGAAAATGTCAGTGACCTGTATCTATGGCACTATAGGCTAGGTCATGTTAACCATAATAGGATAAACAAGTAGCAAGGAGATGGCCTCCTCGAGGTCAGTGATTCTGACTCACTGTCCACTTGTGAATCCTGTTTGCTTGGTAAAATGACCAAATCATCTTTTACTAGAAAAGGTGAACGAGCTACAGAATTTTAGAGACTCATACATATTGATGTATGCAGACCCATGAAAGTAAGTGCCAGAGGTGGATATAGATATTTCATTACGTTTATAGACGATCTTTCTAGGTGTGGTTGTCTTTTTAATTAGACATAAATCTCAGTCGTTTGAAATGTTCAAACGATATCGTAATGAAGTGAAGAAACTAACTGGAAAGAGTGTTAAAATCCTTTGATCTGATCGAGGCGGTGAATACCTATCCGGTGAGTTCATGACATATCTTGAGGAGAAAGGGATTCTCTCTCAGTGGACTCCTCTAGAATGGTGTGTCCAAAAGGAGGAATCAAACCCTGTTGGACATGGTTCGATCCATTATGGGTTTTGCAACTCTGCTACAGTCCTTTTGGGGATATGCACTTGAGACAGCTTGTTACTTGCTGAATAAAGTTCCGAGTAAGTCTGTTGTCTCCACTCCATATGAGTTATGGACTGGACGTAAGCCCTCAATCTCACACCTTCGGGTCTGGGGTTGTCTGGCTTATGTAAAGCATTTAGACTCAGATAAACTTGGTCCAAGGTCTGATCGGTGCCTGTTTATTGGGTACCCTAAGGAAACTAAAGGGTATTTCTTTTACTTGGAAGACGAACAGAAAGTGTTCGTTGCTTTTAGGGCTATTGATGCGGGACAGGGATTGGACTGGATCGCTGGTGAGCATGAAAGTCACCAGGGATTAGGATTTGCAAAGGAGGAAAGAAGAGGGTGCAGGGTTAAGATAAAATACTGGGGTCACATAGATTCCCCAAGAAGAACAAGCACATAGCAAAGGGGCTCACACAGATGCCCTAGAAGAACAAGCACATAGCAAAGGGGCTCACATAGATGCCCTGGGCTCACACAGATGCCCAAATCAGGGATCACACAGAAACCCTGAGAAGATGGAGAAGGGATCATACAGATACCCTAGGAGCACACAGATCCTTCACACAGAACAATAGAAATTTTATTCATCCATCCTCCATTATAAAAGGCTGAGGTGGTATTTATAGATTTTCCAACACTCATTTGAATTTGAATACAAGATAAAAAGATAAGAACGAATCAAATTCAAATTTAAGATAGGATAAGATAAGCCTATCCATATATCAATCCTAACCAACCAAATCCTAAATCAAATTCAAATATAAGATAGGATAAGATAAGCCTATCCATATATCAATCCTAACCAACCAAATCCTAATTCAAATTTTAACAAAAGATAAATCCTAAATAAATTTATCCAAAAATGCTTCAGATCTGTGCCACTCCAAGAATTATGCTTGCTTCAAGATCCGTGCTTGAGATGTCCCCATCATTCTCCTACGGTGGGGTGAACTCGACTCCATCGAATCAGGCTGAGCGAGGTTGATGGAACTGAAACCAATCAAAAGGACTCCGATGCTGAGCGAGGTTGATGACGGTGGCGGCCATGGCGGAGGAATGCGGCTAGCCACGGAGAGCACTGAGGTGATCTGGTGGAGCATTCGATCTGAAGCTTGAGGGCGACGATGAATCAGGTGTTGGGGTCGCCGGCTGTAGGTAGGGGAGATGTCGTTGACGGAGAGAAGAAGATGACCGCCGGTGGGCTCGGAGGTGATCTCTCCGGTGAGGTCGGCGGACCAGTCTTTCACGGAGCGGCTGGGAGCTGGGGTTGAGGATGGCTGGGGGGAGAATGGTCCGACATCGATGTTGGGGAAGGATCCATGGACGAGATTTGAAACAGGGAAGAAAGAGAACAGTGGGCCGTGATGAAGAAGAAAATCCTAATCCTTTAGCTCTGATACCACTTGATGCGGGACAGGGATTGGACTGGATCGCTGGTGAGCATGAAAGTCACCAGGGATTAGGATTTGCAAAGGAGGAAAGAAGAGGGTGCAGGGTTAAGATAAAATACTGGGGTTCACATAGATTCCCCAAGAAGAACAAGCACATAGCAAAGGGGCACACACAGATGCCCTAGAAGAACAAGCACATAGCAAAGGGGCTCACATAGATGCCCTGGGCTCACACAGATGCCCAAAATCAGGGATCACACAGAAACCCTGAGAAGATGGAGAAGGGATCATACAGATACCCTAGGAGCACACAGATCCTTCACACAGAACAATAGAATTTTATTCATCCATCCTCCATTATAAAGGCTGAGGGTGGTATTTATAGATTTTCCAACACTCATTTGAATTGAATACAAGATAAAAAGATAAGAACGAATCAAATTCAAATTTAAGATAGGATAAGATAAGCCTATCCATATATCAATCCTAACCAACCAAATCCTAAATCAAATTCAAATATAAGATAGGATAAGATAAGCCTATCCATATATCAATCCTAACCAACCAAATCCTAATTCAAATTTTAAACAAATAAATCCTAAATAAATTTATTCCAAAAATGCTTCAAGATCTGTGCCACTCCAAGAATTATGCTTGCTTCAAGATCCGTGCTTGAGATGTCCCCATCAGCTATCTTTTTGGAAAAGGAGTTTTTTTAAGATTGAACTTGGTGAAGTTCAACCTATGGAAGAGCCTGCACACTCTAAGGACATCATAGAACTGGCTGTGATTGAATCATACCCAGAATCCATGATTTGGAGATCCGGTAGAGTACCGCATCAGCCGGACAGATACTATGGTTCTTGTCTGGGACGATGATCCCATTGAGCTCTACGAGAACGATGAGGACCCAATCATCTATATGGATGCACTTCAGAGATCTGACTATAAGGTATGGCTTGGAGCCATACGATTCGTGATGGAGTCCATGAAGATCAACAATGTATGGATATTGGTTGATCCACCTGAATGGATAAAACCCATCGGGTGCAAGTGAATTTTCAAGAGAAAAAGAGGCGTAGAATGGAAAGGTGGAGACTTATAAAGCCGTCTGATTTCCAAGGTTATCGTCAGTGATATGGTATCGATTATGACAAGACATTTTTCCTGTGGCAATGCTCAAGTCCATTCGGATCATGTTGTGCTTTGGCAGCATATTTTGACTATGAATTTTGTAGATGGATGTCCGAACTGCTTCCTGAAGGGGAAATGGATTAGGAGGTGTATATGATACAGCCTGAAGGTTTCACATCCACAGACGAGTAAAAAGTGTGCAAATTTTCAAGTCCATTATGGACACAACAAGCATCTCAAAGTTGGAACATACGTTTGATAGATGTATCAAATCGTATGGCTCGTTAGGAACGGAGACGACCCTGCATCTATAAGTCGGTTAATATTTTGGTGATTGTATTCCCGGTACTATATGTTAATGACATTCTCTTAATCAGGAATGACATCACAGCATTGCAAGGAATAAAGGTCTGGTTGTCATCTCAGTTCTCCATGAAGGACTTGGGTAAACTTCTTACATACTGGGTATGAAGATCTATAGAGATAGATCTAAGAGGCTTCTGGGATTGTCCCAGTCTACGTACATTGATATCGTGCTAAAATGGTTTAGCATAGAAAATTCAAAGAAAGGCTACCTCCTGATAGGTTCTGGAATTACTCTTTCCAAGAAGGATTGTGTGACAACTCCTGAGGAAAGAGAGCGCATGAGTAGAGTTCTTTATGCTTCGGCAGTGGGCTCTATCATGTATGCTATGACATGACTAGACCAAATATGGTATACTCACTAGGAGTAGTGTGTAGATACCAGTCTGATCCAGGTGAGGCGCATTGGAAGGTGGTTAAGACCATCCTGAAGTATTTGAGAAATACTAAGGACCAATGGCTGATTTATGGAGACCTGACTTGAAACTGTGGGTATACTAACTCCAGTTTCTAGTCAGACAGAGATGATAGTAATAGTATGTCAGGGTTTGTGTTTACCTTGAATGGAGGAGCGATATGCTAGAAGAGTTCCAAGCAGGCAACTGTTGCAGACTCGATAAGCGAAGTAGAGTACTTTGCAGCATCAGATGCAGCAAAGAAAGTTATGTGGTTGTGGAAATTCCTTGGAGAGCTAGGGTTCGCACCTTCCCTAGATGGTCCTGATCCTGGGTATATGTGACAGCACAGGGGCCATTGCTCAAGCTAAGGCCAAAGTCATATCACCGCACTAAGAATATTCTGCGGTGCTATCACCTCGTGCGAGAGATGGTGGAACGAGGCAACATCAATCTTATGAATATTGATGAAAGGAAAGTCAGACCGACCCATTCACTAAAGCCCTCAAAATCAAAGAGTTGGACAAAGGAAAATTGATATTAGATACTATTCTGATTGGCTTTAGTACAAATGGGGAGTTGTTGGGATTGTGTCCCAAAGCCAATCGCCTAGTTTGTAGGCGGTTGTGCTTAGTATTATAATCTGTATATGAATTAATAAACATTGTTTTAGTAGCTTATCACATTATTCATTTCCCTGTAATGAACTCTATTTATGTGATGAAGTCCTTAGGACTGTACTGACTTCGATATAGAAAAGATATATCTAGTGGTCCTTTAAAATGTTGACACCAAATGATACATTGTACAAGACGGCATAATCATGTAGGTTGTTGTGTTGTTTGTTCACATCGTTTGGTTGTCCTCTTAACCAAAGGAGTGTGGTGACACTAATGTGATCTGCAAATGGGATGTGTGACATCTCATTTAACGTGACTCAGTGGAGCTCCTTTCTGCCAAAGATTTGTTCATGATTGGATATGGGTATATGAGTTCCTTCGACCTGAGGTCACGATGATAGCTTGCAAGCAACTCCTGTGCTTTGGTGCCGGACTACCTAGATTTCTAATCTGGTGACGAAAGGTTTCTGGTTACAGGCAAGTACTTATGGAGCATGGTGGACCATGATGGAATTGACCTATCCAAATTGTTTGGATTAAATATCTCACAGTGTCTCAATTTAGTAAATCCTTGGCCAAGATAGTCCTAGTGAGGAGTCACTGGACTTGCGAAGTTGAGACATGTTGTGGATAGACACAGTTAGGTTGGCAGTCTAACCCTAGGTCATCTTGAGCATTGAAGGTCAAAAGGATGAATTATACGATAACCATATGCCAGAGATTCGATAGATTGCTCTCGCATCTTCGACCTATCCGGATGCTGAGATCCATTGCAAGATGGTATCTTGTGCTGGTACTGGAAATATTTCAGTACTACCGTTTAGGTTCAAACCTATGAGATCACATGCCATAGAGGATTTCTTCCTGATCCAGGAACCGATCAATGACTGAGAATCATTTCGGTATTAAGGTCAAATGATCTCTTGAGCATACATTGGATTTTTCTGGTCTGATTTGGGTCAACCAGGAATTGTTCCTGGTAGAGCAGCACTAAACCGAGTTTTATTACTGATTAGGTTTAGTCGGATAGGATTTTATTAAACCAATTTTTGAAATTGGTGAACCAGGTTTTATTTGGAATAGTTCAACCGTCTCTTCTTGGGTGGTGGTTTACACGGTGAATGGTTCAACATGGCTTCCCCTTCCTGTTTCACTGATTCAAATGAGATGAGATCTCCTGGAGTTCGGCTGCAATTTGGATTGGCCCTCTTAAGTGTTCTTCTCCCGTACGTCTTCCGGTGTTCTTCTCCAAGCTATTTTAAAACACCGGTTTGAAGTCATGTTCTTGCCTTCCCCTGTTCTCATGGTTTCACCGCTCTTATCCAAGACTGCTCCTCACGCATGGTGTTTGATTGCACTGGGAGTTTAGAGTTGGGGCTTTATCGTGTTTCCTCTCCGATGTTTTATCTGGACTGCTCTTCCATCGTTTTCCCTTCCTTCATGGATTGAATTCTCTGCCTATAAATACTGCATGATGGTTGATCACCAGGAGGTAAAAAAAAAAAAAACAATAAAGAATCAAACGGGGGGAAGTAGTTTGACGGTGATTCCCACAAGGAGGCGTCGACGGCGGTGCATGCTCGGAAACTGGATGAGTCGACGGAGCCGGCGGGCTTCAATCCGTCTTCCTCCTCTCGGTCTTGTGATTGGTTCTTCCTGTATGCCTTGGATTCTCACGGTGGTGTGCCTTCTTGGATGTTCTCTGTTATGTGGAGGCAGCAGCAGGGTGTGAGGAAAAGTTTGGCTGGGAGGTGCAACTTGAGAGGAGCAGCGTGCGATTGGAGTAGCAAGCCTTCAGTTCCTTGCTCCACCTCCATTCGATGCTCTCGATTTTCACAGCCTGCGGTTTTTGTTTTGAGAAACAGGGATGCCATACGAAGAGGAAAAGAAACAGTGCACCGGTTTTATTCATGTCTTTGTTTGGGACGTGAGATGTAATGGAAGAGGGGAAAACATGGCGTGCAAAAGTGGAGGCCGCGAGTTGGCGGCCGTGGGTTGCAGGCCATGATTTTTAGAAAAATCTGAGTGCAGAATTTTCTTGGAAGCTCTGGGTTTATTCCTTCCCTTGTATCATTATTTCTTGGTGTTCTCAAGATGGGTTTTCGGCGGTCCTGGAGAAGACCGTCTGTGAGGATTATTTGATATTCCCTGCTCCATCTGTCCTTGACCGATTTATAGATTCCTAGTGGACTAGCATCCATCTGGGAGTCGGATCAGCGAGAGCCCGTGCGTGGATACTCTAGAGGGTGGACGCTTGGATACCTCGAGAGATCGGATCATTCTTCTTCTTGTTGCTGTTGCAGATCTTATTTTACTGTTGAAAGAGTTCAACCGGTTACTGCTGATCTGATCTGAAGACTGAGGAAGTCGGCTTGGTCAGGTATATTTTTTTTTTGTTATCATACATGCCTAGATCCAGTTATTATCATATGATTTATATTATTGCATTTGCCTATACATGCATGTATATTTTGTTATATGCATCATGATATGTTAGATCCTGTGCATGAGTAGGTACTTTCCGCTACATGCTTAAAAAATTTTAATTATGCAATACCTGCTCCCTAGTGTTGCAGCCTAGGGTAGGCTTCTGCTGCACCTGGTTTTCCTTCAAGTACTACAACAAAGCTTCAAAGATATCCACTTTTATTAGAAAGCTTTCATTGTTTCTTTATTTCAAACTTATTCTTGTTGTAAAAGTTTTTGGTTAGCCTATTGGAAACCAAGGAGGTTGTTGGTTAGCCTTGAAAACCAATTAGGTTCTTGGTTAGCCTACAAAACCAAGGGAGGTTGTTGGTGAGCCTTAAAACCAATTAGGTTGTTGGTTAGCCCAAAAACCAAGTGAGATTTTGACTTGTGAGCCTTATGAAAAAACAAATCGGGTTTGATTAATGAGCTCAGAAAACTAATCGACTGTAATCAGTTGTCATTATAGTAAATTCCTAAGGGGCTTTGGAAGTGTATGTAGGTGCATTGGAAAGCACCGAACCACTATACTTGCTTTGTGTTTGTAATTGCTTGTCTCTTTAATTTGCTCTTATTTTATTGCTTTTATTTTTCGCTGCATACTCATTAAAAGCACTTCACACTTGCATTCATAGTACTTAGTTTGATTATTGAATTGGTTCACACACTTGCATTTATATTTTTAGAGATCCAATTCACCCCTCCCTTGGGTTGCTTACTGGGCAACAGAAATTATCTCAAACAATATTTTCAATCTTCTCATTCTATTTCAAAAACAAGCTTTTGTACTTAACAAAGGAGGAGATTGATTTTAATTGATTACTGATGCGGGACAACCCCCGATAAATATTTATTCTAGGAGATCGGATCGTTGGTCATTAAAAAATGACCCTAAGCTAAGTTAAATTAGGCCCAAATTATTTTTCCCAAATTTTTTTATTCAAATAAAACCCTTTTTTTTCCAATTTTTTTCTTTATTTTTTTCTCCCTTTTTTTTTCTCCCGATTTTTTCTCTGCTTTATTCTAAAGTCGGCAGGGATTAGCATCTCTACTTTGAGAAGTATGCAGATGAGTCTTGCTTTGAGGATCATGCAGGAAGGGAAGTTGGCAAATGGTAGGATGACCCTGCTTTCACGTTCGTGTAGGGTCTTCTCCCATCTCCTTCTTCACTAAACGAACCAGGGAGGCTCACGAAGGGGAAGTTTCGCTTGCACGACTTCTGAGGGACAGATCCATCAACTCTCGCTGGTGATGGTGGCGACATGACTGCAGCGGCATGGGAAGGTGGTGATGCGACTCTCCAACGGGCATCAGGTGTCATGGCAGCAGGGACTCGGGTGGCTATCAATGTGTCGTCACGGGCGAAGATGGGGAGTGGAGGAGACGAACGAGGCGCTGGGCTAGAGGGAGACTTCTGGTTGACGGGTGGTTTGCTCAGTCTGTCAGACGGGAAGATCAGGCGGTCGTGCTTCTTCTCCACAGATTAACACAAAAAACCAGAGGGCTTGTGGATGGCTTGCATGGGTGGAGACGACGATCACGGACGGAGGGAGGATCGAATGTGGACCAGCGTGATCGGTGAATCAGTTGTTGTAGGAGATCAAGAGATTTGAGACGGGGTTGTTGGTGCTGGACGAAGGAACAGTCGAAGTGACTTGGAAAGCCAGGATTCTCAGAGTGGGAAGGGGAAAAGAAGAGGAAGCAGGAGAGTTAAGGAGGAAGAGGGAGATTCGGGAAGAAAAGATTACAGCGAGTCTCAAAGGAAGGAGGAGAGCATGGAGGGATGAACCGAAGAGAGAAGAGCAGGGGAAAGAAGGAGAGGAGGGGGAGGAGTCATGACACACCCAAGCTCTTTTCTTAATAAATTTTTGCTAGCTTTTTATTCGATGACAAAAGACATCTTTAATAGACTAAAATAATCGAAACTTTCCAACAAACTAGGAGATCCAATAAAAATGATAAAACAAATCTCTAAACAACGATAAATCAAATCCTAAAATAAATTTATTCGAAACTAACTAATCTGAATAAACTAATCCTAAAAACTAAAACTCCGATCCTAAACAACTTTCAAACAATCGATATAAATCCTAAAAAAATCCTATTATCCCAATCCCTCGTACACCCATAAAAATTTACATTATCTTCATTTAGATATGCTCCGGGATTCGTGCTACTCCGGGATGTGTGCTCATCGACTCCAAGATCTTAGGCCCCAGGGTTTGGGCTGGGCTGGGTTGGCTTCAGGTTCTAGGCCGGCTTCTAGGTTGGGCTGACTTCAGGTTTTGGGCTGGTCTGGGCTTCAAGTTCTGGGATATGCTTCAGGTTTGATCTAGGCTGCTTCAGATTCTGGGCTAGTCAATGTACCCATCAATTACGTTTTTGATTATTAACAAAAAGGGGGAGTATATATAATTATGCATGAAAAATATACAAATAAGGGGAAGAATGATACAAATATTGTATCTTGCTTATTTATATTTGCTCCGATAGACTTGCAATTTGCTCTGAATACATTAAGAATTTACTATAAAACTCAGACATAATTCTGGCAAAAATTGCTTTTGAAACCTATGTACAATGATACTTATTGATTTCTTTTTGGTTAAAAGCTCTGATATGTAATGTTTTTCAAAGAGCTCTGATACTCTATCAATATGCAAGCTTTGATACTCTAATACATATGAAAGCTCTGATACATGTTAATATTTAATTCCAAATATAGTTTTTCCAATATAGAAGCTGTGATCATGTAAATGTAATGTTTTTCCATGCCTAGTGTTTTATCATCATCAAAAAGGGGGAGATTGTTTACCTCTTGAATGATTTTGATGATAACAAAATATTGGAGCATGTATTTGTCTTACTAACAACTCTCTAAGTGCTTTACAAGTTTTTGTAGGATGATTTCATTTCTAAATTATAACTCTTATAATCTTATCTTTGTCATGAGTTATGTTGTAAGTATGTCATGTAAAAAAGAGCCCAAAGAAAAGTAAAGTAAAAATCATGAAAATGGGTTACTTCTAAGTATTTTTCAAGCTTAAAATTTCTTAGAAATTGTTGTTAGAAGAGTTGGAGAGTTTTTTGAATGATTGAAATGTTGCTGGATGATTTCTGGAGAAGAACTGAGAATTCAATGTAAACTCATCCGAGCTGACTCGAGTAAAGGGAGCCGACTCTTATTCATGGCACGCATGAAGGTTTCTAGCATGTAGATATCTGAGCCAACTTAAAGGAACCCTAGCTGACTCATCTAGAGTACCATTTCTTGAATCAGACAAGCGAGCTGACCCGAAGGAAGTCCGAGATGACTCATCCATTCAGTCAGACATCCGAGTCACCCTTCAGAAGTTCGAGCCGACTCCTCTAGAGTCCAGAAAGAATAGTTTCTAGAGAATAGCCAGGCAAGCCAACTCTAATGAGAAGAGCTGACTCCTTCAGAGTACAGTTTTGAAGACTTATGAATCTGAGCTAACTCGAACAAAGATGAGCTAACTCTTCCAGAGTAAAATCAGAACACTATGTAACCGAGCCAACCCGAATGAAGCGAGGTAACTCAACAAGAATTTCTCTGAGGATCCAAGATGACTCGAGTGATCCGAGCCAACTCAAAGATCAATTCCAGGAGGTAACGACTAGTTCCAGAACTTCATTTTTGAATTTGAAAAGTACTCCAATGGTCAAATGTCACATCCCAACGGTCTATAATGACTAAAACCATCTGAGAATAGTAAGACTCTATAAATAAGGGATTGTGACAACTTTTGAATGGTTAATGCTTAGAGAATGCTTAAGTTGAATACAAAAGAAAGCTTGTGAGCTAGAAAGCACTGCAAAAGCATTCAAGATAGACTTCAAGTCTTCATCAACTCCATCAGAAGCTTGAAGCACTTATTGAAGAAGTTGAAGAAGCCATTGAAATGCATTGAAGTGCAATTAAGAAGGCTTCTCTCGAGCCACATCGCAACCATCAGACAACATCTGTTTGTCATTCTGTTGCTTAAGTTTCATTAACTCTTTTTTTGAGTTGTTGGGTTATTGGTGAGCCCGTTTAAAAACAAAATAGGTTCTTGGTTAGCCTGTGTAAAACCAAGTGTTAGGTTCTTGGTTAGCCTGTGTAAAACCAAGTGTTGGGTTTCTTTGGTGAGCCCGGTTTAAAAACAAATGGTGTTGGGTTTGGATTGTGATCCCGATAAATAATCCTACCATATTCTTGTAGAATATAGTGAAAATCTCAAGTGGTATCTTGGGTATTGGACATAGGAGCAGGTTGCTCTGAACCACTCTAATTTGTTATGTTTGCGTTGTGCCTTTTCTTCTTACTTGCTTCTACTTTTAATTATCTAAATCATAGCACCTTACACTTCAAAGAAGTTTTCAAAGAGCACATATCTGTTAAATTTTTTAAATTCTCAATTCATCCCTCCTCTTGAAAAGCCACTTGGGCAACATACCTCATTCAAGAAATCATTGAAGAAATGATGTGATAGTATAATGAGTTGATACAAAGAACAACATAGCAGACCCATTCACTAAGGCCCTTTCTTTATAGCAGTTAGATCGCCATCTAGATTGTATGGATATTAATACAAGGGTGATTGGCTTTTGTGCAAGTGGGAGATGATACAATTATGCCCTAAAAGTCAATCACAATTATTGTATCAGTGGCATTTTTGTGTTCTCCCAACTCAAGATTAATATTAATAAAGTCAATTTATGATTCATCATTTGCTATGTCTTATATTTTAATTTTAAGATTATGATGAATCCCATAGGTTAGGGCAAAGAAATTAGGATTATGATGGTGATCATTACAGTGAGATATAAATTATTATAAATTCTAATTTAAAATATCCTAGTCTGATGGATCATCGATTTGGGGATCGATGAATCCGAAAAGACTAGCTCATCCTATGTATACTCGATGGAGAGGGTGCTTGGTCTCATAGCCACTTGTATAGAGATACTAATACAAGGATATGGGTGCTCATTAGGTTCTGAGTCTACTGAACTGATTCGATAAGAGAACATAATATGAAAGTCTTGCTTACTTGTCAAAAGAATGTTCTCTTAGTGGGAGTTGTGTATGTGGTCCTTAGACCTAAGACTACCATAGTACCTTGTGCATATGAACCCATATTTTGGTGTATACTCATTCATGATAATTAAGTCATGCACATGATGCTTTTGGATATGGTGGATTGTGTATGAAGGTAATGAATATGTTAACAAGGAATCGATCAATCCTAGTAAGAGAAGAAGTTATCCCATATGATCTCTTCGAATGATGACTCAAGAAGTCTTTGATCAAAGCATGATGAGATTAGATAAGTTTTCTAATCTTTCATCAATCGAGTCTTCATTATCACATTGAGATTTGAAAGGATTAAGTGTTAGGGTTTGACATTTATCCATGCCCATCACTTATTGGGATAAAGGGAGATAAAGGATTGAATTCACGGTAACTTTCCACTGAAGGGTATTTTAATAATTTCTACCAAGATTTTCATCTTTTGAGTAGGCATGATGCATTGCTAGATGTCAATCATGTCTTGTAGTTTTTGTAGTTTTCATGGATCATTCAATTAGATTCATGAGTCAATTTGGAAGTTGGTTCGAATTGATAACTTAGGTCAGCTCAATTTGACCTAATTAGGTTAATCAGGTTCGATTGGATCAAATCAGCTTGGACCTAGACCTACTGCTAGCTAGATATGGAACCCAAAGGGTCACACACATTAAAGAATTGGCAAGGAAGTTAACTGTATATTTATTAGGGTCATGGGATCCTAATTGGCTAGCTAATTGAAATACTATTATATATTGGCTAGCCCAACTCCTAACTCAATTGAATTTGGTCAGCTTGTTTTCTAATTAGGCTAACCAATTTAAGTGATATTTAAATTGGTTTGAGTCCTGTGTGGGGCAGCCTAATTTAGTATTTATCTAAATTCATTTATCATTTATCTTGGTCAAATTGAAGAGTCCTAGATGGCATGGACTCTTGGCACCAATTCTTGGTATGCGCCAAAATGCATGTGCGCAGAAGGACCAAGAGTCCTTCTACCACCAGTCAGTCACAAAGGCTAGATAAAGTTTAAAGGACTTCATCCTCATCTCCATACCCATTTGGAAGGGCATTGACTAGTCAAAAGGTAAGAATTCGGCATGGAATGGGTTGGCGCAAAATGAAGAGTTGTGTCTCTTCATTCTGGTGCTAATTTGAGACTAGGAGTCCTATTTGAAGGCTCATGTGTTTCTTCAATTCCTCACATCTGAAATCACACCTCTTGGGCTTCCCATAACTGGTCAAAGACATGTGGCAAAAGGAGGAAAATTGCTAGAAACCTAAGAGACAAAGACTTGTCTCTTGGTGCATGAAAGGTCTTATCCAGATATGTCTTTCTATCCTAATAAGACTCCTATTTGAAGGATCTTATCAAATGGTTATGGATAGACATATCAGGCACCCCATCCCACTCTATATATTGGCATAGGTAATCTGATGCCAAGGCAAATGAGACTTCCATCAGAATACTTCTGTTATTTTCTCTCCCTCTCCCTTAAGACAAGTTTGTCTCTTTAAGACATAACTTGTTCTTTCTAAACAAGGCTAGTCTAATTAAGACAAGAGCCTAGGAAGAAAAGTAGAAGGGATATTAAGAAACTAGGAGTAGATTCAGAGTGTTCTTTGGGAGCCCTACAGGAGGGTAGGGGATCCAGCAAAGGAGGAAAGTCCGGAAAATCGGAAGAGTACCAAGCAAACAAGCAACCTTCGTAGGAGTGCTTCCTTGATCCCATTCTTATGTGGATCACCTCTGGAAGGCATGCACTTGTGTGCTTCATGAAAATTAAGGAATACAGCATTCCAGGTATTCCTCTATAACCTTAAAGATTTGTTTTATTAGTTGTTATGCACAAGTGGTCCTAGGATTAGGGTTTTGGCCGGTTAGGGTTTCAAATATTATATTTTTGAAACATAGTCTTCCGCTATGCCCGGCTTGAGTAACCCAACAAGGGAATTAAATATAAGGATGATTGGCTTTAGTGCATGTGGGAGATTAAAAGAATAATGTCCTGAAAGCCAATCATATTTTTTATAAAATTCTCCTGACTCGTGTATGATATTAATGAAAGGCATTTTGTTTCAACATATACTATGTCATATACTTTTTTATTTTTAAGATTATGATGAATCCCGTAGATTAGGGCAACGGTTTTAGGGTTATGATGGAGTTCACAATAGTAAGACCTAAGATTTTTAATCATAATTTAAAATATTCCTAGTCAAAGGATCATCAAGTTGGGGATCGATGTTTTCGGTGGGACTAGCACACTTATGTATGCTCGATCGAGAGAGTAGTTGGTCTCATGACCACTTGTATAGGGACATTAATATAAGGATGTGGGTGCACATCAGGATATGAGTTCATTGAATTGATCCATCATGAAAATAGCTTATGATTGTCTTACTTACTAATCTAAAGATGATTCTCTTAGTGGGAGTGTGCAAGTGATCCTTAAACCTGAGATCACTAAAGTATCTTGTACATGAGTGATCATTGTCATAGGCAGTCAAAATAATTCACCAACTCAATTCTATAGCTTGGGTGAGTCAAGATCGTATCCTCAAACCTTAGGGCTAAGTTATGATTTTAAAAAGAAAAAAGGGAAGTTGTTGTTGTGTAAAAATAAAAGTAAGCAAGAACTAAACTACTTTTAAGGGAGAAGCAAGTAAAAGGGATTGTTTTAGGAATGGAAGATTAGTTTTGCACTGCTAAATAGTATTTCTTTTATAATTAAGATATAACTAATTTTAGAGATTTACCTGTCTTCCCTCAGCATGCTCCATATCTGTTAATAGATCATGGCACGTCTTCAGGAGGTACTAGGTATCCAACTCTTTTTCTTGGCATGCCCCATATCTATAACAGATCATGGTGCATCTTCAGAAAGCAAGAGTTATCCCTAAACTCAATCTAACATAAAGCATAATAAAGAGCAAATAAAAGGGAACAAATAATAAACTTATAATAAAATTTACCCTTTTTTTGTAGACCAAAGAAATATAAAAGATTGAAGAGCCAGAGAACCCTGCTTTATCTCATATAAAATCTCCTCTTCCCTCCCGCACTTCTACATTAACCTGCTTCTAAGTTGATCCCTCCTATCCCTTTATGCAAGGCTCTAGAGGGACTCCAGGGAGTTCATGGCTCTGGGTAGAGGCATAGGAGCTTTTTTATAGGGTTTAACAGGGGAGAGCTTTTTATAGATTTTTGGTGTGGGACTAAACTAAAGAATCAAAAGAGTGGCTAGGATTTAATTTTATAATAGATCAATAGTTCGATGGCAAGCCCAAATCCTAATTAAAGTAGACTATAGAGTCCTAGTCCAATTGGTGCTAAACCGGTTGAGGATTGGTTGCCATTGGATCTTGATCAAAAGTCCAAAAATTAGCCATATCATGGAAATCAATATGAGCCATTGAGTGCTTTGAGATCTGTAATCCATCTTCCTTCCTTGATTGGTTTCGTTCTATCACCCAGTGCCGCCCCCATCTTCTCTTGGACTGCAACCGCCACCAACACCGAGATTTTATCAAAGCCATCTCGTGCTATTATCGAGATCCACCACCACCGCTAGTGATGCTAGGTGATATGGCCTAGTATAAAGGAGGTGCGGTGGTGGAGACTAATGGTAGACCATGGAAAGGAGGATTGAGTGGATGATGATGGTGTAGATCGGAAAATAATCGAGGAAGAAGATGGAAGATGAGGAGGGAAATGCAGGGTGGTTCCATCCCACTCTTGGTTTGTGGTGGTGCTCAATGAACCACATGAAGATTGATGGAATTTTAGAGGAGAGAACTAGTGATCAGCAACTTTGGTAGCTTTCTTGAGTGGAGGAGATGGTGCAGGTGGCTCCGATAGTAGAACGACGGCATCTCCTACAAGTTCCAGCTCAAAAGGAGCTTACGATCCATGGCTCTACACATGGACCATTAGCTATGACTGTTGGTGGTCCATCGAGCATTCTGTAAACCAAGCAGCCAGTCCATGATGGATCGGGTGCTTCAAAATTCATGCAGGTCCATATTAAGTCTTTAAAATCGATTCTAGGCTTATTTCAAGTCTGATTCACTTCAAATTTATTTTGTTTGAAGCCATAAATCAAGCTTTTTTAATGACAGTCTCGTTTCCTACAAACAATGTATAAAAATATTAATTTTAGATAAAAAAGATAACTTAATTATTAAATTAATTATTTTATATTTTTGTATAATGTAATTATCAACATGAATCTATGTTTTGTTCATACTCATTCATGCTTAGTCATGTATGGGATATTCATGGATATGGTAAATTGTGTATGAAGGTTATGAGTAGGTCAATAAGGAATCGATCACTCCTAGTAAGAAGAGTATTTATCCCATGTAATCTTATCAAATAATAACTCAAGAAGTCTTTAATCAAAGTAGGATAAAATTAGAAAAGGTTTTTAGTATTTCATCAATCGAGTCTTTATTAGTTATTTGATGTTCGAATGAATAAAGTGTGAGGGTTTAATAATTTTCATACCCATACTTATTGGGGATAAGGGAAGATCAAATGATTGAATTGCATGGTAACTTGCCATTGAAGGGTATTTTGATAATTTCCACTAAATTTCTTATCTTCTAGGTAGGCATGATATGTTGCTAAATGTTAATCATGCATTATAGGGTTAGCTCAATTTGACCTAATTTGATTAGTTGAATTATAATTGAACTAAATTGACATGAACCTAGACCTACTAATAGTTAGATGAGGATCCCAAAGGGTCAAACATACTAAGAAATGATCAAGGAAGTTATTTATATTTTTTTTATTAGGTTTATAGGATCCTAATTGGCTAGCTAATTAATATACTAGCATATGTTGGCAGCCTAACTCCTAACCTAATTAGATTAGGTTTAAATACTTGCTATTTGGGCTAATTAATTTGAGTGGGACTTAAATTTGATTTAGCCTTAAGTGGGATAGCCAAATTAAGATTTATCCTAATTTTATAGCTTTTATCTATGTATTAAACTAAGAGCCTAAGGATTTGGTACTCTTGGTGCCAATATTGGCATGCACACATATTAAAAGGCACAGAAGAACCATGAATCCTTTTACAATTGAATCACCTTTTTGGTGATAAACCTTTGCCCTTATCCTCTCTCATCCATGTCCAATTAGATTGGATTTTACTAGTCAAATTGAAAAATTATGGGCATGATTTTATGTGGGTGCATGAAGGGATGCAACACTTGGGATATATAGTGCATGGGATGGACTAGAGTCCTTCTACTTATTAATCACCTTTTCCAGATAAGCCTCTCTAGTTTATACACTTATTAGGGTACTACACCGAGTTTTTAATTCTTAAATTAAAGACTAATTATCAAATTCTTTTCAAAGAGTTGCAATAAGCAACTCTTGATGCAAAATATTTGTGAAACAATGTATGTTTTACTTAGCACCTTTCTACCTAGAGATTCCTTCTGCTTGAAAGGTCTTATTTGATATATGAAATATTAAATTAGGTACTGATAAAAGGATGTTTCAAGCACCTCCTCTCTTTTTATTTAAAGGCTTCATTGATCGAAACCAAATCATCCAAAGTTTATCTTGATAACTCTCTTCCTTCCCTTATTAGTACAAGTCTTTTATTTTAAGACAAGTCTATCATTTTATATCATTCAGGATGATGATCCTTTGACCTATACTGAAGCTGACAGATTAAAGACTCTGACAAATGGCTAAATGCCATGAAATCAGAAATGGACTCCATGATTCCAATCAGGTTTGGACTTTAGTAGATCCACTTGAAGGAATTAATCCAATAGGGTGTAAATGGGTCATCAAGAAGAAGATTGGAGCAGATGGTCAAGTAGATACCTATAAGGCCAAGCTAGTGGCAAAGGGTTTCAAACAAAGGTATAGTATTGACTATGATGAACTTTTTCACCAGTAGCTGCTCAAGTCCATCAGGATTTTGCTTGCAATAGTGGGATACTATGACTATGAAATCTGGCAGATGGATGTAAAGAATACTTTCCTTAATGGATATATTAAAAAAGAAGTCTATATGTCACAACCAGAGGGTTTCGTCTCAAGTGGGTGACCAAACCAAGTATGCAAGCTTAAGAATCCATTTATGGATTAAAGCAAGCATCGAGGAGTTGGAACATCCACTTTGATGAAACAATCAAGGAGTTTGGTTTCATCAAAAAATGGATGAACTATGTGTGTATAAAAGGACAAGTGGGGGTGCCATTATATTTTTAGTTTTGTATGTTGATGACATACTTATCATTGGAAATGATATCCTCATATTACAATTGGTCAAAACTTGGCTATCTATAAAGTTTTCCATGAAGGATTTGGGAAGCATCTTATATATTAGGTATAAAGATCTATAGGGATAGATCCAAGAAGATGCTGGGTTATCCTAACCAATCATCTAGGGTGTAGATGGTTGTGCCATTTTGTAATTGTATATGAATTCTTTAAATGAATAAAAGTTATTTTTTTGGCTGTTCATCACATGTGCATTTTCCTGAAAAGAACTCTTATGTGATGGAGTCCTTAGAACTACATAATATTTGATACAAAGAGGATATATCGAGTAGTTCTTAAATTGGTTCACAATCAAATGATACATTGTTATAGGATGACGATGTATCAAGCGTAGGTTATTGTATGTCACATTGGTTGGTTGTCCTCTTAACCAAGGAGTGTATAAATATTGATATGATATATAGGTGAAATATATGACGTCTCACTGAACGTGACCATCTACGGAGCTCTCTTCTGCCAGAGGGTTGCTCGTGAAGGGATATGGGTATATGTGTCCCTCTGACTTGAGGTCACCATGGTAGCTCGTAAGCAACTCACTGTGCTTCGGTAGTGGACTACCTGAATTTTTAATCTAGTGATGGAAGGTTTTTGGATATAGTCAAGTACTTGTAGAGCAATGGTAAATCAAGATGGGATTGACCTCTCTAAATGGTTTGGAGTGAATGACTATGTCTCAATTTAGCTAAACCTTAGCTAGGATAGTTCCTATAAGGAGTCACAGAACTTGTAAGGTTGAGACACGATATGAATGTACTAAATTAGGGTTGGTAGTCAAACCCTAGGTCATCCTGAGCATTATGAGGTCAAAGGGATGAATTATACGGTAACCATATACCAGAGATTCTAGAGAGTTGGTCTGCATCTTCGTCCTATCTGGATATCGGGTATCATTGCTAAATGATGACTTTGACTAGTATTGGAAATGTTCCAGTGATACCGGCTTAGTGTTCGAACCTATGAGGTCACACACCATAGAAGTTTCTACCTGATCTAAAGGTTAATCGATGATTGAGAATCATTTAGTATCACTATGGGGTCAATATGATTGACTATGAACTAAATGTTGACACTTCTATAAGTCGACACTCGGCTATGATGAGGATTTTTCACTAATTCGATTAGTAAATTTTTGGAGGACTTATTTGCAATATGATTGCAATCTGATGGGTCAAGCCAATATGATTTGGCTTAGGATCAATTAGATTTGATTTGTCATGCTCATTTTTCTTTAAAAGATTCAAATTTGAATTTTGAATTCAAATTTCAAATCTTGGCAGAAATTGGCTCCAAGGTTTTTTATGGAATGCATTATTTAGAATGCAGATTTTCTCCCATATAAACCTAGAGCTAATTTGGTTCTACCCTTAACCCTCTCCCCTAATCACTCCTCCTTCCATATCTCTCTCCCTCTTTGCTACTACTATAAATAGGTATCTTTATAGGGGCAGCAGAGTAAGTTGAGGTTGACTTTTGCTGGGCATTTCTAAGAGAGGGAGGGAAGGTATCCTAAGAGTGGGGTTTGAGAGGATTTGGGTTTGGGTGTGAGCCTACCTAGCAATTAAGCTAGGGCTTAGAAAGAAAGTGTTAGTTAGGAAGGGTTCCACTTCTACTTCTCCCCATTATTCCCCAGCCAAGTTTTCTGGCAGCTTCAAGAAAGTCTTGCAGGTCTAAGGAAGAAAAAGATTAGCCTCAAGGATCTTAAGGAGCTAGCACTCCAAGGGGCTTAATTGGGATCGAGCCCTGGTGTGAACTACTCGTACAGGCCAGACATTTGCGTGGCTCAATGGCTCTTCATCACCTGCATCCAAAGGTTAAAGGTAACGTAACCTTTCCTTCTCTTTGCTCTTGGTATCTCTACATGTACTTTTATTATATCGGATCCAATTGTAGGCAGATTGGTAGATCGACTTAATGATCTACCAAGTCTTTTGCTATGTTGTACTTTAAAATAGTTTTAAACTAAAGTATGTCTGCCTGCTATGTCTTTTAAACTTTCATCAAGGTATACATCTCTCCAAGAAAATGTCTTCTAAGACATCAAAATAAAGAGAGAGGATGACCATGATTCCTTATGCTTCGGCTATAGGATCAATAATGTATGCCATGTTATGTACCAGGCCTTATGTTGCTTATGCTTTGGGCATAGTAAGAAGATTCCAGGCAGATCCAAGAGAGGATCATTGGAATCCTATGAAAAATATTTTTAAGTATCTAAGAAGGACTAAATATGTTTATCTGATATATGGTGGATCAGAGTTAAAACTAGAAGGATATACAGATTCTAGCTTTCAATCAGATCCAGATTATAGCAAATTCATATCAACGTATGTCTTCACCCTATATGATGGTGCAGTGAGTTAAAATAATATAAAGCAGCAAACTATAGCTGACTCAGTTATTAAGGCAGAATACAAGATACAAGTGAAGCCATAAAGGAAGCTGTCTAGATAAAAAAATTCATCATGAAATTGACATGGTTCCTGAAATGCAAAAACTAGTGCCACTTTATTATGATAATACTGAAGTTGTTATGAAAGCTAAGGAACCTAGATCTCATCAAAAGTTTAAGCACATTCTAAGATGCTTCCACCTCATTCGAGAAATCATAGGAAGATAAGATGTTATCATCGAATGAGTAGAAACAAAGAACAACATAGCAGACCCATTCACTAAAGCATTACCTTGTTAATATTTTGATCACCATTTAGATGGTAAGGGTATAAGATATAAGGACGATTGGCATTAGTGCAAGTGGAAGATTAAAAGAAAAGTACCCTAAAAGCCAATCTTTGTAAGGGCATTATTATAATCTACCAACTCTTGTATGACATTATTAATAAAAGGCATATTTATTTATCATATTATGTATCTATATATTTTAGATTTATGATGAACCCATAGATTAGGATAATGAAATTAGGGTTATGATGAAAATCATAATGGTGAGACCTAAGTTCCTATAAACCCTAATCTAAAATGTTCCTAGTGATTGGATCATTGTTGAGGGATTGATGTTACCAGTAAGACTAGCACATCCTATGTATGCTTAATGAAGAGGGTGGTTGATCTCGCAGTCACTTGTGTAGAGACACTAATACAAGGATGTGGGTGCTCATTAGGTTATGAGTTCACCGAACTGATCTAACAGAGAACATTAAATGGAAGTCTTACTTATTAAAAGGAATGTTCTCTTAGTGGGAGTTGTGCATGTAATCCTCAAACCTAAGAGTACCATAGTATCTTATAAAAATGAACCCATGTTTTGGTACATACTCATTCATAGCAATTAAGTCATGTACGGGGTGCTTCTGGGTATGGTGGATTGTGTATGAATATAATGAGTAGGTCAACAAGAAATCGATCACTCCCAATAATGAGAGTAGTTATCCTGTGTGATCTCTTCAAATGATGACTCAGGAAGTCTTTGATCAAAGCATGATAGGGTTTCTAATCTATCATTAATCGAGTCTTCAATATCAAATTGAGATTCGAAATGATTAAGTATTAGGGTTTGATATTTATCCATGCCCATTACTTAATTAGGATAAAAGGAGATTGAAGGATTGAATTGCATGGTAACTTTCCATTGAAGGGTATCTTAGTAATTTCTACCAATTTCTCATCTTTTGGATAGGCATGACATGTTTCTAGATATCAATCATGTCTTGTAGGTTTTTATGAATCAATTCGATTGAATTCATGAGTCAATTTGGAAGCTAATTTGAATTGGCAACTTAAGTCAGCTCAATTTGACCTAATTAGGTTAAATAGGTTCGATTGGGTCGAATCAGCTTTGATCTAGACCTACTGCTGGCTAGATATTGAACCCAAAAGGTCACACACATCAGGGAATTCACCAAGGAAGTTAATTATATTTTTATTAGGATCATGGGATTCTAATGGCTAGCTAATTGACATACTAGCATATGTTGGCTAGCTCATAACCCAATTGGATTGGGTCTATTTGCTTACCAATTAGGCTAACCAATTTATGTAGAAATTAAATTGGGTTGAGTCCTAAGTGGGGCAGCCTAATTCAGATTTATCTGATTTTATTGAGACTTATCTTGGATTTATGAGAGAGTCCATGTTGACATGGACTCTTGGATGCCATATGGCATGCGACAATAATAAGGGACACAAAAGGACTAACAGTCCTTCTGCCAATCAGTCATAAATTATAGATAAAGTCCAAAGGAACTTCATCATGATCTCCACATCATTTTGAACATGTTTTGATTGGTCAAATGAAGGAAAGAATGCATGCAAGAAGTTGGTGCATAATGAAGAGACGCATCTCTTCATTATAGTGCTAATTGAGATTAAGATTCCTTCTGTTTGAAGGCTCTTAAATTTCTTTCGATGCCTTCATTTAAGGACATGTCCCTTGGCCTTTTAATTGATCAGTAAATGCCATGTGGCATGTGGAGAAATCGGCTGGAATCTTGAAGAGACATGAATATGTCTCTTAGTGCTTGATAATATATATCATGATAAGCCTATCCATCCAAGAGACTCCTTCCCATTGAAGGGTCTTTTCAGATGGCTACAAAAGAGGCATATCAGGCACCCCATCCTATCGATAAAAGGCATCGATGATTTGATGCTAGATATCTTAATTCCCATCAAAAAACCCAACCTGCTATTTTTTCTCTCTCCCCTTAAGACAAGGTTTGTCTTTTTAAGACAAAGCTTGTTCTTCCAAGACAAGGCTAGTCTTGTAAGACAAGAGCCTAGGGAAAAGTAGAAGGGGTATTCAAGATCCAAAGTAGATATAGAGAGGTCCCAGAGTGCCCTATAGGAGGGTAAGGAGAACATCAAGGGAGGAAGTCAATAAGGTTGTCAAAAAAAGTCTCGATTAAACAAGCAAGTTTCGTAGGAGTGCTTCCTCGGTCCGGTTTCTATATGGATCACCTCTAGAGGGCATATACTTTTGTGCCTTTTGGAAATAAGGATTATAGCACTCCAGGTATTCTTTTATAGCCCTAAAGATTGGATTTATTATTGTTATGATCAAGTGGTCCTAGGGTTTAGGGTTCTGGCTGATTGGAATTTTGAAAATGAAAATTTTTTAAACCCGATCTTTCACTACACTTGGCTTGTGGAACCCAACAATCCATATAGGCACTAGATCATGGAAATACTCTTTCTTGCTTGACTCTTCCTGGCAGCCTTTCTTCCTTTAGCAGCCTTTCTTCTCTTATAGGACCTTTTCCCTTTTGGAGAGTATCTCAAAATCTCTCTGAAATCTCTCTTACTATCCTATTATTTTTTTTAATTCTCTTTCTATGCCCTTGTCTAAAAATGATAGACTTGTCTTAAAATAAAAGACTTATCCTAACAAGGGAAGGAAGAGAGTTATCAGGACAAACTTTAAATGCTTTGGTTTCAATCACTGAAGCCTTTAAGTAGGGAGAAAGGAGGAACCTAATACATCCTTTCATCAGCCCCTAATTTGATATTTAACATATTAGATAAGACCCTTCAAGCAGAAGAATCTTTAGGTAGAAAGGTACAAAGTAAAATATTGTTTCACTAATATTTTGCACAAAGAGTTGCTTATCATAACTCTTCAAAAGAAATTGATAAATAGTCTTCAATTTTAGAATTAAAGACTTGGTCCAACACCCCAATAGGCATATAAATTAGAAAGGCATATCTAAAAAAGGTGATTGGTAAGCAGAAGGACTCTAAACCTAACGAAAGTTGATTAGGATTAGGTCAAAATTTTCTAGATCAATTATGTAGTGATAGCTTGATCAAGTCTATATTATATCAAATGGACCTGATTATGACTTAGTGGTTGGGCCTGAGTCATTAGTCTACACTACAAAAAATTAAGCTACACCCACATGGAAAATACGTGGATAAAAGCTTAAAAAATATGGATATATGCCTACACCCATGTTGGTAGATATGGATATGTCTGGCATGGGTGTAGCTATAGCCACGTTTTTCTTTTCCATGTGTGTAGGCATATTTTACCCATGTAATATCTAACATAGGTATGATTGTATATGTGGATATAAATCTAGCCTAGACCCTCTATAAAACGTGGGTAATTAAATACATACAAATTAGAATACATTGGAATAATAAAGCATGGGTATAAATGAACTTGTACTATCAATAATAATATATGATATATAATTAAAGATAGTCCTGCTTAATCCAATTTCAAAATATGGATCACTTGTAATAACATATAAAATAAAAACATAAAATAACTATAAATAAGATAATTTTCATTATTATATTAAATATAGTTTATACATAGTGATAGTCTCACAAAATATTGTCTCAACAATTTTGTTAATTTCATCAAAATCCAACGAATAAGAAATAAAACATAGTACTAATTTCAAAAGAAAGTAAATACTAGAACTCAAAACATATTATAAAACAAGTTCCAACTATTTTGCTACACCGTAAAGAGAATAAAGATAAAGTTAACTTTGCAAAATCTTCATATCTCTTTGACACCTTCCATTATATCACCTGAATCTGCAAAAGAAAGGAATCATATAAACATACATCATTTCAGAGCTAGTATAAATCATTATTAAATCAATAATGTACATATATACATACATAATCTTTTCACCAAATAATGTGAGTGCCCATAGCATGTTTCATTAAAGATTGACTTTTGTCCTTTACAAGTAATAGAGCATCGGGCTCAATTGCATAAGAAACAGAAACCTCACAAAACTCAATTGCATAAGAAATAGAAACCTCACAAAACACATCTCCCAACATTTGCCTATCAACATCTTGCTTTATCATCAAAAATAAATATTTCTTTGTCTACTTCTTTTTGTGAGATATCCAATAAAATTACTTCTCCACCCTGCAAGTACTGATTTTATATAATATAATGAATAAGTTTTGATGATTCACCACTTAATAACATTGAACCATTCTATTAAAATTGTAAATTCATTAAAATAAATTTCACTTACAATTTTAATGATTCAAGAATGGGTGATATGTTACTTGAGATAAGTTTATTCAACTCTATCACCATTCTAGAAATAATAGAGAGTTAGCCAACTTTCTTAAAAAATATTAAATTATAAGTATTGTATAAATAATGATATCATAGATATCTCTGAATTATGTTTGCTACTAACATATGACATTTATCTATCTTTGGTGAACGATCATCAGCTTCTTTCATGTTGGCAATACCCTATTAATAAATAAGTACAATAACAGGTTAAATTCATCAATCAAATAGCAAGTAGAATGAATGGTCATCAGGTTCTTCCATGACATTTTCATATTTTCAAAAAAGTTAGAATAATTCTGAGAATAAAGATCAAGTTATCTAATCTCATTCATATAGAAATAAAAAAAAAAATTACACATTTAACTAAAGTACTCATCAAAATTGTTGAACCATAAATATTTGCTACTTGGACTTGGAGAGTTCCAACTTGACCTACCAAGTCATTAACCTTTTTACGCAAACTCTCATTTTCCTGTTTCAAGACTTCATTTGTTGCTTTAGAGCCCCATAATGAACTGGGAGTTGGTCCTATCCCTAAGCAATGGATCATGTCTAGTCTTTCTTTGCCAAATATTTAGAAAATATTTCATCTTCTTCTGCATCTTTAAATATTTTTTTTTGTTTAGTAAACATGTATGTATTAATTACAAGAAATAAATATTATAATAAAAAATAAGATAGACTTATAGTTTATTGACTAATAAAGGATACTTACAACTAGTCTAGGTAGCATTTACAAATTTACCATTCTTTCTAGTACGAGTCTTCACCCACATATAGGGATGGCTCAATTTTTTTTCAGTCCTTTTGAACTGAGTATACAACATAAGAAAAAATTAGTAGAACATAACACACATATTTCTCAAAGCAAGTACTTAAACAAATTTGGATGGGTTTCATATGTAGGTGATTGATTTGCATGAAACTCCTTGTTCCTGCATAATAGGGATACTTGTACTTTTTCTTGCAGTCAATGTTGATATCTACCCTTTTCTGTCATTGTTCCATATATACCAAAATTTAAAACTGACATTAACTATTATAAAAATTAATCTCAACCAATGAAATAATAATTTCTATATACCTACCATTGTAGAGTAGACCAATTGTCTATAGCTTCTTTACAGTTAGCCTCTGGGATATTCTTAGGTACATCACCTTGTCTTTTCCTGTTCTTTTTATAATTTCTTATTAAGTACTTTTTTGTTAAACGGTACTTCATTTCTCTTCATTTTTCTGTTAAAGTCTTTATTGTAAATTATAATGCCCATCTCTCACATCATACTTTTTTGAATCAAAAAATATTAATACATCATAAAATAAGTACCAAATCATAGATGAAATAGAAATCATATCACCTTCATGTATTTCCAAAGTTCAGTTTAGTGGTCTTAGGTATCTTTCACCAATCATTCAAACTAACTGGCAGCTACTCATAAAATTTTATTAGGCTAGTCAAAAAGCTCTTAAATGATTACCCAGCCTCCTTAATTGGCTGTCCATACTCATTCCACTCTACATGAATCATCTTATCAGAATCCATCATATGCACATCTTTCATTTGAATCTCACAATGATACTTTTTAGGAGGTGGCTCTTCAAGTTGGGATATCTCTTCCTCTTTTGAGGCTACACCAGTATCATCTTCATGTACAATGCTCTGCTCATCAATGACTTGCCTAGTTGCACTCCTTTTTGTATATCCAACAAAATCTAAACTATCCACAAAGGAATCCAACTTCACCATTAAACCAGTGATCATTAAGTTGAATAAATAAAATTATAAATAATTTTGGAATGCATATAAAAATTTGGTAAGAAGTTAAGAGGATTAGAATATACAAAAGAAGGAATCTTGTTTGGAGAGATAGTTGTGGGAGCATCCTACATAAAAATGTGGTATAATATGAAGCAAAGTATCCACAATCATTTCCATTTGATTGCATTAGTACATGTTATTATTGAAATATAAACAAAAAGATTATTGATTATTATTCTATGTTTCATGTAAATAATTATTTTGCTTATAAAATAACATAACTACCTTTGGGGCTATCAGCAGTATATTTCATATTGCTCTTGCATCTTTTATATTGCTCTTGCATCTTTTATATTGCTCTTGCATCTTTTGACTTCTTTTTATAGTCATATATGTCAAAAACTATGCTACAAGTAGACATATACAAATAGTATAAATATATTAATATAATCGACTATGAAAATCAAAGATAAAAATAGAAATCATATTTATCTGATTATCGTCTTATTCAGCTTCATATCTATCACAACTATTATTTGGGAGAGAATTTAATAGCAACATGAAGGGTGGACTAGTTGAAGTAAAGCTCTCAACAAAGTTACAAAAAATCACGACAAGCTAATGATCCCTAATGTTAGAAAAAATAAGTACACATCCTCCCATACAATATTTGATAAATTGGAAATAACTAAACCTAATAACCCATCAAAGACAAATAGGAAGGGTAAGATATTTTTTTCAAAGACTTCTTTGTTCTTTATCCACTTCGAAACTTTTTTTTTGATGGCTTACTCATCACATACACGCTAAACAATAAGCAATCAAACCATGAACATGATTGTCTCTCTAAACTTAGCTCTGCCTCCATATATACCTCTAAATAATAAAAATAAGCAAGTAAAAAATGTAAATATTTGAAGACTATTAGAAAATAAGCATCTATCCATCCTTGATATATTAAGTATAAACATCAAGAACTAAAATCGTACTCACCCCATATAAGTAGGAAAGCAACTAGTTGCTACCTCTTTCGTCTTGAATTATTTACCGGTTCAAATAACATTCCCTCATTTGATTGTTTCTTCAGCACCACTATCTTGTATCTCTTCAAGGTCAACCATTTTATGATTATTATCCATTGTTATTTAGAATCATGTACTTCACGATAAGTAGACCTTGTTCTCGGTCTATCCCAAGCCCTTGAAATTACTAGATTTTTCTTTTTAGCCCTACAAAAGAAATTAAAATAGTCATCACTTTTGTTTATATAATAAATATTAGATTAAGGTAAGAACTAGGTCACTTACATAGACTTTCAGTTAAGGTAACAATATATTTGTAACAACACCTATAATTAAAAGGAATGATATTAGTATAGTAAAACCAAGCAATAAATAAAAACATTATTTTTTATGTATCAAAATATATAAGAATATAAAAAAAATAACAATACCTTCAACATAACCAAACAACCTTCCCAATAGTTACAAAAAAAAGTATGAATACCATTCGATATATAGTTAAGAAAATAATAACTAATATCATTCAACATAACCAAACAAGTCTTCCATACATAGTTAACAAATATTCAAGGAAATTCATTATCATATATGGATATATTGCATGGATAACTACGTTACAATCTCAATTCCTTGAATATCATCTCTTTTCCATGCTACATTCTCATCCTCTACATCAATCTCATTATCATAATTGCAAGCATGGAGATATATTTGTTGCTCAATTTCCAAGCCTTCATCAGCATCATTGAAGTCCTCATTCATATCAAAGTAATCCCTTGGCTTTGTCTTTCTAACTACATGCCATCCACTTTCTTTTGGATCTTTTACATACCATACTTGCTCCACTTGATTAGCTAATAATACAAAAGGCTCTGAAGTATGCAATTTATAATTAAAATTTACCAGTGTCAAGTCCCCGTCTTGTTTGACACCTCGATTCACATCCACCCATTCACATTTAATGAGCAAAAACTTCATCTCACCATAATAATTTAACCCTATAATATAATCCAAGACTCCATAATAGGTCATATTAGTATGTATTGGATTATTATCTCTTATACTATAGAAGTTTGCTATTTTAGCTGAAATCACAATGCTACTACTTTAAGTTTTCCTTCGTTGCTCAGTGCTCCTTATATGAAATCTAATCCATTAATTAAACATCCATTGTATTTGTTGACTATATTAACTAGATGTTTTGTTAGACAATGAATAATAGCAGGTAGATCTTCTTTTCCTTGATCTTGTAGCCCCTGAACCTATAAAAAAGATATTATAATATTCAATTAGTAATCATACACCTTTTTTTTATAAGGCAAAAATTAAGAAAATAGTGATACATTACATACATGTCTACAAAACCATTGTGGAAACTTCTCATAGGAACAGTTAAATATCCCTTTTTGATGAATGAGGTCATTCTCTTTGGATCAACTCGAAGTGCATCCTTAACATGGAAAACAATATTGTATAAGTTTTGTAGTAACAACTACAAATTTCATAATATCGTGAAATAAAAAAATCATATTTTACTTATAATGCATATGGCTGAACCTCTTTTTGATTGAATAATATATATCAATGAGCTTGATCCAACTTCACATTATCCATCTTATAAGCACTCCCAGCACCTAAAGGCCGGTCTATGCAATGCACATCTATCCCAAGGTATCATCTTTGGCATAATCATCATTTCTTCCATATCTATTTAGCCATGTCAACATCATCATCTAAGATCTTGATGCAAAGGCCACTGTTTCCGTAGCCAATAACTATTTGTAATTGAATGTTCTAGTTGTGCTTTATTATGCAAATATGATTTCAATCTCATCATGAACCTATCATCATGACCACTAAATTTCACTAGTCTACAATACATAAAAAACTAAAGATGTAATAAACTAAAAACACATCAAATTCAAACATACCTTTTAATTGGATACATCCATCGATAATTAATTGGACCAGCAAGTCGAGCTTCATATGGCAAATGAATAAGCAAGTGAACCATCACATCAAAGAAACTAGGAGGAATAACATCTCAATATGACATAAGAGAATTGGAATTGTTTGATTAAGTAAATAAAATCATTGCTGAAGAAGTCTTTGAGCACAAGTGTAGAAAAACTTGTGCAATTCAGTGACTACCCACTAACTTCCTTGCTTTTATAGATTGGATTGCTATTGGAAGTAGTTGCATAATTACATGACAGTCATGACTTTTTAGCCCCCATATCTTTCTGTGAACTGGGTCAACATGCCTAGAGATGTTAGCTACATACCCATTATATAGACTCCACTAATTGAGTTTGATGATGAGCAAAATAGTTAAGTATAATTTGAGGACTAATGATTTGCTTTAAGTGTGTTTTAATTGAAAGGATGCTCACAAAATTGGAAGAAGCACATTTATGTTGAAGAACCAAGGTTGAATGAAATGACTGCTAAAAACAAGACTTGGACACTTAAAGAAATGGTTGAATGGATGACTAAGGAAAATAGAAACATGTTCTAGCACAAGTTCAGCAATTTCTATAATTTTTCAATAAAGTGTCAACTCAAGGTGTTGACACCTGACATGATGTATTGATACATGAAGAAGAAGTGTCGACTCAGGCCAGTACGCAGCAATGTTTCAAATGGCACAGTTGATGTGTCGACACATGGACCTTATGTATCGACTCAAGGTGTCAACACAAGGATCAACACATCGCCTGAGACTTTCAAGTCACAAAACTTGCAGAAGTTGAAGGAACAGTTATGTTTCGACACATGGACCTTATGTGTCGACTCAAGGTGTCGACTCAACTGAGAATGTGTCGACTCAACTAAATTTTTCAGAGAATCTAATGGAGCAGTTTGAACTTATGTCGACTCAAGAAGAATATGTGTCGACATTATGTGTCGACACATGAAGAGGAAGTGTCAACACATGGAGTTCTGACAATAGTAATGGCTAGTTTTTTCAAGTGCAGAACTCGCCCAAATGCCCTCCAATAGCTAGTTTTTAAGTATAATGGCTAGATTTTGATTTTGGAGGCTTGGAAAGGTATATAAAGGCTCCAAATCAAATCAAGACAATAACTATTCAACTATTCAAAAAGGTATTGAATATCCAAAGAGATTTTAGAGAGAAAAAAGAAAGAAGAAAGAAGTGCCTTAACTCCTATTCATTCAAGATTCAACCACTCACAAGCTAAAGAAAGCCTCCAAGCATTCAAAGCCATCAAGAGCATTGAAGATCATTCAATCTTGGGCATTCAAAAGGCTTCAACAAGAGCAAAGCAACACTACATCGAGCTACATCGACTTATTTGCTTTATTATTGAAAGCTTACATTGGTTCTTATTTCTCCATCTTATATCTTGTAAAGGTTATTGGTTAGCCTATTGGAACTAAGTGAGGTTATTGGTAAGCCTTGAAAACAATTAGTTGGTGGTTAGCCCGCAAAATCATTAAGGTTCTTGGTTAGCCCGAAAAACCCAGGGAGTTTTTGGTTAGTCTTGTGAAAACTAATTAGGTTCTTGTTAGCCCATAAAATCAAGTGAGGTTGTGACTTGTAAGCTTGTAAAATAAGTCGGGTTTGATTAGTGAGCCGAAAAACAAATCGGCGTAATCGTTTGATTATAGTGAATTTTCAAGGGGATCTTGGGAGTAGATTAGGTGCATTGTTGGCACCGAACCACTGTAGCTTGTGGTGTTTGTGATTGCTTGTTCTCTCCCTCCTTTGCTCTTTACTTTATTGCTTATTGCTTTTAATTTCTCTACACTACTACTTTAGAGCATTGCACTTAAATTTTAGTACCTTGTTGAATGAATTGCATATCTTGTCTTGTGAAGTTTGCGACTTATATTATCAAGCTTAGCTTTAAATTTTTTTTATAAACCTAATTCACCACCCCCTCTTGGGTTGCTCTCTGGGAAACAAGTGGTATCAGAGCCTTGTTCTCAATATATAGGCTTTACCATCTTGAGTAAAGATCTATGGCAACCCCAATTGGTACTAGTGTAGTTGAGGGACAAGCCTCAAATAGACCTCCATTTTTTTATGAAATAAATTATACTTATTAAAAAACTAGGATAAAAATTTATATGCATTCTATAGATTATAATTTATGGAAAGTTGTTGACAAGGATCCACATATTCCTTCGATGGTGGTTAATGGTGTTTCCATCCCAAAACTTGAAGAGGATTAGGATGAAAATGATATTAAACAATCCGAGATCAATGCTAGGGCAATGAATCTCTTGTATTGTGCATTAGATCCTAGTGAGTTTAATAGGATATCTACATACATGTCCGCCAAAGAAATATGGGACACACTTGAAGTTACCCATGAGGGTACCGATCAAGTGAAGAACACTAAGATCAATATGTTAGTGCACACATATGAGATGTTTCGAATAGAACCAAATGAATCTATCACTGATATGTATACACATTTTACAAATATTGTAAATGCTATGAGAAGTCTTGGTAAAGTCATATCTAATGCTGATCTTGTGAATAAAATTCTTACGTCACTTCCGACATTGTGGGATCCAAAGGTGACTGCAATTTAAGAAGCAAAGGATGTGAACAAGCTACCTCTTGTGCAGCTAGTGGGATCACTTATGACTTATGAGCTCAATCTAAAACAAAAATCTATGGACATGGACAAGAAGAAGAATGGCATTGTTTTCAAGTCTAATATTCAAGAAGAATCCTCGATTGATGAGTCCGAAGATGAAGAAGAGGAAGAAGGTGAAGAAGCCCTCCTTGCTCATAAATTTAGAAGATTCAAGAAGAGGAGAAAGTTTCCCCACAAGAAGAATTTCAATCCAAGGAGAAAGGGAAGAAAAAAGAAAAAGAAAAGGAAAAGGAAGTACCTACATGCTTTGAATGCAAGAAGCTTGGGCACTACAAATTTGAATGTCCTCTCCTCAAAAAATCAAGATAGAAACTAAGGAAGAAAGTCATGATGGCCACGTGGAGTGATAGCGAAGACTTCAATTCAAAGAAGAGCAGACTGAAATTACAAATCTCTGCTTCATGGCACATCAGGACAATGAAAGGTATGTTCCGACTCTGAAATTGATTTTACTTTTGATGAACTTAGAAGTGCTTTCGAAGAGCTTATGCATGATTATAAATTAGTTTTATCTAAAAATAAGAAACTGAAAAAGCATGCAAACTATTTTCTTTAGAACAACTCCTTACTAAATGATGTTAATACTTTGAAATCTAAACTAGATATTTTGGAAAGAAAAATAATGCTTTAGTTATGAAAATGAAGTTTTAAAAAATCCTAAACAAATTGTTTCTAACAATGAGCTTTTAAAGAAAAACAAGGATTTAAAACTTCAAAATGCTAAACATAAAAATGAACTTGAAAAATTAAAACCTCTTGTTAACAAATTTACTTATAGTTCAGAAAGTTAAATTTACTTTTAAACAATCAAAGAGCAGTTTTTATAAGGCAGGGATATAAACCTCAAAAGCAACAAAAGTATTTCAAAAACTTTTTTGTGCCTGCATCATCCAGTATTACTTGTTCTACTTGTAGTAAATTAGGTCATAATCATATCAATGTAATTTTAGAAAAATCATGTCTTCTGGTAAAGTGTGGGTTCCAAAAGGAACCATTTGAATGCTAACCCGAAAGGACCCAAGTTAGCTTAGGTACCTAAAAAAAAGCTTGATCTTATTGTAGGTGTATCTTGCAACCAAGGAAAAAAAATGAATTTGGTATCTTGATAGTGGTTGCTCAAGGAACATGACTGGAGATGTGAAATAATTCACTTCTCTTGAAGCTTTGAATGGAGGGAGTGTGACCTTCGGTGATAATGGTAAAGGTAAAATTATTGGAATTTGTAAGGTTCACATAACTCCTAATAGTATCAGTAATGTACTTTTAGTAGATGGTTTAAAGCATAATCTTTTGATCATTAGTCAGTTTTGTGATAAAGGTTTTCAAATAGTCTTTAAATCTTCTTATTACATGATTTCTAGTACAGATATAAATGGAGTACAATTCATTGAAAAAATGCATGGAAATATTTATCTAGTAGATCTTGATGATCTATCTTTGCCTAATAGAGAATGCCTTGTTGCAATGAATTCTACCAAGAAGAGACTAGTTGGTTATTGCATAGAAGGTTAGGGCATGCTAGTATGTAACTTATTTCAAAACTTTTCAAAAGAATTTAGTTAGAGATTACCTGAAATTAGTTTTGAAAATGATAAAATTTACCAAGCATGTTAATTTGGAAAACAAGTCAAAACTTCTTTTAAACCAAAAGGATTTGTAACTACTAGTAGACCACTTGAACTACTCTATATGGATCTCTTTGGACCAAGTAGAACATCAAGTCTAGGAGGCAAGAGATATGGATTAGTTATTGTGGATGATTTTTTGAGATTTACTTGGATTTTCTTTTTAGCATAAAAAGATGAGTCATTTTCTGTATTCGTAAAGTTTTATAGAAAAGTTTTAAACAAAAGGTGGTTCAGTCGTTTGTATTCCTAGTGATCATAGAACCGAATTTGAAAATCAAGATTTTGAAAACTTTTGTAATGAAAAGGCATAGAACATAATTTCTCTGCACCTAGGACACCTCAGCAAAATGGGTAGTAGAAAGGAAAAATCGCACTTTAGAAGAAATGGCATGCACTATGCTTTGTGAAAATGATTTGCCAAGATATTTTTGGTTGAAGCTATAAATACAGCTTGTTATGTTTTGAATCAAGTTTTGATACACCCTATTTTAAAGAAAACTCCATATGAGCTTTAGAATCAAAGAAAACCAACTTTGAAATATTTTTGAGTTTTTGGTTGTAAATTTTTATTTTGAACAATGGAAAAGATAATCTAGGGAAGTTTGATGCCAAGTCTGATGAATGTATCTTCTTAGAATACTCTACATCAAGCATGGCATACAGAGTATTTAACAAACGACTTTAGTTGTAAAAGAGTCGGTATATGTTGTATTTGAAGAATCTACTAACAAATTCTCAAGAAAGAAGGATACATCTTATGAATGTGCAGGTGCTGACAAACTTCAGAAGCTAACATTGGATGATCAAGCTCAACCAATGAAGAAAATCAAGACAAGGATGAGAAAGAAGACGACACTCCAATGCATCAAGTCTACCTAAGGAATGGAGGTATGCTCATGGACACCCTAAGGAACTAATCTTAGGTGATCCATCTAAAGGAATAAGAACTCGAGCTTCTATTAGAAATGAATGTGACTATATTTCTTTTGTATCTCAAGTAGAACCTAAACATTTTGAAGAAGCTAAAAAAGACTCTAATTGGATCAATGCTATGCAAGAAGAACTAATACAATTTGATGGAAATAATATTTGGACACTTGTATAAAGACCATATAATATTTTAATTATTGGCACTAAATGGGTATTTAGGATAAATTAGATGAAAATGGTATTGTCATTAGAAATAAAGCTAGGCTAGTTGCTAAAGGCTACAATCAAGAGGAAGGGATTGACTTTGATGAAACCTTTGCTCCTGTTACTAAACTTGAAGCAATTAGACTATTATTAGCATTTGCCTGCTTTATGAACTTCAAATTATTTCAAATGGATGTTAAGAGTGCTTTCTTAAATGGTTTTATAAATAAAAAGGTCTTTGTTGAATAACCACCTAGTTTTGAAAATCATGCACATCCTGATCATGTTTTCAAACTACACAAAGCACTTTATGGATTGAAGCAAGCACCTAGAGCATGGTATGAAAGGTTAAGCAAATTTCTTATTGAAAATGAATTTTCTAGAGGAAATGTTGACAAAACACTATTTTTGAAAAAGAAAGATAATGATTTATTAGTAGTACAAATATATGTTGATGACATCATTTTCGATGCTACTAATTGAAATATTGTGCCTTGAAAGCCAATTGAAATATTGTATTTCGATCCCAAAATCAATGAATTGACATTATTATAATAAAGGCATTATTTTCATCATATGCTGTGTCTTTATGATTATATGATGAACCCCATAGATTAGGGCTATGGTTCTAGGGTTATGATGAGATCATACCAGTGAGACCTAAAGTCTTAAAACCCTAATCTAAAATATTCCTGGTCGATGGGACATTGAGTTGGGGATCAATGTTTCCGGCAAGACCAGAACATCCTATATATGCTTTGTGATGAGGGTGACTGATCTCACAGTCACTTGTGTTTGACACTAATACTAGGATGTGAGTGTTCATTAGAGAATGAGTTCACTGAATTGATCCAGATTGAGAATATCTAATGGAACCTTATCTGTTTGTCAATAGATAATTCTCATAATGGGAGTAGTGCATGTGGTCCTTTGACCTGAGACTAACATAGTACCTATATATATGAATCCATACTTTGGATCGCAATCAATCATGACACTAAGTCATGCACGAGGTGATACTGGGTATGGTGGATTATATATGGAGGTTGTGAGTAGGTCAACAAGGAATTGATCAGCCCTAGTAAGAGGGAATTACATCCAGCTAATTTCGATTAAATGATGGATTCAGAAAATCTTTGATCAAAGTATGAACATTAGAGTTAATTTCTAATGAATGAATCATCATTATAAAGATTGAGCTAGGGATGAATATGAAATTGGATTTGACAAGTATCCATATTCATAATCATATTCGGGATGCAAGTTGATCAAAGGACTGAATTGCCGGTAACTCACCACTGAAGGGTATTTTGGTAATTTCACCAAAATTCCACATCTTCCGGGTAGACATGATACGTTGCTAGACGTCAATCTTGTCTTGTAGGTATATGATTGAATTATGGTAATTCAAATTAGTTAATTAGAATTAGATTCTAATTGACCGAGTCGAGATAGTTTGAGTTGACCTAAATCGGCTTAGTTGAGATCTAACCGAATTAAGTCAAATAGCACTCGGACCTACTGCTGGCTAGGTGTGGAACCCAATGGGTCACACACAAAAGAAAATGATGAAGGATTTAATTTAGAATTAAATCATGTTTGCAGGATAAACACACTAGCATGTGTTGCAGACCAAATTTCTATTCGAATCAGATTCGAATTTGGTTCCGAATTAGGCTAATTGGGTTCTAATTGAACCAGATTAAGGTCTAATTTAAATTTTTGGACATTGGGCTAACCCATAGCTGAACCCAGTGAATCAAGTGAACAGCCACCCACACAAGCCGCCACCCTTCTTAGCGCGCGCCAAGAAGAAGAGTCCACACGCGTGTGGACTCCTCTTCACGCGCGTGGGAAGAAAATTCCATTGGAGAAAAAAAGATAGGGGGGCGATTTGGATGTTTGTCTGACGCCCTTGGATCTAGATCTAAAGGCCAGAAAAATTAAGAAGAAAGATCCGTCACTTTTCGATCGCAAATCCATCTCCAAAAGTCACGATTCTTCCTGAAGTTTTTCCGAGAGTCCTCCTCATCGGAAAAATGAAAATTAAATCGAAGAATCATGATTTTTGGTTGAGGGGACACGTGAGGAATGAGGGATCGTGATTCCTGGGGTTTCAGAGGGTTGCATTGTTTTGAGAAGATGCCCCTCTGAAATCTATAAAAGGGTTTGGGTTCTCTGGGGTTTTCTGACAGATAATAAAAGAAGAAATATACAGAGATCATATTCCTCTCCTCCTCTCCGGAATACTCCTTCCCTTTATGCTTGTTGGGTATTGTTTCCTTACAGAGATAATCTCTGTCGAAACTCTGACCCTAAACAAGAATAAGAGGAAGGTCTTCAATGGTAAAGGAAAGGAAAAGGAAGGGTATGTTCTTCTTCTTTTCTTCCTAGAATTAAGACTTTATTTGTCTTAATTTCTTCTTCCAATTTAATTCAAGAAAAGGAATTCAAGAAGGGAATTCAAGAAAAGAATTCAAGAAGAGGAAAGAAGGAAGAAAAGAAATTTTCAAGAAGAAAATTTCAGCCCAAAAGTCCAAGATTGAATTCTTGAAAAAGAATTCAAGAAGAGGAGCCAAGAACAAGAAATTGTTGTCTTCATCATTTTCTGTGTGGATCACCATTGGAGGGTGAACATTTGGGCACTTGGTGGAGATTTAAAGTTTGGATTTTAGCGATACAGGTTAGTATTTTAATATGACTTTAAATCTTATATATACATGTTATATATTTTAATTCTTTTAAGGAGATCTTGGGTTAAGGGTTTGGTGAAGATTTCATAAAAAAACTTGAAATCTATGTTTCCGCCTTGCCATCGAACCCTACACTAATGAAATTCTTTGTCAAGAGTTTGCTAAGCTTATGTAGGGTGAGTTTGAGATGAGTATGATGGGTGAACTAAACTTCTTTCTCAGACTCCAGATCAAGCAAACTTCAGATGGTATCTTTATCAACTAAGCTAAGTACACAAGAGAAATTATCAAAAAGTTTGGGATGGAGACTACTAAGCCAATAGGTACACCTATGAGCCCTCATGTAAACTAGATAAAGATTAAAATGGTAAATCTGTAGATCATAAATTATACAGAGGCATGATAGGCTCTTTACTGTATCTGACTACTACTAGACCGATATTATGTTCAGTGTTTGCATGTGTGCTAGATATCAGTCTGAACCTAAGGAATCACATCTTATGGCTGTTAAGCATATCATTAGATATCTGTCTGGTACTATTAGTATTGGTTTGTGGTATACTAGAAATTTTTCTGCTGAATTGATTGGATATTCTAATGCAGACTTTGCTAGTTGTAAATTAGATAGAAAGAGTACTAGTGAAACTTGCCAACTTCTTGGGGTTAACTTAATCTCATGGTTTAGCAAGAAACAAACTTCAGTTGCACTATCCACAGCTGAGGTTGAGTATATTGCAGCAGGAAGTTGTTGTGCTCAAATCTTGTGGATTAAGCAACAACTTGAAGACTTTGGAATCAAGTTGGCTAGAACTCCTATTAAATGTGATAATACCAGTGCTATTTGCTTGACTAAAAATCCTGTTCAACACTCTAGGAGTAAGCACATTGAAATTAGACATCACTTTATTAGGGATCATGTAGAAACAATGATATTTTGCTTAAATTTATATGTACTGAATTTTAATTAGTTGATATTTTAACTAAACCTCTCTTGGAAGATCGATTCTGTATGATTAGAAGAGCGCTCAGGATCATCAATCCATTTGATTAAATCTTCCCCCCAATTTGACTTAAATTAGATATATTCAACCTTATTTATGATGAATTGTGATTAATCATTGATGATTTGACTCCAAAAACCTGTTACTTCAATTGATTTTGATCATTCTGTGAAATTCCTGATTTTTCAATTTTTAAGTCAATGTGTTGACACATCATGAGTCGACACCAAAATGTGTCGACACATGCATGAGTCAACACATGACCGACAGGAAATTGAGATTTAAGGGGTTTCCGAACCGTTTTTTTCCTCCAAATTTCTTTCTCCTCTGAGCCGACACACCTCGATTCTAGGTATCCATACTGTTCATCCTCCCATTTCTTAGTTTTTAGCCATGGATTTCTTGGATTTGAGACTTTGGTAGCCATTTTTGTTGGAAATCTTCTTAGATTTTAGCTCCTAAACCCTAGAAACCCTCTTTCTTCCACCAAAACCTTGCCAAATCTTTGATTCTTAACAATGGGTCCTCAGAAACAAATCATTCACCGACCTCGTCAGTCACAGAATGAAAAGGAGCGGAGAACGAAGGCACAACATGAGTCTAGAGCTCCGAATCTGCCTGCACGACCGTTGTTTACTCCTTCTAGCCAGATGAGCTCTAAGACAGTGGTTGGAGGATGCCGAGTGGACTTCTCCTTCTTAGACCAAGCATTTCAGGATTGGAGATTGTATTAGACATGCTAGTTTGGCCTCTTTTTTTCGCTTAGCGAGAGATACTATCCCGGGTTGATGAGAGAGTTCTACGGATCACTGCCCGCGGATTAGATGGCTAGATTGCTCAGGTCAGAGGATGGGATATTCCCATTTCAGCAGAGGTTCTAAGCAGAGTATGGGATATACCCATGACTGGATCATTGGTTGATAGTCTGATGGACAGAGTTAGTGGTCTTCGGTGTATTTTTGAGTCCGATATCTTACCAGAGGGAGCTACTATTCCTGCATCGAGATTGTCTACGGAGATGAGACTGCTACATCATATTGTCACCTGGATTCTTCTGCTGAAGACCGGTCCTTTCGACTACGTTGCCGTGCAAGAGTTGCTCGTGATGGTCTCATTGATTCAGCGGATGCTAATTTTCTTCTTGTTCTGATGGTATATCAGATTACCGAGGCATCGTCTAGTCAACGGCTCTGCTTGCCGTATGGCATGGGATTGACTGTACTATTTTGAGAGTATGGAGTCAGCTTCCAGGATGAGCCTTATCATACTTTGATCCATACCGATGTATATGACATCAGGTCATTGCATTGCATGGGTTATCATTTAGTCCAGGCCAGTGGACACGGAGGACATCAGGACAGGCTGAGGATAGAGCTGACATTGATGAGAACATAGCAAAGGAGGAGCGGATTCTTTCAGGTGAGGCTAGACCGCGCGAGACACAGCCTGAGATGGCAGCACAGTCAGCTCAGCCTGATCCTTCTACATCTACCCAGCCACAGCCAGTGTAGACAGAGACTCATGGTACTTCGGATACCTTAGAGGACAGAGTCAGACGCATAGAGATCGATGTTTTCATCATGAGGCAGTGTCTAGACGTCTTTATTGCTGAGACGAGAGAGAGCCACATTGGTCTTAGTGATGGTAATTCGGCTATTCTCTCAGCACTGTCTAGATCTTCGACGAGTGCTCCTACTACAGACACTGTTCCTACTTCTGTTGATGTACCTACCCCAGCACCAACTGATGACCTTGCTGATATCGACACTGGTGTTGAGACTACTGTTGGAGATGGAGATGGAGATACAGTGATTGGAGATATTGATGGAGATGAGGAGACTGACTCAGATCGTTTTGATATTACTAATCTTACGTCAGAGCCAGTTGCGGAGGTGATGGATGATGTGCCTGCGAGCCCTATTGTTGATCCATCCTTCTCATCTGACCCGTTTCCTGATTCATCCTCTACTTCTAGATCGGTTGATCACAGTCCAATTCCTATTCCTATTCTTAGTCCTGTTATTAATATACCTATTATTGATTCACCTATTGTTGATTCTCTTGTCATTCATACACCTATCATTGAGACACCCTCTTTTGACACATCTATTGTAGATACACCGATACCTTCCATAGCTGATACTATTATTCTTGATATGCCTGTATCATCAGCTGTTACACCTACTTTTGATAGTCTTACCTTTCATACTTCATCAGTCATTTGAGAGCTTGGGTTTTACACACTCGGCATTCAGTATCTTGTTTCTGGTCCTACTTTTGATCGTACTCCTGCTCCAGCTGTTGCTGAGATGATTCACCCGATCAGTTTAGTTCCTGCGGAGGATGAGCTCCTACCTCTACTGCTTCAGCTAGAGGTCAGACTTATATTCGTTGCAGAGGACGTGGATGCCGTACCCCTCCTCAGCCAAACCAGGACCAGACTTTGAGATCTTCGATCACGATGGCTGCGAGCTCGATCTTCTTCTGATACCGGACCGATCGAGATCGGTCATCTTCTGATGACTCGATGATGAGGATTAGGATATTGATGTACTTCTAGATAGTTTTATACTTCTAATAGTTTACATTTATGCTTATATGTACTTTTACCTTTATTATGTACTTGATGTACAAGTTTCTGACATATATGAAAACTATTTGTTTTCTCATTTCTATGTGTTTGATCAAATGAATGATGTCTTGAATTGCTTTAATACATTCAATGACTATGCTAGATCTTGTCTATTCATTTTCTTTACTTCCTACCTTTTTAATGATAACAAAAAGGGGGAGTAAGATGGTAAGATGGTGAGAAATTTAATTATAAATGACAAATTTTGAAAATTCTTGAAAAATGATATGTATACGCATTATTTTTTTATAAAAAAACTGAATTGAAAATCATTTACAAAATTTCTTAAGAAATGGGGAGCTTTACCTTATGTTCAATGAAAATCCTTTCGAAATAAATTTAATCATTAAAAAACCCCTCTTTCAATGTTAAAAGATTTTTTACAAATTTTGTTATGAATCATGGATTCAGGGGGAGCTTTGTTGATTGTTGAAACTTCTTTGTAAAGTATCATAATACATGCACTCTATGAATTTAAATGTATATCATAGTTCTAATACTTTCTAATCTTGTAACAAGCTCTAATTCTCTTACTTGTGGTCTAAATGATTATATCTTTAATGCAAGTAATGCTGATATATTTGATGCTTTCAATATTATGCACCTTAAACAATTCTCTTAAAGCCTTACTTTTAAAAGCAATTTATACTTAAGGGTTTTGTTATCATCAAAAAGGTGGAGATTGTTGACTCCACTAATTGATTTTGATGATAAGCAAAATAGTTAAGTATAATTTAAGAACTAATGATTTGCTTTAAGTGTGTTTTCATTGAAAGAATGCTCACAAAATTTAAAGAAGCATATTTATGTTGAAGAACCAAGGTTGAATGAAATGACTGCTCAAAACAAGACTTGGACACTCAAAGAAATGGTTGAATGGATGACTAAGGCAAATGGAAACATGTTCTTGCACAAGTTTAGCAATTTCTATAATTTTTCAATGAAGTGTCGACTCAAGGTGTCGACACATGACATGATGTGTCGACACATGAAGAAGTGTCGACTTAGGCCGGTATGCAGCAATGTTTCAAATGGTACAGTTGATGTGTCGACACATGGACCTTATGTGTCGACTCAAGGTGTCAACACATGGATCAACACATCGCTTAAGAATTTCAAGCCACAGAACTTGTAAAAGTTGAAGGAACAGTTGATGTGTCAACACATGGACCTTATGTGTCGACTCAAGGTGTTGACTCAACTGAGAATGTGTTGACTCAACTAATTTTTCCAAAGAATCTGAATGGAGCAGTTTGAACTTGTGTCAACTCAAGAAGAACATGTATCGACATTATGTGTCGATGCATGAAGAGGAAGTGTCGACACATGGAGTTCTGACAACAGTAATGGCTAGTTTTTTCAAGCACAAAACTCGCCTAAATGCCCTCCAACGGCTAGTTTTTCAAGTATAACGGCTAGATTTTGGTTTTGGGGGCTTGGGAAGGTATATAAAGGCTCCAAATCAAATCAAGACAACAACTATTCAACTATTCAAAAATGTATTGAATATCCAAAGAGATTTTAGAGAGAAAAGGAAGAAAGAAGTGCCTTAACTCCTATTCATTCAAGGTTCAACCACTCACAAGCTAAAGAAAGCCTCCAAGCATTCAAAGCCATCAAGAGCATTGAAGATTATTCAATCTTGGATATTCAAAAGGCTTCAACAAGAGCAAAGCAATACTACATCGAGCTACATCGACTAATTTGCTTTATTATTGAAAGCTTACATTTGTTCTTTATTTCTCCATCTTATATCTTGTAAAGGTTATTGGTTAGCCTATTGAAAAACCAAGTGAGATTATTGGTAAGCCTTGAAAACCAATTAGGTTGGTGGTTAGCCCGCAAAACCACTAAGGTTCTTGGTTAGCCCGAAAAACCAAGGGAGGTTTTTGGTTAGTCTTGTGAAAACCAATTAGGTTCTTGGTTAGCCCGTAAAACCAAGTGAGGTTGTGACTTGTAAGCCTTGTAAAACAAGTTGGGTTTGATTAGTGAGCCCAGAAAACTAAGGGTTGTAATCATTTGATTATAGTGTATTCACAAGGGGATCTTGGGGAGTGGATGTAGGTGCATTGTTAGCATAGAACCACTATAGCTTGTGATGTTTGTGATTGCTTGTTCTCTCCCTCCTTACTCTTTACTTTATTGCTTATTGCTTTTAATTTCCATTGCACTACTACTTTAGAGCATTGCACATAAATTTTAGTACCTTGTTGAATTGAATTGCATATCTTGTCTTGTGAAGTTTGCGACTTGTATTATCAAGCTTAGCTTTAAATTTTTTTTTAGACCCAATTCACCCCCCCTCTTGGGTTGCTCTCTAGGCAACACATTAGGAACCTTCACATCTTTATGAACTTGGAACATGCTTTCCTTCTCCTTTTACTTAATGTAAAGCGAGCTGGTGGCAACAAGATCTTTTTCAGACCTACAAATTTGAGATGAAAAGATGGTCGTATATTTAATTCGACTAAGTCTTGTCAAGCTTTCAAGCCATCCTTACTTTTACCATCAATTCCAAATAATGTTCCAGTCAAACTGTCAAAGACATTCTTTTTGATGTGCATTTCATCAAGGTTATGCCAAACAAGTAATAATTTCTAATATGGCAAATCGAAAAAGATACTCTTCTTTTTCTATGCCAGGTATTTATCTTTCTCAATATTATTAGGCACTTTTATAGTATTTCTCTTCTTTGATTTCTTTTGTTTTGGTGCTCTCTTCAAATTCTTGCTTGACTTCCTTTTTCTTTTCTTCAAATTTTTAGAAGTTTCTGAGATAAAAGTAAGACTTTAGTTACTGGAATAGTCACTCCTAGAAGGTAGAGTAGGTGCATCTCTCATGTCTTCTTTCTTATAAAAAAATCTTGATTTATTCATCGAAATTTATGATCCTTGTCCAACCACCATCTATAACCAGCTTAATAATGTTTCCCTCATGAATGTAACCAATCAGAACATGTATCTTTATTACATTATGGACATGACAATCATCCTTTCGTGCTCTAACTTGACAAGCATCCGTAAGCAGGGAAATCATTTATGGTCCACAATAATGCAGCACGCATGTTGAACCTCTCTCCTCTCGAAGCATCATATGTGTCAACTCCATTCCATAAAATATTTAATTCATGAATGAGAGGTTGTAGGTAAACATCAATGTTGTTACCAGGTCCATGTGGACCTAGTATAAGTAATGATACAAATATATTAGGCCATTTCATACACTCCCATGGTAACAAATTATAAGGCAACAAAATAATCAGCCAAATGCTATAGCTTATGCTCATATTACCAAAAGGATTAAACCCATCGCTTGCTGAGCCAAGATGAACATTTCAAGAGTCAAATCTAAAATCATTAATCACATTAAGAGATTTTCAACAAGATGAATCAGCTAGATGTCTCAAGATGCCATCTACTTTTCGCTCTTCTTTATGCGACCTCATTTTTGTAGCCAATTTAAAGCACAGGTACATCCTCTAAAGTCTTGGGATTAATGAAAAATAGTGAAGGATCTTTTTGGACTTTTTTTCCCTTTATGGCCATAACGAGTTTCTTTTTAATCCATCCATCCTCTCCACATTTTAGATAACTTGTATGATCATTATTCTCCTCCCCCCAATACAAAATGCAATCATTCAGATATGCATCTATCTTTTTATAACTATAACCTAATGCGGCAACAATCTTTTTAACTTCATTATAAAAACTTGGATGTGCATTGCCATCTGGAAGAAGAGGTTTATACAACTACATCATCAAATCAAAAGTCATTTGGGACATTTTAGTCATGCACTTAATGTTGAACAGACAGAGAATAAAAGAAAGCTTCTTGACACTCTTACAACCTTCAAATAATAGTTTTTGTGTATCATGAAGCAACTTCTTTAATCCATTAAAATTCATCTCCATCTCCTAGACCAGTATCACCATATTCAAATTCCTTGTCATCATCAGCTATAGCTTTAAGTGCATCTAGTACCATTTATGTATGCCATCATCCTTAGTACAATCTCCACTTGTGCTATTTATATTAGAAGGAATACTATGAGCTGAAATATCTGAATGCAATTCCCAAAGTCTCCTATCTCTTATAATTCTATTAGAATGTACTCTAATTGTATCTTTGTCATAGGTCAGACCAAAAACACACTGTAGACAATGACACTTAAATGTATCTATTGACCCCATAATTGATTTTGATGATAACCAAATACTGGAGCATGCACATTTATTTCTAACAACTCTTCAAGTGGTTTACAAGTTTTTGTAGGATGACTTATTTGTTCAAACTTCAACTCCTACATTTTTACTTCTTGTTTTGAGTTGTGTTGTAATCTGATTTTATAAAGAAGAACCCAATGAAAAAGTTAAGAAAAATATGTAAAAAGGGTTACTTCTATGTGTGTGTGCGCGCGCCTTAAAATTTATTTTGAGTTGGTGTGCACAAAAAGTTTAAAAGTGTTGATAAGAGTTTTCTTGAAGTTTAATTGTAAAAATCCTGAAGAAGTCACTCAATTGATCCAGTACAATGAAGAGCTGACTCTACCTCATGGCACGCAATAAGGATTTTGGTATGCAGCAATTCGAGCCGACTCGAAGCAATCCGAGCCGACTCTAGTAAATCCGAGTTGACTGGAATAAGTCTGAGCCGACTCTTCTAGAGTCTAGTTTTGAAGTTTTCTAAGAACAAGCCAAGCGAGCCGACCCAAACAGAAAGAGCCGACTCTGCCAAACATAATTTTGAAGACATGAAAAGTGAGCCGACCCAAACTACATTGACCCGACTCTTCCAGAGTAAAGATTTCGAACATGAGAAGAAGAGCCGACCAAAGTTCAAGAGAGTCGACTCCTCGAGTTCAAGATTTTCAAAGATGAAAGTTCGAGCTGACCCGAGCTATAAAGAGCCGACCTGTCTAGAGTGAAGTTTTGCACCCTGAGACAAAGAGCTGACTGCACTGAAGAATTGGTGACTCGACCTATCAACTTGAAGGATCCGAGCTGACTCGAATATCGTCTTCAGGTACATAATGTCTAGTTCCAGAATTTCTTTTTGAATGCTAAAAAGTTCTCCAACTATCATATGTCACATCCCAACGGTCTACAACATCTCAAAAAACTGTCTTGGAGTGATGGAAGACCTTATATTTGAGGGTTTTGAACTTCCTTGAAAATTTAATTAGAGAGTTCCTCAAAGTTTTAAGACCTTATTGAATATCCTACCACCAATGAAAAGAGCACAAGAGTATTCAAGTCAGTCTTCAAGTCTTCACCAACTTTGATATGAAGCTTGAAGCAATTTGGAAAGAAGCCACTGAAGCAATTAAAGCACCTTGAAGCACATTCAAGTGGACTTCTATCAAGCTGCACCGGTAACTATCCACAAATTGAGTTTGTCATTTATTGTTGCATTTATTTCAATTCATTTATGAATTGTTTGGGTTATGATGAGCTCGTTTGAAAAACCAATAGGTTCTTGGTGAGCCTTTGATAGAAACAAGTGTTGGGTTCTTGGTGATCCTAGTAAAACTAAGTTAGGTTCTTGGTGATCCTATAAAAAACAAGTTGGGTTTTTTTTGGTGATCTGTTTAAAACTAAAGGGTGTTGGGTTTTCTTTGGTGATCCCGTTAAAACCAAAGTGTAGAGGTTTTGGATTGTGATCCTGTAAAACAATCCTACTGTATTCAGGTGTGAATATAGTGGAAATCCCAAGTGGTATCTTGGATAGTGGACGAAAGAGTTGGGTTGCTCCGAAGCACTATAAATCCTATGTGTTTATGTTATGCTTCTTCATTCTTATTTAGCTTCTACAAATTATTAATCTGCCACAGCACCTAACACTTTAAAAGGATTTTTAATTACACATTATCTATTTAAACTTCTCAAATTCTAAATTCACTCCCCTCTTGGGTAGCCACCTGGGAACAGTATCTCTTTCCAATCTCCAACATGCATACTTGATAAATTCATCAACTTCCTTCAAGTACTCTACTGTTCCCCTAAAAAGAAAATGTTGAGAAAATGAGAATCTAATATATATATATACAAATTCTAGCCTTATAAATCAATCTTCGATACCATGGTAGATTCAACCAACTCCAATCTATGTCCATATATATATACGTATCTAAAATAAACATAAAAAAATAAAAAAAGTAAGGATACTGAGATAAATTTTTTTTGAAAGGCTACCATACAATGATTAATAAGAATACGCGAGCATACCTTGAGCTGCACTTCTTCGCTTAGCGGTAACAAAGCAAGGAGGATGAAGGTCTTAAATTTGCATTCAAAAGCCTCCTGATAGAGATCGGACTCAGGCGAGTAGTCGAACAACCTCACCTAGTAGATAATTTGATCCATCACAATGATTGCCACATCATAGCCGTTCATCCAATCGACCAATTAATTGCAAAGCAAATGTATAGTAGGTAATGGGCATCTCTCAATTGATTTTGAATTATTTAAATTCAAGAGGATAACATGGCGAGTGACCATAGGATTAGTGCACTAACCTTGGTCCATTTAATGATTAGACATCTCTCAATGGTTGTTAGTCAATTTTTGTGACCTACTCATTGCTGCACAAGAGTACCCAAACAACCTAGGGCCTACTTGGAGAGGATGGGGATGCAATTTCTTGCTTAACTACAAGCATAACATTCCATCCCAAAACTAGTCGGTGATTGCAAGTGGATCAAAGGCTCTTGTATAAGCAGGGTAGGGCAACAAAAAACCTACAGGGACCATTATAAAACTGTGGAAGGCCCTGGAGGTCAAACAATTATCGATGGTGGGCCTTGAGTAGGATCTCAAAGTTCAAAATACTACCGACATTCTCAAATTTTTGTATTCCCCATTGGAAGGTAAACTCTTTAAATAAAACCTTCTTAACCCCGGAACCATTCCAAAAATTTGCATTTAAATAACCATTGGAAGCAATAAGCATCATTTCATCCCGGCCCTAACCATCATGATCACGACCTCGACCACCCCCTTTGTTTCTCTAAGCTATTCCATCCTCTCTCTCTCTTTTAGACCACCGCCCCCGTCCCCGGTTCCTCCCCCATGACCCTACCCCTCTCGACTACCGATGTCGATCGACCCACCCTCTATTTCTCTCTCCCTTCTTCTTCTTCCTGAGCAATTTCACTCTTTTGGACACCAAGCCCCCCTCCCTCGGTGGCTACCCCGCGGCCCAGCCCCTCCCCATTACCGACATTGACCCCCCTCTATTTCTCTCTCCCTTCTTCAAGCCATTTCTATTTTGGATCCCCGGCCCCCCCGTGGCCCCCCCCGCGGCCCTGCCCCTCCCCACTATCGACCTCAACCCCCCACCTCACTCGATGGCCCTCCCGCGGCCCTACCCCTCCCCACTACTGAGTCGATGGTGGTTCTCGAGTCGAGTCCAAGGAGAAGGTCCCCTCGTCATCACCTCCATCGACTGGCACCCGCCCCCCCTAGGCCATGATGCTCTTCCTCTTACATTGCCGGATCCATCAAAGAAATAAAAAAAAAGGCTATCAACCAAAAATGAACTCACCTTTGCCACCACCGACGATGATCAACAATCTTTGCTGCCACCGACGAGTTATTGACATCCATCCTAGGGTTGGAAACAGAGAGGTGCATGGATTAAATACCGAATGGATCACATGCAGGACTCAACCCAAAAAAAAACCAAAAGGATCGGGAGGTTTTACGGGCTGCACCAACGAAAAAAATCAGCCCATTCCATCGCTCAACAAAAAAAGTAAAATATTAATATATTTAATATAATTATAATCAATATTTGACATTATATTAATCTAATAAAATATAAATAATATGATACATTGTAATATATTATGGTAAATTGTAATATAGTATAATTATATTTTTAATAGTTCAAAATATAAAATATAACATAGTATATACAATAAATTATAAAATATGATATATTATATTATATTATATATTGTGTTGTATTATATTATATTATACTATATAATACTATATTATATTATATTACACTATATTATATTTTATTACTTTATGTTATATAATGTAATTTTATAATATAAAATTATATAGAAGAATATAATAATATGATATATTATAATGTAGTGTAATATTTTTGATATTTAAAAGTACAAAATATAAAAATTATATTATAATAAATTATAAAATATGGTATATTACATCATACTATATTATATTAGATATATTATTTCATACAATATTGCTTATGTTGTTTTATATGATTTTAATTGATAAAATTATATAAAATCATGCAAATACAAATATATAAAACTATATATATTTTATATATTATTTTAATATAATCTAAATTAGCATTTGACATTATATTAATATAATAGAATATAAATAAAATGATATATTATGATATATTATGACATATTATAATATAGAATAATATTTTTAATATTAAAAAATATATAATTTAACATAATATATTATATTAAATTATAAATTATTCTATATTACATCATATTATATTATATTATGTTATATTATATTGTATTATATGTTTTTATCATGCAAAATTATATAAATCATGTGAAATCAAATTAAATTTTATAAAACTATATTATATTAAAAATTAATATATTTTAATATAACTAAAATCAATATTTGGTATTATATTAAATATAATAGAATATAAATAATATGATACATTTTAATATATTATGATAAATTATAATATAGTATAATTATATTATTAATATTTAAAATGAATATTATAATAAATTATAAAATATATCATATTACATTATGTTATATTATATTATTTAAATATATATTATATTATATTTTTAATCGGGTCTCGGGTCTGGATATTAATATCCAGATTTAACTCATTTATGTTAGAGTTAATCAGATCCGAGTTTGGAATAGCTCTAGACCTGGGATCAGTATTAATTTTTTTGGACACTCTTTTCTTGGCGTACCTGTTTATCTATTATATTTGATTTAATCATGTTTAATAGTTGAAACATAAGTTACAAATTGATTATAGCATTTTTATATTTGCTAATATAGATATATATAACCCTTTTTTTTAGAATTTGAACTTTTACTCATATATGTATATTACGTGTCTAAAAGGTATGCGTGTATGTGCCTTTTTTAGACTAGCTAGTCTATCAAATTTGAAGAATCGATTGGTGTTAATGTAAGTTTGGTAGTTTGATCATGATTTTTAATTGGGGTTATCTCTTACCTAGTAACTTATTTGGTATCTAAGGAAAGAGGTCAATGGTGGAACCCTTCCATTAATCTCACTTACCTAGCCAATGTGGTCAATTAGATTTGATCAGAGAGCTTATTGATTTGAGTTTATCCATGCTAGTAAGGTTGATCAGCATGACTGATCTAGGTACCCTTGGACCAATTTGTTTCCTGCCCTCATCATAGACTTGGTCAAGTTAGTAGAAGGATTTGACTAATTGGTTCATGTCTCCTTTCTTCTAACCACTTAATAAAATTTTTTAATTATTAGGTTTCAAAAATGATAAAGTTATAGAGATAACTAAGTCTTAGCCTCCCATTTAGAAGATGCTAATGGGTTCAATAGTCAAGATGATCATTGAAAGCCTAAAGGCCTGGTGCTCATCTGGCTATTGGAATTATCATTCATATTATGATGATTTAGTTGCAACTTTCTTAATAGTGGTCACGTACCAGTTAAAGTTGGGCTTGGCCATTTGTTGGTTAGAAGTATTAAATCTTGTCATGTTAATAGTTAGACCTAACCAAGACTTTCATTGGAGGTCCAGAGGCTTGCTAAAGAGGTGCATAAGGCAAAACCATTACTAGAAGTTGTTTAGAGAAATAATTGGATATAAACCTACCTTTAGATGTACATGGTGGGTAGGCTAAATCGGACTCATGTATAATAGTCTATTGGATTTTAGTACCCGCTAAGGATTAATGTAATTCCTCTAATTAGAGGTAAAGGCCACCAATTCATATAAGATAGTGGGAAAACCTTTAGACTAAAGTCCAAGTCTTTAGGATTAAATGATTCATGTACTAATAGGTCATGTTCTTCTTTCTTTTAGAAATAGCCACTTCTTTATCGCTTTCATCATTGTTGGGCAATGAGAAATTGATGGGACTCAATTTCAATAATTGGTATTAAAAGCTGAAGATCATCTTGGAGCCCGAGTGGATCTTGTACATGCTGACAGATCTAGCACTTGAGGAGCCTGCTTTGAAACACGTGGTCCTATTTAAGATACTTACCAAAAGTGGCTTAATAATCAAATCATAGTCCATTGCATTATGTAGGCATCCATAAATGACAAATTCAATTGCAATGCAGGGAGATGCCTCATGCATGAGTCTTCAAGGCATTTTTCTAGTTGAAGTCCAGTCATAGGACTGGTGCTATGCTTCACCAAGGAAAGTTTACTAGTTTTTGAAAGGTCCAACCAAGGTGTACCACTAGAAATTCCAGTTCTTCTTCATCAACTTCCATGGTAGCCTGGCCATTGTTGATCACAGGGGTTCACCAGACAAGAAGAGGGTGTATGACCACCTGGAACTACAGCTTTTGGAGAGGGTGATGGTGTAGAGGTTGGAGACAATTACCATCCCTCTCCTTGAAGATCTCTTGTGAGAGGAGCCTCTGGTGGCATTGTGTTGCGGGGATCCATCTACTGGTCATAAGTATTTTTCTAGGCTTCTTCGAGTTGCTCCATCTTTTCAAATATAGGGGAATGACAATCTATCTTTTGGCAAGCCTGTCACTATAAAGGGCTGAGGCAACAACCCAGAGGCCTTCTTCACCTATGGAGGACAGGAAGGGGAAGTAGGTCCTAGATGAATCAAAGAAGGCTCCAAAAGTCAAAAAGTGATAATGGTGCTTGGAGAATGTCCCTACTCCTGGTGTAGGCTAAGCTTCCTCCTGGACTGTTATCATTCCAATAAGTGAGGTGGTGAGGATGCCTAGGGAGGTTGCTATCACAACTGGTGGAACTACAGGGATGGTTAAAAGGGCTTTAGAGATTCCCCATAAAGCTATAGAGACCACCAACATGTAGCTGAATGTTAGGTGTGTGTGCCCTGATAGTAGATTTTTCAGCACTACATAATCAGAGTAGACATCGACCTTAGACCCTAAAAGATATGATCAAATTTATTAAGGATAAATAAAACTACAAGAACTCTTTCTCAGTTTTGGTGTAATTCAATTGAGCATCCGAGAGAGTTTTGCTTATATAATAGATTATGTATGGTTCCCTATTAAGCCTCTGCCCCAAGACTGCCCCTATAGTATGATCGAAGCATTACACATAAATCTGGGGTCTTAAAAATTGGTGCAGTTGTTAAAGTAGTTCTGAATGTATTGTACGTAGCTAGGCAATCTTCATTAAAATCTAAAGAATTTTTTTTGGCAAGTTGCAAAAGGGTTGCGAGATTTTGCTAAAATCTTTAATGAAGTGCCTATAGAAACTTGCATAGCCAAGAAAGGATCGCACTTGTCTAACTAAAACTGAAAGAGGTAGTTTTGAGATTAAGTCAACCTTAGCTTTGTCTACTACTTCAATCCCCACTTGGATATAATATGTCCAAGCATGATTCCCTCATGAACTATAAAATGACTCTTTTCCTAACATAAAACTAGATTTATCTCATACATTATTTAAGTACCTTTGTCAAGTTCTGGAGACAGTTATCAAAGATAGGGCCAAACACTAAAAATCCATCCATGAACACTTCTACAAATTTATTGACCATATTAGAAAAGATAGCTAAAATGCACCACTGGAAAGTGGCTGGTGTATTGCAGAGATTGAATGACATGCATCTAAATGCAAATATTTATATAGGCATGTAAGATAGTCTTTTCTTGATCAGCAGAGAATACCAGGATCTAGTTATTTCTTGAATATCCATCCATGAAAAGAAAGAAACTTTATCTTATAAGCCGTTCTAAGATTTGGTCATAAAGGAAAAGAAAACTGGTCATTTTTAGTAATGGCATTTAATTTTTGATAATCCATACATACTCGCCAACCAGTTGTTGTATGAGTGGAAATTAGCTCATCCTCATCATTCTCTATTACAGTAATACTTGACTTCTTAGGTACTAGTTGGGTTAGATTGATCCATTGGCTATCTAAAATCGAGGTGATAATACTAGCATTTAGTCATTTTACAACATTTTTTCACTACTTCTAGTATATTTGGATTCATCCTCCATTATATGTCCCTATGTAGCTTGGCTTCAGCTTTGTAGTGAATGTGATGCATGCATATAGAAGGATCAATGCCCTTTAGATCGGCAATCATCCACCCAATGGCTTCTTTATGCTCTTTAAGTACACCTACAAGTTGGTCTTCCTAATCAGTAGTTAGGTCAAATGCAATGATTACCAGGAGTGTATCATTAGATCCAAGAAAAGAATGTTTTGCATGTAGGAAGAGGTTTTAACTCTAGGATAGGTGGTGCATTCAAGGATGGTACTAGAGGGCTCGATTGAGTCAATAGTTGTTCATACTTTACAATTTAGGGGAGAGTGGTGCTAAAATTGGGTGGCTCTACCTTTTTGGTATACCCATCATTGTCAAAATCCTCTAGTGCAAAATATGTTAGGCTTGCCTATATATGGTCTGAGTCGAGCAAGGTAGGGTTTTATTTTCTATAACTTCTTCTAGCACGTTTATCGTATTATGGTCATATGTAGGTGGTCCCTGAGATGCATTAAAAATATTCAACCTCAGCTTCTTGTTTCCAAATGACACATTCATAACCCCGATCCCAAAATTTATACAAGCATTAGTGTTACGGAAGGGTCTACATAGGATGATAGGTATTTGGCTAGGGTTACTGCTAGATTTTATATCTAATACAAGAAAGTCAATAGCAAAATAAAATTCATCTACTTTAACCAACATATCCTTCAGCATTCCATGGGGTACCTTAATCAATCGGTCAACAAATTGTAAGTTACCATCATGCATTTCAATTCTCTGAATCCAAATAAGTCATACACTAAGCTCGGGAGAACGTTAATACTTGCACCCAAACTAGTAAAGCTTTCTTAATCATGAGGTCCTCCATGATACAAAATATAATTGGGGTCCTAGGATCTTTATGTTTGGGTGGGGTGACTTGCTGAAAGATGAAGCTGGCCTGCTCAGTCAGGTGGACCTTCTTGGATATGTGTGCCTTAGATCTTCATTTTATGTGCACAGGTCCTTTAAGAATTTGGCATAAGCAAGAACTTGTTTAATGGCATAAAGAAGGGGTAAATTTATATGGACCTGTTTGAATAATTCTAGCATCTCATTAATTTCTATACCCTTCATATAAAGAGGCAAAGGTGATTTAAAGCACCAAGAAATGGAGCCTTATGTGTAGGTGCTGGTAGATGGATTCTTCCCTCTCTTTAGGTTTCTTCTTTTCTAGCTTTGGCTAGTATTGGTCGCTCTGGTTGTTGGTTTACATCAAGATAATTTAAAGTTTTCCACTTCTAAGGGTCATAACCAATTTTGCATGTTCGAAAAAAGTTTCCTGGCTAATGGAGCTCTCAGTCATATACTGTCCTTTTGGATTATTGATGGGTTGGCTAGGTAGTTTGTCCTCCTCCCTCCTACTAAATGTAGTTGCTAGCTATCCTATCTAGGTTTCTAGCTTGGTAATGGACTGTGTGGGAGTAAAGGATTTGAGTGTTCATTTCTAACCCTTTAACTGATTGGAGCACTTTTTCCTCAAAGGTAGAATTATGATTGCTAGGAGGAAGCCGAGGTTATGGGGTATTCAGGTACTGAGAGTACAACATGTTTCTGAATTGGGTCTCCTGGTGATTGGGTTTGTGTAAGGCTAAGTTGATAATAGAATATGGTCTCCAAGAAAAACTTGGATGATTACACCAACCCGGATTATAAGTATTTAAGTACAGATCATTCCCTAGTCTAGGAGCCATTCGGGTTTGGGCTTCTATGCTTACTCCAAAGATCAGGAAATTGGTATGCAACTAGACTATCACCTATTGAATGAGTGGGAATTGAGAAAATTATACAAATGTCATGTACTTGCGTAGATGAGGAAGAGGTGTGCCCGACTTGTAGAATTTGGTCAAGTTTTTGGGACAATTAATCTACTTTACTATAGATATCTATAGAATGACCTACCTCATATATTCCACTTCTTTTAGGTTCTATCATAGGAGGGTCTCTATGGGTAGCTGACATGTGATGCAATGAATTCTCACTCAATGTCTCAAAGAGCTACAATGCTTCATGCTCATTTTTTAGCAAGAAGGTCCCACCACATAAGGCATCAATCATTTGCTAGTACTTCTCTAACAAACCACAATAAAAGCATTGGACTAGTTGCCACTTGGATATGGCATGGTGCAGATATTTCCTAATCAATTCTTCAACCTCTTCCATGTTTCATGAAACATCTCCATCTATCTAAAGAATCTTGTTATAGCTTTTCTAATTTAATTGATTTTTTTATAGAAAGGAATTTCTTGAGAAATTTCCTCTAGAGTTGGTCCTAGGTTGAGGTTATTATAGTGTCTAACGCATTTAACCAATACTTGCCTTATCCTTTAGGAAAAATGGGAACTTATGTCGGAGAGCATCATTAGAGAATTTTGGATTTTTATTATCGAATAAATCTCAAGAACCTCATTTAAATGTTTGTAAGGATCCTTATTCGCAAGTCCATAAAAGGATGGTAGTATTTGAATTACACTAGACTTAATGTCATATTGGACAACTTCTATAGGAAGTACTTGTGTATAGAGAGAGTAGGTGTATTTTGAAGGACAAAAGTATATCTTTAACTACCATGGTGGGATCAATCTCATGATTATGGCCCGTGATATTGATTTGCTTTAAGAGTTCTTTCTATTTCTAGATCTAGGGGTACAATTTTAGATTGTAACGATCATGACCAAGTCTACACCCTATAATGGTACTCTAAAACAAACACTAGAATCTTTTATGTATCTTTTATTTATTTTTTAATAAAGAGGAGAAGGGAAAAGAATAAAAAAGAGTTTTAAAGATAAGATCCTAAGAGAGTCCTAGAGATAAGATCCTAAGAGAGTCCTAGACTAAAGAAGATAAATGAGAAGATTATATTCTTCATTTTATTGCTTTTTTCAAATAAGTGATACAATCAAATCATTCTATCTTAGAATTTGCCTAATTCTAGATAGCTCTTAACTATTTCAAGGCTATCTTCGAGTACTCTAAGCCCAAGACTAACTAACTTAGCCAAGTAAGTATTAAGGTTGGTGGGGGTCCCCCCATTGCTTATCCTAAAGAACCACCTTTCTTTAGGATTAGGGTCCTTGAACCACTTGCCTTAGACATTAAGCAATTAACTAATTTGAACTCAGTCCAACTCTAGGGCTTGATGTAAGAACATCAGGAGTAGACCAGGATTTCAAGGTTCCAATTTTTAATTCATGTATTGGTCAATTTTTGTATTAGGTCAAGTGAGTTTAGTGAGTCCATTTGCTCACTTGAGTCCTATAATAAAGTGAGCCAGTTGCGTTCACTTAGGCAAGTGAAGTCCTTTGTGTTCTAGTCCAGTCCAGTTTAGTTAACTGAGTCTATGTAATAAAAGTGAATTAATTGAGTCTAATTAAGTTCACTTAGTCCATTGAGTTGAGTCCTTTTGTTTACAATTAAGTCCTGTAATTTTTCATTCAAGTCATGTTCAAGAATAGATTCAGTGGACCACCACTCAAGTCACCTAGCCAAGCATCTGGACTCCATTCATGCTGCACAGACACCTGAAGGATTGGCACTCAGCATACCAGGCCTTAGGCGCCTCAAGCCCATAATATCTCAAGAAGAAGTGGTGCACTAAATCCCTAGCCTTGGCACCCAATCCAAGGCCCATAGCAGTTGGCGCCCCTCCCAGGACCATTCATAATTGGCACCCATGCTTTGACCCAGTCTAAGGTGCCCATGCTTTGACCCAGTCCAAGATGCCCAAGGCTTGACCCAATCCAAGTGGTTGTCATCCCAGCCTAGCAAGGAGTCAACCAGTCCAAGCCCAGTCCAATCCTAGCAGGAATTTCTTACCAGCCCAAGCCCATGGAGAAAAGTCAAAGCTTCCAAGTCCAACAAGGAGTCAGCTAGCATAATTCAACAAGGAGATCCATCTTTTAATTTTATTCACTTTTGTACTCCCACTTTGATACGAACCTATACTCCAACTTTGACAAGGAAAGGGCCCTAGGTAACTCTATAAATACCTACCCTCTCCTCTCTTATATGAATAATTTTTGATGAATGAAATTAAGAGTTTTTTTCTACATTGCTTTGTTTCCTCCAAGTGGAGTGGGTGTGAGACCCGTTTGCCTTTGTTCTTCGGAACATCGAGGGGTGTGAGGCCCTACTTATCATTAGCTATTTTATCCACTTAAACCCTAGCCATCCCATCATACCTCCATCTCTAGATCCAGATGCCCCAAGCCTCATCCAAGGCTGTCAGCCCCTGTAACTTTTCTTCCACCCTTCCTTCATCTTTTCTTCCTATTTCTTATTTTTTCCTTCTTCTACATCACTAACCCTTGACATTTGCAGGATCCCTCTGGTGAAACCATCCTCAGATGAAGTCTTCTTTGCCTCTGAATCGATCTGATAAAAAGCTGATGGATCCACAGGAAAGCGACTCAATCATCCAGGCACCGATCTGAGTGGAGCGATCTCTTCCCCGGCATTAAGAAAGTCATTGCTAGGTATGTAGACCCCATCCAATCTCACATTTTCTATTTTATTGAAGTTTAGAGCATGTCCTATAGGTATTTCTTAACCCTAGGATCCTTAGTTTTTTTTCTCTTTGATAGTTTCTAGCATGTGGGTACGATTCTAACCGTTACTAGAAAACCCTAACCTAGTCTTGACCTGTTTCAGGAATTTAATCATAATAAAATCTGAAATTAATTTACTGCATATTTTATGTGGCTCCCCTGAATCCTCATATGCATCATGTTAGAATCCCATCCCTTATCAATTTTGGTATCAGGATTAGCGCATGTTCTTGCATCATAGTTTAGATTTCTGCATCTTGAAATCTGTGATACTACTCTAAACATAGGACTGTTTCCCTATCTAAACAAACTTGCTTTTCTCTGATTTTCACGGTAATTAATATATGTTTAATCCTCTATTTTCTGTAAATCTCGTGGAATTTTTCTGATTTAGAGATTGGGTGAAACCTGCAAGAGAATCAGCCCTAATAAAATTTTTGCAAGCTGAATCTGCACTAGTAGTCTGAATTTAGGTCTGGTTTTCCATCAATTTCATACTTTTTTTCTCTAAAATTTTCATCACATCATCTCTGTCGAGTCCTCTATTTTCCAGCATTTTATCTATTTTTATAGATTATAAAAAATAAAAAAATTAGCAAAACAAAAACCCTAACCAGAAATTCTATCTTTTTGAGTTTCTTGCATCCAGTTAGAAACCCTAGGTTTTGCATCATCATAGTATTTTTTCTTTAAATGAAATTTGGTAGGAATCATCCTCACACATAACCCTCTATTTTGAATTTTTTTTAGAATTTTTTGCTTTGAAATACTGCTAACATCTGCATCAAAAGTAGAACCAAAATTTTTAATTTCTGCTGTTCCTGCATACTTGACTTGACTAAACCTAATCAACTACCAAACCCCACCTAACCCAAGCCAATTTTGACTGATCACTTAACCAACTTGACATTAAGTTGACACCTCATAAAGACACAAAAAAAAAAAATCTCTATTTTCTGTTATTAGATTGCAATAGGGTTTCATTGATTGTGCATCATCTGCATCTAAATTAATCTTAAGGGCTATTTTCCTCTATCAGATAGGACAGGATTTTATCACATGTCCTGGGCCCAAAACAACTACCATGCATATGTACCCAAATCCTAATTAAAATTAACTAGAAACTTAATTGATTTAGGGACACCCACCAGTCAGGTTCGAGTCTAGTGAGGGAACTGTGCACCCAACCCATCATCTATTACTGGAAGCTGGTGTCTAAGGCTAGAGGTCCAGTGGTAAATGCCCTAAGTGGACTAGTGGTTATTTAATTAGGACCCTGTCACAAGTAGGGGGAGCCTCCCCCCACCCACCTCTTACCTGGCCAGTAGAAGGATTAGGTGTTGTGTTGTGTGTAAGTTGAGTTAACTCACCTAATTTTGGCTCTAGGTCTAGCAAACCCTAGAACATGCTAATCCTTCTGTGCTTGACTGCATCATACTCCCTTGATTGATTGTTTTTATTAGATTAGGAGCCCAATACCAATAGCCTCAACCCAACCCAATCTAGTGTGACCATGGAGCCTAACCCTAGGAAAGCCCAATACTCTGACCCATACTAGGAGCCTAACCCTAGGAAAGCCCAATACTTTGACCCATACTGGAGCCCAACCCTAGGAAAGCCCAATACTCTAACCCATACTGGGAGCCCAACTCTAGGAAAGCCCAATACTCTAACCCATACTGGGAGCCCAACCCTAGAAAAGCCCAATACTCTGACCCATACAGGGATTCCAATCATAGGAGACCCAATTATTGTTGGTAATTGTATCCCAAAGCCAATCGCCTAGGATGTAGGCAATTGTACCCAGTATTGTAATTAGTATATGAATTAATGAAACTTTAGTTTGGCAGCTCATCGCATTTTTTATTTTCCTGTAAAGAACTCTGTTTGTGTGATGAAGTCCTTAGGACTGCACTGACTTTGATATAGAGAGGATATATCAAGTGGTCCTTTAAACAAGTTCACAGCCAAAGGATACATTATACAGGATGGCAATGTATTAAGTGTAGGTTATTGTGGTTCATATCATTTGGTTGTCCTCTTGACCAAAGGAGTGTGGTGACACTGAGTGATCTGCAAGTGGGATGTGTGACATCTCATTGAATGTGACTCCGTGGAGCTCCTTTCTGCCAAAGAATTGCTCGCGATTGGATATGGATATATATGTCCCTCTGACCTGAGGTCACTATGGTAGCTTGCAAGAAACTCCCTGTGCTTTGGTACCGGACTACCCAGATTTCTAATCTAGTGATGAAAGATTTCTGGGTACAAGCAAGTACTTATGGGCAATGGTGGACCAAGATGGAATTTACCTGTCCAAATTATTTGGATTGAATGTCTCATAGTGTCTCAATTTAGCAAATTCTTGGTCGAGGTAGTCCTAGTGAGGAGTCACTGGACTTGCGAGGTTGAGACATGTTGTGGATTGACACAGTTAGGGTTGGTAGTCTAACCCTAGGTCATCTTGAGCATTGGAGGTCAAAAGGATGAATTATATAGTTACCATATGCTAGAGGTTCGATAGATTGCTCTCGCATCTTTGGCCTATCCGGATGCCGGGACCCATTGCTAGATGGTATGTTGTGCTGGTACAGGAAATGTTCCAGTGCTACCATTTATGTTCGAACCTATGAGGTCACTGCCATAGAGGATTTCTTCCTAATCCAGGAACCGATCAACGATTGGGAATTATTTCGGTATTTAGGTCAAACGGACTGATTGAGCACATATTAGATTTCTCTGGTCTGATTTGGATCGACCAGGATGGATTTGGGTCAACCAGGAATTGTTCCTGGTAGATCAGGACTGAACCGAATTTTATTACTCATTGGGTTTGGTTGGACCAAGGTTTAATGAACCATTTTTTGGAATTGGTTTGTCGAACTAGGTTTAATTTATTGGATTGGTTATCATGGTGATTCCGCCCAATTCAGAATTTGCTTCAAGGAGTTTGATAAGCACCGGTTCAAAGACTTGGCCTGGTTTTCATGTATTATTTTTCCCAGTCGTGGGAGTGCATGGAAGTGGAGCTTGTCCTGCTCGCCATCTTTGGTGCTCCTCCTCCGCGTCCTTCTCGCGTTGAACTCCTTGGTTCCTCCTTGTTTTAGCATTATCCAAATTTCTCTTTCGTTGCCCTGTTTCACAAGAGTTTGTGTACGGCTTGGAAGGTCTGATCACTATCCAAAAATTGCTATTCACATGAAGTTCGTTTGCATTTGAGTGATATAGAACAGATCTATTACACCGATATGGAGTGATTCTCACAAAGGTCTTCTCCCACAAGGCATTCCCTCTTCCCTCGGTAGCTTGGGTTTCACCGTGTTCTGCCCGTGTTCTCTTCCTTTTCGATTCCATTTTGTTTAAACCAATCCAAACGAGTTTGGATTTATCCAGGTTTCCTCTTCGGTGTTTTATCTGGACTACTCTTCCACCATTTTCTCTTACCACGAGTTTATTTCTCCGCCTATATATACATCCTGTTGGTTGAAGTCTCAGAAGTGAAATACAAAAGCAATAGAGAATAGAGCATCGAGAGAAAAAGTGAACAAGGCATTTGCAACAGGCAGAGAGGAGGGAGAAACAAGGGAAAAGGAGAGGCTGCAACCGGGCATGTGAGAGAGGAGCATAGACTTTTTCTTTTGGGATAAATTTCTGGGAGCAAAAATTTGGAGAAAACCGTCCGTGACCTTCTCTATTTTTTTAAGTTTCCTGTGTGCTCTTGGTGGGTTTGGGGCGGCCTTGGAGAAGACCGTCAATAAAGACTTGTTTACTTTCTCTGCTTCATCTGTTCGTGACCGATTTATTGATTCCTGGTGAACTAGCATCTATCTGAAAGTCGGATCAGCGAGAATCCTGCATGCGGATACTCTAGAGAGTGGATGCTTGGACACCTCAAGAGGTTGCATCAATTAATTTATTTTCGCTATTGCATATCTTATTTTTCTGTTGAAAGAGTTCAACCGGTCGCTGCTGATCTGATCTAAAGATTGACGGAGTCGGCTTCGATCAGGTATATTTTATTTTGGATATCATGCATGCCTAGATCTAGTTGTTATCATATGATTTATTATTATTGCAATTGCCTATACATGCCTGTATACATTGTAACATGCATTATGATATGTTAGATCCTGTGCATAGTAGGTTTTCCATATGATAATTAAAAAAATTTAATTATGCAATACTTGCTCCCTAGTGCAACATGTCTACAGTAGACTTCCGCTGCACAAGGTTTTCCTTCAGTGGTATCAGAGCCCCAGGTTCTTGTGTAGCATATCATGATTGCATGTGTTAGGGATTATTTTTAGGAACCTAGTTGAGACATTTACCATGGCCATGAGTCCAGGTGAATCAGGGTTTGAAACCCTGATTTTCTATGGCACAAAGCGGTTCATCAGTGTTGGCCTTTTCAGAAGGATCCTTAAAAGAAACCTAAGGTATTAAAAAGGTTTTAATCCTGATACATTGGTATGTTTATTGCAATATTATAATTGATATGATGAAATTAGATATGATGCATGAAAGATGTACAAAGAGTTTTACATGAATTTAATTAAAAATGTTTTAATTAAAAGATGCTTATAATCTAACAATTATGAATTGAAAGATTAATTAAATGATAAGTCTAATTAGGATTTATGAAACCTAATATCATTTGAATAACCATCCGGTTAATTGGGTTAGCTGTCAAATTGGGTCCACTAATTGGGTTGACCTAAGATTAGTTGAATTGGACTTAAGAGACTAATCAAATGTTGATTAAGGACCTTCTTTTTAGTATCTATCTAATAGTTAGATGGGTTAGTCCATTCTTCTAAATGGATCTAATTAGTGGCTCTATGGTAAGCCCGAACCTTAGGCTGGTCTAATCGAGTTTGGTTAATCGATTGGTGTCTACGCAGGTTTGGCATTTTTGATCATGGTTGCATGAGACTACTGATGCGTGTCACAACGCACCGATTTAATTACATTAAAACTACTATTCTAGAATACGATAGCAGGAGTAAGGATCAAATCCGCAGGGACTTTCTTGATTACTTTGAAAACAATAAATGTGCAATAGAAATTGAAATCTTAAAACTAAAAAGGAGATTAACAAGTAATTAGCAGTAAGGTAATTCAAGAAATGATCTATCCAAGTGAGAGCACAGCCCGTATCCATGAATCATGGCCTGTCCCTTTTTAGGAATAGACTGGTCTAAATGCTAGTGAAATAACCTAGATATGATCTATCTCACGAGAGCACAACCCGTACCCACTTGGGAATAGATCAGTCATGATTAATTTCACTTGACTTACCTCCAAAGCTTTGCCCTAGCAACGCATCTTATTCAAAAACACAAACAAAAGAATTTGAATTAATCAAAGGATATCTTTATTTCATGTAAGAGGGAGTACATCAAAGTAATACAACCAAAAATAAAAACCTCCTTTTCCCAAGTGAAGTTCCAACCTCCAAAGATTTCAGTATGCCCAAAAGTTGAAGATGAAGCTGACCGATAGAGAATAGGACTGCTGGAATAGGATTGGGATAAGGTCGAAATAGTGCTGGAATGGTGGGAATAAGGTTGGGATAACTGAATAGGAAAAAACTAAAAGAACTATGAGGAAGAAATGATGGATCTCTGGACTGTGAATGATCTAAGATCTTGGGAGGAAAACAGAAGGATGACCTGGAAGCTGGGATGGGGTCGACCTCTATGATTAAGCTTGAACAGTGGAGAGAGGAGTTCTCTGTGGTGTGGAATGGAGAAGACAAGGATTTCTATGATGGGGAAAAAGAGACAGAGAGGCTTTTTGTGATGGGGAAGAAGAGACATAGAAGAAAAGCAATGGAAGAAGAAGAACTGGCTGACTGCTCGACTGGTTGAGTGCCCGAATACCTCAGATGATCGAATACCCCTCTCTGGCTCCCCTAGACCCCTTTTTATAGGCTCTGCCTGCTCCAAAGCCGCTCCACCATTTGAACCAACCAGCTCTACTATTGAACCAACCCGCTCCACCGTTGCACCAACCTAACAACAACATACACCGCCCTACGGTTTGCAACGAAGCTCGATCTCCCATCGATATCCAACTCATCCGGCGAAGCTCTAGAATTTTCTCCCTGGTTCGTTCCAACCAACACAAAAAATTTGGTTCACAAACAGTTCAGACCGGAAGAGACCATCAATGTTGCAACTCATCGTGAGGACCTTCCTGGCAGTGAGGAAGAGCACTCCGCCGTCATCTCCGGCCGGTGGTGGACTGGGTAGGTGTCCGGCATGGGATAGTGAGTTTCAGTAAGGTTCGGCCAAGAGAAAAGACAACTATGAACATACCCCTTCGATCGTGTTTTTTCGGCCACTGGGGCTCCTCCGCCGATGGTGAGCGTGCCGGCGACCTCCCTGGCGGTGGAGGCAGCTCTCCGACGAGTCCCAGCGTGAATGGGGCACTGTGGTCCATGGCTCTACTCCGTGGACCACATCAATGGCAGACTGCGGCTTTTGGGATTTGCAATGGACCGAGCGGCCGGTCCATGGTGGATCGACTGCTTTAAACTTCGTGCAAACTCTTAAGAAATTCTTCAAAAATTCATTTTTGGGCCCGTTTTAAGTCTGATTCGAGTGCCGTTCACGTCGTTGGACTTCTAAAATCAGGCTCTCCATGTTTGCGATGTTCTTTCCTGTAAATGACCTATAAAAGTATTAGTTTTGAAGAAATAATGATATGAAATTAATACTTTTATATTTATGCTTAATGTAGTTATCACACCTCTTAACTTGAACTTTGCTCGTCCTTGAGTAAAGAAGATAGATTATTCATGTGTATCAACCCATCCTTAAATTAGATGTTAACCAAGCAACCTTAAAGCAGATGATACCTAGTCAGACTGCTACTTTGATACTTCATTGGATTATTAATTCAACTCTTTTAGTGGTTAGGTAGAGCTCATAAAGTTTTCTAGAGTTCTTCTTCTGCCAACTTTCAATCTCACTCTTAAAATCCTCTAACTTTCAGGGGTTTAGTTTAATACCTTTATGCTAGATGATTTTTCCCCCTTCATTTTTTTGTATGTGTTATATCCAAGCCTCGTAAGTATTCATATTCTCCCCTTTTTATGCGAACTACAATGCTTGCTTAGGCGAAGGGGCCCGATTACTCAAGGAGGTACCATTGCTTAACATTTCTTGACCTTCTCACCTTTTGATGCGAACCACAATGCTTACATAGGCGAAAGGGCCCGGTTACTTAGTAAGAGTTCAAGCAAAGCTGTGGGACTAGACTATTTTTTTTTTTTTTCAAAGGTTTAGCATACTCGATCTTTTGATTTATATCCCCATAAAGTAGACTTTTTATTAAGATCAATGGTCAAAAGGCTTTGGAATTACTTCATGAAATTATTTATGATCTATACCCTACCATTTATTGAGTTTCTTTATAATTTGTCCCTTAGCATCTCAAGCATTATCTAGGCCATTAATCAATCATTTGATTAAGGTGCCTAAGTAACTCTAGTTCGAGACAATAATTAGGTACACATAACCTAATCATTTCTAACCGCACTCGAAGATCTAAGCAAGTCAAGTTAATCTTCCCTCCCAACTTAATCGACATTGTCCTTAATGGAGTAGGAAAGAAAATGAGAAGTATAATAGGAAAGAATACACCTTGGGAAAATGTGCTTCGAAGGTTTCATGAAATAGCAGGTTCCTTTGTTGCTGTACTCCCACACTTTATTCTTCTAAAAAGAAAAGAAGTAACTAGTTAAAAATTAAAAGCATAAACTGGGTTGCCTCCCAGGAGCGCTAAGTTTAAAGTCTTCAGCCAGACTCAGCTAATGGTAGTATTGGGTCCATAAGGTCAAGAATTTCAACAATTTCTCCATCATGAATATCTTCAACATAGGGTTTCAAGCGTTGGCCATTTACTTTAAAATATTTCCTTGTTTGGGATCTTTAAGTTTAACAGTGCCATGAGGAAATACTTGAGTAATGATGAAGGGTCCATCCCATCGTGAGCGAAGTTTTCCAGGAAAAAGGTGCATCCTAGAATTATAGAGCCACACTTTCTGATCAGGCTTAAACATTTTTTGATTAATGAATTTATCATGATACCTTAGTTCGAGTCTTATATATTTTTGAACTTTCATAAGCTTCATTTCACAGTTCTCCTAATTCACTCAATTAAGTTTTCTATTAGAACCCACAGTTTTCAATCAAATTACATTGCTTGATAGCCCAAATGCACGATGTTCTAACTCTACCAGTAAATGACATGCCTTGCCGAACACTAACCGTATGGAGACATTCCTAGGGGAGTCTTAAAGGCAATCCAGTAAGCCCATAATGCATCATTCAAACATTCTGACCAATCTTTCCTATCGGGCCGTACCATTTTCTCCAGGATGTGTTTAATTTCTCTGTTTGATACTTCAACCTGGCCACAAGTTTGGGGATGGTAAGATGTGGCTACCTTATGTGTAATTCCATATTTCTTCATTAATCCTTCAAAATGTTTATTTGTGAAATGCGCGCCCATCACTAATAATTGCCCTTGGGCACCCAAACCAACTAAGGATGTTACACTGAATGAACTTGATTACAACCTTGTGATCATTGGTTCGGGTTGCTATGGGTTCGATCCATTTAGACACATAATCAACTGCGACCAGAATATACTCAAACCCAAAAGAAGAAGGGAATGGCCCTATGAATCAATACCCCAGACATCAAAAATTTCAACAACTAAAATAAGGGTCAAAGGCATCATAACTCTACATGAAATATTCCCCGTTTGTTGACATCTCAGACAATTATGGCCAAATTCGTGTGCATCTTTAAAAAGAGTTGGCTAGTAGAACCAAATTTGTAGCACTTTTGCTGCAGTTTTCCTTCCACTAAAGTGTCCTGACAAGCAAGAGAATGACAAAAAGTTAGTATGCCTTGATATTCACTTTCGGGGATACATCGACTATCTCTTGATCTGAATAGTACTTAAACAACGCAGGTTCCTCCCAAAAGTAATATTTGATTTGTGAGAAAAATCTATCTTTTTCTTGTTTGGACCAGTGGGAAGGAACTTGCCCTGTTGCTAAGTAATTAACAATATGGGCAAACCAGGGTAACTATCAGATAAAATAGAGAAAAGCTACTCATTAGGAGATCGATCTCTAATTATTTTTTTGTTGCATTCTACTAAGATCCTAGAAATATGATCTGCTACCAAATTTTTAGAACCCTTCTTATCTAAAATTTCTAAGTCAAATTCCTGCAGTAGAAGGATCCATCTAATCAATCTGGGCTTTGTGTCTTTCTTAGATAGCAGATGTCGCAATGCTGCATGATCAGTATAACCAAGATTTTAGACCCTAACAGATATGATCGAAATTTCTCCAGGGCAAAAACAACTGCTAGCAACTCTTTTTCAGTAGTGGTGTAGTTTATTTGTGCATCTGAAAGAGTTTTACTAGCATAATAAATCACATGTGGTTCCCTATTAAACTTCTGTCCTAAAATGCCCCTACAGCATAATCAAAGGCATCACACATGATTTCGAAAGGTAGGGTCCAATCAGAGGATAGATAACTGGTGCAATGGTCAAAGCAGTTCTCAAAATGTCATAAGCAGCCATACATTCCTTATTGAAATCAATGGATTGTCTTTAACAAGCAAATTACACAAAGGTCGCGAATTTTTGCTGAAATCCTTGATAAAGCGTCTATAAAATCCAGCATAACCAAGGAAGGATCGTACTTGTTTAACCAAGGTCGGGGGCAATTTCGAGATCAATTTACCTTAGCTTTGTCAACCTTAATCCCTCGCTCTGAAATAATATGTCCGAGCATGATTCCCTCATGAACCATAAAATGGCTCTTCTCCCAACATAAGACTTGGTTTGTTTCTATACATCGTTTCAAAACCTTGGTCAAGTTTTGGAGACAATCATCAAATGAAGATCCAAACATCGAAAAGTCGTCCATAAATATCTCAAGAAACTGACCAACCATATCAGAAAATATGGATAGCATACATCATTGAAAAGTGGCTGGTGCATTGCACAGACCAAATGGCATGCATCTAAAGGCAAATATTCCAAAGAGGTAGGTAAAGGTAGTCTTTTCTTGATCAGCAAGAAATACCAGAACTTGGTTATATCCTAAATATCCATCCAGAAATAGAAGAAACTCTGCCCAGCTAGCCGTTCTAAAATTTGATCAATGAAAGGCAAAGGAAAGTGATCTTTCCTAGTGACGGCATTCAGTTTCCGATAGTCTATTCACACTCTCCAACTAGTTGTCATTCGAGTAGGAATTGACTCGCCCTTTTCATTCTCAACAACAGTAATACCTGACTTCTTAGGTACTACCTGAGTTGGACTAACCCATTGGCTATCCGAGTTGGGTAAATGATTCCAGCATCGAGCCATTTTACCACTTCCTTCTTAACGACTTCCCTCATGTTCGGATTAAGCCTTCGTTGCATGTCCCTATGTGGTTTAGATTCAGGATCACAGTGAATATGATGCGTGCAAATAGAAGGGTCAATTCCCTTAATATCAGCTACTGCCCATCCTATTGCTTCTCTATGTTCCATAAGTACTTCCACCAATTTTTCTTCCTGATCTGGGGTTAGAGTGGATGCAATGATCACTAGGAGGGTATCCTTGGGTCCAAGAAAAAAATATTTCAACTTTTCAGGAAGAGGCTTCAACTCTAGCATGGGTGGTGTTTCTAAGGATGGTACTAAAGGGGTTGATTGAGTCGGTAAAGGTTCAAATTTGACAATCCAGGGAGGAATATTGTTAGACTTTGGTGGCTCCAACAAAGCACTCACTTCATCAACATCAAACTCATATGTTCCAACATGTGTCAAATATGCTTGCAGAGGGTCCGACTCGAGTAAAATGGGGAGTTTCTTGTCTATAACTTCCTCAAGCATGTTCACTTCATCAAATACAGATGGTCCTTGGGATGCATTAAAAATGTTAAATCTCATCTTTTTATTTCCAAAAGATATATCCATAACCCCTATCCTACAGTTTATACAGGCATTAGTGGTAGCTAGAAAAGGTGTTCCAAGAATAATGGGTATTTGGCTAGGATTACCGCTAGACTTCATATCTAGGACAAGAAGTCAACGGGAAAGTAAAACTCGTCGACTTTTGCCAACACATCCTCTAATAATCCACGGGGTTCCTTAATTGATTAATCTGCTAATTGTAACGTTACCGACGTGAGTTTCAGTTCCCTAAATCCAAATAAATCATACATTAAGCCTGGGAGAAGGTTCACACTCGCACCCAAATCTAATAAAGCTTTCTTGATTGTGAGGTCCTTTATGACACGGAAATAGTTGGAGTACTGGGGTCTTTTAATTTGGATGGGACAATTTGCTGAAAAACTGAGCTCGCTTGCTCAGTCAACTAGATCTTTTTTGGTATGTGTGCCTTAGATTTTCATTTCTGTGTGCACAGATCCTTAAGGAATGTGGCATAAGCCGGCACTTGTTTGATGGCACCAAGAAGAGGTAGGTTTATCTGGACTTGTTTGAACAGCTCAAGCATTTCATTCATTTTAAGTCTCTTCTTAATCCAAGAATACAGGTGATTCTAAGGCTTTAGGAAATGGAGCCCTAAGTGTTGGTGCTTGGCTAATAGGTTCCTTTCTCTCTTCATTCTTTTCATCTTCTGGCTTAGCCACCTCAATTTTTTGGGTCAGGTCAAGCTGATTCAATATTTTCCCACTTCTTAAAATTGTGATTGATTTAGCTTGTTCTGGGAATGTTTTAGGTTTGGTAGAACTTTCAGCCATGTAATGTCCTTTTGGGTTACTGATGGGCTGACTAGACAACTTACCTTCCTCTCTTCTATTGAAAGATATAGCTAGCTGACCTATCTGGGTTTCTAGCTTTGCAATGTATTGCGTGTGGGAGTGAAGGAGTTGGGTGTTCATTTCTAGCCTTTTAATACTTGAAGTACCTTCTCTTCAAATGTAAGACCATGATTATTTGGTGGAGGTTGTGGAGCACTCGGTGATGCGACGGCACGATGAAGAGAATGCAATCTAAATGATGGATTGAGAAATAGAGCAATGAAGCCTATTATTAGGTACTAAATTTTAGATCAAAAAAGTACTAAGGTAAAGCTATGGAAGGAGCACTGAAATTGGAACTTACGCCGCGATGTAGTTATTTCAAATCCTAGAGAGGATTAGGGCTAATGAATATTGAATTTAAACCTAGCAATGATCTTCAATAACTCCGACTTAAGAGATTAGGAGGTGTTATTTTTCAAGTATCACTCCTGGTAGATCCATTGAAGCTCTTAGACGAACTAGCCCTGAAGTCAAGATTGGCATTCCAAAGAAACTATTTCATTCAACATTGATCTTTGGCAAGAGAACCCTTTCTTGAACTTCGAATCGTAGAAGGATCCTGCACAATGAATGGGTTAGACTGGGACCAATTGAAAGATATCAAAACAAAGAAACCAAAAGGCAAGGAAACTTCGATGGAGGCATGGATCCCTAGAGGTGGATGTTGGCGTTGGACACTTGAAAGCTTGAGAAGAGAAAATCAAACACACCCAAAGAAAACAGAGGATACTACCAAAAAAACACCTTCTTCACTACTACTTCACTTAAATTTCATTTCATCCAAAAAGCTTCCTTTCTACCATGGGCGTACAAGAGGCTTTTAATGGCCTTTCAATCAATTTGAAATTCCCCATATCATGGATAATATTAGGGGGTTACATGAAATGTGGAGGATTTGGTGAGGATTTGTGGAGGGTTACATGGAATGTGGAGGATTTGGTGGAGCTTGTTGCATGATTTGTGGATGGAGTGGCCGACCTCCTTTGAATTTGAAAACACTCCTTGGTCGACCACTTGTAGCTTTCATGTAATTTAAATTGAATGATGCCATGTGGCAGGTGAGGTGGCAATGATGTGGCATGGCAAGGGGCATGGTGACATGGTGCATCCTTCTCCATGCGCCCCTTGGAGATGACATGGAAAAGGTGATGTGACGTCCTCTGGTGATGAGTTGGCACCGGTGGTCCATGATGATGTGGCATTCCAGTAAAGCTAGTCTGGCCTAATTTCAAGTAGCTCTTGAACTTGACTCATACAAAGCCTAATTGACTCTAATTGAACTCTTGATTGAATTTTTAATGAACTTTAAAACCCCAAAAGAAAATAAAACAGGACTCAATAAACATACAGGACTATACAAGACTTGAGTTCCTAGTCTCAATCCATAAAGAACTTGGTATTAGTTGAAGCTTCTTCTTTCTGAGCCTGGTGCCCCCACCAATTCTTCCCGGGTGGGAGGAACTCGACCTGTCGAGTATGGTTTCAGCCTGGCTTTGATATTGTTCAAATAGTCCGGGTCCAGTCATTGCAGTCCTCCTAGCAATTCAGGAGTCGTCAGATTTTGGTCTCCCTTGCCAACGAACCAAATATCGATAGTAATCCTTGTTTCTGGTAGTGACAATCGTATTATCCAGGATTTGTTTAGTTTTCTCTCATTTTTGAGGAATGGTTGTTTGTGGATACTCGGGTAATGGTCACTCTCAAAAATATGGTCAGGTCCAAAAGGCTCACTAGGTATCATCATGGGTTCCTTATATTCTATCAATGTATGACATTGAATGTCAGGTTATACCTAGGTCTGAAGGTAATTCCAATATGTAAGCAAGATCTAATCTTCTTTAGGACTTTAAAGGGGCATGCACCATGGGTATGTAGTTTCTTGAAAGTCCGGATGGGAACATGATCTCTCTCATAGAATTTCTTGACTTTCTTCTTGATTAGTCCTATGTTTATGGATTCATTGCTCAAATTTATTTCATGATGCAAATCCTCAACATGCTATGCATAGGACTCAGCAGACTCAGAAACTTACACAAGCACTTACGAAATGCAGACTGAACTAGGCATCCTTATTGAGAGGATTTTATTGGACTCTCTAGGGCTAAACATAATAGATTAATGACTCTCTAGGTTTGACCCTGGTCTGGTATGCACATGAGAATTACCATGGGTTCCTAGCAAATGCCATAAGTTTTCCAAAGTAGGTAGCAAAAGGAATAGGCTTTAAAGGCTCATGCAACCTAGAAATCTCATCAAAATGAAACTTAATGGCTCTAAAATTAGGATAAGACTTAAGGAAGCAGGAATAGGAACCGAGTCTTGGATAATTTAGGGAAATCTTGAAACAGACCTTGGTTACTCATGATGACCTTAAGATTTGAATATTGATCTACGGGCGGGATGCTTCTAGGTAGTTGAAGTCATCGGCAAAGTCTTCTAAAATATGATTGAGTTCTTCTCAGGTAACTGAAGAGTTCTTGTGTCGAAGCTAAAGTATTGGGTTCTTCCTGAGGGCATTGTCTTACGGAACCAGTCCTCACTAAGTTTTGGTTGTTCTGATGTTCAGGACTAGGCTCAATAATCTTTTCTTTACCAAAGGTTTCCTTAGGTTAAGGTACTAAAGTTGTTCTCTTCACAGTCTTCCCCTTCATATTCATCTTATTAAACTGATGTCAATCTCATACACATATTACTAGGTTCAAACTTGCCTTCTTCCTTCCTAGCCCTTCAGTTTGAGGATATCCTAAGTCTTGAGTATTCATGAACTCAACTTGTACTTCAGGGTTCTTACTCCTATCATTCATATGAGCTAATGGGATAGTAGGAGTTGGTTGGTCTAAGAAAAATTGTTTAGCCAGCATTTGGTTCAATTGGGCCATTAGATCATTTAGGCCTTTCAGCATGGTTTCAAGATTTGGGTCAAGGCTACACTGGACTGGGTCTGGACTGGTGAATATGAGGCTCCTGATCTAGTTTTCATGCATGCAAGTAGACTCAAGCTCGAGCTAAGGTTTCCTAGACCTAGAGCATAAATTAGAGGTCTAATTAAGTGAACCAACTAGATATTAGTACTTATGGGACTTAGCCAGGTAGGTGGTGGGGAGTGAAAGTCCCTGATTGCCAACCTTAGACACCAATCTGAGATTGGCCAGGTAGGCAAACCAAATCACAAGCCCTGATGCACCAATCCTAGACACCAAGCCATTAAGCACACACCAATTAGCTGACACAGTTAACTTGACCCTAACCTGAACCCAACTTGTTGGTGTCCCTAAACCCATAGGGCAATTAACGTTCTACTCAATTCTATTAACGGGCTGGGATTGATATGCTGGTTGGTGATTTTTGGGCTAGGGACAGGTGATGAAACCCTGACCCTATGTCAAATGATGCGCTTAATTTGATTTCTCATGAGATGAATGAAATGCAAAGGTGTGCAGAAGTGTGTTGCAGTTTAAAAGTGGTGTGGAAAACGTGATGAAAAAATGTTCAAAATTCTGAAAAATTCACAGAGGATTCCTAACGTATATTTTTCAATTTAGATGAAAGGATTTTAAAACTAAAATCTGTACTACTCTAAGCAGATCCTACAAATGAAGATAAATAAAAGAACAAACAGAACCCTAATGATAGTGTCGAACTGCAGAAATTTTCATTTTTTTTATAATTTTTCTCTGATGATGAAATTTAATGATGATAACTAACTTAAAAGGAACAAGAAAAATATTTCAACAAAATATTAGCAACTTCCCTTTGAGCTGCAGATGGATATACAGTAAATAGATGCAAATTTTCAGAAACAGAACCTAATCAAACAAGTGCATGGCTTACACAACTTCAATCTAAAAAATTCACGTCCGGCTAGGGGCTCATTATTCCCATGGGTCATGACGTGTACGGAGTACACCCGCTCAGGAGGCAATAATTTGATCTTGCTTGGATTTAAAGAGAACTATTCTATCCTAATGCAACCATGCTCTGAACCAAGATGATGCGGCAAGCATATGATTAATGTTTAGATTATGATTTGTAGAGCAATGAAACTAATTACACTACATTGTACTCATCATAAAAGACTAAGGATTATAAGAAATGGAACTTTTACTTGATTAAACACAATCCTAAACTAAGAAGGAAGAAGATCTATATAAATAGGGGACTAATGATTATGGACTTACCTTGATAAGCTTTCCAACCTTCTTTGATTCATACCTTGAAACTACCAACGCTCTGGACTGGAGGACTTGGATACAAATATCAAAACCCTGGACTTGGACTTCAGTCTGTCAGTTCATTATCAAGGGGGAACCTGGTTCTCAACTCAAAGACTTCGAAGGACCCTGCAATGTGAGATCAAAGGTTAAGGAAGAAAGAGACAAATGTAAAGAAGGTTGGAGATTTGTGAACAAAGAAGAATTGCAGAAGATCTGGCCGACTCCAATGCCTTCGTCTTATACTGGAATGGTGAGTCGCTTGGAAAAAAAAAAAAATGGCTTGGCATGGAGGAAAGAAACTTTCACACAAGAACACAAGACAATTGCTTCAAAACTTCACTTGTATTTCATTCATCTTCAATCCAATGGGTAGATACATCCAATCCCTATAGGTATCCTAGATAGACTCAACCCACGATTTCCATTAAGTCTAGGGTCTAGTAACCATTCAGTTCCAATCTTACCTAGAGAAACTATGGTGTAATGTACTTCCAATGGGAGTAAGTAGCATAATCCTAGGCCGACCATGGTTGTACGATCTTGATGTACATTCTATGGTCGTTCTAATTCGTGCTCGTTTAAATGAGATGAATGAAAAATGAAGTTGAAGTTGAAGTTGTAGTCTTATGTTATTTCTTTGAGTGATTGTTCCTAAGTCCCCCCCCTCCCACTCGAATCTACTTTCTTCTCCAAGCCATCCAACGCCAAGTTCAAGAAGGATACATTGGAGCTGGCCAAACCATCTAAGACTTCCTTCCTTGCTCATAAATTATTCCATCCCTTCCATATGCTTGCTTTCTTCTTCCTTAAATAACTACATCGCGTCTAGATCAGGAATGAATGAAGTTGGTATTTTTTCTTCTATGTGTTTTTTTTTTTCTATGTGTCTATGTGGTAGCTTAGCCTTTTTCTTCCTCCACGCCAACCCTAATCTTTCCTCTTCCATTCCCAACGCCAAAGACTTCCTCTTCTTTCATACCTTCAAACTAGCTCCAGCATTCAAGGGTGAATCAAGAAGATCATCACAAGGCGACCAACCTACTCCACTTCAAGCATTCCACCATGACGCCAAGATGGATCTCCTCAATGCCTCTACCACCCTTCTTTCTTTTCTCTAGTTGATTGCTTGTTAAGTCACTCATCTTGGGTTTCTTTTGTTGCAGGGTTCTCCGGGATTACCGGCTTCAAGAGGAAGGTTTACTTGCCATAGATCCATAAAACAAGAGGGGCCTTCAGGGTATTTTTAGTTGGGATGGGATTCCTAGTCTGTTGAAAGTTCTGATTATTTTAGGATTTGTTTGGATCTCTTTCAGGTTCCGATTATTCAATTTAAGGTCTTTTATGATTGGGGAATAAAATTAGCGAGCAATGAATATTTGAGAAATGAGATTTGAATGTGTATCCTGACTTCCTTTCCTCCTCTTTTCTAGTTCTTCCTCCTTTGATACTTCTGTCGGTACTTTCCTCTCCGTCTTCTCCCAATTTCTTCCTGCTTCTTCTGCTTCCTCTTCCTTTTCTCCTCCCTACTCTGAGAATCCCAGGTTTCCAAGTCACCTTCAACCCAGATCCCACGCTCATCATCATCAACATTCACATCCAAACGGATCCAAAGCTCCAAGTCTTCCTCCTGTGACAAGACCCGTCGATCACGCCGCTGGAACCCATTTCCCCGGATCTGTGCGATCGAACCAACTGCCACCACCAGCAGTCGAAGAGAGCGACGCCCTCTCCCTGACACCCCGATCAACCGTCTCCTTCGCTCCCAACCCCACTTCCGTCAGAATTCCCTTGCATCGCCTCCAAGAGCCCCGGATCCTCCCGACCAAGCTAGCAATCCACCGGTTACTCCCGCAATAATAGATCCGCAGACCTTCTCGCGATCCACCGCTCAGGCTGAAACTCCGCCGAAGCCCCTCCGATGCCTCCATTCCCCATCTCCATCACGACGCCTCACCGAAGCTCGATTCCTTGCTGCCATTTCCTCCGGTGCCTTCGTTCCGCCATGGCCGTCATCGTCGCCGCCCCCCCTCGTCACCGGCAATCGCTTGTTTCCCTGCTGCCAAGCACTGCTGCATCCCATCGGAGACCCAATCTTCTGCTAGAAATCGCCACAGCCGACCGAGACCTCCGTCGTTCATGCCGCCATCTCCGTTGATCCCGTGATGCCTTCGTCCCACTGTGCCGCCGCCCCATCTTCGGCGAAGCCCACCGGGTCTCCTCCACCTGGCCGTCGATCCATCCGGACCGCCCAAATCCAATCAGCATCTCCACCAGATCCCACTGGACGCCCCAACCACCGGAACCCCATCCGTCCGGCCATCTCCTTCACGTGCCGCCACCGTTCTCTGCCAGCATCGACGTCAGCGATCCTCTCCGCTATTGGTTCTTTCTATGGAGGAGATGGGAGAAGACCCTGCACGAACGTGAAAGCAGGGTCATTCTTCCTGTGCTATTTCCTCTACACGATCATCAAGCAAACCGGCTCTTCTCTGCCGACTTTAGGAAAAAAAACCATGGAAAAAAAGGAAAAAAAATATGGGAAAAAGAAAAAAAAAAAAGGAAAAGAAAATCGAAAAAAAGTATGTGTTATTAGTGGGAAAAATAAAAGGAGAAAAAAAAAGATAAAACAATGGTAAAAAAAGGGTTTTTTTTTTGAAAAAAAATTGAGAAAAATAATTTGGGACTGTTTAACCTAGCCTAGGGTCGTTTCTAGCGACCAACAGTATTAAAAAAAAATCTATGCTTGGGTGGTGGTGTTTCTTTCTTCTGGGGTCTCATGTCATGGGGTCAAAACTTGACAGTACAGAATTCTGTCTTTTGCTTTTCATGGCTTTAAGACTTGAATAGACTTAACTTAACTGAATTAGACTTAACTCAACTGAATTAAACTCAACTGACCTAGACTTTAAAACTTGAAATGGACTTGCAGGAAATGAAATTTTAAAAGTAATTACAGGACTCATAAACACTCTTGATTTGAAACTCAAAATTAATTACAGGACTCTTAAAATGGAAATGACTCCTGAAAAGGAAATAAAACATTTTTGATCTAAAGGATACAAGGTAACCTAATTATCTTCGATCCAAATTGGGATAAGGCTAACCTTGTTGGAGTGAAGTTTCTTTCGCGTTCTGGTGCCACACCACTCGGGTATTGCAATAAGGCATGTTTCCAAATTTGGTCTCCTGATAGTTGGTCCTAATTGGTGTTGGATTATTAACAGCTTGGGATTTCCAAGAAAAATTTGGATGGTTTCACTAGCCAGGATTTTAAGTATTTGCAAATGGATCATTTCCTGGTCTAGGAACCATACGGGTTTGTGCTTGATGGACTTGTTCCTGAACGAGCTCAGGAAATTGATAGGCAGCTGGATAATCACCTATCGAATGGGTAGGACTTGAACAAATGATGCAAACATCATGGTTTTGATGAGGGTTTTGATGAGGTGAAGAGAAAATATTTCCACTTTGTAGAATTCGGTCAAGCTTTTGGGACAATTCATCTACCTTGCTGTAGATGTCTAAAGAGTGACCTAATTCATACATTCCCCCTCTCTTGGGTCCTAGGGGAGAATCTCTACGGGCAGCAGACATGTGATGTAATGAGTTTTCACTAAGGGTTTCAAACAGCTGCCAAGTTCTCATTTCAATTTTTAGCATAAATTTCCTCCCACTGAAGCATCTACCATTTGCCGGTATCTTTCAGACAGACCATCATAAAAACATTGAACCAATTGCCATTTCGGTGTGGCATGATGTGGACATTTTCTAATCAGATCCTTTAATCTCTCCCTGTTTCATGAAACATCTCTCATTTAACTAGAAAAAACTGGTTATGTTTTCTAATTTGGTTTGTTTTTCTGATTGGAATGTACTTCTTAAGAAATTCCTTCTGAAGTTGATCCCAATTGAATTGTTACAGTGTCTAGGGAATTCACCATACTTAGCTCTATCTTTTAGGGAAAAAGGGAACACTAAGCCTAAGAGCATCATCAGAGAAATGTTGGATTTCGACGGTTGAACATATTTCCAGGAACTCATCTAAATGTTTGTAAGGGCTCTTATTGTAAGTTCTAGAAAGATGGTAACATCTGGATTATGCTAGACTTAATTTCATACGGGACAACCTCAACGGAGGTACTGGATACAAGTGAATATATATACTTTGAAGGAGTGAAGTACTCCCTCAATTGACGTGGAGGATCAATTCCTGGTTGGGGTCCAAAGTACCTGGTTTGTTTGCTCTACAAGTTCTGTCAATTTCTAGGTCTAGGGGTACAAGTTCCAGTTCTAGTGACCAACGACCTAATACACCTACGATGGTATTCTAGAGCAAACAACAGCAGTTCAGAATTTTTATAAGATTTTTTTTAATGCAAAAATGAGAAAAGGTCTAAAGGAACGACTCCTAAGAGAATCCTAAAAAAAAATTTTTTTTCTTCTTTTTTTTTTCAAAATTTACACAAACAATTTACACAACTCTATCCTTGGTTAGCTTAGACCTAGACAGCTCCTAACGTTCCAAGGTCACCATTGAGCACTCCAAGTCCAATCACCAACTAACTTGGCCAGGTAAGTGTAAGGTCGGTGAAGATTCCCTTATCGCTTGCCTTAGACACTAATTAAAATTGTGGCCCGGCAAGCGGAACCAACGCACCTCCCTTCGGGCTCTTGTCCCTGAACCACTTTCCTTAGACAAAAGTAGTTAACTGACCTGAACCCGGTATAACTCTAGGGTTTCGTTGTCCTATTGAGCTCGAATTCCTTAGGGCTAGCATCTAATTGATTTAGGGTTAGAGGCTTAGGTGAATGCAAATGATGGAAATGATTTGTGGGCCAAGGAGGGTAATGAAATCCCCACCTTATCTGATTAATGAGGTAAGTGCCCTTAAGATGAATTATGGAGAAATAAATGGATGCAATAAGCAAGGTGTCCATATCTTGAAATTATCAACAAAAATTAAACTAAACTAATTACTTTTTTTAAAATTTTGATAGTTAAGTATCTAATTCCCTAATGAATTATGAATTTTTTGTTTTTGATTTTGCAAGAAAAGTAAGTTTACCTAAGTAACTCTAAAAAGGAGATCAAATAGAACAAAACAAAATAACAAAATTTTGAATTTTTTGAAATTTGAATTTTTTTTGAATTTTTGAAATTTGAATTTTTTTTTGAATTTTTGAAAATTGATTTTTTTTTTGAATTTTTGAAATTTTCAAAGTAAGGCCAAAAGTCCTCGGCAACGGTCCAAAAATCTAATGCACGTTGCAATGCACCAATTTTATTACCTTAAAACTACTATTCTAGAATAGGATAGCAGAGCAAGGGTCAAATCTGCAGGGACTTTCTTGACTACTTTGAAAACAATAAATGTGCAACAGAAATTGAAATCTTAAAACTAAAAAAGAGATTAACAAGTATTAGCAGTAAAGGTAATTCAAGAATGATCTATCTGAGTGAGAGCACGGCCCGTATCTATGAATCATGGCCTGTCCCTTTTTGGGAATAGACTGGTCTAAATGCTAGTGAAATAACCTAGATATGATCTATCTCAGGAGAACACACCCGTACCCCTTGGGATAGATCAGTCATGATTAATTTCACTTGACTTACCTCCAAAGCTTTGCCCTAGCAATGCATCTGATTCAAAAACACAAACAAAAGAACATGAATTAATCAAAGGATATCTTTATTTCATGTAAGAGGGAGTACATCAAAGTAATACAATCAAAAACAAAAACCCCCTTTTCCCAAGTGAAGCTCCGGTCTCCAGTGATTTAGCATGCCAAAAGTTGAAGATGAAGCTGACCGGTAGACAATAGGACTACTAGAATAGGATTGGGATAAGGTCGGAATAGTGCTGGAATGGTGGGAATAAGGTTGGGATAACTGGAATAGGAAAAAACTAAAAGAACTACGAGGAAGAAACGATGGATCTCTGGACTGTGAATGATCTGAGATCTTGGGAGGAGAACAAAGGATGACTTGGAAGTTGGGATGGGGTCGACCTCTATGATTAAGCTGGAACAGTGGAGAGAGGAGTTCTCTGTGTTGTGGAATGGAGAAGACAAGCTTTCTATGATGGGGAAAAAGAGACAGAGAGGCTTTCTATGATGGGGAAGAGAGATAGAGAAGAAAGCAATGGGAAGAAGAAGAACTAGCTGACTGCTCGACTGGTTGAATGCCCGAATCCCTCGGATGATCGAATACCCCTTTCGGCTCCCCTAGACCCCTTTTTATAGGCTCTCCCTGCTCCAAAGCCGCTCCACCGTTTGAACCAACCATCTCCACTGTTGAACCAACCCGCTCCACCGTTGCACCAACCTAACAGAACAACAAACACCGCCCAACGGTTGCAACGAAGCTCGAGCTCCCATTGATATCCAACTCATTTGGCGAAGCTCTAGAATTTTCTCCCCGGTTCGGTCCACCCAGCATAAAAAATTCGGTTCACAAGCAGTTTAGACCGGGAAGAGACCATCAACGGCTGCAACTCATCGTGAGGACCTTCCTGGCGGTGAGGAAGAGCACTCCACCATCATCTCCGCCGATGGTGGACTGGGTAGTTGTCCGGTAGTGTGGGATAGTGAGTTTCGATGAGGTTTGGCCAAGAGGAAGACAACTATGAACAGCCCCCTTCGAATGCATTTTTTCGGCCACTGGGGCTCCACCGGCCGATGGTGAGCATGCCGGTGACCTCCCCGACGATGGAGGTGGCTCTCCGGTGAGTCCCGGCATTAATGGGGCACTGTAGTCTACGGCTTTGCTCCATGGACCACGTTAATGGCAGACTACAGCTATGGTATGTGCAGTGGACCGACCGCCGGTCCATGGTGGATCGGCTGCTTTAAACTTCATGCAAACTCTTAGGAAATTCTTCCAAAAATTCATTTTTGGGCCCGTTTTAAGTTCGATTCGAGTGCCGTTCATGCCATTGGACTTCTAAAATTTGGCTCTCCATGTTGGCGATGTTCTTTCCTATAAATGACATATAAAAGTATTAGTTTTGAAGGAATATGATATAAAATTAATACTTTTATATTTATGCTTAATGTAGTTATCAGCTACCTCTTTCCTAGCCACTTGGTTGGTGTCTAGAAAGACTGTTAATGACAATTACTCACCCATGATCTCACCTACCTAGCTAATGTGATCAACCAAGAATGATTAGAAAAGCTTATTGATTCGAGTTAACCCATGTCACCCAGGTGATTAGCTTGACTGATCTTTAGGTGCCCATGGACCAATTTGTTGAATTGAATTCAACCCTCATGAGAATTGATTTATCAGTGGGAGTTCGGTCCATGTTCCTCTCTCTTTTCTTCTGTCACAATTTAATTAAAATCCTCTAGAATTATTAGGTCCTGAAAAAGATTAAGTCAATGAGTTGATGGTGTCTTAGCCCTTCATTGAGTGGGTTAGTAATGAGTCCTTGAGCTTGGTGTACATCGGCAGTTTCATAGAACGGTGGCATCTGGTTACTGGGATTACCTCTCCCATAGATGATGGTTCAGTGCAACCTTCTTAATGTGATCAGGAGGGCCGTCCATAGTCGGGCTTGGTCATTTGTTAGTTGGAAGCATCAGATTTGTCATATTGATGGTTGGACCTAACCAGAGACCTGCAATAGAAGGCCCTTAGGCCGATTGGGATTTCTGTGGGGAAAGAATTAATTACTGGAAGTTGCTTAGGGAAGCAATTGGTTAAAGAACCTACCTTTAGGCACGTATGGGTGAGTCGGCCATAGTCGGGCTCATGTGTGGTCTATTGGATTTCAGTACCCACTATGAAATGATGTTTTCACGGATTGGAGTTAGAGGCTCCCAATTTGAAAAATTAGTTGGAGGGACCTTAGACTAAAGTCCAAGTCTTTTGGTTTAATTGATTAATTCATATACTAATTCGGTCTTAATTTTCCTTTCAGATGTCTTCAAACCCTTTCGCTCTGGCACTTCTTGACAGTGAGAAGTTAAAGGATCCAATTTTGATAGCTGGTATCAAAGATTGAGGATAGCCTTGGAGCATGAGCAGATCCTTTATGTGATAACGGATCCAGCACCTGAAATCCCTGCTGTTAATGCTCCGAGTTTGGTCAGGGACACTGATTTGAAGTGGTTTTCTGATCGGACTACGGTCCGATGCATAATGTTAGCGGCTATGAATGATGAGCTCAGTCGCAAATTCAAGGAGGCCCAGCAAGATGAGATCCTTCAAATTTGAAGGAATCTTTCGACATGCCCAAATGATGTGGAGCGGTACAAGTGTCTTGTGCCATCTACAATACCAAAATGTGTAATGGTGGTTCGGTTACTAATCATGTACGTACATGATCGAGATGATCGAATGATTGGGCAAGCTCGATGTCCCTTGCACACCAACTCGCAGGATGCGATCTTGAATTCTCTACCTTCCTCCTATCTTGACTTTCTCGATCATTTAGAATGAATAAGCCTGCAGTCAATTACCATGGTTGATGGGGTTGCTGCAGACTTACGAGATGGACCACCAACTGAATAAGGGGTGGTGAATTTAGTGTGAGGTTCTAGAGGTCGTCATCCCTTTAAGAAGGGAAAAGAAGAATAAGGGAAAGAAGGTGCAAAGTGCTCCTGGCCCTAGTCAGGCCAAGAAAGTGAAGGCTGATCAAACTAAAGCAGTGTTCTTCTATTTTAAGAAGCAGGGATACTGGAAGAGAACTGCCCTCTTTATCAGGCATCCTTAGACCCTAACAGGCCAAGGAAGGGAAAGCAGCAAGGTGCTGGACAATGTATTTATATGATATAACCATGTAATTTCTCCTTGTAATTTCTCTATTAATGACACTGCTAACTGGGTATTGGATACTGGTAGCCCTATTCATGTTTGCAATTCATTCCAAGGATGCAGGTTAGTAAGAGATTTGAGGATGGGGAGCAGTTCCTAAACATTGAAAATGGAAATCGTGTTCTAGTGCTGGTGATCGGAGTTCTTAGTCTTGTTTTTGAATCTAGTACTGTCGAATTAGTCGACTGTCATTATTGTCTTAGTTTTATTATGAGCATATCTTGTAGACCTATTGGCTAATTATGGTTTGACTTTCAATAAAAGAAGATTTTTGCCAAGTTATTATGAATAACTCTATGATAATGAAAGCTAAGTTAATAATAGCAATTTATGTTTTGTCATGGCCTGTTATGTAATGTACATGTCTAGCAAATGCCCAAGATAGAAAATGTCAATGACTTGTATCTATGGCACTGTAGGCTAGGTCATGTTAACCAGAATAGGATAAACAAGTGTGAGGAGATGGCCTCCTCGAGGTCAGTGATTCTGACTCACTGCCCACTTGTGAATCCTGTTTGCTTAGTAAAATGACCAAGTCACCTTTTATTGGAAAAGGTGAACGAGCTATAAACATCTGAGTCTCAAACATACTGATGTATGTGGACCCATAACAGTTAGTGCCAGAGGTGGATACAGATATTTCATTATGTTTACAGATGACCTGTCTAGGTATGGTTATGTCTTCTTATGAGACATAAATCTGAGTCGTTTGAAATGTTCAAACGATATCGTAATGAAGTGGAGAAACAATTAAAAAAGAGTATTAAAACCCTTCGATCTGATCGAGGCGGTGAATACCTATCCGGTGAGTTCATGACATATCTTGAGGAGAATGGGATTCTCTCTCAATGGACTCCTCCAGGAACATCCTAGTGAATGGTGTGTCCGAAAGGAGGAATCGAACTCTGTTGGATATGGTTCGATCCATGATGGGCTTTGGAACTCTACCGCTATCTTTCTGAGAATATGCACTTGAAACAGCTTGTTACTTGCTGAATAATGTTCCGAGTAAGCCTGTTGTCTCCACTCCATATAAGTTATGGACTGGATGTAAGCCCTCAATTTCACACCTTCAGGTCTGGGTTGTCCAGCTTATGTAAAGCATTTTGACTCAGATAAACTTGGTCCTAGTTCTGATCGGTGCCTGTTTATTGGGTACCCTAAGAAAACAAAAGGGTATTTCTTCTACTTGGAGGACGAACAGAAAAGTGTTCGTTGCTCTTAGGGCTATCATTTTGGAAACGGAGTTCCTTGGAAAGGAACTGTAGCCTCTAAGATTGAACTTGGTGAAGTTCAACCAGTGGAAGAACCTGCACACTCTAAGGACATCATAGTACTGGCTATATTGAATCACACAAATACCCATTATTAGGAGATCTGGTAGAGTACAACATCAGCCAGATAGATACTATGGTTTCTTGGTCCTGGACGATGATCCCATTAAGCTCGATAAGAACGATGAGGATCCGATCATCTATATGGATGCACTTCAGAGATCTGACTCTGAGGCATGGCTTGGAGCCTTGTGATCCGAGATGGAGTCCATGAGATCACCATGTATGGACATTGGTTTCCACCTGAAGGGAAAACTCATAATTGGGTGTAAGTGGATTTTCAAAAGAAAAAGGGGCATAGATGGGAAGGTGGAGACCTATAAAGCCCGTCTGGTAACCAAAGGGTTATCGTCAACGATATGGTATCGATTATATGAAACGTTCTCCCTTATGGCAATGCTCTAGTCCATTCAGATCATGCTTGCTTGGCAGCATATTTTGACTATGAAATATGGCAGATGAATGTCTAAACTGCTTTCTTGAATGGGGAGCTGGATGAGGTGCTATATGATACAGCCTGAAGGGTTCACATCCACAAATGAGTCAAAAGTATGCAAATTGCAGAGGTCCATTTATGGACTCAAGCAAGCATCTCGAAGTTGGAACTTATGATTTAATAGGTGTATCAAATCGTATGGCTTCGTTAGGAACGAAGAGGAACCCTGCATCTATAAGTGGGTTAATGTTTCTATGATTGTATATCCGGTACTATATTTGATGACATTCTCTTAATCGGGAATGACATCATAGCATTACAAGGAATAAAGGTTTGGTTGTCATCTCAGTTCTCCATGAAGGACTTGGGTCAAGCTTCTTACATACTAGGTATGAAGATCTATAGTGATAGATCTAAGAGGCTTCTGGAATTTCCATTCTACATACAGTGATACTGTGTTGAAATGGTTTAGCATGGAAAATTCCAAGAAAGGCTATCTCCCGATAGATTTTGGAATTACTCTTTCCAAGAAGGATTTTGCGACAACTCCTAAGAAAAGAGAGTGCATGAGTAGAGTTCCTTATGCTTCGGCAGTGGGCTCTACCATGTATGCTATGACATGTACTAGACCAAACGTGGCAAACTCCTAGGAGTAGTGAGCAGATACCAGTCTGACCCAGGTGAGGCCCATTGAAAGGTGGTTTAAAACCATCCTGAAGTATTTTAAAAATACTAAGGACCAATGGTTGATTTATGGGAACCTGACTTGAAACTTGTAAGGTACACTGACTCAGTTTCTAGCCTGACAAAGATGATAGCAAGAGTGTGTCAGGGTTTGTGTTTATCCTGAATGGAGGAGCGATCTGCTGGAAGAGTTCCAAGCAGGCAATAGTTGCAGATTCGTTATGCGAAGTCGAGTACATTGCAGCATCAGAAGTAGCAAAGGAAGCCAGTTAGTTGTGAAAGTTTCTTGGAGATCTAGGGGTGGCACCTTCCCTAGATGGTACTATTCCAGTTATTGTGACAGCATAGGTGCCATTTCTTAAGCAAGGAGTTCGAAGTCTCATCCCGCACCAGCATATTCTGCTGTGCTATAACCTCGTGCGAGAGATCGTGGAACGAGACGCATCAATCTTATGAATATCGATGGAAAGGAGAATCTGGCCGCCACGTTCACTAAGCCCTTGGAATCAAAGTTTGACTATTATAAAAGGAAAACTAGGTATTAGATACTATTCGATTGGCTTTAGTACAAGTGGGAGTTATGAGAATTGGTGTCCCAAAGCTATCACCTAGGCTATAGACAATTATGCCCAGCATTGTAATTAGTGTAGAATTAATGAAACTTTATTTGGTAGCTCATTGCATTTTTTATTTCCCTGTAAAGAACTCTGTTTATGTGATGAAGTCCTTAGGACTACACTGACTTCGATATAGAGAGGATATATCGAGTGGTCCTTTAAACAGGTTCACAACCAAAGGATACATTATACAGGACGGCAATGTATCAAGTGTAGGTTGTTGTGGTTTCACATCGTTTGGTTGTCCTCTTGACCAAAGGAGTGTGGTGACACTGATGTGATCTGCAAGTGGGATGTGTGACATCTCATTGAACGTGACTCCGTGGAGCTCCTTTCTGCCAAAGGATTGCTTGTCATTGGATATGGGTATATATGTCCATTTGACCTGAGGTTACCATGGTAGCTTGCAAGTAACTCTCTATGCTTTGGTACCGGACTACCCGGATTTCTAATCCACGGAAGGTTTCTGGGTACAAGAAGTACTTATGGAGCAATGGTGGACCAAGATGGAATTGACCTGTCCAAATTGTTTGGATTGAATGTCTCGTAGTTCTCAATTTAGCAAATCCTCGGCCGGGATAGTCCCAATGAGGAGTCACTGGACTTGCAAGTTGAGACATGTTGTGGATTGACTTAGTTAGGGTTAGCAGTCTAACCCTAGGTCATCTTGAGCATTGGAGATCAAAAGGATGAATTATACAGTAACCATATGCCAGAGGTTCGATAGATTGCTCTCGCATCTTCGGCCTATCCAGATACCGGGATCCATTGCTAGATGGTATCTTGTGCTGGTACTAAAAATGTTCCAGTGCTACCGTTTAGGTTCGAACCTATGATGTCACAGGCCATAGAGGATTTCTTCCTGATCCAGGAACCGATCAACGATTGGAAATTGTTTCGGTATTTAGGTCAAACGACTGATTGAGCACACATTGATTTTTTATGGTTTGAGTTGGATCGATCAGGATGGATTTGGGTCACCCAGGAATTATTCCTGGTAGACCAGGACTGAACCGAATTTTATTACTATTGGTTTTGGTCGGACTGAGGTATAATGAACCGTTTTTGGAATTGGTTTGTTGAACCGGGTTTAATTTATTGGATTGGTTATCACGGTGATTCAGCCCAATTCAGAATTTGCTTCAATGGGTTTGATAAGCACCGATTAAAGACTTGCCTGTTTTTCACATATTATTTCTCCCCAATCGTGGGTTTCACGGAAGTGGAGCTCGTCCTGCTCGCCATCTTTGTTGCTCCTCCTCTGCGTCCTTCTAGCTGTGAACTCCTTGGTTCCTCTTTGTTATGTGTTATCCAGATTTCTATTTTGGTTGCCCTATTTTACAGAGTTTGTGTACGGCTTGGAAGGTCTGATTACTATCCAGAAATTACTGTTCACGGTGAAGTTCGTTTGCACTTGGAGATCTGGAAAAGATCTATACACCGATCTGGAGTGTTTCTCACGACGGTCTTCTCCCACAAGGCATTCCCTCTTCTCTCGGTCACTTGGGTTTCACCGTGTTCTGCCCGTGTGTTGTCTCTTCCTTTTCGATTCCATTTTTTTTAAAACCGATCCAAAGGAGTTTGGATTTATCCGGGTTTCCTCTTCGATGTTTTATCTGGACTACTCTTCCACCATTTTCCCTTGCCTTCATAGGTTTATTTCTCTGCCTATATATACATCCTGTTGGTTGAAGGCTCGGAAGTGCAATACAAAAGCAATAGAGAAGCAGCAGGGTGTGAGATTGAGAAACCATAGCATCGAGAGAAGAAGTGAACAAGGCATTTGCAACAGGCAAAGAGGAGGGAGAAACAAGGGAAGAAAGGAGAGGGCTGCAACCGGGGTGTTGAGAGAGGAGCAGAGAGTTTTTCTTTTGTGATAAATTCTGGGAGCAGAAATTTGGAGAAACTTGTCCGTGACCTTCCCTGTTTTTTTTAAGTTTCTTGTGTGCTATTGGTGGTTTTGGGGCGGTCTTGGAGAAGACCATCAGTAAAGACTTGTTTACTTTCTCTGCTTCACCTGTCCGTGACCGATTTATTGATTCCTGGTGAACTAGCATCCATCTGAGTGTTGATCAGCGAGAGCCCTGCGTGTGGATACTCTAGAAGGTGGACTCTTGGACACCTCGAGAGGTTGCATCGACCTATTTATTTTTTCTGTTACATATCTTATTTAGATGTTGAAGTTTCAACCGTCGCTGCTAATCTGATCTGAAGACTGAGGGAGTCGGCTTCGATCAGGTATATTTTATTTTGGATATCATGCATGCCTAGATCTAGTTTTATCATATGATTTATTATTATTGCAATTGCCTATACATACATATATTATTGTAACATGCATCATGATGTGTTAGATCTTGTACATAGTAGGTTTTCTCCTTAAATATTAAAAATTAATTATGCAATACCTGCTCCCTAGTGCAACATGTCTACAGTAGGCTTCCGCTGCACAAGGTTTTCCTTCAATTATGATTCATCGACCAGGATAAGAGAGCCACTAGGAACTTCAGGCCAGAAGCACCCCCGTTCGATGGTACCATAGACCCTAAGACCTCTATAGATTGGGAGGGAGAAATGGAGCAATTTTTTGACTAGTATGCAATGAGTGAGGAAAGGGAGTGTAAATTGGCCAAATTAAGGTAGTTCGCCAGGCTAAGCTATACTGGGATAATGTTGAACACCAAATCACCCAACGAAACGACCTTCCCATGGATACCTGGGCAGGCCATGAAGAGGAAACTTGAAGAAAATTACCTTCCTGCATCCTACCAGCAAAGACTCCTAGACTACTGGCAGAGATTAAGTCAAGGAAATAGGTTTGTGTCAGAATACATCACCAAGTTTGATGAGTGTGGCTAGAAGGTGTTGCCTAGACGAACCTGAACCAATGACCCTATCTAGGTTTAGGGCTGGCCTTCATGAAGACATCCAGTGGGAACTGTCTCATTAGCAAATTCAAGACCTAGAGGAAGCCTATCACATAGCTAGAGAATTCGAGTCATATCAAAGGAAACTCATGATCAGTTAATCTAAGTCCAACAAGAGTAACCCTCCTGAACCTAAGTCCAGACTTAGCCGACATCCTTTAAAGCAGCCCATTCCTATTGCTCCTAGCCAGACCCTAGGACCTAGTCAATTATGTCCGAGCCAAGCCAACCCAAGTCGATCAAACCCCATAGGATTAGTACCCCTAGATATGAGCTTAGTATCAGTCAAGTACCCTTTAGTTGACCCACCCTTGCTATCTTAGATACTAGTCAATTTTTCCTTAGCCAACCCCCTCCTACCACCCCATTGGTTCACAAGGAAGACATTGAAGAGGAGATATATGAAGCTGATGTAAGCTTAATGGATGAGTATGAGGAAGAAGAAGAAGAGATACCTATAAAAGACCTAGAATTAGTTGACCCAGAAGATACCCAGACTAAAGCCAACCCAGAATTAGTTGACCCAGTAGATATCCAAACTGAAGCCAACCCAAAGTTAGTTGACCTTGACCACACCCACACTGAACCTGTAGTGGAAGATAGTTGAAGGAAGAGGACCACGAGGAAACCAACCCTACTGTTAGGCTTATACCTGAGAAGACTTTAGAAGAGAGCCCATTATAGAGCCCAGTCGTGAGACTCAAGAACCAAAAAAATTTATTAAGGACCTGATCTCTTTAAACCAGTACCCTCAGAAAGAATCCCCTCCTATAGTTCCAATTGATGATCTCTTCCCTGAGATTAGTGACCCATTCTTCCATTATACAAACCTTGTAGATATACCTCAAACCCAAAGGTCAACCTCATTGTCCAGGACTAATCCCGGAAACCCCTTCCTGTATCCTATTCTATCCAATCAATCTCGAACCCCCTTTGTACTTTCTACCCTACTAGACTAACTCTAAACCCAGTTCCTACTTCCTACCCTTTCTTGAAACTTCTTATGTTTCTAACCATTCGATTGCATTTTGTAGAAGTTTGCATGTTGCATTCATTCATTAAGCATGTCATGTTTGCATCTTACTTTTGGAGGACCCTATGGCATCTGTTAGGAGTGCATGCCAAGTTCTCATCTGCATGTCACCCACCTGACCAAGGGACAAATCCAAAATTATAGCTTAGGGTTTTGTTTAGTCTGCATAATGATAATTGTTGGCATGAGTCATTTGCCTGCATTAGGTGTTATGAGTTTTTGCACTGCATTATTAGAAATTTGCATAAGGAATTAGCCATAGGATTAATGTAAGCAATGATTTTTATAAGAACATGGTTAATTCTCGAAAAGAGTCTAAGAGTTCGCTATGGAAATCTTGTGATGATTAGGCTATATACCCGTGAGCTGGATCTTCAAAGTGATAAAGAATATTGGACCTAGTGCCTAAGTTAACACCTACTTAGCATTCAGCTCAACCTTCAATATCTCAGACTTAGTTAAGTTAGGGAGCTAGCAATGATACCCAGTGAGTATTGAGCCTGTCCCTTTCTTTGAGAGCGAACCCAACCCTGAGTGTCCACCATTAATTTCGCCTGTGAGAGGAATGATTGAGCATATCCTGAATGACCAAGCCATTAGTACCCAGATCAAAGGCTACCATGTCACTTGGAACGTTGGCAAGGTCGACGGAGATCTAAGGTTTCATAGATCACTCTAGAGGATCCACAATGCCTTAACCCAGACCCGTGAGAGCAGTACTAGAGCCAGATCAACCTTTACTCGACAGGGTCGAGTTCCTCCCATCCCGGGAGAATTGATGTAGGAATATTAGGAGCAGACCAGGATTTCAAGGTTCCAGTTTCTAATTCATGTGTTGGTCAATTTTTGTATTAGGTCAAGTGAGTTAAGTAAGTCCATTTGCTTACTTGAGTCCTGTAATAAAGTGAGCCAGTTGGGTTCACTAAGGCAAGTGAAGTGCTTTGTGTTCTAGTCTAGTCCAGTTTAGTTGACTGAGTCTAGTAATAAAAGTGAATCAATTAAGTTTGATTGAGTTCACTTAGTCCATTGAGTTGAGAAGTTTTTTGTTTTCAATTGAGTCTTGTAATTTTTCATTCAAGTCATGTTCAAGAGGAGAGCCTGTGGACCACCACTCAAGTCACCCAGCCAAGCATCTGGACTCCATTCATGCTGCCCAAACCCCTGAAGGATTGGCACCCCAGCATACCAGGCCTTAGATGCATCAAGCCCACAAGATCTCATTAAGAAGTGGCACCCCAAATCCCTAGCCTTGGCACCCCAATCCGAGGCCCATAGTAGTTGGCACCCTTCCCAGGCCCATTCATAATTGGCACCCATGCTTTGACCCAGTCCAAGAAGCCCAAGGCTTGACCCAGTCCAAGAGGTTATCATCCCAGCCTAGCAAGGAGTCAACCAATCCAAGCCTAGTCCAAGCCCAGCAAAAATTTCTTACCAGCCCAAGCCCATGGAGAAATGTCAAAGCTTCCAAGTCCAACAAGGAGTCAACTAGCACATTTCTACAAGGAGATCAATTTTTAATTTTATTCATTTTTGTATTCCCACTTTGATACAAACATGTACTTCAACTTTGACAAGGAAAGGGCCTTGGGTAACTCTATAAATACCCACCCCCTCCCCTCTTGTATGAATAATTTTTGATGAATGAAATTAAGAGTTTTTCTTTACACTGCTTTGTTTCCTGCAAGTGGAGTGGGTGTGAGACCTGTTTGCCTTTGTTCTTCGGAACATCGAGGGATATGAGGCCCTACTTATCATTAGCTAGTTTTCATACACTTAAACCCTAGCCACCCCATCATTCCACCCTCTCCAAATCTAGACGCCCAAGCCTCATCCAAGGTTGCTAGCCCCTGCAACTTCTCTTCCACCCTTCATCTTTTCTTCCTATTTTTTATTTTTTCCTTCTTCTACATCACTAACCCTTGATGTTTGCAGGATCCCTTTGGTGAAACAGTCCTTGGATGAATTCTTCTTTGCCCTCGAACAAAGCTTATAAAAAGCTGATGGATCCGTAGGAAAGTGATCGAATCATCCAGGCACCAATCCGAGTGGAGCAATCTTATCTACAGTATCAAGGCCTCATTGCCTGATAAGTTCATACGATTCCAACTCTTTTTGTCTGATTTCTTGAAGTTGAACATGCTCCTAATAGGCCTTCTTAGTCCTAGGATCCTAGTTTTCTTATCTCTTTGATTGGTCTAGCATGTGGATAAGATGCTAACTGATACAGGATAACCCTAACCTAATCTAGACTAGTTTTGGAAATAAAACCATAAGAAAAAATCTAAAAATACTTGTTTACTTTAATCTAATTTTTCTCATGTTCATCCCTTGCATATCATCCTGTATCATGTTAGAATCACGTCCCTCATCAGGGCTTCCATGTACTATTGAGCTTAAAATTCTAGGACTGATATCTAATTAATTTTAAAATTAGAAGCTTGGGTATGCTAATGTAGAATAGTGGTTTATGGGCCAAGAGAGGGTGATGAAATCCCCACCTATTTGATTAATAGGTTATGCCCTTAAAATATATTATAAAAATGAGATGCAATAAACCAAGATGTCAAAGCTTTGTGATTAGAACACCATCAAGAGCAAATTAATTAATTAATTTTTTTAGATTTTATGGTTAAGTTTTAATTTCTAATAGTTTATGGGATGTCAAAATTTTTTTATTTTTTTAAGTCAATTCAACCTATTCATGCTCTAGGACAACCTTGCAGTATAACTTCTAATTATGCCAGGACAACTTTATATCAAGGCAATCAAGATTGACAAAAAGAATAAAATTGATTTAAAATATTTTATTTTTTTTCAAAACAACAGACCAAGGTCCTTAGCAATGGCACCAAAATTTGATATACCTTGTCATGAGGTGATCAAAGATATTTAAACTGGTCTACTAATAATGTAGAATTGGTGAGACTAGATATCAAATCCACATGGGCCTGGGCAATTATTTCAAAAGTAATTCAAAGTGGAACAAGTTTGATAGAAGAACCAAATAGTACTTTGCAAAAAATCTAAAATTAATGCTAAGTTACCAAGTATAAAGTGATTAAATAAGAACAAGCCTCGGAATCCAACTCCACTCTATAATAGATTTTAGATCCCTTTTTAGGTACAATTTAAAAAACTTTGTATTGCAAGATGATATAGCTTATTTCTTTCTTGAGTATGAACTGTACTTTAGATCATGACTCATCCCTTAGAAAAATATGCTATTTACCTTGACTCACAAATAAGAAAGAAGATGATTGATTTGGTTACTTAGAATAATCTTTTTCCTCGTGGCATGCATCGTATCCCTGGATCACACCACGTCAATAAGGAGTACAGACTATTTGCAATTAACCAAATCTTTTTTTAAAGCTTAAATAAATAATTTTGCACATTCGAAGATAAATCATTATTGATGAAAAATAAAAGGGATACAAAAATAAAACATTAAAACTAATCTACTACAATATGTGACCTCTTTCCAAGAAGAAAGAATCTAATTGTGCATGGTGGAGATCATCATTCATCTGCTAACAATAACCTATGGACCAATGCTTCTTTTGATGCAAAACTATAAAACCCCTCTTGGAAGTGAGAATGGCTTGTAGAAGGAAGATGAGATGAAGGCTTTGCATATGGTAGGACAATGAATGGGTAAAGGCTCAGAAGGGAGAGGATGGAAATGGTAGTGTGGAAAAAATGGGTAGGGGAGAAGGATTGTGAAGGCATGGGAGGAAAACTTCTAGATGGAAGGATAATGGTGAAGGCTCGTTGGTGTCTGGCTAGAGGTTGTGGAAGATAGAGGGTGGAGGAGGGTTTAGGTGATTTGGAGAAGGGAGATGTATGACGGTGAATGGCGAGATGGTGTGGAGAACGTTGAAGATTTCTAGATGGTTTGGAAAAAGGCTTGATCCCTTCCCCATTCTATTGCTGCCACTTTTAAAGGTGAAAAGCAATGCATCTATACCACATCCCTTCTGCCATCTCAAACTTTCACCAATCGCCTACTTTCATGATTCATTCCAACTACCAAAAAATTCCTCACTGAATCCTGGCTTGTTTTGCAACCATTTCATGCATAGTTCAAACTTCAAACAACCATCAAATCATGTTCAACCTTTGTTCTGCCCTACTCTAGCATTCCACTACCTTCATTCATTCCACCTAGCCAACATCCTCAATCATTTTGCCAATGAACCCTGCCTTCACCCATGCCTATGGAAAACCATTTGTTCCTTGCTCCATGTCTGTGCCATTTTTTCAAATCTAGTGTTCGGTTCCAGCCATTCTAGCTTCAGTTCGCAACCAACAAATCATTATTCTAGGACAGTCTTCAAAAAGTCTTAGCCATTAATTCCATGCTCTTCATGATCCATTCCACATGAAACTCTATCTTTCATCATTCTGTTCCACCTGCTTCATGCCAAACTCCAATAGCCTGGATATTATTATTTCCAAATCCTGGTTCTATTCTAACAGCCATAAATCTCCTATTTCAGCAATCTACCATTAGAAAATGTATCCTATTGGCTTTGGCCCTTGATTTTAATGAATAACAAAATGTTGAGTATATGTTATGGACTAATGTTTCAATTGGAGTTCTAAATTCTAGGTCATAGGTACATCAAATTTCTTACAATATTCTTAACATCAAAGCAAGATGAATTTTAATGTTTGAGATGTCTCCTCACCTTGTAATGCCATGAAAATGATCACTTTGGCCTTTATGGAGAAGAAATTGGAAGTCTAATGGATAAAATTTCATAATTTTGGAGTTTGGCACACTTTTTGGAAATGGCACATATCAAGTGTCGACCTAAGTGTAGACTCATGAAGCAAGTGTCGACACCTCTAAAGACTAGCACGCAGAGTTTCAGCTGGCATGCCAAGTGTTGACTCAAGTGTTGATCTAAGTGTTGACTCACAAGATTCAAGTGTCGACTCATAGATCAGCTCATGGACTGAGACAAGAAATAAACAGAACAATGCCATTTCATGGACTTTTTGCCTTATGTTGACCAAAGTGTCAACTCAAGTATCGACTCATAGTTCTAAGAGTCGACTCATAGCTTGAGACCAGAAGTGAAGCAAAATATTGAAAATTCAAGATTTATACCTAGTGTTGATCTAAGTGTTGACTCACAAGACTTAAGTGTTGACTCAAAGTATCGACTCACAAGTCGACTCACACTTCTGACAGTAGTAATGGCTATATTTTTTGATGTTCTGAATTTACTCAAATGGCTCCAAATAGATAATTTTTTCTCTCTAACGATCTCCAATGATTTTTTGAAGGTTTTTGGGCTATTCATCACTCACCAAACTCATTGAAGACATAAGAGAAAAAGTAAGACACAAGAGACAAAGATCATCTTTTGAGAAAAGCTTTTGAAAAGACTTGAGTGAGCCATAAAGGAGATTCCACCTGAAAAATCCTTCATTTGTGCTATTGAAACTTCAAATCATTATCCAAAATTATGCATTTAAGAGCATCCAAGAAGGAGACAACTCAAGCATTCAAGAAGAGTTTCAACAACATTTATATCTACTCTTTTGAGAGTTTTTCTTGTGCTTATTACTGTATACTTGACTTTAATTGTTGTAACTAGTTTCAAGGCTATTAAAACTAGGTGTTAGGCCCTTCCAATCTATAAACTGGAATCCAAGCTTAGGGTTGGCTTGAGGAAAGGTTGTTGGTGAGCCTAAGTGACAAAACCAACAAAGGGTTTTAACTTGCAAGCCCGGAAAACAAGTTGGCTGTAATCTTGGTGATTATAGTGGAAATATCTAAGAAAAAGCTTAGGAAGTGGATGTAGGTGCTTGAAGTACACCGAACCATTATACATCATTATATTTATGATTGCTTGCTCTTTCTTATTTCTTGCTCTTTAGTCTGATCTTATTCTATAGAATATCATTTTTTATCACAATCACATTATTATACAAGCACATTAGTTCAGCACATATTTGCTTAAGTTTTTAAATTTTTAAGAAACCCAATTCACCCCTCATCTTGGGTTGCTACACTGGGCAACAAGTGGTATCAGGGCTTGGTACTTAGTGTTTAGATCTCATGATCTTGAGTCAAAGATCTAATGGTAGCTCAAATGGAGTTTGTTAACTCTGGTCTTGATTTGATGATTGACAAAATGGTTAAGTATATATGAGTACTAATTATATTTTAAGTGTGTCTATCAAATCTTAGTACTCATCCATGTTGAATGATGAAATGCTTGTATTTCATTTAAAAAAAGTCCTTAAATTAATGAAAAATCAAGTTATAAGGACTTTGGAATATAAGGAAGACATGGAAGGACTTAAAGTCTAATTTTGAAGATGTTTCAACATGTTTAGCCTGGCACAGATGAAGTGCCGATACCTAGAAATGAAGTGTCGATATCTGAGGATCAAGTGTCGACACTTGAAGAAATGAAGTGTCGACTCAAGGCCTAAGATTTTTTGAAAATATAGAACTAAGCCATCCGGAGGTTTTTTGCCTCAAGTCTCGACTTAAGGAAATGAAGTGTCGACACTTGAAAATGAAGTATCGACACTTGGAGATGAAGTGTCGATACTTGAGAATGAAGTGTCAACACTTGGAGGTGAAGTGTCGATACTTGGACTGTAATGGCTAGTTTTCTGGGTTGTAGAACTTCTCCAACTTGCTTTCAAAGGGCTATATTTTCATCACCAACGGTCATAAACGGTCATCTATATTTTGGAGGGCTATATAAACATCAAAAATCAAATGGGGATGTAATCCTTGATAAGATTTTTAAATATTCTTCAAGGATTCAAGAGTTGAGTGGTTCAAGCTTTCAAGCTTCCAAGTTTCAAAGAGAGCATCCAAAGTTCACATCCTCAAGCATCAATCAAAGGCTTCAACAACTTGAAGACAAGATCTCCATCAACCTTAAAAGGGCTTCAAAGAGATATTTGCTTTATTTTAGAAAGCTTTAATTATATATTTTTATATTTGTTATTACATTATTTTACTTGAGATTTTTGGTTATCCTTGGAAGATCAAAGAGATTTTTGGTAAGCCTTGGAAAATCAAAGTGGTTGTTGGTGAGCCTTGAAACCAACTAGGGTTTAACTTATAAGCCTGAAGATAAAGCAAGTTGTTTAGGTTCTTGGTTAGCCCGTAAAATCAAGGGTGGTTGTTGGTGAGCCTAGGTTACAAAACCAAACTTAGTGAAATTTCCAAGGGGATCTTGGGGAGTAGATGTAGGTGCCTTGGAGTGCACCGAACCACTATAAATTTCTTGTGTTTGTGTGATTGTTTCTTTTGTATTTACTTTGTTTACTCTGCTGCATATTATTTTGAAGCATACAAATACATTGCCAAAATACAAGCATTTGATTTGTAATTAGCACATTCTTTCTTTAGTTCATCATTAAATGTTTATTACAAATAGTTGAAAAGTTTTAAAAAACCCAATTCACCCACCCTCTTGGGTTGCCTACCTGAGTTACTTTCAATTGGTATCAGAGCAAGGTGCTCTGTTTGAAAATCTAACGATTTTGAGCTAAAGTTCATGGCAACCCTTGTAGGTATTAGTGTTAGACCACCATTTTTTAATGGCACAAATTACACATTTTGAAAAACATGCATGTGCATCCATATTCAATCTATTAGTTATCATCTTTGGAAAATTATTGTTAATGGTCCTCATATTCTTTCCATGTTGGTTAATGGCATTTCCATTTCAAAGCTCGAAGAGGATTGGAATGAGTATGACATTAAGCAATCTGAAATTAATGCTAAAGCAATGAACTTGCTTTATTGTGCATTGGACTTTAATGAATTTAGTAGGATCTCCACATGCACATCGGCAAAGAAAATATGGGACACACTTGAAGTTACTTATGAGGGTACTCTTCAAGTGAAGAATACTAAAATTAATTTTCTTGTACATTCTTTTGAAATCTTTGAAATGATGCACTATGAATCTATTTTTGATATGTATACTAGATTTATGACTATTGTAAATGAATTAAAAAGTCTTGGCAAAGTCTATACTAATACTGATTTGGTTAATAAAATTTTTAGATCATTGCCAATACATGGGATCCAAAGGTGATGGCGATCCAAGAAGCTAAAGATGTAAAAACCTTGGAGGAGCTTATTGGTTCACTCATAACCCATGAGTTGAATTTATGGCATAAAGAAGTGGTTGCTAATCAAGAGAAGAGGAAGATAATAGCCCTTAAGGCCAAAAAGAAATTCAAGGCAATGATGGCAACTTGGGAAGATAGCGAAGATTCAAGTTTGGATGATGAATAAGAAGTTGCCCATCTTTGCTTCATGGCAAATGAGGAAGAGGAATGTTCTAAAAATGAATATGATTTTACCTTTGATGAATTACATGATGCAATCAATGATCTTGTGCATGAATACAAATTGCTAAAAATTGAGTACAAGAAATTAAAAGATATGTAAACTCTTTCTCTCTTGAAAACACCAGTCTTCCCAATAAAAATAATGATTTAAGTGCCAAGATTGATGTTTTGGAAAATGAAAAGAATAATTTTTCTAAAGAAAAAGAATTTTGGGAAAAAGAAAATGATGGTTTGAAAGTCTTATGTAATAAATTTTTGAATGAGAAAAATATTTTGATTGAAGAAAGAAACAAAAATTTTTGAAGAATTTCTTTATTCTTGCTTCTTCTAATTTGACCTGTTGTAAATCTAGACTTAATGCATATCCTTGTAGATTGAGAAACGTTTGGGTTCCAAAAGGAACCATAGTTACTAATCCTAAAAAACCCAAGAAAGTTGGGTACCAAAATTGTCCACCTAGTTTTGCAGGAATGTCTTGCAGCCCAACCTGAAGAAAGGAAGTTTTTGAAAAATGGCTGTACAAGACAATTTAAAGAAGTGGACAAGCTACATTTGGACTAAATGGTAAAGGAAGGATTATACATATTGGTAAATTCTAAACATTTCCTTCCATAATTGAAAATGTATTGAATATTTGTTATAAATGTTGCATCAATTATTTTGAAAACCGTTAATTAGAATCAAGCTTAGACAAATAGTCATTTGTTGTGATCATGAACTCTTTGTTGATGGATTTCATGCTCTCATGATTAAACTTATGATTATTAGACTTTCACTTGATTTTGATTAATATAGTATTTAAACTATTTCAAGTGAAATGTTATGATTTATGTATTTTCATTTTTTTGGCATCTATTCTTAGGCTAGAAATTATTTGGAACGAGTATAGAACTGGTAGTTAAGGGTTACATTAAGAAGAAGGTATGCATATTGATAAACCCTTGCTCTAGTAGCTAGACTTGCTATTAAATTACTTCTAGCATTTGTATGGATATCAAATCATTTCAAATGGATTTTAAATCAAGCTAAAATTTTTAAATAATCAATGTTTTATATTTTGAAAATCATGAATATCTTGAAAAATTCAAATCTTTGATTTCATACTTAGAATTTATGTTTATATCTCAAAATTGTCTGAAAATATAATGCATGTGCTTTCATGATTTATTCCTCAAATAAATGCATATTTTTAAGGAGGAATAACATTTAGGGGGAGCATCCAAAGATTTGTTATCATTATATATGTTGCTGCCAAGACCGCCGTGGCCTGTAGCTGCTGTCGACGTTGGAGCGCACCTCCTTCGCTGTCTCGCCGTCCGGTAGTCCTGGACCTACAAAACAGGGGTTAGTCACCTAGGCCAGGGTTTTCGGCGGGGGCACTTCGACGGTCAAGTCAATGATGATCCAGGGAACAAATCCTCCTGATCGGGCCCCTCTTGATGGACTCCATGCTAGGAGGAGTGAATAGTAAGAAAATGAAGGCGAAAACGTAGCAGGGGGAGAACAATGGCGGGGACAGAGGGGTTCTCTATTCTGCCACCTCTCCTTGCTTCCCTGGCTTTTTCTTTTAGTTGTGGTGGTGGTGGCGCTTTGCCCTCTTGGTTGAGCTTGTGCTTGTGGTGGTGTTGGTATTGTGTTACCTTCCTCCTTCTGGGGGTGTCGATTGGTCTTTGTAGTCAAAAAATGCCGTTGGATGCTTGCCTTGGGATCCTCACTGGGTTGGCAGGCATGTGCGGCGGGATTCCATGCCATGGACGGGACATCTTTCTTGATATAAGGTAGGGAAGCTTCCATTCGTTCTGACATCTTCTCTGGTCAACCCATTCTGGGAAGCTTGGTAGAGCCTTGATCCACGGGTCGCCGCCCCAAGGTTCGTGCCCTCTGACTAGCCCATTCTCCTGGAAGTACGGGCAAATGGCAATTATTGCGGTATGGCTGGCGCTACCCCGTATTCCTTTGGTGGCTCGCCAGCATCCTGGGATGGTGGTGCCCACGTCCAGGCTGGGGCTGAGCTAGGATGGCAGGGCTCGCTCTGACCTAGATGCCCCGAGCTTGCGGGGTTACCTTGGCGGAGGAGGGCAGAGTACCGGGCCCGGTCCAGAGGGCTCGCACTCGAAGAGGCTCCACGTGGCAGAGAAGGGCTGAGCTCGACTCTAACCACAGGGCTTAACCTCCGAGGGTCCCGCAGTGTGGGCCGGTCCCGGTCCGGAGGGCGTGCTCGGAGAGTCTCCATATGGTGGAGGAGGGCTGAGCTCAACTCCAACAACAGGGCTCAACCTTCGAGGGTCTCGCTCTGGAGGGCAGAGTATGGGCCGGTCCAGAGGGCTTGTGCTCGGAGAGGCTCCATGTGGCATAGGGCTGAGCTCGACTCCGACCACAGTGCTCAACCTCCAAGGGTCTCGCTCTAGAGGGCAGAGTGCTGGCCTGATCCAGAGGGCTCGCACTCGGAGAGGCTCCACGTGGCGGAGGGCTGAGCTCGACTCTGACCACATGGCTCAACCTTCGATGGTCTCTCTCTGGAGGTTAGAGTGCGGGCCCAGTCTAGAGGGCTCGCGCTCGGAGAGGCACCATGTGATGGAGGGCTGAGCTCGACTCCAACCATAGGGCTCAACCTCCGAGGGTCTCACTCTGGAGGGCAAAGGACGGCTCCGGCCTAAGCACCCCGAGCTTGTGGGGCCTACCTGGCAGAGGACGGAGCTCGACTTAGCTCAGCTCGGTAAAGCGGTCCGAGCTAGAAAGTTAACTTTGCATCTGACGCAGCGGCCTCCTTTGACGTGGCACCTGTCAGCTCGCCCACGTCAGCGATCTCACCACATCATTTGCCCCCCACTCCCGAGTCTCGTTAGTGCACGGTGCTCGGGCCAAAGGGAGTAATGGTGATGCTGATGTGGAAAGGTGGAGATTTGGAGCAATGATGGTCATGATTGCCGGCGCTCCATGAGATGGTCCTACTGGCCAGTGCAGGAGTGCCACGTGGCCACATCCGAGGAGCAGTTAATTTTGGCATAGAATTCAGAGCATCCAGGATGCTCTTTTCTTCGATGGAAAGGACGTGGCATGGATCCGTTGGGGGAGGGGTCATAACAGTACAGATTTTGACGGGTCTCTTCGAAGCGAAAAGATGTTTTTTACCTAAAACTTCCATTCCTTCAAATCCTTTACACCTGTTGCAGTGCTTGGATCCTTTCTTCTGCTTCCGCCTTTCTCCCCTCCAAGGAATCAGGTCGGTCCCTCCCTTCTTTCTCCTTTCCCTTGTGATAGGGTTCTTCTTCCGAGTCCAGACTTTCTTCTCCTTGGGTCCTTCTCATAGGATGTCTCATCCCGGTCCTCTTGTACAGGGGCAAGTGTCTTCCTCCTTCGATGAGGAGTCGGAGGGGGCGCGGTTCGAGTTTAGTAGGAGACCGGCCCTTCCAGTTTGCCCCATGTCCATTAGGGAACCAGGGGTTGCTTCTTCTCGTCCTTCTCTCTTTCTTCCCCCACCCGAACCAGTTCTCGAGTCTGTTCAGTCAACAGGTCCTGGTGGGATTGCCTCGACAATTTCCACTATGGAGATGGGGACCATTCGGGATGTCTATGGCATCCCTCACTCCGTCCGGCTTCTGGTCCCCCGACCCGAGGAAAGGGTCACTTCGAGTCGCTCGGGCCAGATTGCCTTCTACGAAGAGACCTTCTCAGGAGGGCTTTGCTTTTCTTTCCACCCCTTTTTCATGTCCGTGCTGAGCAACTATCACCTGGTCCCCGCGCAGCTAGTCCCTAACGCCATTAGGACTATTTTTTCTTTCATTATCCTCTACCATGTCCATGGGTTTGTCGCCTAGTTCTCTTTGTTCAGAGCATTCTTTATCCTGAAATGCCACCCGATTGAGGACGGGTGGTGGTTCTTGTCTTCTCGTCCAAAGGGCATTAGATTCGAGCTCCCCTCTTCCATCAAGGAATGGAAGAGCAAATTCTTCTTCGCCACCGTCGAGGGAGTTGACTGGGCTTGGAGTGATCCATACCAGTCCTCCAACCGAATCTCCATGGTTGATGTAGCTAACCAAGATGACTATGAGCAGCTTCGCACTCCTAGATCCCATCTCTCGAGGTTCTGCTGTCGGAGTAGAACCTCCTTGATGCCAGGGTTGACCCGATGAGGTGGTCGGGTGAGTCCGGCCTAGGTCTTTTTCATACATATATGTTTCTCTTCCTCATTTTGGGTTAACCTTTTTGGCCTCTAACCCATGGTTGATCCATGTGTAGGGATGATCTTCTCAGAGAGCGACTTGTTGTCGATCACCAAGAAGAGGCCACCCACCAGGATGGCTGACGAGCCGCCCCGAGGCGGGCCTGGGTCGAGTGTATCAACGGCCGCCCCCGCCGCGCTGGTCGCTTCGAAGAGGAAGAGGCTAAGGAGGCTCCTGTGCCGTCCGCGATACTAGGACTGAGTCAGTGGGCGGTTCGAGGAGTCGAAGGGCGGACGAGGCCACGGCGAGGTCCCTGCTTCGAAGCTGGCCTCGTCCGCCCTTCGAAGCCCGAGGTGGTCATCTGGGTGGTGCTGCTGCTGCTACTGCGCCCTCCCGCCCCCCGAGCCCGGCGATGATTGAGGTCGAGGGGGAGGGGCTCGTACTGGAGTTCTTCCTGCAATAGGGGCATCAACTGCAATGGTGCCGGATCCCCGACCAGTCCTTGGGGGTCCCGCTATTGGGGAGATGGGTGCACCCGCTCCCCAAGAGAGCAGGAGGGACGAGGTGAGACGTCATCTTTGTTCAAGCTGGGGTTGGAGAGCTCCTTACTCGATAACCATGCCCTGGCTGCGCGCATGATGGATTTCTATATCCAATCATGCAATCGGCAGGAGATGGCCGGGCTGCGGCTAGGAGACATGATTGATAGCATCTTCCTCCAGCTCTATACGGTGAGCGACTTCATCATTTTCTATCTCTCTTCTTTCTTCTCTATTTCTTTATTATATATATATATATATATATTATATATATATATATATATATATTGCTGTCCTATATAGTGCAGGTCGGTGCTGAGGCCCTCTTCGTCAGGGGCTACTGTCGATGCTGGGAGCAGGCTGAGCAGCAACAGGTGATCGAGATCGCATTGCTGAAGGCTGACTTGAAGAGGAGGGCCGACTCCGACTGGGCGCTTGACCGACGGGTCAAGGACCTCGAGAGGCAACTCATCGATTCTTAGGGGCGAGTAAGAGAGCTTCAGGAGATCCTCGACCGAGACCAGGGCCAGTCGAGGAAGAAGGCCAAGGAGCTTACTGACATCGAGCGGAGGTTGGCCGTGTTCAACGTCGAGGCCACCCAATAGAAGGGAATCGCTTAGTCCCTCCAGGCCCGGCTGGCAGCAGAGAAGGAGAAGTCGGTCGCGGCCCAGAAGGCAGTCGAGGAGGCATCCAAGTCAGCTGGGGATGCCAGGCGTGAGGCGGCCGCAGCGAAGAAGGAGGCTAAGGAGGCAGTTGCAAGGTACAGGGCCTCGGGGGAGTTCCTTGCCGTGATCCAACAAATGGCATTGGACTCCTTTTGCAAGGGCTTCATGTACCTGCAACGCCAAGTTGAGGGGTTCATCTCTGTTGAGGGCCGTAGCAGCCTTAGTTACCCTGGAACTTCGGACCAGGAGGTGGGTGCTGAGGAAGCCGTCAATCCCGAGCTTTCTGCACCAGCCGTGGTCGGAGCCGTACCGCCCGAGACCAGAGCCGCACAGCTGGGGGTCTCTATAGACGGAAACTCTCAGTCCGGTGGCCCAGCTAAGGGGTCAGCCTGAGGGTAGTACCCCTTCTTTTCTTTTGTATTCTGATTTCTTCCGTACTCAGTTGGGGTCTCCTGGCATGTCGGGGGCCCGCAGAACACTTGTAACTGATCCTTGATTAATAAGATTTGAACTTTCTTACGACCCGTCTTTCTTTTCGGTTGTTCCCTCTTTTTTCACATTCTTTCACTCCCCCCTTTCTTTTTCTTCTTCTTTGGTGAAGGCACAGACTTAGAAGAAGACTTCAGAGCTCCATCTGGATCTCTGATTGACCTTGCCCGAAGAATTAGGGTTTTCTGGTTGTAATAAGGGTTGACTTGATCAACTCAATTTTAGCTTGAGTCTGTATTCCTGCAATTTATTTTGTTGAGTCATGTTGACTTAGTAGTGGTATAGGACTTCAACCTGGGTGTCACATTTTCTCCCAAGGCCAAGCAAGTGGGCGCCACACTCCCAGCCACATGCCTGAGTCCAGGGGGTGCCACATCTCCATCCAGTATGCTCTGGTCCCCACACCACAAGATAGCAGGTCCCTTCTCTCATGCGCCACTTAAGGAGAAGACAATCTGGGATCCACAATTCAAGGGGGGGCCAAGGAGTTTTCATAAGAGCCAAGCTATGAAAAGAAAGGAGCAAAGCTTGGGGAGGAAGACTAGGAGGCGCCCAAGTAATTCCAAATAAAACCAGGTATGAAAGGAGGAAATTTTCTTGAAGAGCAAGGTTAGGAGGCGCCCAAATACTTCCAAAAAGACCGAGCATGGAAGGAAAAATATTTTTCTTGAAGAGCAAGGCTAGGAGGCGCCACCCACTTTCCTTTTTAAGCCACCAATCAGCATTTTTGGAACCTTTGGCGGCCATATGTGTATGAATTGATCCTACAAACCTAATTTGAAGATCCCCCTCATTAGTCCCACATGGGAAGATGTAAAACCCTACTCTCTTGTAAAGTCCTATAAATTAACCCCTCTTGTAAATTTTAAAGTAATCTGATGAATGAATCCAAATTATGTGTGAGCAAACTCTGTGTTTTCTCTCTTCCACACTTGAATCCAGGTGTTGAGCTCCGTGAGGGAGTAAATCCGGGCTCCCAGGAACCTTGAGGAGGTGTGAGATCTCCAACCCCAAAACCTAGGTTAGCCACTTCACTCCAAAACCCTAGCCGCCCATCTTTCTCCTCAATCCACCAAACTAGCCTCCCACCTCCCATGGCCTCTCTCCAAGTCAAGGCCGACCCCAGCATCCGGGTCTAGTCCGGATACTTCAGATTCAGAGCAGATTCCAGAAGGAGCCAGATCAGCCTTTAGGAGAATCCGGATTTCAGCAACATCAGCTTTCAAGTTCTTCAATCTGGTAAATCCTTCCTTGAGTATCTGATTCCATCACTTGTTCTTCTTCTTTTCCAGATCTTGAGTTCAGGGAGAAGCCGACTCAGCCACAGGACCAGTATTGGAGGATCCATTGCGAAGATATCCGAATCCAAGGATCCAATAATCTGCTCGAGAGAGTTCTTCCACCAAACTTTGTGAAGATCACTGTCTGGTTGGTAACCCATCTCTTCTCTTTATTCTGTCCTGTTGAAAGTTCAGAGTGAAACCCTAGGTCTGGAAGTTTCTCAACCCCCAGCGATCCGTTACTTCTGAACCACTCTGATAACCTAGTTTCTTTTAAATTGTGCTTTCAATTATTACTTAGTTTCTTTCAATTTAGTTTAGCTTTCCTTTGAGTCAAAGACAATTTCAAAATATATATAAAAAAAAAAGAATAATCTAATTTATTTCTGCATCGCATCATCTTTTTTTGTTCTGCATCATTTTTGGTATCAGAGCCCAGTCTAGGGTTTCTGTTTTGCTTGCTTGTTTTAAGTCTCTCTCTTTTTACTTTGTCTGCTCGAAGTAGACTCCCCAGGATGTCCGGTCCTAGGAATGAAGCGAGGTGCAAACCTCCTCTTCCCATTCCATGCGGTGCCTAGGGCGCGTGTAGGGATCCGTTGGATTACAACTTCGTAGCAGGAATGTAAACTGGGGAAGCACCCTATTTTCAGTCTGTAACTACCCTGTTAAGGAATTGTTTCTCATTTAGGAACTCTAAATTGTGTGATTTTTATTTTTCTGGAACCAATATAATTGAAAGTATTTCACATAATTTCCTGTGATTTATTGGTTTCCGTGAAATTTCTGAGAATTAAATTACTGCAACTCGTTTCTATGTTTCTGCAATTCATTTTTTTTTGTTTTTTTTAATGATCATCTCCTAATTCATCTTAAGGGCATTTGAGCATCTAAGATAAGGGGAGGAGTTGATAACCTCTCCTTAGCCCAAAACCACCACCCACTCATTGATCCTAAGCAAATTTTAAAATTTATTAGACTTAATTTGCCCTAGTGGGCTAGAGACATCAACAAGTCGGGTCAAGGCTAGTGTTGAGTCAGTTTATCTAGTTACTCTGTGTGTGCTCTGTACTCAGTGTCTAGAACGGTGGTTCAGGGATTCTATCTCGAAGGGTTTGTGTGCTGGTCCGCCTACCTGGCCAATCACTGATTGGTGTCTAGGATTGGCATTTAGGGACCTAACACTCCCCTTACACTGCCTGGCTGAGTCCCGAGTTACTACAGGCTAGCTTGCCACTCTGATTGGGCATCTAGTTTGGGCTCTAGGTCTAGTTAGCCAGTAGGTTTCAGTTGAGTCACATTTTATGTGTTGCTCGCATCATCATGTCTACCTGGAATGGAGTACCCTACCAACCTGGTCAAACCAACCTGATTTAGAGGCCATGGTTAGAGCTCTTCCTGAGAGTATGAACAAATTGAGTCAGGATGTGACTGCCACTGTTGCCCAGTTTAAAGAACAAGTCCATGAGAATTTTGCCCAGCTTAGGGATCGAGTCCAAGTACTTGAGGAACCTAGGCATCAGAATTGGACTCCTGACCCAGATTTTAATTGCCTCAACCTCACCCACACCAAGAGCCTAGAAGACTTTATATAGAGATCCTGAACCTAATCATAGGAGGCCTGACCTAGAACCTGAAGATAGAGATGATAGGTTCATTCGGAACATCAAATTAGATGCACCACTTTTGATGGTAGCTTAAACCCTAAGGTGTATTCTGATGGGAGGGTGAGATGGACCAGTACTTTGAGTGGTATGCCATGTCTGAGGGAAGGAAGTTCAAGTTTGCCAAGATGAAGTTAGTACGTCAAATAGGTTATACTGGGGAACATTGAGCTAACCACTAGAAGACGAAATGTAGAGCCCATAACCACTTGGCAGGGTATAAAGAGAAGCTTAGAGATAAGTATCTACCCATTTCATACTAGCAGAATCTGTTAGACCAATGGCAGACTTTGAAATAAGGGAACCGAGCTGTATCAGACTACATGACCACCTTTGATGAGTACCTGATGAGATGTGATGTGAGTGAAGCCCATGAGGTCACTTTGTCTAGGTTTAGGGCTGGACTTAGGGAAGACATAAAGAGGGAGTTGTTTCTGAGAGAGGTTACTGACCTAGACCAAGCCTATCAGATTGCACTGAACACTGAGAAGTTTCAAAGAGGACCCATGCTTCTAGGGTTAGTGCCCCCATCCCAAGAAATGGACCTAGCCAAGTTACCCCTATCAAGTCTAATCAGGGTATTCCCACCCTAGGCCATGGACAAGGTAAGGAACCTGACACCAAGAGAACCCCTAGTATCATCTGTTTTAAGTGCCAGAAGCCCGGTCATATCTCAAACCAGTGCACAGCCATAGCTTGATTTAAGTGCCATAAGGTAGGTCATGTTTCTAGCCAGTGCCCTCGTAGATCCCTTTACATAAAAGAAGGAGAAGAAGAGAATTCCGGGCCCAATGAAGAGTTTGAAGAAGAAGTTTATGAGGCCGGATGAATTTGGTCGATGAGTATAAAGGAGAGGAGGAACCCACAGAGTCTGACCAATTAGGGGTTGTGAGATGCATCCTGTCCATAATAGAGTTCAGGAAGATTGGCGTAGGACTAACATCCTACAGACTTTCCTTAAACTAGGGGATAGGTATGTAAAATCATCATAGATAGTGGGAGCTATGTGAATGCCATTTCTGCTAGCACTGTCAAAATGTTAGGCTAACCCCAGTCCCCCACCCCAACCCTATAAGGTTTCTTGGGTAGACTCTACCTCTATACCCATCCAGTCTAGATGTCAGGTCCAAATCCAAATGCAATCCTATCAAGAGAAGATTGGTGTGATGTCTTGCCCATGGGGGTGAGCAGTATAATTCTTGGAAGACCTTGGTTATATGATCATGATGCCACCCTCTTAGGAAAATCCAACACCTGTGTCTTTAGCTTTAATGGGAAGAAAATCACAATCCATTCAGTCCCTCCTAAGGACAAGGTAGCTAAAGGACCCAATAAGGTCAGAGAAATGAAGACTGGGGTGAACCTAATTAGTACTAAGGATCTAGAACAAGAAATTCATAGTGGTTCACCTATTGGATGTTGACTGCTAAGGAACTTAAGACTCCGACACCCTCAGAGCCTCCTCAGGAAGTTAAACCTTTGTTAGAAGAATTTGAGGATGTTTTTCCCGAGGATCTGCCAGACCACCTCCCACCTCTTAGGGATATCCAGCATTCCATAGATTTAGTCCCAGGAGCTACTTTACCCAACTTGCCCCATTATAGGATGAATCCATCTGAGCATAAGGAACTGCAAAAGCAGGTTGGAGAATTGTTGAAAAGGGTTCATTAGAGAGAGTCTTAGCTCTTGTGCAGTCCCTGCACTTCTAACCCCGAAGAAAGATGGCACGTGGAGGATGTGTGTTGATAGTCGTGCCATCAACAAAATCACAATCAAGTATAGGTTTCCCATCCCTAGACTAGATGACATGCTAGATATGATGGCCGGTGCAATGGTTTTTTCTAAAATTGATCTCAAGAGTGGCTATCATCAGGTTAGGATTAGACCAGGGGATGAGTGGAAACCGCTTTCAAAACTAAGGATGGTCTCTATGAATGGGGGTTATGCCTTTTGGGTTGTCCAATGCCCCTAGTACTTTCATGAGGATTATGACCCAAGTATTAGAGCTTTCATAGGGAAGTTTGTAGTGGTCTATTTTGATGACATCCTGATTATAGTAAGACCCCTACAGACCACCTAGGCCACTAAGACAAGTCTGCCAAGTTTTGAGGAATGATAGTCTCTACGGTAATCTCAAAAAGTGTGGAATTCATGACCAGTAGAAGTATCTTCCTTGGTTTTGTAGTAACCCTGACGGCGTGGCTGCTGATCCAGAAAAGATTAGGTCCATAGTAGAATAGCCAGAGCCGACCAGTGTGCATGAAGTCAGAAGTTTCCACGGCTTGGCTACCTTCTATAGGCGATTCATCAAGGGGTTTAGTACTGTAGTTGCTCCTATCACAGACTGTATTAGGAAGGGAGAACTTCATGTGGACTAAAGCAGCCCATAAAGCCTTCCTAGATTCTAAGGATAGGATGACCCAAGCACCCATTTTGAGGTTACCCGACTTTTCAAAGGTATTTGAGGTTGCCTTTGATGCTTCAGGAGTAGGCATAGGTGGAGTCCTAAGCCAAGAGAACCATCCGTAGCATTCTTTAGTGAAAAAAATTAATGATGCTAAGCTTAGGTATTATACTATGATAAGGAATTTTATGCGGTAGTGCAAGCTTGCATTACTGGAGACATTATTTGCTACCGCAAGAATTTGTGCTATTTTTAGACATGAGGTCTTAGATTTTGAATTCCCAGAAGAAGCTTAACCCTAGGCATGCTAAGTGGGTAGAGTATATCCAGTCCTATATTTTTGTTTTAAAACATAAGGCTGGGTCTGAAAATAAGGTAGCTGATGCCCTTAGTCGTCGATCTTGTTATTGAATTCTGTTAGGCTAAAATCATAGGGTTTGAGCAGATCAAAAGGAATATGAGTCGTGTCCAAATTTTAAGACTGTGTACCAGGATCTAACTCAAGGACCATCTAGTGACCATAAGGATTATACCTTTTAGATGGCTTTCTGTTTTAAGAATAGGCTTTGCATCCCTAGAACTTCTCTTAGGGAATTTGTGATTGGGAAATTCATGCTGGAGGTTTAGCTGGCCATTTCGAAAAAGACAAGACCACCCTGGCTATTGAAGACCACTTTTGATGGCCTAGCTTTAAAAAGAGATGTAGCACACATTGTGGCTAGGTGTCGGACCTGCGCTGTTGCCAAACGCAGCGAAAACAGAACACCCGGCCTTTATACCCCACTCCTGTCCAGATCGTCCGTGGCAAGATGTGAGCTGGACTTTGTGTTAGGTTTGCCTAAGACCCAGAGGAGGCATGACTCTATCTGTGTTGTAGTCGATCGATTTTCAAGATGGCTTATTTCTTGTCTTATTCCCAAACATTTGATGCGTCTAAGGTAGCCACCCTGTTCTTTAATGAGATAGTTCGACTCCATGGCCTACCTAAGACAATTGTTTTCGATAGGGATGTCCGGTTCACCAGCTATTTCTAGAAAACCCTCTAGCATAAGTTAGGGACAAAACTTAAGTTTTCAACTGCCTATCATCCCCTAGACTGATGGCCAAACCGAAGTAGTGAACCGTAGTTTAGGCAATCTATTAAGGTGTCTTGTTGGTGAAAACATTAGGAACTGGGATTTGTACTTACCTAGAGCTGAATTTGCATACAATGACTCGGTCAATAGGTCTACGGGTAAGAGTCCATTTGAAATTGTGCATGGTTACAAACCTCACACACTCTTGACCTAGCTCCTTTACCAGTCCACACCCGAGTCTCCGAGTCTGCCGAAGTTTTTGCACAGCATATAAAAGACTTGCATAAAGAAATTCATGCCAAAATAAATTTAAGTAATGAAACTTATAAGAAGTTGGCTGATTCTCAAAGGCGAGTCAAAACTTTTGATGAGGGAGACTATGTAATGATTAGGTTAAGGCCTGAACGGTTTCCTCCTGGAACTGTTAGAAAGTTACATGCTAGAGGAGCTGGACCATTTAGAGTGGTGAAGAGAGTAGGATCCAATGCCTATGTGCTCGAGTTGCCTCCAGAACTAGGCATTAGCTCCACTTTCAACATTACAGACCTAGTAGAGTATAGAGAGCCAGCTGTGATTCCTAGTGAGCCTTTTGAATCTAATCCTGCTCTTGAGAGTGAACCCAACCCTGTGTGTCCACCAACAAACTAGCCTGTGAGGAAAGAGCAGATTGAAAGATCCTGGATGATCAGGTTATCTCTACTCGTAATCGAGGATACCAAAGATACCTGGTCCGCTGGCAAGGAAGGCCAGATTCTGATGACTCTTGGATCTCCTGAGAAGAATTACAAGAATTGGACCCAGACCTCTTGGAGAGATACCAGAGCCAACTTGATCCATACTCGACAGGGTCGAGTTCCTCCCACCCCGGGAGAATTGGTGCGGGCACCAGACTCAGAAGAAGACTTCAGAGCTCCATCTGGATCTCTGATTGACCTTGTCCGAAGAATTAGGGTTTTCTGGTTTGTAATAAGGGTTGACTTGATCAACTCAATTTTAGCTTGAGTCTGTATTCCCTGCAATTTATTTTTGTTGAGTCATGTTGACTCAGTAGTGGTCTAGGACTTCAACCTGGGTGTCACATTTTCTCCCAAGGCCAAGCAAGTGGGCGCCACACTCCCAGCCACACGCCTGAGTCCAGGGGGCGCCACATCTCCATCTAGTATGCTCTGGTCCCCACACCACAAGATAGCAGGTCCCTTCTCTCATGCGCCACTTAAGGAGAAGACAATCTGGGATCCATAATTCAAGGGGGAGGCCAAGGAGTTTCCATAAGAGCCAAGCTATGAAAAGAAAGGAGCAAAGCTTGGGGAGGAAGACTAGGAGGCGCCCAAGTAATTCCAAATAAAACCAGGAATGAAAGGAAGGAAATTTCTCTTGAAGAGCAAGGTTAGGAGGCGCCCAAATACTTCCAAATAAGACCGAGCATGGAAGGAAAAATATTTTTTCTTGAAGAGCAAGGCTAGGAGGCGCCACCCACTTTCCTTTTAAGCCACCAATCAGCATTTTTGGAACCTTTTGGCCAGCCATATATGTGGGAATTGATCCTACAAACCTAATTTGAAGATCCCCCTCATTAGTCCCACATGGGAAGATGTAAAACCCTACTCTCTTGTAAAGTCCTATAAATTAAACCCCTCCTGTAAATTTTAAAGTAATCTGATGAATGAATCCAATTTATGTGTGAGCAAACTCTGTATTTCTCTCTTCCGCACTTGCATCCAGGTGTTGAGCTTCATGAGGGAGTAAATCCAGGTTCCCCAGGAACCTTGAGGAGGTGTGAGATCTCCATCCCCAAAACCCTAGGTTAGCCACTTCACTCCAAAACCCTAGACACCCATCTTTCTCCTCAATCCACCAAACCCTAGCCTACCCCACCTCCCACAGCCTCTCTCTCCAAGTCAAGGCCGACCACGAGCATCCGGGTCCAGTCCGGATACTTCAGATTCAGAGCAGATTCCAGAAGGAGCCAAATCAGCCTTTAGGAGAATCCGGATTTCAGCAACATCAGCTTTCAAGTTCTTCAATCTGGTAAATCCTTCCTTGAGTATCTGATTCCATCACTTGTTCTTCTTCTTTCCCAGATCTTGAGTTCAGGAGAAGCCGACTCAGCCACATGACCAGTATTGGAGGATCCATTGAGAAGATATTCGAATCCGAGGATCCAACAATCTGCTCGAGAGAGTTCTTCCACCAAACTTTGTGAAGATCACTGTCTGGTTGGTAACCCATCTCTTCTCTTTATTTCTGTCCTGTTGAAAGTTCAGAGCGAAACCCTAGGTCTGGGAGTTTCTCAACCCCCAGTGATCCGTTACTTCTGAACCACTCTGATAACCTAGTTTCTTTTAAATTGTGCTTTCAATTATTACCTAGTTTCTTTCAATTTAGTTTAGCTTTCCTTGAGTCAATGCCAATTTCGAAAAATATATAAAAAAAAGAATTAATCTTAATTTATTTTCGCATCGCATCATCTCTTTTTTATTCTGCATCATTCTTTTTCCTTCTTTTTCTCCATTTTTTTTGTTATAGTGGGGAGATCAGAGAAGAGGCTCTCACCTCGCTTGGGGCCGAATTACCAGGCTTTGGTGTCGGCAAGTCGAGCACAAGGTTTTGGCAATTATGAGCAGCTGGGCTTGGTGGTTCCTTGGCCAGAGAGCTGGGCCCCGGTCCAAGGTGCCTGAGGACTAGTCTCAGGTCTTGGATTGACACCTCAGAGCTGGGCTCGAAGATGGTTGATGATTGTGAGCAGCGTGGCTCGAAGGTCCCTTGGCCGGAGATCTGAGCTCCAATCTTAGGTTGGCATCTCGGAGCTAGGCTTGGGGAGGTTGATGACTGAGAGCAGCGTGGCTTGAAGGTCCCTTGGCCAAAGATCTGAGCTCCGGTCTTGGGTCGGCATCTTGGAGTTGGGCTCGAAGATGGCTGATGATTGAGAGCAGCGTGGCTCGAAGGTCCCTTGGCTGGAGATCTGAGCTCCAGTCTTGGGTCGGCGTCTCAGAGTTGGGCTCGAAGATGGCTAATGATTGAGAGCTTTGTTGCTGCATTTCCCTCTTATTCTCTTTCTTTCCTTCCCCTCTCTTCTTCTTTTTTTTTTTTGAGGAGTGGGGAGATCAGAGAAGAGGGTCACAGGATTTGATTGCCTTGGAACTAGGCTCGAGGCCTTCCTGGCCAGAGAGCTGGGCTCCGATCCAAGGGTTGCCTGAGGACTTGGCTCAGGTCTTTGGCACCTTGGAGTTAGGCTTGAGGCGTTGATAGGAGCTGCTTGGCTCCAAGATCCCTTGGCATCTCGGAGCTAGGCTCAGAGACGTTTGAGATTGAGAGCGGCTTGGCTCGAAGATCCCTTGGCCGGAGGTCTGAGCTCCGGTCTTGGGCTGGCATCTCGGAGCTAGGCTCGGGGACATTATTGATTGTGAGCTGTGTGGCTTGAAGATCCCTTGGTCGGAGGTCTGGGCTCCGGTCTTGGGTTGGCATCCTGGAGCTGGGCTCGGGGATGTTGATGATTGCGAGCTACGTGGCTCGAAGATCCCTTGGCCGAAGGTCTGGGCTCCGATCTTGGATTGGCATCCTGGAGCTAGGCTCAGGGACGTTGATGATTGCGAGCTACGTGGCTCGAAGATCCCTTGGCCGGAGGTCTGGGCTCTGGTCTTGGGTTGGCATCCTGGAGCTGGGCTCGGGGATGTTGATGAGGTTCTCCTGCAAGATAGATAAACACTTGTTCAAGGGAAAACCATTGTCATTATTATTGTTGAGAAACCTTACATTATTGATAATATTTTTGCAAGTTGCAGGCATTCCGTGTTCGAGGGAACCTAACACCGCCGAGATCTTCGAGGTAATAGGCCCCATGTGAGAGGGCTTCAGCCACTTTGTAGGGGCCTTTCCAGTTCGGTGAGAGCTTGCCACACTCCCTAGGTTGAGACGCCTTTGCCCGCCGTAGTACCAAGTCTCTGGGTTTGAAAGCTTTTGGCCTGACCCGGGCATTGTAGTACCGGGCTACTCACTGTCGGTATAATGCCATTCGCAGCCGGGCTTTATCTCTTGCTTCTTCGAGGAGATCTAGGTTGAACAGGAGGTGCGTCAAATTCCGTGCCTCGTCATACTGCTACACTCGTAGCGTGGGCATGCCGAGCTCGACCAGGATGACCGCCTCGGAACTAAAAACAAGGCTGAAGGGCATCTCATCGGTCGCTGTTCTGGGCATTGTGTGGTAGGCCCATAGAATGCTTGGGAGTTCCTCTGCCTACCTGCCTTTAGCTTGGTTCAGCCCAGTCCTGAGTCCTTGGAGGATGGTCCGGTTGGTCACCTCGGCTTCTTCATTTGTTTGAGGGTGAGCCACCGAGGTGAATTGGTGTTGGATGTTGTGCTCGGCGTAGAACCCTTCGAACTCCTGATTGTTGAACTGTCACCCATTGTTGGTGATGATACAACAGGGGAGTCCGAAGCGGCAAATGATTGACTTCCAGAAGAACTGGCGGACTTTGGTTTTCGCGATCTGGGCTAGTGCTCTGCCTCGACCCACTTAGTGAAGTAGTCGATCGCCACCAGCAGGAATCTTCGCTGTCCTGGTACTGGGAAAAATGGTCCCAAGATGTCCATTCCCCACTGGGCAAAAGGCCAAGGGGCTGAGAGTTGGGAGATCGGCGCCGCCGGCTGGCGCTGTATATTCGCATGCCACTGGCACTTGTCGCACCTTTTAACGAAGTCAGCGACGTCCTCCCTCATGGTCTCCCAAAAGTATCCCTGGCGAAGTGCTTTATAGGCCAGTGTTCTCCCTCCCATGTGGTTCCCGTAGAGGCCTTCGTGTATCTCTTGGAGCACAAAGGTTGCCTCGACGGGCCTGAGTCACTTCAGGAGCGGATAGGAGTAGGATCGGCGGTAGAGCTGGCCCTCCATCAGAACGAACCGGGAGGCCTTCTTCTTGATGAGGGCAGCTTCTACGCGGTCCTCGGGTAGGGAGCCATCAGTGATGTACCGGATGTACATGTCCATCCAGCTCGGCTCGGGGGTGACTTGATGCACCCCCGCTGAGCTCTCATAGCTGGGACTTTCGAGGCACTCGACGTAGACGCGGCCCAGTGACGAGTCCGACATGGTCGCGAGCCTAGATAGCGCATCCGCACGCGTATTCTCCCCTCTGGGGATGTGGAAGATGCTGAAACATCGGGGGCCTGTCATGTCCACATGGACCTGCTCCAGGTACTTCATCATCTGGGCGTCCCTTGCTTCATACTCTCCGGAGACTTGTCCGGCAACCAGCTGGGAGTCACTGAAGACAATTAAGTCTTGCACACCCAACTGGAGACTTTTAGGCCTGCGAGGAGTGCCTCGTACTCCGCTTGGTTGTTGGTCACGGTGAACTTGAAGCAGAGGGCGCATTCCGCCATAACCCCATCGTTGTTAGTGAGGATGAGGCCTGATCCGCTCTTGCCAGAATTGGATGCCCCATCCACATGGAGGATCCAAGGCTCTTCTCCTGGGTCGGGCTCCATTGTTGTCTTCCTTGGCTCTTCGGCGAACCCGGTGCTCTCGACCACAAAGTCGACTAGGACTTGGGCCTTCTGAGAAGACCTTGGCCGGTACACTATGTCAAACTCGCCGAGCAGTAGGGACCACTTGGCCAATCTCCCAGAGGTCTCGGGTTGGCTGAGTATGGTCCTTAGTGGCTAGTCTGTCACAACCACTATTGGGTATGCTTGGAATTAAGGCCTGAGGTGCTTAGCAGACATTATTAGTGAAAAAAATGAGTTTCTCGGAGAGAGTATACCTGATCTCCGCATCACGGAGGATCTTGTTGGTGTAGTATACCGGCTTTTGAGATTTGTCCTCATCGACGCAGACAAGAACTGAGCTGATGACTCTGGGTGTGACCGCCAGGTAGAGCAAGAGTTCCTCCCCATCCTCCAGCCTGGAGAGCAACGGGGGAGATGTGAGGAATTTCTTCAGCTCCTTGAAGGCTGTTTTGCACTCCTCCGTCCAGGTGAAGTCGTGCATCTTGCACAGTGCCTTGAAGAATGGAAGGCAACGGTCGGTCGACCTCGAGATGAATCTGTTGAGGGTGGCGATACGCCCCGTCAGGCGCTGGACCTGCTTCTTGGAGGTCGGGTGCTCCATGTCGATGATGGCCTGAACCTTTTTCGGGTTTGCTTCGATGTCTCTTTGGGTGACCATGAAGCTAAGGAACATCCCTGCCACCACTCTGAAAGCGCATTTCACCGGGGTCAGCTTCATCTGGTGTTGCCGCAGGTTATGGAAGGATTCGGCGAGGTCAGCGATATGGCTCGAGCTTGGCCTGCTCATGATGAGCATGTCATCCACATACACTTGCATGTTGCGGCCAATTTGGTCCTTGAAGACCTTATTGACCAGGCACTGGTATGTAGCTCCTGCATTCTTCAGACTAAAAGGCATCATCCTGTAACAGTATATCCCTTGGTCGGTGATGAAGGCGGTGTGCTCCTCGTCTTCTGGATGAATACGGATCTGGTTGTACCCAGAGAATGCATCCATGAAGGAGAGCAGCCTGTGGCCAGAGGTGGTATCCATAAGCTGGTCCATCTTCGGTAAAGAGAAGCTGTCCTTCGGGAAAGCTTTATTGAGGTCGGTGTAATCAACACAGATCCTCCACTTGCCGTTGTTCTTCCTTACCATGACAACATTCACCAGCCAGCTCAGATACTGGACCTCTCGAACGAAACCGGCAGCTAGGAGTTTATCAACTTCCTCCTCGATAGCCGCTTGTCTCTCCGGGGTGAAACTTCTCTTCTTCTATCGAACTGGCCTGTGCTTCGGGTCAACACTCAATTTGTGAGTAATGATGTCAGGAGGAATACCTAGCATGCCCGCCACCGTCCAGGCAAACACATCTGCATTTGCTCGCAGGAACTCCAATAGTTGGGCACTCTCCTCCTCGAGTAGTTGGGCTCCGATCTATACCATCTTCGTGGGATCATCTCCAAGCAGGTAAGAGAGTAGACGTTCGACTAGGCCTCCCCTGGGGTCTTGGGCCCTTTGGTCGAGGTCATCTGCCTTGGGGTCATCCTTGGGGACCTTGGCCCTAGGGAGGCTTTGGAAGCAATGCTGCACTGGCTGGGGTGCTCCCCTCATTTCCCCAACATCGTAGGGAGTAGGGAACTATACAAGCAGCCTCTTGGTGGAGACAACGGCGTCGAGCAAGTTGAGCCTGGGCCCAAAATCATATTGTAGGCGGAAGGGAGCCTCACAACTGTGAAAGTCATCATGACAGTGCTCTGCCGAGGTGGGGTCTTGGCAATGACCGGGAGTGTAATTTCTCCTTCTACCCTTACGGAATCACCTGTGAAACCAACGAGGGGTGCATGCACAGGCCTAAGTTGATCGGGGGAAAGATTCATCCTGGAGAAGGCATCATAAAAAAGTATGTCTGTGGAGCTTCCACTATCAACCATGATGCATTTTACAGGGTGCTTCGTAATTGTCATCTCGACGACCATGGCATCATTATTTATATTTTTTTCCTATCTTCCCTTTCCCTCATAAAGGGGAGTACATTCTTAGGGTCCCCTATCCCCCGGGCCCTCTTGGGCATGTGTGCAACTCCACAGGAGATCATGCCCACCAGCTTCTCGTAGGATGGTTGTCAATGGTTGGAGCTGGCGGGAGAGCGACGAGCGCCTGGGACTCCACCTAAGGTCTGCCCCCCTGAACCTTTTGAGGTAGCCTCTCTTGATGAGTTCATCAATTTCCTACTTGAAGCTGCGGCGTTCCTCGGTGTCATGGCCATGGTCGTGGTGAAAGCGACAGTACTTTATCTTGTCACGGCCGGTATAGGACTTCAATAGAGGAGGCTGTCTCAGGTATTCCTCGCCTTCAATCTTCATGAGGATTTTTGTCCTCGGGGCGAGGGGAGGGGTGTAACCCTCCTCAGGAGCGGGGGCTCCTTTAGGTTTTGGCCGATCCCTTCAGAAGTTTGGAGCCTGAGGCGCTGACCTCCGGGTCTCGGGCATTTCGGTGGGGGCTGGCTTCTTCAGTGGCTTCTCATTGAGCTCCCACCTCGTATGATCCGCCTCCTCGATGCAGATATACTTTTGGGCTTGGAGAAGGAGCTATGAGTAAGTCTTGGGGGGCTTCTTGTCCAGCGATTAGGTCAGGTGGGAGGTCCTGAGCCCTCGCTTCAGTGCCAGCATGGCGACCGGCTCATCAAGATTGTAGATCTCCAACATGGCAGCCTTGAAACGAGCCACGTAGTCCCGCAAGGGCTCGCGGTCCTGCTACCGGATGAAGAAGAGGTTGTTTGCCTCTTATGGCAACTTCCTATAGGGTTGAATAGAGCCACGAACTTCTTCCCTAACTGAGCGAAAGAGCTGATGCTCTCCGGCTCAAAATGGGTGAACCACACTCGGGTTGCTTTCCGGAGAGTAGCAGGAAAGGCGACGCAGAGGAGAGTGTCGGTGGCCCCCTGGACCTTCATCAGGGTCCGGTAGCTTTCCAGGTGGTCCAGGGGGTCGGTGGTTCCATCGTAATGATCCACCTACGGCATCCATAATCGATGCAGAATCGACTCCGCTTGGATTTCTTAGGAGAATGGGGAACGGGTGTCGTAGCTCGCCGGCTCGCTAGTCAAGCCCTGCATGTTGGCAAACCGGCGGAAAAACTCTGCCAGCTTGCATTCATGTTCCTCCAGGCACCTCTCTGCTGCGTGCCTGACGGCTTCATCATTGGACCCCTCCACCGAAGGAGATGGAGAAGGTGACATGGGTGAATGGCACCCGTGGCGGGGGGTCTTGCTCCTTTTTCCTCGGTGGGGTCTTGGCACCTCTCGCCTTAGGTTTGGTGAGCGGCTCTCCCTGTCGGCAGAGCCGGCATATTATCTTTTTGCCGGAGCTTGATGGCTACCCCAGTTGTCAGCAGTAGCCCGCGGCTGCGAGGGCCTTCCTTGGAAGGAATGCAGGCTATCGCGAAGAGCTGCGGCGTGGGCCACCGGAGTCCCTAGCTATTGGGGGGTAGCCAAGGACCGCTGCTGGTGCTGAAGCTGGTGCACTGCCATGGCGAGGACTTGCATCTGCTGGGCGAGTGTGGCTAGTTGAGATTTCGACGGAGGTGGTTGAACCGAATTAGGTGGTTCCACCTCTTGGCGATGTGAGTTTCCTCGGGACGGGAAGTCCCCCGCTCAACTGGTGGAGGCCTCCCTTGCCCTTGTTATCACCATCCTTCCATCAGACTGTCTGTAAGAGATGGAGGGCTAGACTTGGATCAAAGATCGTTCATAATGTTGTTGCCCCCTACCTGGCATGCCAATCTGTTGCCGCCAAGACTGCCATGGCCCATAGCTGCTGTCGGCATCAGAGCGCACCTCCTTCGCTGTCTCGCTGTCCGGTAGTCCTAGACCACAAAACAGGGGTTAGTGACCCAGGCCGGGGTTTCCGATGGGGGTACTCCGACGATCAAGTCAGTGACAATCCAGGAGAATAGATCCTCCTGATCGGGCCCCTCTTGATGGACTCCATGCTAGGAGGAGTGAATAGTAAGAAAATGAAGACGAAAACGTAGCAGGGGGAGAACAATGGCCGGGACAGAGGGGTTCTCTGTTCTACCACCCCTCCTTATTTCCCTAGCATTTTCTTTTAGTGGTGGTGGTGATGGTTCTTTGCCCTCTTGGTTGAGCTTGCGCTTGTGGTGGTGTTGGTATTGTGTTACATTCTCCGTTCCGGGGGTGTCGATTGTTCTTTGTAGTCAAAAAATGGCCGTTGGATGCTTGCCTTGTGATCTTCGCTGGGTTGGTAGGCGCGTGCGGCGGGATTTCGTACCGTGGACGGGACATCTTTCTTCTGGGCTCGGTCCAGAGGGCTCGCGCTCGGAGAGGCTCCACATGGTGGAGGAGGGTTGAGCTCGACTCCAACCACAGGGCTCAACCTCCGAGGGTCTCGCTCTGAAGGGCAGAGTGCGGGCTCGGTCCAGAGGGCTCGTGCTCGTAGAGGCTCAACATGGCGGAGGAGGGCAGAGCTCGACTCCGACCATAGGGCTCAACCTCCGAGGGTCTCACTCTGGAGGGCAGAGTGCGGGCCCGGTCTAGAGGGCTCGCACTCACTCGGAGAGGCTCCACGTGGCGGAGGGCTGAGCTCGACTCCGTCCACAAGGCTCAACCTACGAGGGTCTCGCTCTAGAGGGCAGAGTGCAGGCCCGGTCCATAGGGCTCGCACTAGGAGAGGCTCCACGTGACGGAGGGCTGAGCTCGACTCCGACCACAGGGCTCAACCTTCGAGGGTCTCGCTCTGGAGGGCAGAGGATGGCTCCAGCCTAAGCGCCCCGAGCTGGGGGGCCGACCTGGTGGAGGACGGAGCTCGACTCAGCTCAGCTTGGCAAAGTGATCCGAGCTGGAAAGTTGACTTGGCATCCGATGCAGCGGCCTCCTTTGACGTGGCGCCTGTCAGCTCCCCCACGTCAGCAATCTCGCCACATCAATATGCATATATGATGCTTTCAATATTTTTGATATCATGCTTTACTTGCTCTGATACTCCTCCTTGTTTTCAAATCTAATCCTTTGAGGGGAGTTACATTTAAGTGGCATCATATTCAATTGGTATCAAAATTTATTTTTAAAAGAATTCCTAGTAACTGCTTTGGATTGGGTTAGCCACCATGGCCGTCCGATCTTAGTAGCTAAGTGGGGTTTAAAGACCCTCTCTTCCCATTCACTGGGGACTCTTATGACATGTTGGGGTGCCGCTGTGGCCTTATCCCATGAACAAGTAAGTTGAATGGATAATATACCTTAAATCATTTCTTGCATGTGCTTATCATTTTGTGGTATCATGGTCAATATGTATCATATTTTAAGTGGTATCATGTTTAATTGATTTCATGTATTGATTTTGATGATTTACTTGCTATTCTTTCAACCTTCATTCCCATTTTGTATTGCCTTTCATCCTTTTCATGATGTCAAAAATAGGAAGAAAAATGTTAAGTGTGAAAAAGGAAAATATTGGATAAACATAAAAAATTATTTGAGAAATGAAAGAAAGTGCAAAAGAGGAGAAGAAAGAAAAATATTTCAATCTTAAGGGAAGAATTAGTAAAAGAAAGAAAATTTAAAAAATTTGCATATTTTGAAAAATGTTTTGAAGAATTTTTTGAAAATTTTTTGGATCATATTTTGAGGGGGAGCTTGATACTCATTGATTTTGAGCATACATGTTTATCATGTTGTTAATCTTTTTAAGCTTACCTTATTCATATACTTAAAGGTTTTGTCATCATTAAAAAGGAAGAGATTGTTGACTCTGGTCTTGATTTTGATAATTGACAAAATTGTTAAGTATATATAAGTAGTAATTATATTTTAGGTATGTTTATCAGATCTTAGTACTCATCCATGTTGAATGAAGAAATGCTTGTATTTTAGTTTAAAAAAGTCCTTAAATTAATGGAAAATCAAGTTATAAGGACTTTGGAATATAAGGAAGACTTTGAAGGACTCAAAGTCTAATTCTAAAGAAGTTTTAGCATGTTTCAGCCTGGCACAGATGAAATGTCGATACCTGGAAATGAAGTGTCGATACCTAAGGATCAAATGTCAACACTTGAAGAAATGAAGTGTTGACTCAAGGCCTGAGATTTTTGAAAATGTAGAACTATGCCATTCGGAGGTTTTTTGTCTCAAGTGTCGACTCAAGGAAATGAAGTGTCGACTCAAGGAAATGAAGTGTCGACACTTGAAAATGAAGTATCGATACCTGGAGGTGAAGTGTCGATACTTGAGAATGAAGTGTCGACACCTGGAGGTGAGTGTCGACACTTGAGAATGAAGTGTTGACACTTGGAGGTGAAGTGTCGACACTTGGACTGTAATGGCTAGTTTTCTGGGCTGCAGAACTTCTCCAACTTGCTTTCAAATGGCTATATTTTTATCCCCAACGGTCATAAATGGTCATCTATATTTTGGAGGGCTATATAAACATCAAAAATAAAATGGGAATGTAATCCTTTGGTGAGATTTTTGAATATTCTTCAAGGATTCAAGAGTTGAGTGGTTCAAGTCTTCAAGCTTCTAAGTTTCAAAGAGAGCATCTAAAGTTCACATCCTCAAGCATCAATCAAAGGCTTCAAAAACTTGAAGACAAGATCTTCATCAACCATCAAAGGGCTTCAAAGAGATATTTGCTTTATTTTAGAAAGCTTTAATTGTATTCTTTCATATTTGTTCTTACATTGTTTTACTTGAGATTTTTTGAGTCTTGGAAAACCAAAGAGATTTTTGGTAAGCCTTGGAAAACCAAAATGGTTGTTGGTAAGCCATGAAACCAACTAGGGTTTAACTTGTAAGCCTGAAGACAAAACAAGTTATTTAGGTTCTTGGTTAGCCTGTAAAACCAAGGGTGGCTGTTGGTAAGCCTTGAAACCAACTAGGATTTTACTTGTGAGCCCGAAGACAAAACAAGTTATAAAGGTTGTTGGTGAGCCTTGGTTACAAAATAAAACTTAGTGAAATTTCCAAGGGGATCTTGTGGAGTGGATGTAGGTGCCTTAGAGTGCACCGAACTACTATAAATTTCTTATATTTGTGTGATTGTTTCTTTGTGCATTTACTTTGTTTACTCCACTGCATATTATTTTGAAGCACACAAATACATTGCCAAAACACAAGCATTTGATTTGTAATTTGCACATACTTGCTTTAGTTTTCATTAAATAGTTTATTGCAAATAATTGAAAAGTTTTAAAAAATCCAATTCACCTCCCCTCTTGGGTTGCCTACTTGAGTTACTTTCAGTGTTGGTATTGTAGAGGGTCAAGCCTCAAACCATTCTCCACTATTTAATCATACAAATTACGCCTACTGGAAGACATGCATGCACATATACATTCAAGCAATAGATTATAATATTTAGAAGACTATAGTTAAAGGCCCTCATCAGCCCACTATCTTGATTAATGGCATTCCCATCCCTAAATTAGAAGAAGATTGGGATGAGAATGATATTAAGTAAGCTGAGCTTAATGCTATGGCCATGATATTATTATTTTATGCACTAGACCCTAGTGAGTTTAATAAAATATCTAACTGTACCTTTGTCAAAGAAATTTGGGATACACTTGAAGTTATCTATGAGGGTACACATCAAGTAAAGACCACCAAAGTTAACATGCTCATTCATACATATGAGATGTCTAGGATGGAACCAAATGAAACTATTAGTGAAATGTATAGTAGATTTACAAACATTGTTAATGGCATGAGTTTGGTTAAAGTTATATCTAATGCTGAACTTGTTAACAAAATCCTCAGGTCTGTTCCATCATCCTGGGATCCAAAAGTTACAACTATTGAAGAAGCTAAGGATGTCAACACTCTTCCTCTTAAGTAGCTCCTGGGATCACTAATGACCTATGAGCTATCCCTAAAGCAAAAGGTGGTGGACAATGAGAAGAAAAAGAAGCCATTGCATTCAAGTCCATAACCAAGGAAGATTCCAGTGATGATTCAAATGAGGAAGATGAGAAAGATAAAATAGCTCTCATCCCAAGAAAATTTTAAGAAATTCATGAGAAAGAAGAGGTTAAACTACAAGAAAAAGGAACAAAGAGGAGCGACCAACAAGGAGAAAGATAAATAAAAGGAAAGGGAGAAACCCATATATTTTGAATGTAAAAAGCCTGGACATTACAAAATGGATTTCCCCACTCTCAAAAAGGGCAAGAAAAAATTAAGAAGAAAGTAATGATGGCAACGTGGAGCGAAAGTGAAGATTCAAGCTCTGATGAAGAGTAGCAAGAAGTGGCCAACATTTGCTTCATGGCAAATGATGACGAGGTAAGGTTTGAAACTAAAAATGAATTTATATTTGATGAATTACATGATATTTTTTATGAGATTGTTATAGAGTATCAAAAATTAAAAATGAAAATCAAAGAATTGAGAAAGCAAAATTTGGATCTATCTAAAACAAATAATAAATTTTTGATAGATCATGATAGTTTACTATAGGAGAACAAAAATTTGAATGATCAAATTATGCTTTTGAAAAATGAGAAGGAAGAATTTTTGAAAGAAAAAGATTCCATGAAAAAGGATAGAGTTTTTGCAACAAATGAAAAACTTATCAAACAAAACAAAGAACTTTTGCAAGAAAACAAGAAATGCAAAGAAGAACTTGAAAAAGTAAAATCATTTGTTGAAAAGTTTATTTATAGTTCTAAAAAACTAAACTTGATTTTGAATAGCCAAAGAGCAATTTTTAACAAAGCAGGCTTAGGTTTTAAACCTAAAAAATAACAAAAATATTTAAAAAAAATTTTTGTACCTACATCATCTAGCATTACTTGTTTATGTGGTAAAATAGGATATAAATCATATATGTGTGATAGAAGGAAATTAAATAGTGTTAGAAAAGTTTGGGTTCCAAAAGGAATAACTTCAACTAACCCTAAAGAACCCATGATGACTTGGGTACCTAAAGTTTCTATTTAATTTCATTTTATAGGTGTGTCTTGTAACCAAGGACAAAAGAAGATTATGGTACCTTGATAGCAGTTGCTCAAGATACCTGACTGGAGATGTAAGGCAATTCTTATCTCTAGAAGTTTTAAGTGGTGGAAACATGATATTTGGTGATAATGGAAAGGACAAAATTATCGGTATCGGTAAAGTCTATATCACCTTCTCTACTTATGTTGATAATGTTTTATTTGTGATAGTTTGAAATATAATTTTCTTAGTATAAGTCAATTTTGTGACAAAGAATTTAAAGTGATTTTTGAATCTTCTATGTGCTTTGTATATAGTCTAGATGATAATGGCATCAAGTTTATTGGTCATAGACATGGAACATTTACATGGTTGATCTTGATGATCTATCTATGCAAAATGGTCAATGCCTAGTGGCAATAGAAGCCAAGATCAATGAAACTAGTTGGCTTTGGCATCGAAGACTAGGGCATGCAAGCATGCATTTACTTTCAAAATAGAACAAAAAGAATTTTATAAAAAATTTGACAAAACTCATTTTTTAAAAAGATAAGATTTGTATATGTCAACTTGGAAAATAAATAAAATCATCTTTAAAACCAAAAGTAGTAGTGTCTACAACTAGACTCTTAGAATTATTTCATATAGACATCTTTGGACCTACTAGAACTAGTTTGGAATGCAAGAAGTATGGTCTAGTAATTGTAGATGACTTCTCTCATTTTACATGGATGATGTTTTTATCTCACAAAGATGAAATATTTTCAGCATTCATTAAGTTTCACAAGAAAGTTTCAAATAAAAAAGATATTTTAATTATTTCTTTACATAGTGGTACTGAATTTGAAAATCATGATTTTGAGATATTTTGCAATAAAAATGGTATTCATCATAATTTTTCTGCACCTAGGACACCTCAACAAAATGGGGTAGTAGAAAGAAAGAATAGGACTCTAGAAGAAATGGCACGTACCATGCTTTATGAAAATGATTTACCTAGATATTTTTGGGCTGAAGCCATAAATACTGATGCTATATTTTAAATCAAGTTTTAATCCGATCGATTTTGAAGAAAATACCTTATGAGCTTTGGAAAGGTAGAAAACCAATTATTAAGTATTTTCATTTTTTTAGATGCCTAGTTTCATTCTAAATAATGGCAAAGATAATTTAAGTAAATTTGATGCCAAGTCAGATGAGTATATCTTCTTAGGATACTCTATTTCTAGCAAGGCATGCAGGGTCTTCAACAAAAGAACACTTCTTGTTGAAGAGTCCATCCATGTTGTCTTTGATAAGACTAATAAAAAATCTTCTAGAAAGGAAGATGTTCTTGATAATAAAACAGGTATACAAAAGACTGAAAAAATGACCATCAATGAAGAACCTTCCAAGGAGCAGGAAGGTGATCAAGACAATGAAGAAGAACAAGTACAAGAAGTTGGAGCTTCATCTACACCCAAGCCATTACCTAAAGAATGGAGGTATGCCCATGGACACCCTAAAGAACTTATTATTGGTGATCCATCTAAAGGGATTAGTACTCATTCTTTTCTAAGAAATGTTTGTGATTATTTAGCTTTTGTATCTCAAGTAGAAACAAAAATAATTGAGGAAGCTGAAAAAGACTCAAATTGGAGAAATGCTATGCAAGATGAACTAAATCAATTGAAAAGAAATAAAGTTTGGACCTTAGTTGAAAGACCTTCTAATGTTTCAATAATAGGAACAAAATGAGTTTTAGAAATAAACTTGATGAAAATGGAGTTGTAACAAGAAATAAAGCTAGATTGGTCGCAAAAGATTATAATCAAGAAGAAGGTATTGATTTTGATAAAACATTTGTACCTGTTGCTAGATTAAAAACAATTAGATTATTACTTGCTTTTGCTTATTATATGGATTTTAAATTATTTCAAATGGATGTCAAAAGTATCTTTTTAAATGGTTTTATTGAAGAAGAAGTGTATGTCGAACAACCCCCAGGTTTTGAAAATCATGAATATCCTAATCATGTTTTTAAACTTCACAAGGCTTTGTATGGTTTAAAACAAGCTCCAAGAGATTGGTATGATAGATTAAGTAAATTTCTGCTTGAAAATGGATTTTTTAGAGGCAATGTTGACACTACACTATTTTTGAAAAAGAAAAATAATTATCTCTTAGTAGTACAAGTTTATGTTGATAATATCATTTTCGATGTAACTAATGAAATACTTTATCAAGAGTTTGCCAAGCTTATGCAGTGAGAGTTTGAGATGAGCATGATGGGAGAGTTATACTTCTTTCTCGAACTCAGATCAAGCAAACTAAAGAAGGGATCTTCATCAACCAAACTAGGTACATGTTACCACCTACACCATCGTGGCTTGTAGCTCCGGTGTGGCATTGGGTGTCACCGTCTTTGTCTGGGAATCCTGCACGCGTTCCGGGCCTTGCAAAAGAAAGAGAGACCCAGGCTAGGAATTCCAGTGGGGGCACTCTGATGATCAAGTCAGCGGACAATCCAGGGAAATAGATCTTCCTCAGTGGATCCCGGTGAGGTCTCCACATTCGGAGGTTATTTTATGGAGGAAAGAATGTGAGAGGGAGTGTGAAAGGAGCATCGGCAAAGAACGAGAGCCCGAGCGGGGTTGGTTGTGTCCGTGGCATTCTTCCAATGAATTCGTCGGTAGCCTCAAAGCATTTTTTCTGGTTTGCTCTCCTCTTTTGTGTGCCGATGGTTACCTCGCATGCCCCTCCGTTTGCATGTGGCTTGCCCTCTAGTTTGTTTTGACTTGCATTGTTGTAATGGGTATTGTTTCTTCTTTTTTGCCTTTGATCGGAGGCCCCCTTTTTGTTGTGGAGAGGAGATGTTGCCCCTTGAGCTTGCTTCCTAGATGTTTCCTGCTTGGAGAAGTTCCGAGGGTTATCATCTTGTAGCAAGCGGGAACTATGCATGAGCTCTTATTTCTCGCTTTGGGGCAAGGAGTTATGTCGCTAGCTTTGACATTCTGGTTGGTCGCCATGTTTTGGAAAGCTTGGTAGAGCATTGGTATTTGGGCGGCCACCCCAGGATTTGAATCCTCTAGCATGACCTTCTTCTTATGGGTGATGCAGATGGTAGGTGGAAGGGCACTGCACCTCAGATGGGATAGCCCTTCCTGATTGGCGTAAGCTGGGGCCTGAGAGGATCTTGGTGCTCCGACGAGGCATCTCCCTCTGTAGGCCTCAGGCGGCGGGCCACCACATATCAATCGTACAATCCCTGTGGTAGGATTTTGATGGAGACAACCCTAAGAGCCAATCATTATGAGGGCCTTTTTTGTTAACTTCCAGCTCATATATGACATACTTTCATATTAATAAAGGCATTTGATTCATCATATACTGTTGTGTCATGTTTTTATTGATTATGATGAACCCCATAGAGTAGGGCAATGGAATTAGAGTTATGATGGAGTTCATAATAGTGAGACCTAATTTTCTACAAACCCTAATCTAGAATGTTCCTAGTCGTTGGACCATCGATTCGGGGATTGATGAATCCAGAAAGACTAGCTTTTCCTATGTATGCTCAGTTGATGAGGGTGGTTGATCTCACAACCACTTGTGTAGAGATACTAATACTAGGATAAGGGTGCTCATTAGGGTATGAGTACACTGGACTGATTCATACTGGGATTATCTTATGGAAGTCTTACTACTTATAAGAGTGCTCATCAGGGTATGAGTACACTGGACTGATCCATACTGGGATTATCTTATGGAAGTCTTACTACTTATCAAAAGATAGATCCCAGAGTAGAAGTTGTGCATGTGATCTTTAGACCTGAGGTCACCATGGTTCCTTGTGCACATTAAGCCATACTTTGGTTTATACTCATTCATGCCATTGCGACATGTACGGGGTGTTCTGGGTATGGTGAAAGGTGTATGAAGGATGTGAGTGGACCAACAATGAATTGATCATTCCTAGTAAGAGGAATTATTATCCCATACAATCTCTTCGATGAGTGACTCAAGGAGCCTTTGATCAAAGTAGGATGAGATTAGTGGAATCTAATCAGTCATCCACTGAGTCCTTATGATCGAGCTGAGATTCGATATGATTAAGTGTTAGGGTTTGACATCTATCCATACCTATCACTTAATTGGGATAATGGGAGATCGAAAGATTGAATTGCACGTAAGTTACTACTGAAGGGTATTTTGGTATTTTCTATCAAATTTCTCATCTTTCGAGTAGGCATGACATGTTGCTAGATATCAATCTTATCTTGTATGTTTTCATGAACCAATTGGTTTGGTTTCATGAGTCAATTCGATGTGTGATTTGAATTTGATAATTAGGTGAGCCAATTTAACCTAATTACGTCAATCGAGTTCGATCGGGTCGAATCGGCTCAATCCTAAACCTACTACTGGCTAGAGGTGGAACCCAATGGGTCACACACAATAGAGACTTGGCCAAGGAAGTCATTCATGATTTAATTAGGGTCATAGGGTCCTAATTGTTTAGCCGGATTACATACTAGCATATGTAGGCTAATGTAATTCCTAACCCAATTGGATTGGGTTCGGTTGCTTACTAATTTGGCTAACCAAATTATGGAAAACTTAAATTAGGTTGAGTCCTAAGTGAGGCCAGCCAAATCAGAACTTAATCTGATTATAATTTGGATTTAAGGGCATTTTAGGCGCCATATATGAAGAGTCCCAATGGCATGGGACTCTTGGTACCTAAATGATACCTCAACTTCAAAAGGGCACAGAAGGGCCTATAGACCTCTAATATGAAAATAAAAGATATGGTCATAAAGCTTATTTGATGCCCTTTCCAATGACACCCATATTGCATATGTTTGACCAAGTCAATTTGATGCTTCGGGCAGACTAAATGGAAAGGGAAAGATTATTGGTGCCTTTTGGCGCACCCGGGAGAATAAGTGGCGCACAGAAGGACTAAGAGTCCTTCTGCAGATGAGATTCTAAGAGTTTCATCAAGAAAACACCTCTTCATTTTATCCCCATGGTCTTAAGAAGTCTAATAGCTGGTTTAAATTTTAAAGGGATGGCTTAAAGAGGTGTGAAAGATGGCGTGTACATGAAGTGTCGCGCCTCTTCATATGTGCACGCACAACATAGGGCAGAGTCCTTCTACCTCTGAAACTCTTCAAGCCTCGTATTACTTCAGATTAGAAAAGGCATCTCCCTATCTCAAAAATTGGTATTTGACACCTAGCACGATGGGGATTGATCTGGTAAGTGAAAGAACACATATATGACTCTCCATTCCCGAAGAGTCTTATCAGATATGATTTTTCATATCTGATAAGTGTTGTCGGGATGCATTTCACGCCCCATCTGAGATTATAAATAGGGGTACGGTGAAATGAAAAATATGGACTTCGGTCTTCTGAGAGTCTGAGTGTTTTATTTTCCCAAGAGTCAAAGTGTTCTTACACTTTCTCCCTCCCTCCTTGTTTTAGGACAACACTTGTCTTGTTAAGACAAGTTCTTCTATAATAGGACAAGGCTTGGTTTAGGACATAAGCCTGTAGGATCCTAGAGGAGGGTAGTCCTAGATCCTATAGTGGTTTAGGATAGTATCTTGAGTACCCTTCTATAGGACAGAGTGTCCTACAGTGGTCAATAGACCAAAGGCTGCTGAAAGAGTTCCACTTCTCCAAGCAACTTAAAGAAGGAGTTCTTCCTTGGTCTGAGTTTTGTGTGGATCACCGTTGGAGGGCTTGCGCTTGTGAGCCTTATGGAAAAAGTTAGATTTCAGTGATCCAGGTATTTTTCTTGACTTTATTTGATGATTCATTAGTTGTAATTGCCTAAGGGGTTCCTGGGAATTAGGGTTTTCTATACATGTTAGGGTATCATGCTATGAAATTTTTTTTTGAAAGTTAATTCTGCATTCTGCATGATCCCCGGCACCCTGAGAGAATTCCCATCAGACATGGGGCTCACTTTGGCTCCTTGATTAGGTGCCATTCCCAGGTGGCACCTCCACCTGTCAGCTGATAGCCGACATCCAAATGGACTCCATGTCCACGGATATGGCCATATCAGTTGCCTCCCACTCTCGAGCTTGAAAGATGGTACGGTGCATGGGGTATGGAGAGTAATGATCATGCTGACATGGATTGGGACATCCCTTGCATTTCTGATGTCTCTATGCACCTATGCTTCACAGACCATGCCTTCGCATTGATGGCAGTTTCGTGGTGCTTGGCTTTCGATAGCGGTCATAAATGCTTCTCCTAGGTCAATACGAATCCTCTGGGAATAAAGCATTTGGGTCACCTATCGCCAGTACGTGGCATCTTTTGGCTGGTCTGGTAATTAATGAGGTGTGTGCCTTCAATCAATATGAGGGAGTGACATGATTTGTTCCAAAGAATCCATCCCTCGCCTTTTTAAGTGCAGGTGGACAGGCCTTCATAGAGTATCCTCTTTTCTCCAGTGCTTTTTCTCTTTAACTCTTCTCTCCTGGCCTGTGCCAAGGGAGGTCTTCTGGTGAGCCTCAGGTCTCTGAACAAAGGGCCAAGGGGCTGCATGATGTTTCTCCGGGAACATCTGGCCGACATCATAGCGGGGGCGTTCCGGTTGGAGAAGAAGTTCGCTGAGCTCGAGATTCCCCTGAAGGAAGAAAAAGTGGAGAGACCTTGGGAGACAGAGAAGGTGGTTGCCCGTGTGTTGGGAGTAGCCTACCTGTGAACCTCCTGGGTGTGCTTTGTCATGCAGCTGATTGCGGGGATGGCCACGGTTGCAGTCACCGTGGAGAAGGCCGTTGTTGCCATGGCGCTACTGAGAGTGGCCTAATGAGGGCAGCCATAGCTGGTCTTGGAATCACCAGATCGATGAAATCCAAGAAGGACAGTGCGGTCGAGGGGGATGCATTGCTGTGTTACTTCCTTAGGTGTTCACTTAAGGAAGGGCATCTGCATCCTCGGGGTGCTAGAGCCGATGCCAGGCTTTAGGGACCCGACGAGCTCCTGGGGAGGACGGTATGATAGAGGAGGATGCATCATTATTCTCCTTCCCAGGAGGCCTAGCTGAGGGAGGGATTGGCATGCCTCCAGCTACTTTTGGAAGTGGGACCCATAACCAGGGAGGATCTCTTCTTATCTATAATTTAGATCTCCAAGAGGCTTCCTGACCTGTTAGGAACCTTCATAATATGTAATAGACTTTTGATCAATGAAGGCTTTTGTTTTGACCATTGTACACTTTTTCTTCTTGTCTCTTTTTCTTCTTCCTTCTCTTCTTTTCTCTGCTTGAGCTGCTTTGGAGGAGGCCCGCCGGGGGTTGTGAAGGGCTTGCTTTCGTGACTTGGCTGAGGGTCCTTTTGGGTTTGAAACCGAGTACCAGGCCATAGTGTGCCTTCCATGGATGTGCACTTTAGGAAAGCTAGCCCAGCAAGAGAACTCGAAAAGGAATTTTGGCTTTTGCTAGAGTCTCGACCTCGGGCGAGCCAACCCAGCAAAAGGACTCGAAGAGGAATTTGGCTTCTACTAGAGTCTTGACCTAGGGGGAGCCAGCCCAGCAGAAGGTGGAGTTTGGCTTCGGCTAGAGTCTTGACCTCGGGGGAGCCAACCTAGTGAAAGGACTCAAGGAGGCATCTGACTTTTGCTGGAGTCTCGACCTGGGGGGAGCTAGCCCAGTAGAAGGACTTGAAGAGGATTGGTTTCTGTTGGAGTCTCGACCCCAGTAGAAAGTGGAGTCTGACTTCGTTTGGTGTCTCGACCTAGGGGGAGCCAACCTAGCGAAAGGACTCGAGGAGGCATCTGGCTTCTGCTGGAGTCTCGAACTGGGGGGAGCCAGCCCAGCAGAAGGTGGAGTTCGACTTCGGTTGGAGTCTCAACCTAGGGGGAGCCAACCCAGTAAAAGAACTCGAGGAGGTATTTAGCTTCTGCTGGAGTCTCGACCTGGGGATTTTCAGCCCAGCAGAAGGACTTGAAGAGGATCGGCTCTTGCTAGAGTCTTGACCTAGGGCGAGCCAGCCCAATAGAAGGTGGAGTCCGACTTCGGCTGGAGTCTCGACCTTGGGGAAGCCAACCTAGTGGAAGGACTTGATGGGACAGAGCTTATGGTTGCAATCTCTACCGGCTGGATCCACCTAGAGTAGAGACATGCCATCCGGGCCTGGTGAGCCTCCACCAAAGAGGGCCCGTGTCGAGCCCAGCCAAGGGGCAGGGCCTGCTTCAGTCCTTGGCCCTACAGGGTGAGCGGTTGAGCCTTCGCTCAGGTCTTCGAGGCAACGGGCATAGCTCCTATAGCTTGAGAACCTGGCATGGGTGCACAGGCCGGTCGGCTACTACCATTGTGGTCCAGCCTCCTATAGTCATCGAGGTGGATGTGGAGGGAGAAAGGGTGGCGGAGTGGCCACCGGCGATGCCACCACCTGTGGCAACGAACACCCCCCCACTAAATGAGATGCCTTCAGAGAAGGTTCCCCCAGATGTGGTGGCACCTCTAGCACCAAGGAGGGCTATCATCTGGAGGGCAGCACCTGGGATGAAACCGAACTCATCGGTCACCCAGGATCTTGTGCTTGCGGAGTGCATGATGGAGTTCGTGGTCCAATCGCATGACCACTGTGAGAGGGGAGGCAGGAAGTTGGCAAAGGCCCTTCTTGGCACCCTCCACCTCCTCTTCATGGTAGTCTTCTTCTTTTATGTTGCTTCAGTCTGGTTGCCATAGCTAACACCATTGATGATGTAGATCGGGACCAACATTCTTCTTGTTCGTGACTACTGCACTCAGTGGGAGAGAGCAGGAAAGGGCATCGCTAGTCACTAAGGCCCAGGAGCAAATTGATAGGGCTCGGGCCCTGGAGGAGAAGGATAAGGTCCTCCAAGCTAGGATGGTCGATGCCGAAAACTAGGCCAAGGACCTTAAAGTGTCCTTGGCTCGAGAAAGGGATAGGGCTTCCCACCGGGTGGAGGAGCTCAAAGCAGAAGCTGCCCAGATGGAAGGGCTGAGGAGTGGCCTCCATGTGCAGCTGGAGGCAATGCAGGCTTGGTTTTTAGCAATCGAGGATAGGGTCGCTGGGGTAGTGGCCTTGATGGAGGTTACCAAGGAGGCTGCTGTGGAATTGCCTATGTTTAGGGCCTTGATAACATTTTTTTATGAAGTTCGGGAGGCAGCCACCGATTCCTTCAACAAAGGATTTGGCGTCTGTAGATCTCTGGTGGCTCAGCTCTTCCCCGAGCTGAGTCTGGACAAGGTCGTGGTCCTTGGCGACCTTGGTGGAAGCTCAGGGGGAGCTGCGGCTCCTACTACTATGGCTGAGATGGAGCCTGCTCCTGCCACTGAGGAAGTCCCACTAGTGGGAGCTGTAGAGGCCCAAGAGGGTGCCAGTGCGCCCACTCATCATCTTGCAAAGGAGCCTGTAAAGGGATAGGCTCCAGTTTGTTTCTTGAATCTCCCTTTTTGTTCTAGGACCACCCGGCCTGTCGGGGGTCCGTTGATGATGTAATTTTTTCATGCAACATCAATGAAATCTTTTTTGCTTCACTGATTTAATGGTTACTTCAAACCTCTTTGGTAGCTGCTTGTCTTGAAAACTCTCCAATTGAGCCAAGAGCTAGTGGATGGCTTGAAGTGGGGCTTGAGCGGCCCTAGGAGATCATCAAGTTGGGGAGCTTGATTGGAGGGGTCTTAAAATTGTTCTTCATTGGTACTGAGTCCGGCCGGTGGAGTGTGGGCCTTTAGGAGTGCCTTATTTTGCCATCACCGAACTGGGGGTCCAGTGGGTTGAATACGAGGCTTCAGGAGTTTCCCGTCTTGAGTTTCCGAGCTATAATAAGGTAGTAGATGGTGAAACTTCTGGGGTGTCCCGCTGACATCTCCGGACTGTGAGGATGATAGCATGTGCGGGGCTTTAGGAGTTTCCTGACTTGAGGTGCCGAGCTGTGAGTAAGGTGGCAGATGGCATAACTTCTGAGGCATCCCGTTGACATCTCCGAGCTATGAGGATGGTAGCAGGTACGGGGCTTCAGGAATCTTCTTGCTTGAGGTGCCAAGCTATGAGTCAGGTAGTAGATGGTGGAGGTTTTAGGACATCCTGCTGACATCTCTAGACTATGAGGATGGCAGCAAGTGCGGGGCTTGAGGAGTTTCTTGGATATGGTTTGGGGCGCTGTGGCTCCCAGCTTGAGTGCAGGGCGCTATGGCTCCCAACTTTGGTGTGGGGCACTGTGGCTCCCGGCTTTGGTGCGAGGTGCTGTGGCTCCTGGCTTTGGTACAAAGTGCTACTTTCTGGCTTTGGTGCGGGGCACTATCACTCCCAGCTTTGGTGCGGGGCTTCAGGAGTTTTCTAGCTTTGGTGAGTGGTGCTGTGGCTCCCGGCTTTGGTGCAGGGTTTCAGGAGTTTCCCAGCTTTGGTGCGGGGCACTATGGCTCCCAGCTTTAGTGTAGGCCTTCAAGAGTTTCCCGACTTGGTTCTATAGATGCCAAATCATGAGTTTAGCGATGGACAACGGGACCATCGAGATTCCCTATGGCCATCTCCTGACTGTTAGCACAGTAGATGCCAAGCTATGAGCCTTGTGGTAGATGGCGGGACTTCGTTCAGTTACCGCAGGCATCTCCAGACTATGAGCATGGCAAGAGCTGAACTGAGAGTCAGGCAGTAGATGGTGGGGGCCTTTTAGAGTCTCCATTGATATCTTTGGACTATCAGTATAGCAGTTGCCAAACTGTGAGCCTCACGGTAGATGGCAGGACTTCGTTTAGTCATCGTGGACATCTCCGGACTGTGAGCATGGTAAGAGTTGAACTGAGAGTCAGGCAATAGATGGCGGAACCCCTAGGGCTTTTTGGCTGGCATCCCTGGTCTGTGGGCTCAACAGCAGGTGTGGGGCTTTAGGAGTTTCCCAACTTGGATCGCTAGGTCTGGGGTTGGGCGATGCTTTTCTTGCAAGTCTAAGACAACATTGCATGGAAAGGAATCTTTTATTGAATAGAGGGAGACTTACATTATTGGCAGTATGTCCTTAGACATTTGTCATTCCAGGCCCATACAGACTGGGCACCGCCAAGTTCGATGAGGTGATAGGCTTTAGTGGGAAGGGTCTCCACTACTCCGTTAGGACCTTCCTAGTCTGGGGAGAGTTTGCTCCCTAGCATACCATTCCCACGGGCTTCTCGGTGGGTCAAATATCGATCGTAGGGATAAAAAGAAGGCCCACAAGTACCTGAGGTATTACCGGGGTCTTGCCCCCCACGAACTTTCTAAGGTAGCCTCTCCTTATCACATCTTCAATTTCTCTCTTGAGGTGGCGGCATTCCTCAATGTCGTGGCCATTATCATGGTAGAATCGACAGTATCTTGTCTTGTTGCGGCTGTTGGACGGCACCAATGGGGGAGGGCAATGCAGGTAGCGCTCACCCTCGATCTCCATGAGGATCTTTGACCTCGGAGTGAGGAGAAAAGTATATACCTCTTCCGAAGCAAGATCACTCTTCGGCCTGGGCCTTGCTCAAGGATTTAGGCTTAGTCTAGGATTGTGTGCCCCCGGGACTTCCCTCGGGCTTCATTTCTCCAGAGGCTTCCCATCCAGCTCTCCCCTGGTGCAGTTCGCCTCCTTAGTGTCAATATACTACTGGACATGGAGGAGGAGGTTAGAGTACATCTTTGGTGGCTTCTTGTCCAGGGAGTAGGTCAGGCGCGAAGTCTAGAGCCCTCTCTTTAGTGCCAACATGGCGATGGGCTCATCCAAATTGTAGATCTCCAGTGCAACAATCTTAAAGCGGGCCACATAGTCTTGCAAGGACTCGAGTCCTATTTCTTGATTGAGAAAAGGCTATCGGCTTCTCGCGGCACCTTCCGACAAGCGTCAAAGTATGCCACGAACTTTCTTTCCAGCTCCACGAAGGAACTGATGCTCTCAGGTTCAAGGCGAGTGAACCAAACTTGAGCAGCCTTTCTAATAGTAGCAGGAAAGGCTAAGCAGAGGAGGGCGTCTGTTGCCCCCTGGACTCTCATGAGAGCCTTGTAGCTCTTCCTATGATCCAAGGGGTCGGCGGTCCCATCATTGGGATCCATTTAGGGCATGCAGAACCGACTCGGGATCGATCCCTCTTGGATCTCTCAGGAGAAGGGTGGTCGGGTGTCATGACCCGCTGCCTCACAAGAAGAGCCTTGCATGTTAGCCAATTGGCGGGATAGTTCTGCTAGCCTACGCTCTTGTTCTTCCAGGGGCATCTTTGCCATGCGCTCGATAGCCTCATCGTGGAACCTTCCACTGAGGCTGCTGGAAAGGACAAAGGTGAATGTTAAGGAGGGTAATCATGCGGGGCCTTGCTCTAGCAGCATCTACGGTGCCTGAGGGCGACGCGATTCAAGACTAGGGACAGGCTCTCTTGGCTGACCGACCCGCTCCTCTATCACTTTGCCAGGGTCTGGAGGCTACCCCGGGGATCAATCTAAAGGTGAAAAGCACCTAGACCTAGCATACAATATGCAAGATAACAGAACAGAAAGATATGCATTTTAAAATATTTTTAAAGCATGCACAGCGGAAGGCTCGGTAGATAGATCTAAATGATCTATCGATCTACCCGCAAAAGGATCTAGCATAATGATCTAGCATGCATATAATATCAAAGCAAGAGAAACAACAAATATAATAGTTCCATACCATTATACCAAGAGAGAAGCAGTAGAAGTGCTGAAGAAGGAGGAGGGTGCTCGGGCCACACACGTGTCTGGCCTCTACAAGATATCCACACCTGGGCTCGACTCTGATCAACTCCCTTGGAGTGCTAGCTCTTCGGGATCCTTGGCCAATCTTCTTCTTCCAGAAAGACTAGGAGGAGAGCAAGAACTGTTGGGAATTGTGTCCCAAAGCCAATCGTCAAGGCTATAGATGGTTGTGCTATTTTGTTTTTGTATATGAATTTTTAATAATAAATAAAAGTTATTTATTTTTGGCCATCCATCATTTTACATTTTTTTGTAATGAACACTTATATGATGGAGTCCTTAGAACTACATTATGTGATATAGAGAGGATATATCAAGTAGTTCTAAAACTGGTTCACAACCATATGATATATTGTTATGAGACGATGATGTATCAAGTATAGGTTGTTGTATGTCACATTTGTTGGTTATCCTCTTAACCAAGGAGTGTGGAGATACTTGTGTGACATACAGTGAAATGTATGACACTTCACCGAATGTGACCATCTGCGGAGCTCTTTTCTGTCAAAGGGTTGCTCTCGAAGTGATATGGGTATATGTGTCCCTCAGACCTGAGGTCACCATGGCAGCTTGCAAGCAACTCACTGTACTTTGGTGCAGTCAAGTTGAAAGGTTTCTAGGTGTAGTCAAGTACTTGTGGAGCGGTGGTGAATCAAGATGGAATTGACCTCTCCAAATAGTTTGGAGTGAATGACTCACTATGTCTCAATTCAGCAAAACCTTGGCTAGGGTAGTTATTGTGAGGAGTCACAGAACTTGTGAGGTTGAAACATAATCTGGATAGACCAAATTAGGGTTGGCAGCCTAACCCTAGGTCATCCTGAGCATTATAAGGTCAAAGGGATGAATTATGTGGCAACCATATGCCAGAGGTTCTTGTGAAGTGCTCTGCATCTTCGACGTATCCGGATGTCGGGTATCATTGCTAGATGAGGATTTTGACTGGTACTGGAAATGTTCCAATGCTACTGGTTTAGTGTTCGAACCTATGGGGTCACACACCATAGAGGATTTCTATCTGATCTTTTGGGCTGTTCAACGATTGAGAATCGTTTGCCGTCACCTGAAGTCAATTTGGTTGACTTTTCTCCAAGTGTCGACACTTGGATTTTTGCAGGTATCGAGACTTGACAATTTTTGAGTGTCGACACTTTCTGTGACGAGCAGAGATTCTGGGAGGTTCTCATGGAGATTTTTTGGGCAGGTTTGACCTAGTTTGAATTTCAAATTCAAACCAGTTTTGGCTCCAAACCTTTATGGTATGAAAGTCATACTTGCCCAAATGGGTTAGACCCATTTGGCATGCCCATGATCCTCTCCCCCATTCTCTCCTCTCATCTCTCCTCCTTCGTTCTTCTCCCTCTCCCTGCTGCCCCTATAAATGTGAGACATTGTGGTTGCTGCTGGGGTTAGACATACAAGAGCAGCAACTATTTCTTGGGAGAAAAAGGTTAAGAAGAGTGAGAGCTTTAGGGTTTGGGTGTGAGCTACCTAGCAATCAAGCTAGGTCTTGGGAAAGAGATTTGGGAAGGGGTTCCTGCTTTCTTTCTTGTCTTCCTGGAAGAAGAAGTTCGGCCCATGGATCCCGAAGGGCTAGCTCTCCGAGGGAGTTGTCAGAGTCAAGCCCAGGTGTGGACATCCTGTAGAGGCTAGATGCTTGTGTGGCTCGAGTGCCCTCTTCCTCATCAGAACTCTTTGCCACTTCTCTTCAGCACTCACCGAGGTATAGATGTATGACCTTTATGTTTATGTTGCTTTCTTGTTTTTGATGTTATATGCATGCTAGGTTTTTATACTATATCCTGTTGTGGGTAGATCGGTAGATAGTTTTGATATATCTACCGAGCCATTCGCTGTGCATGATTTAAAATTATTTTAAAATGCATATTCTCTGTCATGTCTTTTTTGCATAATGTATGCTAGGTGTAGGTGTTTTTCACCTTCAATGGTATCAAAGCTAGGTTCATTTTGTAGTATAATAATGCTAGCATGCTTATAACATTTCCTTTCTTCTTAAGTACTTGGATTGAATGCTTCACCAGGCTATCTGGTCATAAGATAAAAGTAGGGCTACAAGACCCTCTCTTCCCATTCAATGGGATCTCTTATGGCATCTAGGGGTGCCACTATGATTGGCTCATAAAAAAGAAAATAAGAAGAAAGTAATTTGTAGGTTAAAAATGTTTTAATCTAATGACATGATCATAAAATGACTTTAGATAAGATCTAAATGTTATTTTTTATCGGTTTTTGTTTGTATGTTTGAGAAACATCGGATTTGAAATCACTATTTCTCGTTATCTCAGGCTGTGAGTCGACACTTGGCTTTTGAAGTGTCAGCTCATGGGAAATTTTCCTAAGATCTGGTTTCTATTTTTGTTTTGAGACAGGCTGGAGTGTCGACACTTGTCCCTGAAGTGTCGACACTTGAGCTTGAAGTGTCGACACTTGACACTTGGAGTGTCGACACTTGAGGCGTGCTAGAAAATATGTTGTTCTGTTTTCTGTTCCCTGTCTCAGGCCTTGAGTCGACACTTGCTCTTGAAGTGTCGACACTTGACTACAGAAAATGCTAAAAATAGTGAATTTAAATTTTGAATTTGTTATAAAATTGTTTTACATGATAAATTAAAATTGTTTTAATTTATTTAGGGCCATTGAACTTAATTTTGAATTAAGATTGACTAAGTACTCTAGGAATGTGATTCAAAGATCTTAAGTCATTTCAATAAGCCTTAAGGGTCATGGGTTAGCTTCTGTTAGGTCCTTGATTGGGTTAGACCCAAGTTTAGATTCATTGGACAAGTTAGAGAACTAATCTAATCAAAAGTTGAGTTAGGATTTCTTCTCTAGATCTATCTAATAGTTAGATTGATTAGTCCATAATCTAAATGGAATAAATTTGTGGCTCAATGGAAAGCCTGAGTCTTTAGGGTAATCTAATCGAGTCTAATGAATCGATTGGTGTCGAGGTAAGTTTAGCATTGTGATCATGGTTCTTTGGAGCTACCTCTTATCTAGCCAACTCTGTTGGTGTCTAGGCAAGATGGTTAATGGCGGAACCCAACCCATGATCTCACTTACCTGGCCAATATGGTCAATCAGGATTGATTAGATAGCTCATTGACTCGTGTTAACCCTTGTCACCCAAGGTTAATCAGTCTTGACTGATTTTAGGTGCCCATGGATCATTTATTATGTGTAACCCTCTTTGATTGCTGATGTGATCAATGGGATGTTGATCCATGTCTTCTCATCTCTTCATCTGTCACATTAATTTAAAACCCTCTAAATTATTAGGTCCTTAAAAGGGTAATGTTATAGAGATAACCATGTCCTTGCCTCCCATTAAGTGGGATTGTAATGTGTCCATTAGTTCGGTGTTCATCGGCAGATCCAAAGATTAGGTGGTCATTGGGCTATTGGAATTGCTGTTCCAAATATGATGGCTCAGTGCGACTCTCTTAACGGTGGTCAGGTGAGCCAGCCAAAGTCAGGCTTGACCATTCGTTAGTTAGAAGCATTGAATTTTGTCATGTTAATGATTGGACCTAACCTGGACCATCAATAGGAGGCCCAAAGGCCGATTGAAGTGCTCCTTGGGGCAAAACCCAATTACTAGAGGTTACTTGGAGAAGTAATCGGTTAAAGAACCTACCTTTAGACATGGATGGGTGGGCCGGCCAAAGTCGGGCTCATGTGTTATCTATTGGACTCTAGTACTCGCTAGGGAATTAAAGTAATCCCTCGGATTGGAGGAGAGGCTACCAATCTGAGCAAAATAGTGGGAGGGACCTTTAGACTTAAGTCCATGTCTTTAGGTTAATTATTCATATATACTAATTAGTTTTAGTTTTCCTTTCAGATGTCTTCCAACCTTTCACTCTGGTCTCTTCTCGATAGCGAGAAGCTCTGTGGACCCAACTTCGATAGCTAGTATCGAAGGCTCAGGATTGTCCTAGAGCACGAACGGATCCTATATATGATATCAGATCCGGCACCAAAGATCCCTGCTGCCAATGCTCGGGGTTCGATCAAAGACACATATCAGAAGTGGCTCTCTGATAGGACCACTGTCATGCATTATGTTTGCTACGATGAATGACGAGTTCAGTCACAAGTTCAAGGAAGCCCAGCTGGAAGAAATCCTTCAAAAGCTGAAGGAGTCTTTCGGGACACCAGACGACGTTGAGAGGTACAGGGTCTCCTATACTGTCTACAACATGCGTATGCGTGATGGGGCCTCAGTCATTGATCATGTATTGTACATGATCAAGATGATTGAGTGCCTGGGCATGATCGGCTATCCCTTGCATGAACAGCTTGGGAAAGATGTGATACTGAATTCTCTCCCCTCCTCCTATTTAGACTTTCTCGATCATTATAGAAGAACAAACATGCAGTTAACTACCATGGTTTATTGGGGTTGCTGCAGACTTTTAAGAAAGATTACTAGTTGAATAAAGGGGTGGTGAATCTAGTGGGAGGTTCTTCAGGAGGGTGTCGTCCCTTTAGGAAAGGGAAGAAGAAGAAGAATAAAGGGAAAAAGGTGCTTAGTGCTTCTGGGCCCAGTCAGACCAAGAAAGTGAAGGCTGATTAGAGTCGTGCAGAGTGCTTCTTCTGCAAGAAGCAGGGACACTGGAAGAGGAACTATCCTCTTTACATTGCATCCCTTGATCCGAACAGGTCCAAGAAGAGAAAGCTACAGGATGGTCCTGGACAAGGTATTTATATGATAACACCTTGTAGTTTCTTTGTTTGCGATACTACTAACTGGGTATTGGATATATGAAGTCCAATTTACATTTGCAATTCTTTGCAGGGACTTCAAGTTAGTAGAAGATTCGAGGACGACGAGAGGTTCTTGAACATGGGAAATGGAAGCGAGTTCCAGTTCTGGAATTGGGAGTCCTTAAACTTGTTTTCGAGTTATGTACTATCATTTTGAACGAGTGTCAATTTTGTCCTTCTTTTATTTTGATTGTCATTTCTGTAGGCCAATTGGCCATGTATGGTTATGAACTATTAATAAAGAATGATATTTGCAAAATCATTTTGAATGATTATGTTATTTTGAATGGCAAATGCATGATGGCATCTATGTACTGTCGTGATCTGTTAGTGTAATGTACACGTCTCGCAAATGCCCTAGGATAGATAATGTTAGCAAAGCATACATATGGTATTGTAGGCTAGGTCATATCAACAAGAATAGGATAAATAGGTTGAAAACTGAGGGTCTCCTCGATTTTAGTAAAGATAGTTCACTTCCAACCTGTGAGTCCTGTCTTCTTGGAAAAATGTCTAAGTCACCTTTTACTGGAATAGGGCTCCAAATAAGTCCATTAGTAAAACTCCAAATGAGATGTGGACTGGACGTAAGCCAACACTTTCACACCTTCAGGTCTGGGGGTGCCCGGCTTATGTAAAATATTTGGAAATGGACAAACTTGGACCCAGGTCTGACTGGTGCCTATTTGTTGGGTATCCAAAAGAGTCTAAGGGATATTACTTCTACTTAGCTGAGGAACAAAAGTTGTTCATTAGTCTTAGGGCTATCTTTTTGGAAAAGGAGTTCCTTGGTGAAAGAACTGTAGCCACTAAGATTGAACTTAGTGAAGTTCAACAAGTAGAAGAACTGACACATTTAAGTGACCACAAAGAACCAGCTATGATTAGATCACACCCAGAGCCCACTCAGGAACCATTATGGAGATCTGGTAGAGTATCGAGCCGACCGGACAGATACTATGGTTTCTTTGTCCGGGATGGTGATCCCATTGAACTCGATGAGAACAATGAGGATCCGATCACTTATATGGATGCATTGCAAAGGTCCGACTCTGAGTTATGGCTAGGAGCCATGAAATCCAAAATGGAGTCCATAGAGATCAATAATGTATGGACATTGGTTGATCCACCTAAAGGGATAAAACCTATTGGATGCAAATGAATTTTTAAAAGAAAAAGGGGCGCAGACGGAAAGGTAAAGACCTATAAAGCCCATCTGGTTGCCAAGGGATATCGTCAACGTTATGGTATTGACTATGACGAGACGTTCTCTCCTGTGGCAATGCTCAAATCCATTCGGATTATGCTTGCTTTAGCATCGCACTTTGACTATGAAATCTGAAAAATGGATGTCCGAACAGCTTTCCTGAATGGTGAGCTGGAAGAGGAGGTGTATATGATACAACCTGAAAGCTTCACATCCACAAACAAGTCAAAGGTGCGCAAGCTTCAAAAGTCCATTTATGGACTGAAGCAAGCATCAAGGAGTTGGAATATGCGATTTGATAAGTGTATCAAGTCGTATGGCTTCGTTAGGAACGGAGAAGAGCATTGAATTTATAAATGGGCTAATGGTTCTGTGATTGTATTCCTTGTACTATTTGTAGATGACATTCTTTTAATCAGGAATGACATCGTAGCACTGCAAGGAATAAAGGTCTGGTTATCATCTCAGTTCCTTATGAAAGACTTGGGTGAAGCCTCTTACATACTGGGTATGAAAATCTATAGAGATAGATCTAAGAGGCTTCTGGGACTGTACCAGTCTACGTACATCGACACCATGCTGAAATGATTCAGCATGGAGAATTCCAAGAAGGGCTATCTCCTGATAGGCACTGGAATTGATCTCTCCAAATGGAATTGTGCGATAACTCCTGAGGAGAGAAAGCGTATGAGTAGAATTCCATATGCTTCGGCAGTGGGTTCTATCATGTATGCCATGACATGTACTAGACCAGACGTGGCATACTCACTAGGTGTAGTGAGCAGATACCAATCTGACCCAGGTGAAGCTAATTGGAAAGTGGTTAAAACCATCCTTAAGTATCTATGAATTACTAAGGACCAATGGCTAATTTATGGAGAATCTGACTTGAACCTTGTAGGGTATACTGACTCCAGTTTCTAGTCAGATAAAGATGATAGCATGAGTATGTCAGGTTTTGTCTTTACCCTGAACGGAGGTGCTGTCTGCTGGAAAAGTTTCAAGCAGCCTATTGTGGCGGACTCAGTTTGCGAAGTAGAGTACATTACAGCATCTAATGCAGCAAAGGAAGTTGTGTGGTTATGGAAGTTCCTTGGTGAGCTGGGAGTGGCACCTTCCCTAGATGGTCCTGTTCTGGTGTACTATGACAACACTGGAGCCATTGTTCAAGTCAAAGAGCCAAATTTTCATCACCGCACAAAGCATATTCTACGATGCTATCACCTTGTACGAGAGATCGTGGAACGAGGTGACATTGACCTTCAGAAGATCGATGGAAAGGAGAACCTGGCTGACCCCTTCACTAAAGCCGTCAGAGTTCGAGAGTTCGACTGTTATAAAAGGAAAATGGGAATGAGATTCTGTACTGATTGGCTTTAGTCCAAGTGGGAGTTGTTGGAAATTATGTCCCAAAGCCAATCATCTAGGCTGTAGACAGTTGTGCTATTTTATTTTTATATTTGAATTTTTAATAATAAATAAAAGTTATTTATTTTTGGCTGTCCATCATTTTACATTTTCTTGTAATGAACTCTTGTATGGAGTACTTAGAACTACATTATTTGATATAGAGAGGATATATCAAGTAGTTCTTAAATTAGTTCACAACCAAATGATACATTGTATAGGATGACGATGTATCAAGTACAGGTTGTTGTATATCACATTTGTTGGTTGTTCACTTAACCAAGGAGTGTGGAGACATTGGTGACAAGTGAAGTGTATGACACTTCACTGAAATCAAGTACTTATGGAGCAGTGGTGAATCAAGATGGAATTGACCTCTCCAAATAATTTGGAATGAATGACTCACTATGTCTCAATTCAGCAAAACCTTGGCCAGGGTAGTTCTTATGAGGAGTCACAGAACTTGTGAGGTTGAGACATAATCTGGATAGGCCAAATTAGGGTTGGTAGTCTAACCCTAGGTCATCTTGAGCATTATAAGGTCAAAGGGATGAATTATGCGGCAACCATATTCCAGAGGTTCTTGTGAGGTGCTCTGCATCTTCGACCTATCCGAATGCCAGGTATCATTGGTAGATGAGGACTTTGACTGGTACAGGAAATGTTTCAGTGCAATCGATTTAGTGTTCGAACCTAAGGGGTCACACACCATAGATGATTTCTATCTGATCTTTTGGGCTGATCAACGATTGAGAATCGTTTGCCATCACCTGAAGTCAATTTGGTTGACTTTGCTCTAAGTGTCGACACTTGGATTTTTACAGGTGTCGACACTTGGTGAAGTGTCGTCACATGGCAATTTTCGAGTGTCGACACTTCTTGTGATGATCAAAAATTCTGGAAGGTTTTCATGGAGATTTTTTGGGCAGGTTTGACCTGGTTTGAATTTCGAATTCAAACCAGTTTTGGCTCCAAACCTTAATGGTATAAAAGTCATACTTGCCCAAATGGGTTAGACCCATTTGGCATGCCCATGATCCTCTCCCCCATTCTCTCCTCTCATCTCTCCTCCTTCCTTCTTCTCCCTCTCCCAGCTGCCCCTATAAATGTGAGACATTTTGGTGGCTACTGGGGTTAGACATACAAGGGCATCAATTATTTCTTGGGAGAAAAAGGTTGAGAAGAGTGAGAGCATTAGGGTTTGGGTGTGAGCTACCTAGCAATCAAGCTAGGTCTTGAGAAAGAGATTTGGGAAGGGATTCCTACTATCTTTTTTGTCTTCCTGGAAGAAGAAGTTCGGCCCACGGATCCCGAAGAGCTAGCACTCCGAGGGAGTTGATCAGAGTCGAGCCTAGGTATGGACATCCTGTAGAGGCCAGATGCTTGTGTGGCTCGAGCGCCCTCTTCCTCATCAAAGCTCTTCACTGCTTCTCTCCAGCACTTGCCGAGGTATAGAGGTATGACCTTTATGTTTATGTTGCTTTCTTGTTTTTGATGTTATATGCTTGCTAGGTTTTTATACTAGATCCTGTTGCGGGCAGATCGGTAGATAGTTTTGATCTATCTACCGAGCCTTCTGCTGTTCATGATTTAAAATTATTTTAAAATGCATATTCTCTGCCCTGTCTTTCTTGCATAATGTATGCTAGGTGTTGGTTTTTTCACCTTCAGGAACCCCTTCCCAAAATCTCTATTTCCAAGACCTAGCTTGACTGCTAGGTTGCTCACACCCAATCCCTAGAACTCTCACAACCTTTCTCTATTTTCTCTCTAGTAGTGTTGTAACTTGTAACCCATGCAGCCTATACAATGACCCTCATTTATAGGTGCAGCCAAGAGAAGTAGAAAGAGGAAGGAGGAGAGATGAGGAGAGAGAATGGGGAGAGGATCAAGGCCATACCAAATGGGTCCAACCCATTAAGATAAGTATGACTTTCATACCATATAACCTTGGAGCAAAAATTGGTTTGAATTCAAAATTCAAACCAGGTCAAAACTTATCCAAAATCCTTCCATGAAATCCTCCTAGAATTCTGTTCATCACAGGAAGTGTCGATTCATAAAAATTGCCAAGAGTCGACACTTTACCAAGTATCGATTCCTGTAAAATCCCAAGTGTTGACACTTAGAACCTGGTTAATCAAATTGACCTCCGGTGATGTCAAACGATTCTTAATCATCGATTGCCAAAATATCATATAGAAATCCTCTATGGTGTATGACCCTATAGGTTTGAACACTAAGCTGGTAGCACTAGAACATTTCCAGTACCAGTCAAAGTCCTCATCTAGCAATGATACCCGACGTCCGAATAGGTCAAAGATGCAGAGCACCTCACAAGAACCTCCGGCATATGGTTGTCACATAATTTATCCCTTTGACCTCATAATACTCAGGATGACCTAGGGTTTGACTGCCAACCCTAATTTGGTTTATTCAGATCATGTCTCAACCTCACAAGTTCTGTGACTCCTCACAAGAACTACCCTGGCCAAGGTTTTGATGAATTGAGACATAGTGAGTCATTCACTCCAAACTATTTGGAGAGGTCAATTCCATCTTGATTCACCACCGCTCCACAGGTACTTGACTGCACCTAGATGTTGGGTTCGTGAACCAGTGCGGAAGCATGGATTTCAAAAATTTATGAAACCAGGTCTGAACCCTAATCCCAAATCTCCTTATTAGCAATTAAAAACTATGACTACATGCATATCCAAATTTAAACATTGTTTAAATACTAACCTCAGATCGCTATTACCAGTCTGATGCAGAAATGAACTCCAAATTGAGTAGCCTCTTGAACACACCAGGCATCCACTTGTCCGTCCTCCGATGGTGATCCACACGAGCAGATGATCAAGACACTGACTCCTTAATTGGGTTCCTTCCAATCAAGTTCTACCCCAAGAACTTGATATATGGGCTATTGGCTAGGACTCCTCTAGCCAAACTGGGACTAAACCTTCTCTCTTACCCTTCTCCTTGTCTTCTAGCAACTTTGGCCCCTTAAGACATTCTTGTCTTAAGAATAAGCCCTTGTCCTAAAATGAGACAAGGCTTGTCTTGGAGGGAGAAGAAAATTAAGACAAGATTGTCTTAATGTAAGAAAGAAAGGAGAGGTGCCTTCTTCCTTTACCGTCGGAGAGTTTCTCTCTGACTCTCCTTCTGTTCTGAGATTCGACAGAGCCAAGGCTCTGTAAAGGAATCAAAGAGGAAAGAGAGGAGGGGGAAACAATCTTCTGGAGAGGGAGAGGGAAAATAGAAGCAAGGCTTCGCTGTAGAAAATCTGGAATAGTTTTTTTTTTTTTTTTTATGGTGAAGTCTTCTCCTTAAATAGGCGACAGAGAGGCACCTACCCATCTGTAATCACCCTCTCACGCCCCTCTCTCCCTTCTCACGTCCTTTCCCTTCATCTCACGGCCCTTGAATTAATCTCACGGCCTTTGGGATGGGAAGATGCAAGAAAGAGTCGCGAAAAACACAGAAGGGCGCGCGCAGAAGAGAAGAGTCGCGCCCCTTCGATGTTTTTTTTTTTTTTTTTTCATGGTAATCCCATTTTTTGAAGAGTCCACACCTAGGTGGACTCTCTTCCATGCCCCTTCAGCCAAAACGCCGATCCCCTTTTCTTTTCTTACGCAAAAATGCCCCTTGGAGAGAGTCCACGCGTGCGTGGACTCTTCTCCTTGCGCGCGCGCGTGGGAAGAGAGGGGAAGGGGCTTAGGCGATGTGGGAAAGGGGTTTAGCCTCTTAGGTTAGCCCAATTGCTAGCCTACTATTAGCCCAATGTCTTGAATCTTCAATTAGATTCAAACCGGAATGAATTTGGATCTAAAAAGACCAAATCGGAACCCTAACTCGAATCCGATTCAAGTAGAAGCCATGGTTTGCAACACATGCTAGTGTGTTCATCTGCAAATGAGATTTAATTCCAAATTAAATCCTTGATTATCTGTCCTAAGTGTGTGACCCATTAGGTTCCATACCTAGCCAGCAGTGGGTCCGAGTGCAAGTTGACCTAATTTGATCAGAACTCAATCTAATCGATTTAGGTCAAATCGAGCTAACTCGAGTTAGTCAATTAGGACTCCTCCTAATTAGTGATCCAATTAAACCATTTAATTTGATCAACCCACAAGACAAGATTGACGTCTAGCAATGTGTCATGTCTACCCGGAAGATATGGAAATTCTGGTGAAATTTCAAAACTACCCTTCAGTGGAAAGTTCCCGTACAATTCGATCCTTCAATCATCTTGCATCCCGAATATAACTATGGATATGGAAACATATCAAAACCAGCTTATACTCATTCCCAGCTCAGTCATACACTAATGATTCAATTAATTCGATATTAGAAATCATTTCTAATATCTGTACTTTGATCAAAGATTTCCTGAATCATCATCTGACCTAATTTGGCTGGATGCAATCTCCTCCTACTAGGAGTGATCAATTCCTTGTTGACCTACTCATTACCTTCATATACAATTCACCATACCCAGCATCAACCTCGTGCATGACCCAGTGTCATGATTGAGATTGAACCAAAGCATGGGTTCATGTACATAAGGTATTATGGCAGTCTCAGGTCATAGGACTACTTGTACAACTCCCACTATGAGAAACATCTATTGACATGCAGCTAAGGCTCCATTAGATGTTCTCAAACTGGATCTATTCAGTGAACTCATTCGCTAATGAGCACCCACATCCTTGTATTAGTGTCCCACACAAGTGACTGTGAGAGCAGTCACCCTTTTCAGCATACATAGGATGTGCCAGTCTAATCGGAAACCCTGATCCCCAACTCAGGGTTCCTATGACTAGGAATATTCTAGATTAGGGTTTTAAGGCCTTAGATCTTACTGGTATGATCTCATCATAGCCCTAGGACCATAGCCCTAATCTATGGGGTTCATCATATAATGACACAGCGAATGATGAAAAAATATTGCCTTTATTAACTTGTCAATTTATAATGGTCTGGGAGATACAAATATTGGCTTATAGGGCATAATCCTTTCACTAGAAACCTTCCATCACTGGATTAGAAATCTAGGTAGTCCAGTACCAAAGTATAGTGAGTTGCTTGCAAGCTACCATGGTGACCTCTGGTCTGAGGGACACGTATATCCATATCCCTTTGCGAGCAACCCTTTGGCAAAAGGGAGCTTCGCAGATGGTCACGTTCAATAAAATGTCATACATTTCACTTGTATGTCATACCAGTGTCCCACAATCCTTAGTGGTGTGGGACAACCCCGATCAAAATTGGTTTAAAAAGGTTAGACCGTCGGTCGTTAAGCAACGACCCTAGGCTAGGTTAAACGAAGCCCAAATTATTCAAACCAAATTTTTTTTTTATTCAAATATTATTCATCGCTTTGCTAATTTTTATTGAATAACCAATCTTAAATAGACTAATCTAAGATATCTGATATCCTGATTAGATACCCTTAACAAATTCAAACTACTTATTTTAAAAAAAATAAACTAATCCAATAGGGATAAAGTAAATCCTAAAACAAACTAAGCAACCGTAACATAAAAATGAATTCCTAAAAATAACTTAGATATGCTCTAGGATCTGTGCTGCTTCGGGATGTGTGATGGGGATCCAGGGCAGGTCCAAGTTTTTTTTTCATTTTTTATAAGTTTCTCGCATTTTTTTTTTCAATTCCTGCTATTCCACATATTCCTACTATTCCAGCTTTTTCCCAAACATATCCCCATCTTATTCCAACCTTATTCCATCTTCATCCCGTGTTTTTTAAAAAAAGTTTCCAAACCCTAGCAACCACCCAGCCAGCTTGAGATCCAGGCTGCCCGACCCCCGGTCGTCGCCGCCGACCCTCCATCGGTGCTCGCCGGCCTTGCCCTCGCTGGAAAATCCGGCCACCCGTCGCCCACGACGTGGGAAGGCGAACGGACATAGAGGCATCCGTCAATCGCCTGCCCACGGCCACCGCTGCCGCCAGCTTGCTGCTGGCTGCCCATCCCACCACCGCCGGCTTGCTGCTGGCCGCCCGTCCCACCACCCGCTGGGGGGGCCCTCGCCGGCGCCCAGGGCCCCACGGCCCGTGGGAAGATGAACGAATGCGTTCGTCCGTGTGACACTGCCGCCCACCGCATAACACTGCCGCCGCTGCCCACCTGCCACCGTCCCACCATCCACTGGCCAAGGTATGGTCACCAGAGGTCCTCGCCGATGCCCGGGGCCCCACACCTGTGGGAGACCAAACGACATGCCTTGGGTGTGCCATGCCATCCCTGTGCCATCGCCCCACCTACAGCCGCCACCGGCCGTCCACCATTCGCCATCTGTCGGCCTCGTCCGCCGCCCACTTCCCGACCGCCGCCCGTCCACCAGTTTCCATCGGAGATGACTTCCTTCCCCCTATGCATGGCCACAAGTAGAGTCTACACGGATTTTGGAGCATCCCATTATTCAGAGCAGCATGCTTTTCAGAGTAGATCATCAAGTCGACATGCTTCCTAGAGCAGATCATCACCAATATTGATGCAGCATGGATTTTGATGTTGTTGGGGAATCCTGGTCTAAGTACGAACCAAACACTGGTTCGGCTAGCCGAAGACCTTTCCTCCGAGCCAGCGACTTCAGACCTAGAAAGATCGGGACAACCACGAGCAACTCAAGGCTCCCCACCAGCCTACGACACCCAGAGGCAAAACCTTCGGATTACGTCTTCGGCCTTAACCGAAGACCTGGCTCCATGTCAACTTCCGAAAACATACACTTTGATTCCTGTTGAAGACATGATCTCTGGCCCTTGGTAAAAACGAAGTCTTCGACTCATGCAGAAGACCGAATCTCCGACCGAGAAGATCCGAAGATGGGGAAATTCCCGGTTCAATTACGAGAATCTTCCTAAATAGGGGAAATCTGAGGATGGGTCCATGATCATTCCCAGATAGGTAACAATAACCAACGGTTACTATCGACTATCTCCATGCCACGATCATGGCGCGCAACTCTAGTTGCCACGCCTCCGGTGTGGCCGGAACCGCTCAATGACAACCCATGATTGCAAATAATGGGAAGAAACTAACTCCCCGTGATTGCTCAGAGAAGAACGGATCCACAGGTCGGGCGCCCTCTTATAAATGGCGATAAGAAGAAATGCGGGGTGACGTACACACACATACATACATACATACCCTAAATTCAAAGTGCTTTCCCTCTGCTTCTCGAAAATCTTTCCCATTCTGTGGCTGGGACTCGCCTCTGACTCAGGCATCGGGTGTCCCCAACCGGAACGACTTCGGCAAGGGCCTGTTTTGCAGGTGAACAAGGGAGTGGTCCTGCAGTGCAGTAGCTCCGACCAGCCAGTACAGGGACTCCATGCTAACAGATTGGCGTGGCAGGTAGGGGGGCGACATAGCACTCTTTAGGCTCCCTCCTAAACAAGGGGAAGTAAGAAATTCCTGATGGCAAGAGGAATGACTCAGATCGCCTCCACAAGTCAAAGTCGTGTTCCATCCCAAGGGGGTGCGCCCCTGGGAGAGAACGATGTCCCATCTCCGACAGTTGTCGTGGGATTGCAGCAATTTGAAGCCCTTGTGAACCAGGTCACCAACCTTATGGCCATGGTTCAAGATTTTCAAAATAGAGCTTTTCCGGTAGAAAACCTGCCAGCCGCCTCCAGAATAGCTCTCGATCCCGAAGGAAAAGAGCCCCACGGGAGGGTTCTACACACCTCTCCCCCCATTCTTGGCCCTCTCCTGAAGGCCGAAGTTCGAGACTGCCTTGACCCACGGATTCCCTATAGAAAGGAAAAAGGCCGAGGCAAACTCCCTCTCTCTCTTCTGAAGACTCTGCTCTCGCAGAGAGGGTGTTGAAGCAAACTTCCGGTTACAATGGGAGATTTAGAGCCATTGAATCGAAAATGGCGAAGGCACGGGAGCAGAGAATGCGGGATCTAAAGGATCCTGATGACTTGTTATTGGGTAATCTACGCCCACCCTACACCGACCGTATCATGGCCGAAGTCATTCCTCGGCACTTTAGGGTTCCCCAGATGGAACCCTATGATGGCACCTCCGATCCCTTTGACCACTTAGATAGTTTCGGGGCCCATATGATGATCCAAGGAGCTTCGGACGCGATGTACTACCTCGCGTTCCCGGCTACCTTGAAGAAAGCCGCTCGGATGTGGTACTCGAGCCTACACCCAGGTACCATCGATTCCTTTTTCGAGCTAAAAAAATTGTTTGTCTTGCATTTCAGGACCTGTCACAAGACCCCCCGAAATACGGACACACTGTTCCTCCTTCACCAGAATGAAGGAGAAAGCCTACGAGATTACGTCTCTAGGTTCAATGCGGCCACACTTGAGATCCCCGATCTCGAGCATGTGGCCATGTCTGCACTAAAGAAGGGACTTCGTATATCCAGGCTCACCTTTTTCCTGGATAAGAAGTTTCCCAAAAGCTGCACTGAGCTCTTGTCAAGGGCTCAGAAATACACCGATGCTGAAGAGCAGGCGGCCAACCGATGACTGATTGAATGGTAGCCCCCTTAAAAAAAGAAGAACAATAGGGGACAAGGTCTCCCAATCTCCAATAACAATAACAGCAAATATACCGACCGCCGAAGAAGTCCTTCCAGGCCCAGAGCATTGAGAAATAGACTCGACTCCTACACCCCCCTAAACCATCCTCGAGAAAAGATCCTCAGGGAGATAGAGAAAGAAAACTATCTCCAACGGCCCCGTCCCATGAAGGCCTCCTCTCCATAAGGAACAGGAACAAATATTGCCAATTCCACCGGGACCATAGCCACAATACCGAAGAGTGCATCCAGCTGAAGGATGCGATTGAGGATCTTATCAAGATAGGGTATTTGGGGCGGTACATTGGTCGTCAAGGACCTCGATCGGAAGCTACTGTTCCCCAGCCACCTTCTGAAGAGGCCGAATTGCTGAATCTAAGGCCCACCAACGAAGGTGTGGGGATGATACACCGGCCTATAGATTGGAGGAGGGACGAGGACGACGTCCCAAAGCGGCTCAAGGATAACAACGCTATTCTCTTCTTCGATGATGACCTTGTAGGAGTTTGGCACTCGTATGATGATCCTCTTGTAATCTCGGCCGTTGTGGCCAACTATGATGTATAGCGAATCCTTGTTGATAATGGAAGTTCGACTGATTCTTGATTTACGATGCATTCTCTAAAATGTGTTTGCCTAGACATCAACTACGGAGATCCCCCATACTGCTCACTAGCTTTGGGGGTAATCAAGTTCATGCCGAGGGAGAAATAGTGTTGCTTGTGACCCTTGGCACTGAACCTCGACAAAAAACAATACCGATCAATTTCATGGTAGTCCGGACCCCCTCAGCTTACAACATCATTCTGGGGCAGCCCACCTTGAACAAGTTTTGAACTGTAATGTCCTCTTATTATCTCTTGGTATGCTTTCCCACCAGGAATGGTGTCGAAGAAGTTAGAGGAGATCAGAGAGCAGCGCGGCAATGTTTGATGATCCAACACAAGCACTTCAATGATTCTGCAACTCCGGATCAGCTGGATCCGAGGGATACTACTACAGGCTCTGGTGAACCCATTGAAAGAACTGTCCTGGTACCTTTGACAAAGGAAGACCCTACCAAAGTTGTGCAGATTGGGAGTACGCTTGATGAGGAAACAAGAATGGGGCTGATCCATTTCCTTAGAGATAACGCTGATGTCTTTGCCTGGTCGGCTTCGGATATGCCGCGGATTCCTGCCAAAGTTATCACTCATTGGCTAGAAGTTACCCCCGGGTATAAACCAATCCGGCAGAAGAAAAGAAGCTTTGCTCTTGAAAGATAGAAAGCCATGGACGAAGAAGTAGGCAAACTCTTTAAAGCAGGGTTCATTCGAGAAGCCCACTACCCTGAATGGCTGGCCAATATGGTAATGGTAAAAAAAGCTAATGGCAAGTAGAGGATCTGCATCGACTACATAGACCTCAATAAGGCTTGCCCAAAAGATAGCTTCCCTCTCCCAAAGATTGATCAGCTGTTCGATGCCACTGCCGGCCACCAATTGTTGAGCTTTATGGACACATTTTCTGGCTATAATTGGATCAGGATGGATCCCCAAGATGAGGAGAAGATGGCCTTTGTCACCGACAAAGGTCTCTACTGCTACAAGATGATGCCATTTGGCCTCAAGAATGCCGGGGCGACATTTCAAAGGCTAATCACAAGGTGTTCGAAAAGCAACTGGGAAGAAACATGGAGGCTTACATTGACGACATGATCGTCAAAAGCCTCATTAGAAAGGATCACATCCAAGACTTGGAAGAATCATTCAATGCTCTATGATGCTACCGCATGAAGCTAAATCCAGTGAAGTGCGCCTTCGGGGTCACTTCGGGTAAGTTCTTGGGCTTTCTTGTCACTAAACAAGGGATTGAGGCAAATCCTGAGAAAATCCAAGCCCTAAAGGATATGAGACATCCCTCCTACAAAAAAGAAGCCTAGCAGCTAATAGGGAGAATTGTCTCCCTAAGCAGGTTCATTTCTTGTTCAGCCGAGAAATGTCATCCATTTTTCAAGGTACTTCGGCAGTCAAAGGGCTTTGAATGGTCCGAAGACTGTCGCACTGCCTTTGAAGAACTAAAGAAGTACCTAGAAACTCCACCTCTGCTCTCCAAACCTCAAGAAGGTGAAGTACTTTACTTATACCTCTTGGCTTCATATGAAGTAATTAGTTCAGTCCTTGTCTAGAGAGATGAAGATGGATCCCACAAGCGATCTACTACATCAGCAAGGTTCTACATGATGCTGAAACGCGGTATGCGAGGATGCAGAAGTTGATCTACTCTCTGGTGATTGTAGCAAAGTGACTACGGCCGTACTTCCATGACCACGCCATTGTGATACTGACCGATCAGCCCTCAAGGCCGTTCTCCGGTCTCAAGACACTTCGAGAAGGATAGCCAAGTGGGCCGTAAAGTTGAGTGAATTCGACATCAGCTTTCAGTCCCGATCAGCTATGAAGGCTCAGGTGCTCTCCGATTTCTTGGCTGAATGCACCTAAAGGTCCGAAGATGAAGTACCTTCAGCAGAAGATGAAATCCCGAAGGAGACGAAGTCCGTTTGGGTGCTCTATGTGGACGGAGCTTCCAATGCTACTGGATGTGGAGCTGGTCTCATGCTAGCCGAACTTGATGGCCATACCATAAAGTATGCACTTCGGTTATCCTTCCATGCTTCTAACAACCAAGCCGAATACGAAGCCTTACTCGCCAGACTTCGGATCGCCAAAAATTTGGGAGTTCAACAACTCCGGGCCTTCTCAGACTCCCAACTGGTTGTGAATCAAGTAAAGGAAGAATATGAAGCCAGGTATCCAATTATGATGTAGTACCTGGAGAAGGTATGAGCCTTATCCTCTCAACTGGAGCATTTTGAGATTATCCATGTCCCTCGATCAGAGAATTCTCAGGCAGATGCATTGTCATGACTGGCCATTACAATACTAGAATCTCTTGGGCGCACCTTTGTTGAACATCTTGAAACTCCAAGCATAGCCGAAGAGGCTGTGGAAGTGTGCCAGATCGATGTCGAGCCAAGCTGGATGGATCCCATCATCAAATTCCTAAATGAGGGCGTACTACTAGAAGACAAGGCAGAGGCCAAGAAGATTTGCTGGATGGCTTCCTAGTATGTCATCTTAGACGGGATCCTTTATAAGTGGTCATTTTCTCAACCACTACTAAAGTGCTTGAGACTGACAGATGCAGATTATGCCGTGAGAGAGGACCACGATGGCATATGCGGTGATCACTTGGGGTTAGGTCTTTGGCATACAAGATCATTCGATAGGGATATTATTGGCCCTCCATCCAGAAGGATTCGGCTAACTTTGTGCGAAGGTACGACCAGTGCCAAAGGTATGCCAACGTTCAGAGGCAACCAGCAAGCCACTTGACTCAACTAACAGCTCCTTGGCCTTTTGCTCAATGGGGAATGGATATTCTTGGCCCATTCCTGCTGGCTTCTAGACAAAGGAAGTTTTTCCTTGTGGCCATCGACTACTTCACAAAGTGGGTAGAAGCCAAACTATTGGCCCAGATAACAGAAGGCAAGGTAGAGAATTTTGTAAAAATTTCATCATATTCCGGTTTGGCATCCCACATGTCATAATCACGAAAAATGGGAGATAGTTCGACAATCCGAAGTTCAAGGACTTCTGCGCTCGGTATCATGTTCAGCATCGGCTGACCTCCGTTGCTCACCCACAGTCCAATGGAGAAGCCGAAGCAACTAATCAGAACATTCTCCTTGGCCTGAAGACAAGGTTGAATGACTCCAAAAGACTTTGGACCGAAGAGCTAACCTCCGTTCTCTGGGCGTACCGAACTACCCCAAGAATGGCCACCAGCGAATCTCTGTTCAACCTAGCATACGGTACCGAAGCCGTACTACCTATTGAAGTCTCCCTGCAATCCCTGAGAATTGACAACTACGAAGAGCCCGAGAACTCTGATCGTAGAAGGATCAACCTGGATCTACTGCCAAGCACCAGACTTCAGGCCCAAATAAGAATGGCAGCGTACTAACAAAAGGTTGCCAAATACTATAACTCCAGAGTGAAGGAGCAGATTTTCCACACAGGAGACATGGTATTGCGAAGGGTAGAAGTATCCAGGCCAATAGAACAGGGTAAACTCTCTCCCAACTTGGAAGGTCCATATCAAGTCGAAGAAGTCATTCGACCAAAAGCATATCGACTCAAGACCCTGGATGGGAAGTCTTTGTCCCGGCCATGGAATATACAAAATCTTCACAAATATTATCAATAAACAAGTTCCTAAATTTTCTGTGCAAATGTGCTCAACACTACTCTACTCAGAATGGCTTATTGCATCGACTGAACGATAACAGCCTAAGTGGCCCGATCTGAGAAATCGATCAACTGTGCAAAGGAGAGTCTGATCCACTCACCTTATCGATATGCCCGACGAGCGCAACGGATGGCCTGGTCAGGCCACCAAGAAGATCGAAGGCACAGGGATGGTTCTGGTAACCACCCTATGGGAAACCCGAAGATGTGCCGGGGCGGGCCTAATTAGCCTACCTTACATAAAAAAAAAATAAAGAGAGAAGGTGTAGGGATGGTTTCGTATCCTATCCTACGGTAAGCCCGAAGATGCACCGAGGAGGGCTTGAACAGCCTACCTTGATCAGACAGAAGTGCACAGGGACGGTGCAAACACCCTACCCTATAGTAAACCCGAAAATGTGCCTAAAAAGACCAATGTCATCCTTCCTGTCGATAACAAACATCTCTAGAGTGGTCCAGCCAACCTCACATCTTCACTATAGATCGTAAATGGTCCGAGGAATCTACGCTCTAGACATGACAAAATGCAATACATCACAAGAGACACATGGGAAGAGGTAAGAGAAAGATATTTCATTTTTTTTTTGATTTTTACAAAAAAAAAAAGGTAGTAGTGAAGGATTGTGTGAAACATTTCAATAACCTCCCGCCGGCTTTCTCTCATACCGGTGGGGGGAGCTCTGAAGGGACGATGAGGGGGCCCCGGGGTTTCCATCCGAACCAGAATTCGACCCCTCATCGGAGTCGGAATCAAACTCATGTCCGGGAAAGGGAACGGAGGGCTTGATGTTGTCCAGGCCCTTCAAGTCATAAAACATGAAGGCCTTCCCCATGCATTCCCGGAACCCCTGATGGTAGAAGTCCAGAGCCACTTCGGTGACCTTCTCCCTGAAGGCAGCGGATGCCTTGAAGTCTGAGACGGCATTCGCCGCCTCCTTCTTGGCCTCCTCCACATTCGTGACTGCCGCCGCGACTTGGGACTTGGCCTCTTTCAGTTGGGCCTCCAACAGGCGAACCTTCTTCTCTAGATGGTCCACGAGAGGCTCATCATCATCACCCAGTTCGAAGAACTCTGGACTCCTCTTCCTCTTAGGGTCGACGGCCCTCCGCTTCACTGCTCGACGAAGCTCGAAGGTGCTGAACCTTATTTTCAACTAAAGGAAGAAGTCTGAGAGGATGGTGGCCCTTGGCAATAGAAGACAAGACCCTATTTATAGAGAGCCTACACCCACGACCGACTGTTGGGAGGCATGCTCCACGTCTTTTCCCAGCCGCATCGGAGAGCGCCACATGTCCAAGCGACTCTTCAATTACTGGAAGGCCCTTGAGGGTCATTCCCAGAACAACAACTGCCGGTGCTTCGAATTTGGAGGAATTCCCATCGCACGGTGGCAACATTAATGGCTCATTTTTGGAAAAAAGAGACTTGGTGGCACACAAGGTGCAAGAAATTGTGATTGTACGAATACCGATATGCCGCATGGACAATGAGAATCGCAATTAAACTTCCCTAATCACCGGTCAATGGGGAGTTGATGCCTGTCTACCCCAACGAGTAGGTTTAATCATGAGAGGAAGGTGACACCGGCCTAATCAACCATAGACGGTCTTCGGCAACAGAGTTCTAACCTATCTCGGAGTTCATCTTCATCAACTACCAATCAAACGACCTTCGACCACAGCCATTTGACCAAGCAGAAGAAGGGACAATAAAACTTGTTCAAGCTACATCTAAAAACACAATATAGCATATGCAGAAGAAGAAAAAGCTACTTCAAAATCTGGAGAAGTTGTCATACAAAAGCCATTGACAATACAAAAAAAGAAAACACATCTAAAGCCACTCGGATTATTCAACATCAACAGAAGGAGACCCAACATCATAGGATTGAAGCAACTTGTCAACCTGCATAGAAAGGATCTCATCGACTTGGGTTGGGACCGGGGAACCTTCACCTTGGACTCCACTAGCCTGGATCTCCTCCTGAAACGGTGTCAGAGCTGGAGCCAGCCCTAGATCTTCGACAAGGCAGAGGCCTCCTCACCCGGACACGGTGCCTCTTCGGCCTCTTCGGCCTCCGCCATGGCCTCAGCCTCCTCCTCCACTTCTTCTTCTCCTTCGGCTATGTTAAATAAAGGGATGCTAGAAAGATCAAGGTGGGGAAAGGCCTCCTTCACCTTGGAAAGTCTGTCATTGAAGCCATGCTGGTAGCCGTACAGGGATGCTTCATTCGTCTCGTCTTGGAATTGTGAAGACTTCCTGAAGTCTACTATAGCATCATCCACCTACTTCCGCAGGGACAGGGATTCTCTCTTGGTCGCTTCGGACTCCAAAATTGCCTCTTTGGCCCTCCTGGCAGCTTCCTCCGTTGCCTTGGTTAAACTCTCTATCCTCTCTTCATTCTCCTTAACAGTTAGCTCCAAGGAGTCAACTCGCTTTTTGCTCTTCCTACACTTTGCTCCGTTATTGTCAAATGGGCACTTTTTAGTTCACCCTTCAACTCATGAACCTCGTCATTCACTCGGACAAGACGGTTCTCCATAGATTGCCTCAACTCTTCAGCTACTTTTTTTGCGGCCCTGGCAGAATGGAGATCCTCTTTGAGACCGTGGATGAGGCTGTCAACGTTTCCCAGGCCCTCCTCCATAATGGTAAGGCATAGACCAACTGCATCAAAACTGTAGAGTTATGGATCGAACAATTCTCAGAGCAAAGGAGACGGCAAGGACCATACCTGTTGCAGGGTGGAAAAAGTAGAATCGGACACCTTGGGAAGGTTCTGACTTTGGAGAACTGCCAAGTCGTGAGGCAGCAATGTGCTCTTCAACGCCTGCCTGGCTACGGCGGGGACAAGTAGTCCCCCAGTAGGCGAAAGCTCTGAAGAGTTCATCGAACGGCTTCCAGCTGGGGAAGCCCCACGAGCGAACTCTCCCTCGACTTGCCGTGCTTTGCCCCTATCAGCCACAGGGGGGCAAGGTGGTGGCACATCCACCGCCTGGGGCGGACTCCCCATTGTGAGAACCGGGGAGGTAATCACCATTGGAATTTTAACTGGACGAGATCTTGACGGGGCCCCTTCTGTGGGCACCACATCTTCCCCTGAGGTCCCCCAGGATGATGAGGCACTCCGGTCCCCCTCAGGACCATCCCTTCGAGCTTTCTTCTGAACTGACGATCTTGTGAGAGGAGCTTGAGCTACCCTCTTCTCAGAAGTCTGACGGAGCCAGCTCACACCAGGCTTCATTCTACCACCTGCAAGCAAAAAAGTTTCTTTAAGTCGGATAAGCTACAACAAAATCGGGGGAAGGGGGGCAGAAATCTCCGTCACTATACCTAATACGGAAAACTTGCTGATCCCCACAAGATGGAGATTCCTCTCCTCCAACAACTTATGGATAGGGGCGACTTCTGAATTAGTCAAAAGATCGTAATCCGATTGGTCAACCGCCAAGACCTTCTTCCCATCATTGGCGGTTAAATGAGGCTTCTTCCAAACAGTGTCGAAGCCCCATGAATCAATGTACATTACAAACACAAAGATAGGTTTCCACCCATGGATGGTGCTGGGCATGTCCTTGATGATCTTACGGCCCGGTCGAGGATCGATCACCCACCATCCATTGCTATGGAAATCCCTCTTGAGTACAAAGAGGGCAGTGAATAAGTTGGTCCTAGGTTCTATGTTTGCGATGCTGCACAGGACCAGAAACCCGTAGATGTTCCGTTGCTGTTCGGGATCAACTGCACCAGCACCACTTGGTGCAGACGGAAGATTTTGATGAAGAAAGGGTGCAGGGGAAATCGAACGCCAGCCTTCAGATGATCCTCGTACATGGCTAAGCACTCGGGGGGAGGTTTGTTCACCCATTCCTCAGATGCGGGGAGGATGAAAGGGAACCCCTCGGGAACATGATAGCATTCCCGAAGAAGGGCCATCTTCCCCTGAGAAACTGAGCTAGAGACCGACTCCAGACCTACTATGTCAGCAGCCCCTGAGGGCCCAACTTGTCCCCATGACTTTCTACAGTTTTTTCAATGGTAAAAGAATGAAACAAAAAGGTAGAAGGAAGATTCTACCTGTGGAATAGATTGGTAGACAAGAACAGAGGAAGCTAAGCAAAGAATGAGACGAGGTTGAAGAAGCTTCTTTAGCCGGACCTTCTCTCTTCCCAAAAGAAAACCAGGGGCCTCTGAAGTCCCACCAGGTTGATTTGACAAAGGGTTACCCAGGGGGTAACCCATCTTGAACCAGCGACCAGGATGAAGCGTATCCATTATCCAACAGGCAGGGAGAAGCTACCACAACCACCAAAATCTCAACCGAAAGATTGGCTGGACCACCAGGCAATAGGAAAGGAGGAGACGGCTCTGGGGCCACTTACTTTTTTCTTCTCCCCCAACCAGGGAGTGATAGCTATCCATCGCCTAATTCTCAAATCAACCAGGAGTCATGATGAGCAATCTAATCAGAGATCTCATGATCATCCACTACACTATCATCTAGAAGGAAAACGACAAAGCATTGGTACTCTCACTTCTCGAGGCAAACCTTCGCTTCGAAAATTGAGAGTAGGGGACAACTATTAGAGAATCTTGGTCTAAGTATGAACCAAACAACGGTTCAGCTAGTCAAAGACCTTTCCTCCGAGCCAGCGACTTCGGACCTAGAAAGATCGGGCCAACCACGAGCAACTCAAGGCTCCCCACAGACCTACGACATCCGGAGGCAAAACCTTTGGATTACGTCTTCGACCTTAACCGAAGACCAGGCTCCATGTTGACTTCCGAAAACATACTCTTCGGTTCCTGCCGAAGACACGATCTCTAGCCCTTGGTAAACACCAAGTCTTCAACTCTTGCAGATGACTGGATCTCCGACCGAGAAGATTCGAAGATGGGGAAATTCGTGGTTCAATTATGATAATATTCTTAAATAGGGGAAATCTGAGGATGGGTCCACGATCCTTCCAAGATAGGTAACAGTAACCAACGGTTACTATTGACTACCTCTATGCCATGATCATGGTGTGCAACTCTAGCTGTCACGCCTCAGGTCTGGCCGAAACTGCTCAATGACAACCCACAATTGCCAATCATGGGGAGAAATTAACTCCCCGTGATTGCTGGGAGAAGAATGGATCCGTAGGCCAGGCACCCTCTTATAAATGGCGGTAAGAAGAAACACTGGGGGAGCTACACACATATATACATACCCTAAATTCAAATAGCTTTCCCTCTGCTTCTCAAAAATCTACCCTATTCTATGGCTGGGACCTGCCTTTAACTTAGGCATCAGAGTGTCCCCCGCCGGAATGACTCCGGCAAGGGACCTGTTTTGCAAGTGAACCAGGAAGTGGTCTGTAGTGCAGCAGCTCCGACCAGCCGGTACAGGGACTCCATGCCAACAAATGTAATTTATTTTTCCTTTTTTGGGTTTCTTGTAGGCTAAGTAACTTAGGGTTTTGGTTTTTCTATATAATAGCCCCCTCCCCCTCTTGTAAAGTTTAAGTTTGAATGAAATTTTTGGGTTTTCAACTAGTTCTGGTTCTAGGCTGAGACCCATCTTTCCTTCACCTGCGGGTGTCGAGGGGTGTGAGACCCTACTTCTTTCGCTCCATGCGAGCGTCGAGAGGTGTGAGGCCATAGTTATCCCCTTTGCCATCGAGTCCCCCTTTAGGTCTTAGAGATTTTTCTTTACGGCCCTAGGTAGCGATTTTGGTGGGATGCGCTAGGCTCCGCGTGTAGTGAGATGGGTGAGATGCCGTAGACTACATGTAGTGGGGTGGGTGAGATGCCCTAAAGGTACGACGTCTCTCCATGAAGGTGTGTCCCCAGTCCTAGAGTGTCCATGTTTCCAATCCTCCATCCCATTGTTCCTCCACCAAGAGAATTGAAAACCAAAAGAGTTCAGCTGTTTTAGGGTTTAGTGTTAGTTCATCCTAGTCCCGGGAGGCTTCTTAGCCCTCCCACGGTCCTAGTTTGTTTAGGTATTTTTTTTTCTTTTGCAAATAAATCAGGTTACGTCACATCCATCCCTTATTAAGTGTGCTCATCGACTCCAGGATCTTGGGCCCCAGGGTTTGGGCTGGGCTTGGCTTCATGTTCTGGGCTGGCTTCTGTGTTGGGCTAGCTTCTAGGTTTGGGATGGACTGGGCTTCAGGTTCTTGGCTGGGCTTCAGGTTTGATTTGGGCTGCTTCAGATTCTGGGCCGATGTCCCCATCATTTTCCATGAGGTGGGGAGAACTCGACTCCATCGAGTCAAGCTTCAGAAGATAGGCTCCTCGATGCATCATCTTAGACTAAAAATTTTCTTTTTTACAAATAGAGTAATTAAAAAAAATAACTAACTTAACCTAAACTTGCTCTGATACCAAGTTGATGCAGGACAACCCCGATCAAAATTGGTTTAAAAAGGTCAGACCATTGGTCGTTAAGAAATGACCCTAGGCTAGGTTAAACTAGGCCCAAATTATTCAAACCAATTTTTTTTATTTTTTATTCAAATATTCTTCATCGCTTTGCTAATTTTTATTAAATAACCAATCTTAAATGGACTAATCTAAGATATCCGATATCTTGATTAGATATCCCTAACAAATTCAAACTACTTATTTTAAAAAAAATAAACTAATCCAATAGGGATAAAGTAAATCCTAAAACTAACTAAGCAACCGTAACATAAAAATGAATTCCTAAAAAAAACTTAGATATGCTCTAGGATCTATGCTGCTCCGGGATGTGTGCTCATCAACTCAAGGATCTTGGGCCCTAGGGTTTGGGCTGGGCTTGGCTTCAGGTTCTGGGCTGGCTTCTGGGTTTGGGCTGGGCTAGGCTTCAGGTTCTGGGCTGGGCTTCAAGTTTGACTGGGCTGCTTCAGATTCTGGGCCGATGTCCTCATCACATGGTTAAGAGGATAACTAACAAATGTGATATACAATAACCTACACTTGATACATCGTCGTCCTATAACATTGTATCATTTGGTTATGAACCAGTTTAAGAACTTCTTGATATATCCTCTCTATATCAAACAATGTAGTTCTAAGGACTACATCATACAAGAGTTCATTTTAGGAAAACATAAATATAATGAACAACCAAAATAAATAAGTTTTATTTATTAAAAGAATTTATATACAAAATATAAAGATAGCACAACCGTCTATAGCCTAGATGATTGGCTTTGGGTCACAATTCCCAACAACTCCCACTTGGACTAAAGTCAATCAATATAGAATCACATTCCCATTTTCTATTTACAATAGTCGAACTCTTGAACTCTAATAGCTTTAGTGAAGGGGTCAGCCAGGTTTTCCTTTCTATTGATCTTCAGAAGGTCAATGTCACCTCATTCCACGATATCTCATACAAGGTGATAGCACCGCAGAATATGATTTGTGCGGTGATGAAACTTTGGCTCTTTGGCTTGAGCAATGGCTCCAGTGTTGTCATAGTACACCGGAACAGGCCATCCAGGGAAGGTGCCACTCCCAGCTCACCAAGGAACTTCTGCAACCACATAGCTTTCTTCGCTACATCAGATGCTGCAACGTACTCTGCTTCGCAAACTGAGTAAACCATAGTAGGCTGCTTGGAACTTTTTCAGCAGATGGCTCCTCCATTTAGGGTAAAGATAAAACCTGATACACTCTTGCTATCATCTTTATCTAACTGGAAACTGGAGTCAATATTCCCCACAAGTTTTAAGTCAGATTCTCCATAAATTAGGCATTGGTCCTTAGTATTTCATAAATACTTAAGGATGGTCTTTACCACTTTCCAATGAGCTTCACCTGGGTCAGACTGGTATCTACTTACTACGCCTAGTGAGTATGCCACATTTGGTCTAGTACATGTCATAGCATACATGATAGAACCCACTACCGAAGCATACGGGATTCTACTCATGCACTCTCTCTCCTCAAGAGTTGTCGCACAATTCCTTTTGGAGAGATCAATTCCAGTGCCTATCAGGAGATAGCCCTTCTTGGAATTTTTCATGCTAAACCATTTCAGCACGGTGTCGATGTTTGTAGACCGGAACAGTCCCAGAAGCCTCTTAGATCTATCTCTATAGATCTTCATACCTAGTATGTAAGAGCCTTCACCCAAGTCCTTCATTGAGAATTGAGATGATGACCAGACCTTTATTCCTTGCAGTGCTGTGATGTCATTCCCGATTAAGAGAATGTCATCTACATACAGCACAAGGAATACAATCACAGAACCATTAGCCCATTTGTAAATGCAAGGCTCTTCTCTGTTCCTAACAAAGCCATACGACTTGATACACTTATCAAATCGCATATTCCAACTCCTTGATGCTTGCTTCAGTCCATAGATAGACTTTTGAAGACTGCACACCTTTGACTCGTCTGTGGATGTGAACCCTTCAGGTTGTATCATATCACCTCCTCTTCTAGCTCACCATTTAAGAAAGCTATTCGGACATCCATTTGCCAGGTTTCATAGTCAAAGTGTGCTGCTAAAGCAAGCATAATCCAAATGGATTTGAGCGTTGCCACAAGAGAGAACATCTCATCATAGTCAAAACCATAACATTGACGATACCCCTTGGCAACCAGATGGGCTTTATAGGTCTCCACCTTTCCGTCTGCGCCCCTTTTCCTTTTGAAAATCCATTTGCACCCAATGGATTTTATCCCTTCAGGTGCATCAACCAATATCCATACATTGTTGATATCCAAGGACTCCATTTCAGATTTCATGGCTCCAAGCCATTTCTCAGAGTTAGACCTCTGCAATGCATCCATATAGGTGATCGGATCCTCATTGTTCTCATCGAGTTCAATGGGATCACCATCCCGGACCAAGAAACCGTAGTATCTATCTGGTCAACTCAGTACTCTACCGGATCTCCTTCATGGTTCCTAAGTAGGCTCAGGGTGTGATCTAATCATAACTGGTTCTATGTTGTCTCTTAAGTGTAATGGTTTTTCTACTTGTTGAACTTCACTAAGTTTAATCTTAGCGGCTACAGTCCCTTCACCAAGGAACTCCTTTTCCAAAAAGATAGCCCTAAGATCGACAAACAACTTTTGTTCCTCAGCAAAGTAGAAGTAATATCCCTTAGACTCTTTTGGATACCTAATAAATAGGCACCGGTCAGATGTATGTCCAAGTTTGTCCATTTCCAAATGTTTTACATAAGTTGGGTACCCCAGACTCGAAGGTGTGAAAGTGTCGGCTTATGTCCAGTCCACATCACATATGGTGTTTTACTAACGGACTTACTTGGAGCCCTATTCAGAAGGTAACAGGCTAATTCTAGAGCATATCCCCAAAAGGATATTGGCAGAGAAGCAAAGCCCATCATGGACCAAACCATGTCTAACAGTGTTGCCTAGAAATGGAGCCCAAGAGGGGGGGGTGAATTGGGTCTTTTAAAAATTTAAAACAGTAATAAGAGGGACTAGTGGTGCTTGTGAACAATGATGAATTCAATGCAAGATATTCAAGGCAATAGCAATAAACAAAAGAGCAAGAGAGGAAGAGAGGAATCACACACAAACACAAGGTTTATAGTGGTTTGGTACAAACCTAGCACCTACATCCACTCCCCAAGCCACTCTTGGGAATTTCACTATAATCCAAACAAGATTACAGTTGACTTGTTTTTCACAAGGCTCACAAGTCAAAACCTAAGTTGGTTTTGTCACCTAGGCTTACCAACAAACCTTAACACTTGTTTTGTCTTCGGGCTCACAAGTTAACCCTAGTTGGTTTTATCCCTTTGGCTCACCAACAAACCACAATAACCTTCTTTCAACACACCCTTGAAAGCAAGGTCAAATCACAATGTAAAAATAGATATATAATTTAAAACTAAAACAAACTCTCTTCAAGAGTAGAATGAAATCTTTGAAGCTCAAGTTGATGCTTTGTCTTGACTCTTCCATGGAATCTCCTTCAAAGTGCCTCTTTTGGAATGAAGTAAGGATGAGCTTGTAGGCTTTTCAAGGAATCAAACTATAAGAGGCTTTTGAAGTGAAGTATTTGAGAAAATATAGGCTTTTTGGCTTTTGAGTAGACTTGAATGCACTTCAATAAACTTCCTTATCTTTAAAATGAGGTTGGTGGAGGTTAAATACACCAAGAACCTTCCAAAAATGGTTTGTGACCATTGGAATCTCGGAAATAGCAGTTTGGAGCTTGAAAAGCAAGTTCTGCAAGCCAGAAAAATAGATCCATTAGAGCTGTCAAGCTGTCAGGTGTCGACACTTGGCTGTCAGGTGTCGACACTTGGCTGTCAGGTGTCGACACTTGGCTGTCAAGTGTCGACACTTGATTTCTAAGTGTCGACACTTGAACTTTCAAGTGTCGACACTTGATGCACAAGTGTCGACACTTGACACAAAAATCTTCAAATTACAAAGTTCTGTATTTTCAAAATTCTCAGGCTTTGAGTCGACACTTGGAAACCTAAGTGTCGACACTTGGTGTCGACACTTGGTTCTGGGTGTCGACACTTGGCATGCCAAGGATTTTTATCTGTGCCAAATGCTGAAGTGTCGACACTTGACCTTCCAAGTGTCGACACTTGAGACTGAAAATCCCAGATTCAAGTGTAAACAGCTTCGAAAACATAAATATAATTCTTGAAATCATAAACACATAATATATAAACATTTAGTTGCCCTTTTTCGATGAAGAGGATGTCCAGATTCGTGAGAAATGTTCTGTGCTATTTCGTGCCATGAACCATAAGTTTTTGTGATTTTGAGGTGCTTTCTTCCTGAAATCTCACAACTTGAAATCCTCATTAGTATACAATATGCACTCAATGTTTTGTTATTCATCAAAATCACTAGGTGGAGCCAACAATCTCCCCCTTTTTGATGATTTCAAAACCTTGAGTAAAATTGAAATACATTTCAAACTTTAACTATTATAATTTATGAATATGAATTTAAGTCTATAAGAGAGGCAAAAACTTCATAGTTAGGAAGAATCAATCTCCTCCTTAATTAGATACTTCTTATTAAGGTAAATCTCAAAGATTCTTACAAGGTGAAACCACAAAAATTCAAAAATTATGCATCTATACAATCAATACAATCAATACAATTTCTCCCCCTTTTTGTCAATCATTAGAAAGGGAAATTACCTCCCCCTCACAATGAGCATGGAGACAAAAAGATGGTAGAGAAAATAGATAGGTATTAGAGCCAAAAATATACCAAGATAAAAGAGTATCAGAGCTAAAGATATACCAAGATAAAAGAGTATCAGAGCCAAAAAAATGGTAAATTGAACCATTCAAACACAAATAATGAGCACTAAACTGAAATATATATATAATAGACAAGTTTTCAGTACAAAAATTTGCTGAGTCAACGGCAAAAACTGAAACATACAGTTATCATCAGAGTCATACAAATATCAGATATACAACATATGAACTATAACAGACATCTATGAGGCTAATCCTCATCAGATGGAACCTCAAGACTAAATGGGGCACAGATCCTAGATCTAGTGGCTAATGCCCTAGGAGGTGCTAAAGCTCGACGACTCCTAGTGCGGCCAAAAGGACCAAAGGTGGGTATAACCCTAGATGATCTAGTGGAAGGGGGGGAAAGAAGATCAGCTGGTGTAACAAGGTCCAGCGTGAAATCAACCAAGGTAGTAGGAGGAGCTGGGGTAGTGGGAGGATCGTGACTGACCATCTCATAATCATCAACACTGTCATCACTATCACTGTCATGGCCCACAACCTCTGTAGCTCTGTCGTCATCCCGATCACCACCCTCAACAGAATCAGTATGGTTGCTCTGGTGATCACCATCATCATCATCATCATCATCATCATCATCATCATCATCATCTGATGGTACAACTGCAGGGGCTGCAGGAGGTATAAGGGATCTCTATAGATTTTCAATACGAGAGAATCCCTCCTCCATAGATCTACGAATCTCAGCATGCTCCGAGGTAGTATGTGCTCGAAGAAACTCAACCTCGCTACGTAGCTGAGTCATCTCACCCCTGATCTCAGTGAACTGCTCTCTGGCTTGCTCCTCAAAAGATAGTCCAGTAGAAGGTGGCGGAGGAGCTGAAGTGTCATGAGTCGAATGCTCTACCTGTGTCGATGGGATATCAACCGGAGGAAAAACTGCTAGCTTAGATGGTCCAGCCTCTGCCTCTCGAATCTCGTCCTCCTCATCTGGCTCCTGGCCAGACTCTCTGCGCACCCATCGACCTCCAACTAATCTTTATCCCATACGGTGCAAAGACCTCTCGTCATACACATCTGTGTGTAGTATCTCCTTGGGGATCTCCCCCTCTAGTGATACTCCACACGCTCTGAATAATCTGGTCAGTGCCATGCCGTAAGGTAAACAGTGATGGCACTGTGTCGCAGCATCATGCATCTGAGTAAGCATCAGGGATGGAAGACCAATCTGTCTCCTCTCTATCAGGCTCGTCATCACCATCAACTCCCTCTCAGTGATGAAGTCAAATCTCCCAGTCTTCGGTAGAAGTATGCATGCTGTGATGTGGTGCAATAGGCGCATCTCCAATGATAACTGGTTCGCGGTAACTATGGATATACCGCGTACATCCTCTCTCTCAAGAATACATCTAAACGCAGCCTCTCTGTCATCTACCAAAAAGACATAGACTCCCCTACGGGGGATCTCCCATACTCTGCCCAAAAGCTTATATGTCAGTGAAATCTGAATGCCTCTGATTGTTGTAGTCCACAGAAGTCGTCGACAATCTAACGCACCATAGAACTCTCTCACTAGGTGAGGATAGTACCTCTCCTGCATAGTACAGAATGGTACTAATGCTGCATCAGTGAGCACCTGTCGAATACTGAAATGGTGCCTGTCAAAACACTCCAGGTCGACTCTCCTCCCAGAGGCTACTAGCTTCCCTGCCATCCTCTCTGCACGGGGGAACTCGGTGTGGCTGAACTGCTAGGCTGTGCTGTGTCAAATCTGGCCTTCGACCTCCTCCCAACACCATGACTAGGCCTCTCCCTAACTGCAAGTCTCTTCCTGGGACCCATTACAGCAAGCTGACCAGGGAAAAAGGAAGAAAGGATTAGAACTATAGGGCTGGCTATAGGCTGAGATAAGGAGAGTTTCATTTCTTAAAAAAGTGTTCAGATAGGTTTTTAAAACCAGAATTTAAACCAATTTTGGGTTGTAAAAAACCTCAAACAATGTTTGAAAAACTGTAAATCAGTTTAAGGGGAGATTTTTACAACTTATACTTTGATTAAATGACAATATTCTGAACATGTTTTTATAGAAAATATTTTTGTTCGTTAAAACACATTTGAACCTTTGAAAAATACTTTTTGTAAGGCCTAAAAATCAAAACCCATGGAATTTGGGTCTAAAACACTTAGGGTTTTAGCAAAGAAGTGAAAATGTCACAAACATATCATGAAAAACCTTTCTAAATCAACAATAAATGGATTTAGTATATTTAATTTAGATGAAAACCCAAATTATTTTGGCCAAAATCAATAAAACAGTGTTTTTCCAAAAAATGGGTGAAATAAGCATGAAAACAACCAAAAAACGAAGGAAATCAGAGAAAAAATATGTTTAAATCACTATTCCCTCAAATGGAACTTTAGAAATCCACTAAAACACGTAAAAATCCGGTTAGAATCTTGAAAAATATCCGGAACAACCCTATTCACTGTTGCACGGTTTGAAAACGTCAAAAATAAAATGAAAAAGAGTGAAAATAAAGTAAAAATAGAAGGGGGAAATACCTGATTTGTGATGGATTAAAGGGTAATTGGAAGGATTTGGATAGAGGGGACCACTGTTGCAAGAAATCAACAGGCGAAGAAAATGACAAAAACCCTCGGTCGGCCCTTTTTAAAAACTATTTCTGTTTCACAAGTGTCGACACTTAGAATATGTCAAGTGTCGACACTTGGTCAGGTGTCGACACTTGACAATTTCCAAGTGTCGACACTTGGCCAAAAAATTTGATAAAATCCAAAAAAATTTTAGAAAAAATAGGAAATAATTCAATCAGATTTTTGGGACTTTTAGGAAGAGGTTTTGAGCTCTAGGATTTAGGTATAATTAAAACTAAGAGAGTTCTAGGAGAATGGATCAATGACACCTAACTCTCTTCTAATCAGACAGAACCTATCCTCACTCAAAGGCTTGGTAAACACATCTGCTAACTGATCATCACAGTACATACAAAATCAAGAATAACATTAGAGTTTTATACATGATCTCTTATGAAATGATGTCTTATTTCAATGTGTTTACTTCTTGAATGTTGCACAAGATTTTTAGATAGATTGATTGCACTAGTATTGTCACATCTTATGGGTGTCTTAGTTAGTTTAATGCCAAAATCTTTGAGTTGTTGTTTGATCCAAAGGATTTGAGCACAACAGCTTCCAACTGCTATATATTCGGCTTCCGCCGTAGATAAAGCAACTGAGTTCTATTTTTTGCTACTCCAAGAGATCAAATTTACTCCAACAAACTAACAGGTTCCACTAGTACTTTTACGATCAAGTTTACACCCAGCAAAGTCAGCATCAGAATAAGCAATCAATTCAAATGAAGAATATCTAGAGTACCATAAACCAATTTCAATTGAGCCAGATAGATATCTAAGTATGCGTTTAACAGCCAAAAGATGATACTCTTTAGGATTAGACTGATATCTAGCACACATACAGACACTAAATATGATATTTGGCCTACTGGCAGTAAGATTTAACAATGAACCGATCATGCCACGATATAATTTTTGGTCTATAGACTTACCTGATTCATCCTTGTCAAGTCTACAAGTAGAGCTCATAGGGGTATCTAAAGGCTTAGTGTTCTCCATCCCAAACTTCTTGAGTATTTCTTTTGTGTATTTTGTTTAGTTGATGAAGATCCCCTCTTTGGTTTGCTTTATTTGGAGTCCGAGGAAAAAATTCAGTTCTCCCATCATGCTCATCTCGAACTCACCATGCATTAACTTTGCAAAATCTTGACAAAGAGATTCATTAGTAGCACCAAATATTATATCATCTACATAGATTTGTACTACTAAGAGATCATCATTCTTTTTCTTTAAAAAAAAAGTTTTATCTACTTTACCTCTAGTAAAATCATTTTTGAGCAAAAAAGAGCTTAAACGATCATACCAAGCTCTTGGAGCTTGTTTCAATCCATACAAAGCTTTATGAAGTTTGTAAACATGATTTGGAAATTCAGAATTTTCAAAACCAGGGGGTTGCTCAACGTAAACTTCTTCTTTAATTAGACCATTTAAAAAGGTACTTTTAACATCCATTTGATACAATTTAAAATTCATGAAGCAAGCAAAAGCCAACAATAGCCTAATTGCCTCAAGTCTAGCCACAGGAGCAATAGTTTTATCAAAATCTATTCCTTCATCCTGATTGTATCCTTTGGCAACTAATCTAGCTTTATTTCTAGTAACTACTCCATTTTCATCAAGTTTATTTGAAAAACCCACTTTGTACCAATAGTTGAAGTGTTTGAAGGCCTATCTACTAATGTCCAAACATTGTTCCTTTTTAAATTGATTAAGTTCATCTTGCATAGCATTTATCCAATTACTATCACATTCAGCTTCCTCAATAGTTTTAGGTTCAATTTGAGACACAAAAGCTAAGTAATCATAGATATTTCTAAGGGATGATCGAGTACTTACACCTTTAGATGGATCACCGATAATTAGTTCTTTTGGGTGTCCATGAGCATACCTCCATTCTTTTGGTAATGGATCAACAGTTGATGTATTTTCATCACCTTGTGCTTGATCTCCTTCAGTGTTTTGATCATCATTCTGTTCCTTGGTAAGCCCTTCATTGTTGTTTATTTCTTCAGTTTTCTTGCTACCTGTTTCATCAGAAAGTACATCTTCTTTTCTTGAAGATTTTTGGTTAGTTTCATCAAATACCACATGTATGGATTCTTCAACAACAAGCATTCTTCTATTGAAGATCCTATATGCCTTACTAGATGTGGAGTAGCCTAGAAAGACTCCTTCATTTGATTTGGCATCAAATTTACTTAAATTATCTTTACCGTTGTTTAAGATGAAACAACGGCATCCAAAAACATGAAAATAATGAATTGAGGGTTTTCTACCCTTCCAAAGCTCATAAGGTGTTTTCTTTAAAATCGGTCGAATTAAAACTCGATTTAAAACATAGCATGTAGTATTTATGGCTTCCACCCAAAAATATCTAGGTAAATCATTTTCACAAAGTATGGTGCGTGCCATTTCTTCAAGAGTTCTATTTTTTCTTTCTACTACCCCATTTTGTTGAGGTTTCCTAGGTGCAAAAAAATTGTGATGAATTCCATTTTCAATACAAAATTTATGAAAATCAGCATTTTCAAATTCGGTTCCATGATCACTTCTCAAAGATACGACTGAAATACCTTTTTCATTTAAAACTCTTTTATGAAATCTAATGAATTCAGAAAATGTTTCATCTTTATGTGCTAAAAACATGACCCATGTAAATCGTGAGAAATCATCTACAATGACTAGACCATACTTCTTACCTCCCAAACTAGATGTTCTAGTTATCCCAAAGAGGTCCATGTGAAGCAATTCCAAAGGTCTAGATGTAGAGATTACTCCTTTTGGTTTGAAAGAGGATTTGGTTTGTTTTCCAAGTTGACATGCACTGCAGATCTTGTCTTTTTCAAAATTGAGTTTAGGCAAATCTTTTACCAAGTTCTTTTTGCTAAGTTTTGAAATTAAATGCATGCTTGCATGTCCTAGTCTGCAATGCCAAAGCCAACTAGTTTCATCTATCTTGGCTTCCATTGCCACTAGGCATTGACCTTTTTGAATAGGGAGATCATCAAGATCAACCATATAAATATTGCCATGCCTATGACCAATGAACTTAATGCCATTGTCATCTAGACTAGAACAATGCACAAAGAAGATTCAAAAACAACTTTAAAATTTTTGTCACAAAACTGACTAATGCTAAGCAAGTTATGTTTCAAACCATCAACATATAAAACATTATTAATATAAGAAGTAGGGGTGATATGGACTTTACCAATACCGATAATTTTGCCCTTTCCATTATCACCAAAAGTTACATTGCCACCATTTTGATATACGAGTGATGAGAACTGCTCCACATCTCCTGTCATATGCCTTGAGCAACCACTATCAAGGTACCACATCCTTTTCTTATTGGTTGCAAGGCATACCTGCAATAAAGATCAAGTGGAGACTTTAGGTACCCATGCCATCTTGGGTCCTTTTTGGTTAGTGGCATTGGTTACTTTCGGAACCCAAACTTTCTTAGTGTTATTTAATCATCTTTTGTTGCACATATAAGATTTGTGTCCTTTAGTACCACAAGTATAGCAAGTAATGGATGAAGATGCAGGCACAAAAAAGTTTTTAAAGAGTTTTTGTTTCTTATGAGTTCTGAATCCTAAACCTGCTTTGTCAAATACTGCTCTTTGGTTATTTAAGAGTAAATTCAATTTTTCAGAACTGTAAGTAAATTTTTCTATAAAAGGTTTTAGTTTTTCAATTTCTTCTTTATATCTTTTGTTTCCATTTAAAATTCTTTTCTTTGTTTTGACAAATTTTCATTTAAAAGTGAGTCACTTTTCTTTTTCAAGACATCTTTTTCTTTTTCAAGTGCTACAATTTATCATTTAATTTTTTATTTTGAATAAGAAGGCATTCATTTTCATTTCAAAGCTTGTTATTTGTTTTGGCTAGATCTAAATTTTGCTTCTTTACATCTTTGGATTTTGATTTTAATTTTGAAATTATATGACTAATTCGTCAAAAACTTCATGAAGCTCATCAAAAGTAAATTCATTTTCTGTTTTGGAATATACCTCATCATGATCAGCCATCAGACAGAAGTTTGCTACCTCCTGCTGTTCTTCCTCAGAACTGGAGTCTTCACTTTCACTCCAGGTTGCCATCATGGCTTTCTTTCTCAGCTTTCTTCTGCTTTTTTTAACAAGGGCAGTCTACCTTGAAATGGCCAGGTTTTTTGCACTCAAAGCAAGTAGGCTGCTCCTTCTCCTTTTCTTTGTCCTTCTCTTTACTCGGCTCACCTTTAGAGGTTTCCTTTTGTAGTTAAACTTTTTCTTCCTCATGAACCTTCTGAATTTTCTTGCTAATAGAGCCGTCTCATCTTCTTCATCATCTTTCTCGGAATCTTTGCTTGATTCCTCTCTCGCAGTAGATTTGAACACGATTACCTTCTTCTTTTTGTCGACCTCTCCATGCTTTTGTTTGAGGGAAAGCTCATAGTCATTAGAGAACCTAACAGTTGTTCCAGTGGGAGAGTGTTGACATCCTTAGCTTCTTCAATAGCTATGACTTTTGCATCCCACGAAGCTGGTAGAGACCTGAGAAGTTTGTTCACAAGTTCACCATTAGAAATAATTTTTCCTAGGCTTCTCATGCCATTCACAATGTTTGTGAACCTAGTATACATCTCACTAATAGACTCAGTAGGTTCCATTTTAAACATTTCATATGTGTGAATAAGCATGTTGACCTTGGTGGTTTTCACTTAGTGTGTACCCTCATGGGTAACCTCAAGTGTATCCCAAATCTCCTTGGCAGAGAGACAATTTGATATTCTATTAAATTCACTTGGGTCAAGAGAGCAGAATAATAGATTCATAGCCTTAGCATTAAGCTCGATTTGCTTAATGTCATTCTCATCCCAATCATCTTCCATCTTTGGGGTGAGAATGCCATTAATCAACATCGTAGGCTGATGAGGACCTTTTACAATTGTCATCCACAAATTATAGTCAAGAGCTTGAATAAATATGCGCATGCGTGTCTTCCAGTATGCGTAATTTGTGCCATTAAAAAGTGGGGGATGATTTGAAGCTTGACCTTCAACAATACCCATTCCTATTGAGGCTGACATGATCTTTTACTCAAGATCCTTGGACCTACAAGAGAGTACCGTGCTCTGATACCACTTGTTGCCCATAAATGGAGCCCAAGAAGGGGGGGTGAATTGGGTCTTTTAAAAAATTTAAAATAATAATAAGAGGGACTAGTGGTGCTTATGAACAATGATGAATTCAATGCAAGATATTCAAGGCAATAGCAATAAACAAAGAGCAAGAGAGGAAGAGAGGAATCACACACAAATACAAGGTTTATAGTGGTTCGGTGCAAACCTAGCACCTACATCCACTCCCCAAGCCACCCTTGGAAATTTCACTATAATCCAAACAAGATTACAGTTGACTTGTTTTTCACAAGGCTCACAAGTCAAAACCTAAGTTGGTTTTGTCACCTAGGCTTACCAACAAACCTTAACACTTGTTTTGTCTTCGGGCTCATAAGTTAACCCTAGTTGGTTTTATCCCTTTGGCTCACCAACAAACCACAATACCTTCTTTCAACACATCCTTGAAAGCAAGGTCAAATCACAATGTAAAAACAATATACAATTTAAAACTAAAACAAACTCTCTTCAAGAGTAGAATGGAATCTTTGAAGCTCAAGTTGATGCTTTGTCTTGACTCTTCCTTGGAATCTATTTCAAAGTGCCTCTTTTAGAATGAAGGATGAGCTTGTAGGCTTTTCAACGAATCAAACTATAAGAGGCTTTTGATGTTAAGTATTTGAGAGAATATAGGCTTTTTGGATTTTGAGTAGACTTAAATGCACTTCAATACACTTCCTTATCTTTAAAATGAGGTTGGTGGAGGTTAAATACACCAAGAACCTTCCAAAAAATGGTTTGTGACCGTTGGAACCTCGGAAATAGCTGTTTGGAGCTTGAAAAGCAAGTTCTGCAAGCCAGAAAAATAGATCCGTTAGAGCTGTCAGGCTGCAAGTGTCGACATATGGCTGTCAGGTGTCGACACTTGGCTGTCAAGTGTCGACACTTGAACTTTCAAGTATCGATACTTGATGCACAGGTGTCGACACTTGACACAAAAATTCTCAAATTACAAAGTTCTGTATTTTCAAAATTCTCATACCTTGAGTCGACACTTGGAAACCTAAGTGTCGACATTTGGTGTTGACACTTTGTTCTGGGTGTCGACACATGGCATGCCAAGGATTTTTGTTTGTGCCAAATGCTGAAGTGTCGACACTTGACCTTCCAAGTGTCGACACTTGAGACTGAAATCTCAGATTCAAGTGTAAACAGCTTTGAAAATATAAATATAATTCTTGAAATCATAAACACATAATATATAAACATTTAGATGCCCTTTTTCAATGAAGAGGATGTTCGGATTCGTGAGAAATGTTCCGTGCCATTACGTGCCATGAACCATAAGTTTTTGAGATTTTGAGGTGCTTTCTTCTTGAAAACTCACAACTTGAAATCCTCATTAGTATACAATATGCACTCAATATTTTGTTATTCATCAAAATCACTGGGTGGAGCAAACAAACAGGGTTCGATTTCTCCTCTTAGACACTCCATTTAATTGAGGTGTCCACTGAGAAAGAATCCAATTCTTCTTGAGATATGTCAGAAACTCACCGAAAAGGTATTCTCCGTCTCGATCGGATCGAAGGGTTCTGATACACTTTCTGGTTTGTTTTTTCTACTTCATTACAATATCTTTGAAAATTTCAAACAATTCAGATTTATATCTCATCAAGAAGACATAACCCTACCTCGAAAGGTCGCTTGTAAATATAATGAAATAAATATACCCACCCCTGGCACTAACATTCATGGGTCCGCATACATCAGTATGTACCAGACTCAGAATTTCATTGGCTCATTCACCTTTTCTAGTAAAAAGTGACTTAGTTATTTTTCCAAGAAGACAAGACTCACAGGTTGGAAGTGAACTATCTTCACTAAAATCGAGGTGACCCTTGGGTTTCATCCTGTTTATCCTATTCTTGTTAATATGACCAAGCCTACAATGCCATAGGTATGCTTCGCTGACATTATCTATCCCAGGGTATTTGCTAGACGTGTACATTACATTAACAGATCATGACAGTATATAAATGCCATCATGCATTTGTCCATTCAAAAGTAATCACCATTCTAAATGATTTTGTAAATGTCATTCTTTATTGATAGTTCGTAACCATACATGGCCAAATGGCCTACAGAAATGACATTCAAAATAAAAGGACAAATGACACTCATTCAAAATGATAGTACAGGACTCGAAAACAAGTTTAAGGTCTCCCAACGCTAGAATTGGAACTCGGCTTCCATTTTCCATGTTTAAGAACCTCTTGCTGTCCACGAATCTTCTACTAACTTGAAGTCCCTGCAAAAAATAACAAATGTGAATTGGACTTCCTGTATCCAATACCCAGTTAGTAGTATCGTAAATAGAGAAACTACAAGGTGTTATCATATAAATACCTTGTCCAAGACCATCCTGCAGCTTTCTCTTCTTTGACATGTTCGGTCAAGGGACGTAATGTAAAGAGGACAATTCCTTTTCCAATGACCCTGCTTCTTATAGAAGAAGCACTCTGCCTGGCTTTGATCAGCCTTCACTTTCTTGGCCTGACTGGGCCTAGAAGCACTAAGCACCTTTTTTCTTTTATTATTTATCTTCTTCCCTTTCTTAAAGGGATGATGCCCCCCCAAAGAACCTTCCACTAGATTCACCACCCTTTTGTTCAACTGGTGGTCTTTCTTATAAGTCTGCAGTAACCCCAATAGACCATAGTAGTTGACTGCAGGCTTATTCATTCTGTAATGATCGAGAAAGTCTAGATTGGAGGAGGGGAGAGAATTCAAAATCGCATCTTTCCCAAGCTGTTCATGCAAGGGACATCCAAGCTTGTCCAGGTGCTCAATCATCTCGATCATGTACAATACATGATTTGTTGACCCCATAAGTGATTTTGATGATAACCAAACATTGGAGCATGTACATTTATTTCTAACACTCTTCAAGTGTTTTACAAGTTTTTGAATGATGTGTTAATTATTCAAACTTCAACTCCTACACCTTTGTTTCTTGTTTGAGTTGTGTTGTAATGTATTTTTGTAAAGAAGAACCCAATAAAAAACCTAAGAAAAATTATGTAAAAAGGGTTACTTCTATGTGTGTGCCGTAAAAATTAATTTGAAGAGTTGACTCTACTTCATGGCATGCAACAAGGATTCTGGTGCAGCAATCTGAGCCGACTCGAAGGTAACCGAGCCGACTCCTCCAAAGTCCAATTTTGAAGATTTTTGAGAACAGACAAGCGAGCTGACTTGAACCAGAAAGAGCCGACTCTGCTAGACCAAATTTTGAAGATCTAAAAAGCGAGGCAACCCGAACTGCATCGAGCCGACTCTTCTAGAGTGATGATTTCAGAACCTGAGAAGAAGAGCTGATCAATGATCAAAAGCTGACTCCTCGAGTTCAAGATTTTCAAAGATATAAGTTCGAGCTAACTCGAGCTAAAAAGAGCTGACTCGTCAGAGTAAAGTTTTGCACCGTGAGACAAAGAGCCGATTGCATTGAAGATTTGGCAACTCAACCTATCGACTCGAAGGATCCGAGCTGACTTGAAGGAATCAGAGCTGACTCAAACATCGCTTTTAGGTATCCAACGGCTAGTTCCAGAATTTATTTTTGAATGCCAAAAAGTACTTCAATTGTCACAAACCACTTTCCAATGGTCTACAATGGCTAGAATTGCATTGAAGTGATGGAAGACCTTATATTTGAAGGATTTGAACTTTCTTGAAGCAACGAATTAGAGAATTATTCAAAGTTTAGAGAGCTACATTTAATATCCTACCTACCAAAAAGAAAGAGAGCACAAGAGCATTCAAGCAAGCCTTCAAGTCTTCAACAACTCTAATTTGAAGCTTGAAGCAATTTTGGAAGAAGCCACTGAAGCAATTAAAGCTCAATCAAGTGCAAGTCAAGTGGACTTCTATCAAGCTGTACCGGTAACTATCGGATAAATTGAGTTTGTCATTTATTGTTGCATTTACTTCAATTCTTTTTCTGAATTGTTGTTGGGTTATTGGTGAGCCTGGTTGAAAAACCAAATAGGTTCTTGGTGAGCCTTGATAAAAACTAAGTGTTAGGTTCTTGGTGATCTTGGTAAAACCAAGTTAGGTTCTTGGTGATCCTGTGAAAACCAAGTTAGGTTTCTTTTGTGAGCCTATTCATAACCAAAGGGTGTTGGTTTTGATGTGGAACCTATATATGCATGCAAGTATTTTTTTTGTATTTTTAATATTAAGTTGTATAATTAATCCCGAAGAACAAACTAAGGAACGATGAAAAGAGTTCTATATGAAAATAAGAGGCTACAATATGCATAATAGGACCTAAAAAGTAAAGGAAAGAGGATCGCCGAGGCTGAGAAGTCTCGGTTGGGCTCGTTCATCTTCAATAAAGTGACCGGTGGTAAAGGGGATATACCTAGCATGTGGTCATCAACTCCTCATACATGGACCAACTTCATGATCCTCCAAGTAATCCTAGGTGGTGCAATCCAGGGTATGACTGGGCTCCATGCGGCTGCTAAGGTGGCATGCTGGGTGGTGTCCTTCACATGCTTGAGTCTTCTTTGACTGGGCTTGACTCAAACAAACTCAATATAACTGGACATGATTACAAGACTCGAAAAATGATTATCTCAACATGAGCTGACCTGACTGACTGATCCAAAATCCTCATGGTATGGATCAAATGCTACATACAGGACTCAAAAAGAAAACTAGCTTAACATAAGCTGACTAGTACAAGACTCAAGTAAGAAAAAGATAACTCAAATGGACTAAGCCTTTATTACAAATGGACTCAAATGCAACTAAGTAATCTATAGAGGGTTGAGAAGTCCTCTGTCTTATTCTGGTGCCTCTGGTGTCCCCACCAATTCTCCAGGATGGGAGGAACTTGACCCTGTCGAGTAAAGATTAGACTTGCTCACATACTCGAGGAGGTCTGGGTTGAGGCGCTACAAGTCCTCTCAGAATCCATGAATCGTCTGACTCTGGCCGGCCTTGACATCGACCAGGTAGCATTGATAGCCATGGCCCCAGGTCGTTATGGCTTGATCAATCAGGATATGCTCGATCCGTTCTCCTCTCTCAGGCCAATTTATTAGTGGACACTCTAGGTTAGGGTCACTCATAATGGAAAGGAATAGGTCCAAAGGCCTCACTAGGTATCGCTGTCAGTTCCCTATACTCAACTAGGTCTGTAATATTGAAGGTAGAAATCTAACACATAGGCATTTGGTCCAACCTTCTCTATTACTTTAGAAGGTCCGACTCTGCGAGCATGAAGCTTCTTTTAGGCCTAAGCCTAACCAGATAGAATCCACTACATCAAATTCCTTGGCCCTTCTTCGGAAATTTAGCCAGTTTCTTTCAAAATTTGTACAGGTGGTGACATGCTGGGCACATGTAGACTCCTAACAGGTGATGCAAAAGACTCATACCGACACCTAACAGATTCGACTATGAATTCCTATCGAGAAAAATTTTATTGAACTCTTTAGACCTAAACCTAAGAGATTATAGGTTCTCTAGGTTTGATCTAGCTTGACACGCACATGAAAACTTACAATGGGCTCCTAGCAAATTCCAAAGGATATGCCAGAAGTATAATGCAAACCTAACATGCATAATGAATGCATGCAGTATCCTAATCTCAACTAAATACAATCTAATGATCCTAGAATGCTGGAGATTCAGGAAAAGGTAGAAAATAGGAACTGGTTTCAGAATTAGTCTGGTAGGATGGAGGAAAAGGTTCCGAGTTAATTGGATAAAGTATGATATAAGGAGGCATGTCGGGGACTAATCCTAGACTAATAATTAACCTTGAGGTTGAGGTCTATCTACAGGGTTTGCATAATGGAAGGATGGGTTACTAATCTCAGGGAAGAGGTCCTTAATGGGAACTGTAGGAGGAGGCTCATCCTGAGGGTACTGATTCAAAGAGATCAGGTCCTTAATAAATTCTTCTTGTTCTTGTTTTTAGGACTAGACTATATAATTTGGCTCCCCTCTATGGTTTCCTCAGACAAGGTTCTAGCAACAATATCTAGGTTCTCTTCCTCTAATTGTTCTTCCACTACAACTTTAGGCTGGATGTGGGTTAGGGTCAACTACCTCTAGGTTGGCTTCTACTGGTTATCTATCGGGTCAACTAATTCTAGGTCATCTATAGGTATCTCCTCTTCTCCCTCATACTCATCCACTAAGTCCACATCAGCTTCATACACTTCTACGTTAATGTAAGCCTTGTCAATCAAAGGGATGGTAGGGAAAGGTCGGCTAAGAAAAAATTGGCTAGGTCCTGGTTTCTGATTATAGGCACTACTCCTAGTAGGTTCAGGTTGCCTAAGGGTAGTGGCTTACTACTGGGTTCATATTTAAGGCACTAATCCTATGGGGTTCAAGTTGACTAGGGAAACTTGACTAGTACTAGGTTGATACCTAGGGGTTATGGGCTCTCTGGGCTCATAGGACAAGGGTGCAGATCTATGGGTCATGGGATTATAGGATCTGGGGTCATAGGATTTGGATTCAGCTTTATGGGTCTTGGGTCTACTGGACTCATGGATATGGGCTCATAGGTTCTAGGTTCATAGGATTTGGAGTAATAAGATCTATAGGTTGTGGGTCTCTTGGACTGATAGGACTTGGATAGGTACTTTCTCCTTAGTTCAAGTTCATATCACTCCAGGTAGTTATGGGTTCGCGGCCTTCTAACCTAAGTATTCTCTCAACATCATCCTTGTCTAACCAGGCCTGGTGAACAAACATAGCTTTAGCAAACTTGAACTGACATCTTTCAGAATTGAAATCCATTTTTGTTCAAAATACAGATCCATATCCCTTTCCGAAGCAAGATAATCCTCACACTTAGGATCACAAAATTTAGGTGCTACCAACACAACATACCTAGTTGCTCTCCCTAGGGTTGGGCTCCAAATAAGGATCATGGTAAGGTTCTCCTAGGGTTGGGCTCCATATATGGATCAGAGTATTAGGTTCTCCTAGGAATGGACTCCATATATGGGTCAGGGTATTGGGTTCTCCAAGGGTTGGACTCCCTATATGGGTCAGAGTATTGGGTTCTCCTAGGGTGGACTCCCTATATGGGTCAGAGTATTGGGTTCTCCTAGGGTTGGGCTCCATGGTTTCACTAGGTTGAGTTGGGTTAAGGCTATTGGTCTGGGTCAACTAAGTCATCTGGGTAGTTAACTGGGTGGTCATTTGGGCCATAGATTAATCGAGTTAGCTACTCAGTGAGTGGATTAATCTTGGATTCAAGGTTATCCATGGTTTCAGCCAAAGGTGGAGATGGTGGATGAAAGGATGCTCCTGATCTAGTGCTCATGAAAGACTCGATCAAACAACTACAGTTGCTAGACCTAGAGTCCAAAACTAGATGCTCAATCAGGGTGGAAAACTAGCCTATAGTAACCCTAGACTCAACCAGGCAAGTGTAAGGGGAGTGTTAGGTCCCTAATTGCCAATCCTAGACACCAATCAAAGATTGGCCAGGTAGCGGACTAGCACACAAGCCCTTCGGATTCAATCCCTGAACCACCATTCTAGACACTAAGCATAAGGCACACACAGGTTAGCTTGACACAGTGATATGACACTTAGCCCGGACTCGACCAGTTGGGTCCCTAGCCCACTAGGACAAATTAAGTCTAATAGATTTTAAGTTAGGCTTGGAAAGAATACAGGGATGTGGTTTTGGGCTAAGGAGAGGTGATCAAATCTCCCCCCCCCATCTAACATAGCAAGAGTGCCCTTAAAGGTAGTTTATGCAATGATAGCAGGCAGATGATGCAAAATAGGGTTTAGTGTTTTTGGTGTTTTTGAATATATGTAATTTTTTTTTGGAAATTTTCTTAAATAGAAGATATTTGCAGATTATGCTCTAATATGCAGGAAATATGCTAAAATAAAAGATATGCAAAAGATATACTAAACAAACCCTAAACCTTCTAAAATTGTCTTGCTGAAAAAAAATAGAGCCAAAAATTTGTAGGCTATATTTTAGCTTGCATAAACTGCATTGACCAAATAAAATCTTCAAAAGTTCCATAAATACATTGAATTAAGATGAATCCAAAATGATAAAAATTGGAATTTTTTGAGTTTGACCAGGAGAAACAATTAAAAGAACAGTGCATATACGAACTATGAAGGGTGCAGAGAACGAGCCCTAATCTAAGCTCTGATACCAATTTGATGCGGAACCTATAATATGAATGAAAGTACTTTTTTTGTATTTTTATGTTAAGTTGTATGATTAATCCCGAAGAACAAACTAAGGAATGATGTAAAGAGTTCTATATGAAAATAAGAGGCTACAACATGCATAACAGGACCTAAAAAGCATAGGAAAGAGGATCGCCGAGGCTGAGAAGTCTCGGTTGGGCTCGTTCATCTTCAATAAAGTGACTGGTGGCAGAGGGGGTTTACCTAGCATGTTGTCATCAACTCCTCATGCATGGGCCAACTTCATGATCCTCCAAGTAATCCTAGGTGGCATAATCCAGGGTGTGACTGGGCTCCATGCGGCTACTGAGGTGGCATGCTTGGTGGTGTCCTTCACATGCTTGAGTCTTCTTTGACTGGGCTTGACTCAAATAGACTCAATATAACTAGACATGATTACAAGACTCGAAAAATGATCAGCTCAACATGAGCTAACTTGACCGACTGATCCAAAATCCTAATGGTATGGATCAAATGCTAGATACAGGACTCAAAAAGAAAACTAGCTTAACCTGAGCTGACTTGTACAGGACTCATGTAAGAAAAAGATAACTCAAATGGACTAAGCCTTTATTATAAATGGACTCAAATGCAACTAAGTAATCTACAGAGGGTTGAGAAGCCTCTGTCTTATTCTGGTGCCTCTGGTTTCCCCACCAGGTTTCTTTGGTGATCCCGTTAAAACCAAAGTGTAGAGGTTTTGGATTATGATCCTATAAAACAATCCGACTGTACTCGAGGAATATAGTGAAAATCCCAAGTGGTGTCTTGGGTAGTGGACATAGGAGCTAGGTTGCTCCAAATACTATAAATTTCGTGTGTTTTATGTTATGCTTACTTGACTCTATTTAGCTTTTGCAATTTAATATTCTGTCACGGCACCTACCACTTATAAGGGATTTTTAATTGCACATTGTCTACTTTAAATTTTTAAATTCTCAATTCACCCCCTCTTGAGTAGCCACCAGGGCAACAACTAGTATCTGAACAGTGTCTCTGAATACATAAGAGTAAAGATTGATGGCTCATCCAATGAGTACGTCCTTGGTGGAAGGCCAATCAACCAATAGACCTCCACTCTTCACTGGCATAAATTATGCATCCTGGAAAGCTAGAATTAAATTTATATTCAAGCAGTTGATTTTCAGTTATGGAAGGTCATTCTAAAGGGTCCTTACATCCTTATGGTTAAAATTGATGGAATGGACATTCCAATACCTGAAGAGGATTGGGACGAACATGACATGAAGATGGGTGAGTTAAATGCGAAAGCAATGAATCTTTTATACTGTTCTTTGGATAGTAATGAGTTTAATCAAATTGCTATATGCACCTATGCAAAGAAAATTTGGGATAAACTCGAAGTGACCCATAAGGAACTTCTCAAGTGAAGTCTTCTAAAATTAATCTTCTTGTGCATAGTTACGAATTATTCAAAATGGAACCTAATGAAACATCTCTGCCATGTTTTCACATTTCATTGATATTATTAATGGCTTAAAAGTCTTAGCAGGGTATATTCTAATATAGATCTTGTACAAAAGATTCTAAGATCTTTTCTAGACAAATGGGATCCAAAAGTGATAGCCATCCAGGAAGCAAAATATTTGAACACCTTACTGCTGGATAAACTACTAGGATTTCTGATCACACATGAACTGACCATGCAGCACCAAACTGAAGATGATCAAAAGAAAAAGAAAAAGAAAGCTATGGTAGCGACGTGGAGCGACAGCGAAGTGTCCTCATCTACTGAAGAAGAAGAGACCACAAAATTTATGAACTTATGTCTGATGGGTCATGAAAATGAGGTATTATCCCCTTAGCTTCCAACTAAATTTATATATGATGAATTGAATTCTGCATTTCATGATTTACTTATTGAATTCAAGAAAGCTGGGGTTAAATTAAATCCTTGAAGAAACAAAATGATGTTTTATTAAAAGACAAGAATGAGATTTCTAAAAGAATAACATTTTGCAAAAAGAACTGAATATCTTTTCTAAAAATATTATTATTTTGAATAATGAGGAAAAGGCTTTGAATGAGATAAACAAAGTTTTAGTTGCTGAAAATATTGATTTGTAAAAGAAGGTTGAAAAGCTTAAGCCTTTAATAGAAAAACTTACTTTGAGTTCTAACAAGCTTGAGCTAATTTTAAAAGAACAAAAAGATTCAAAAAGTAAAGCTGGAATTGGATTTAATGCCTTAAATTCTAAAGGAATTTCAGCAACAAAATTTGTATCTTCAAAAACTTCTGCTTCAAATGCAAAATTTCAAAAAGTTTTTCCATCAAAATCCATTTCAAATGGCTTGAAGTATGTTCCAAAAGATTCTATTAAAAAATATGTCAAACCAAATATTTCTATTTCTGCATCTTTTAAAGCTTCGAAGCATGCATCATTCACAAATGATAAAATTATTTGTATGCATGTCATAGATTTGGACATAAATCTTATCAATGCAATTATATGAAAATTCCATGATTGGCACATTGAAATATATAGACGTTTGGATTCCAAAAGGAACCAATTTTACTAACCCGAAAGGATCCAAGTTAGCTTGGGTACCTAAAATCACTCGACTATTTTACAGGACAGTCTTGTAGCCCACAAATTAAAGGAAAGATGGTATCTTGACAGCGGCTGCTCAAGGCATATGATGGGTAATGAAGATCAATTCATCACCCTACAAATGAAAGAAGGAGGATTGGTTACTTTTGGAGATAATGGCAAGGAGAAAATAATCAGAATCGGTAAGATCAAAATAACACCCTGAACTTTTATTGAAGATGTACTGCTAGTAGATAAATTAAAGCATAATTTATTGAGTATTAGTCAACTTTGTGATAAAGGCTTCAAGGTTATCTTTGAATCATCGATGTGTATAGTAACTAACTCTCTTGATTCTAGCAATAAATTCATTGGTCATAGGCTTGGAAACATCTATGTGGTAGATCAAATGATCTAGCCATAACAAGATTCCAGTCTAGTAGCAATGAATGATAAGATTAAGGAGTTATGTTTATTATGGCATAGACGATTAGGTCATGCTAGCATGCATACAATTGCCAAATTAATCTCAAAGAATCTAGTTAGAGGTTTGCCACATTTTAAAGTTAATCTTGATTATATATGTGATGCTTGTCAATTAAGAAAACAAACTAGGGAGAGTTTTAAATCAAAAATATTATTTCAACAACTAGACCCCTTGAGCTACTTCATATAGACTTATTTGGACCAACTAGGACAACAAGCCTAGGATGTATGAAATATGGCCTTGTGATTGTAGATGACTTTTCTAGATTCACATGGGTATTATTTTTTGCACATAAGGATGAAACTTTTGATGTATTTCTAAAATTTCATAAGAAAGTTTCAAATGAGAAAAATCTTTCTGCTATTTCTATAAGAAGTGATCATGGAACTGAATTTCAAAATCAATTTTTTGATGAATATTGCACTGAGCATGGCATTGATCATAACTTCTCCGCTCCTACAACACCACAACAAAATGGTGTTACAGAGAGAAAGAATAGGACTTTGAAAGAAATGGCCCAAACCATGTTGTGTGAAGGTAATTTTCCAAAGTACTTTTGGGCAGAAGTGGTGAACACTACCTGTTACATATTAAACCGAGTTTTAATTCAACCAATTTCAAAGAAAACCCCCTATGAGCTTTGGAATGGAAGTGTTGCCGACCTTACTGTGGTGGCCTGTAGCTCGTGAGCTAGCACCGGTCTCGGACTCTCTCACCTCGAGATCTCCAAGCTTCCGAACCTGCAAAACAAAGTCAGAGACACGGGCTGGGAATTCCGGCGGGGGCACTTCGACGGTCAAGTTAGAGAGCGGCAAGATGGAACAGATCCTCTAAGGCGGGTTTCCGAAGGATTCCGTACTTAGAAAAGATATAACGAAAGAAGGGTGTGGAAGAGAGGGTTGAATCCCGGCTTCCCATGCTGGGTTCACGAGCTCACGCTTGAGGACTTCTTGAGGTCTCCCTGGATCGTTTTCTTGGTGTTTTTCTCCCCTTTTCGACCTACCATTCTATCCACTTTCTCTGTCTTTTTATACCTCCGGATCGCCTTTAGCCCATGCTCCCTCCTGGGGGGCTCCTCGAGATCTCTGGTCCTTCAAGTCTGGGAGTTAAGTGGCCGGCACACCTCGCCCGCCATGTGTCACGAATGGGGGAAGACTAGCGAGACCTCGAGCTGAGCATGGGAGTTCACCTTTCGGGGCATTGATGGTGGGCTTCCAGCCATTTTAGGCTCCTACCCGCTAGGATTTCGTTCCTCGTTGCGGGGCCTTGATTAACTGGTGTAAACGAGGTTTTGCATATCACTACAGGCCATACCGGTGCCTTGTATGGAGCGCGGTGCGTGCAGGCTCTAGTGGCGACCTCGTGACCCGTGTCTCTGCCTTCCTAAGGCTTTACAGAGTAGTGCTGACTTCGATCGAGGTGGACCCATCAGGGGGCACCACCTGGCAGTGGAGCAGGGGCTGCCAGCTTCAACCGAGATGGACCCCTCTTGAGTGGACACCTGGTGGAGTGGCAGAGAGAGGCTCGACTTCAGCCAAGGTAAACCCCCTGGCAAAGGAGCAGGAGGGTCCAGCTCGACCTCAGTAGAGGTGGACCCATCTTGGGGTGCCACCTAGCGAGGGAGCGAGGGGCCGCCAGCTTCGATCGAGGTCGACCCCTCTTGGGTGGACACCTGGCAGAGTGGCAGAGAGGCGCGACTTCGGCCGAGGTGGACCCATCATGGGCACCACCTGGCGAGGGATCAGGAGGGCCACCAGCATTGGCCGAGGTGGACCCCTCTTGGGTGGACACCTGGCGGAGCGAAGAGAGGTGCTCGACTTCGGTCGAGGTGGACCCGTCATGGGGTGCCACCTGGTGAAGGAGCAGGAGGGCCTGGCTCGACCTCGACAGAGGTGGACCCATCATGGGGTGCCACCTAGCGAGGGGCAGGAGGTCGCCAGCATCGACCGAGGTGGACCCCTCCTGGGTGGACACCTGGCGGAGTGGCATAGTGGTGCTCGACTTCGATCGAGGTGGACCTGCCATGGGGTGCCACTTGGTGAAGGAGCAAGAGGGCCTGGCTCGACCTCGTCTGAGGTGGACCCATCATGGGTCACCGCCTGGCGAGGGAGCAGGAGGCCGCCAGCATCGACCGAGGTGGATCCCTCTTGGGTGGACACCTGGCGGAGTGGTAGAGAGGTGCTCGACTTCGGCGGAGGTGGACCCATCATGGTGGGCCACCTGGAAAAGGAGCAGAAGGGCCTGGCTCAACCTCGGTAGATGTGGACCCGTCATAGGGCACCACCTGGCGAGGGAGCAGGAGGCTGCTAGCATAGGCCGAGGTGGACCCCTCCTGGGTGGACAACTGGCGAACCGGCAGAGAGGTGCTTGACTTCGACCTAGGTGGACCTGTAATGGGGTGCCACCTAGCAAAGGAGCAGGCGGGCCTGGTTCGACCTCGATAGAGGTGGACCCTCATGGGGCTTCACCTGGCAAGGAGCAGGAGGTCTCCAGCATCGATCGAGTTGGACCCCTCTTGGGTGGACACTTGGCGGAGCGGCAGAGAGGTGCTCGACTTTGGCCGAGGTGGACCCATCATGGGGTGCCACCTGGCGAAGGAGCAGGAGGGCCTGGCTCGACCTCGATAGAGGTGGACCCGTCATGGGGCGCCACCTGGCGAGGGAGCAAGAGGTCGCCAGCATCGGTTGAGGTGGACCCCTCCTGGGTGGACACCTAGCGGAGCGACAGAGAGGTGCTCGACTTCGGCCGAGGTGGATGCATCATGGGGGGCCACCTGGTGAAGGAGCAGGAGGGCCTGGCTCGACCTTGGCAGAGGTGGACACATCATGGTGTGCCACCCGGCGAAGGAGTAGGAGGTTTGAAAGAAAAAATCCACGTGGCACCTGCGACTTCCAGCTGGGTCTGACGCACGGTCCACGTCAACGATGTTGCCATATCAGTTGCCCCCCATCCCCATGTCCCATCAAGGCATCATGGCTTGGGGACGTAGGGATTTAATGTGCAGATGACGTGGAGAAGGCAAAAATCTCGCACTATAATTGCCATGATCGCTGCCGCTGCTCCTATCATGCTTGAGGCCCTGTGAGGGGTCACCACGTGCGCGCATCTGACGGGCCATTAATGTGTCATTTCGAAACCGAGGCAGTTTCTATCAAACTGAAGCATCGATGTCGGGCGTGCCTCCACGTGGCAGTCATCTGATGGCCCGGGATGGAAAGAAGTGTACAGTTGCTGTCGACTGAATTTGAAAAGGAGGGGGACTTTCTAGAAATGAGGTCTCTCTACTTTCTCACACCTCGCCGACGGTTGCAGTGGTCTCCCTTCATCTTCCAGGGGTCGCCATTCCTTTGGTTCCAAACATCCGGTGAGTGTGCATCTCCTTTTCCTTTTTTTTCTCTCCTCCCAATCCTTGTCCTAGTCTTTTTGGCTTCTTCTTCCATGGCGCGCCGCCTTTATGTTTCCTCCAACTCGGATGAGGCCGGTCCTTCCCAGCTAAGGACTCCATCGCCTTCTTCCTTGGAGGGGGAAGAGATCCCGGACGAGGTCCGTAGACGGCTCCAGCCTGGGGCTGTGACCATAGGTGTCCCTAGGGGTCCTAGGTCTCTACCCATAGTTTCCACTCGTTCCATTTCTTCTCTTCCTCCTCCGGTGGCCTCTCCCTCTGGCCCCTCCGATCATGCTTCGATGATGACCAAGCACGATCTTTCTCTACTCCGGGACACCTATGGAATCCCGAATTCAACCCATCTTTACCTCCCACGGCTTGGAGATCGAGTAACCTCGAGTAGCCCCGGGAGAATCACCTTCTACGATGACTTCCTCCTTAGGGGTCTTCGATTTTCCCTTCATCCCTTTTTTCTCTCTTTTCTTAGCCATTACCGTCTCGTCTCGGCCCAGTTGGCTCCTAATGCCATCCGGGTCATCTTCGCCTTCATAGTTTTTTTGCCACTTCCATAGGTTCGATGCCCGTTTCTCCCTTTTCAGGGCTCTCTTTACCCTGAAGCGCTACTCCACTGATGATGGCTGGTGGTACATCTTACCACAACCTAGGTACCTCAGGTTCGACCTCCCTTCTTCGATCAAGGGCTGGAAGAATCGCTTCCTTTTTTGCCTCGGTCGAAGATGTTGACTGGGCCTAGAGCGAGTCGGACCGGTCTCCAAACCTAGAACTCCCAAGTTGAGCTAGCAGACCAAGAGATCTTCTCACAGCTGCTGAGTGACGCGGTCCCAGCTCTCGATGTTTTGCTCTCAGAGCAGAACTTATTTGAGGCAGGGATCATCCCATACGGGAGCTGGGTGAGGCTTGGATCTCCCTCCTTTGATTTCATTTTCTGCCCTGCACTTCCCTTCTTTTAAACTAGCTGAACTGACCTCTTTTTCTCTCAGGTATGAAGTTCTCCGTGGAAAGCCTGATGGAGGGCTTCATGGAGAGGGAAGCTGCCAAGGGACTGACCCACCGGCGAAGAGGGCTCGCATTGAGGCGAGCTGGGTGCATGCGCCCACCTCCACCATTACTGGCCCTAGGGTGGCGGCTCCTACCCCCAGGCCGCCTCGAGCCCAGGTGTCCGATGTCCCCGTTGTCGACCTCGACAGGGCCAGGGAAGAGAGGGGGTGGAACCTCCTCGGGCGACGCCTACTCCAGCCGCTGCACTGGCCAATTCCATGGTGGCCACCAGGGTGGTGGCAGCTCCACCGACAGCCGCACCACTTGGCGAAGGGACAGCTGCCCAGCCTGCTGCTGATGCACCCATCCCACCCCCAAGTCTCACCAACCGTTGCTCCGTGATCCGTGACCAGGGCTTCACGAAGAGAGTCATGGAGTTCGCCAGCACCTCTTGGGACCGCCGTCTAAGGGGTGGCCGGGACTACATTGAGATGCTGCTTGTGATCCTCCTGCAACTTTTTACGATAAGTTTCGAGCTCTGACTCCTTAAAGTTCCAGTTGGATCTTACTAATACCGTGTCTCTTTCGATGTAGATCGGGATGAACGTGCTGTAGCTGAGGAACTTCCTTATCGGCTATGCCATGAAGGATGCCGAGAAGGAGGAGAAGCTCGGCAAACTCGCAACCGACGTCAAGGACCTCATGGAGAAGGGGGTCAAGCTGCGAGGGATAAACCAGGCTCTCCGAGCCGACCTGGCCCACACCGAGGGCATGTCAAGGAGCTCGAGACCTCTCTGTCAAAGGAGAGGATCACGAACCAGCACCATAATGAGGAGGATGCGGTGTAGAAGTCCCACCTCAGGGCTCAGTCCCGGTCGCTGGAGCATCGGGTAGAAGTGGTCCTCAAGGAGCTGAGCACAGCCAAGGAGAAAAACTCTGACGTTAACAGGCTGCTGGAGGCATCCAAGATGGAGGTGCAGGAAGCTGTGCCGAAGTTCTGGACCTCTGAGGAGTATGTCAATGAGGTGCACGAAACGGCCATGGACTCTTCTTGAAGGGATTCCAGTATGCCGGGAGAAGGTGAGCTCCTTCTATCCCGATCTCGACCTTAGCGAGGTCGTACTGGGTGGCAGGAGGCAGGAGCCCACCGGAGGAGCTCCGGCGGTGGCTGGTGATGAGGTGGCGGCTTCCGAGCAGCCTCCAGTCGATGGCTCTGACGGAGAGGGTGCCCCCTAGCCCGAGGAGGATATGACTGCATCGAAGTAGCTCCGTGACTTTATCTTATTTCTATATTTTCTTTCTTTGGGGGTCTCCCGGCCAGTCGGGACCCCTTTTGTGTAAGGAACTTTTGCATACAATGAAAATATTTTTCCATTAACTCGTCTCTCTCTTTTTTTTTGGAGCATCTTCCGGACTGAACCCCGTCGCTAGCCAACCGGACTAGTCCTATGGTGCATTATGAGCTGAACTACGGGATTGCATGGGCGAACTTGGTTCTGCCCACCTTTCAGACCAAAGTCCGGGACTTTCGGACTGAACCCCGGGGTTGTAGGCTGGATCTGAACCTTGCGCGGCTTGCCGAGCTATTTTTCGGGACTTTGTAAGACCGGGACCTAAGTCCCCGGGACTTCTTCCGGACTAAACTCTAGGATTGCGTGGGCAAACATGGTTCTACCCCACCTTCAGACCGAAGTCCTAGACTTCTGGACTGAACCCTAGAGCCACATGCTGGATCTGAGCCTTGCGTGTCTTGCCGAGCTGTTCTCCAGGACTTTATCAGAGGAGACTCCGTGCCTTCATGGATCTTTCAGCATGTCCATGCTCATCGAACCTAGAGCTGGATAGCTTTTGTCCTACGAGACGAGAGCAAGCATTTGATGAAAAAGATTTCATTGCCAAGGTTTAAGGAGCCTTACACTATTGGTAGTACATCCTCAGGTTCGAGGCATTCCAGGTCTGAGGAACTGGGATCCACCTAGCTCCTCTAGGTAGTACACCCTGTGGGGAAGTGCCTCCGCCACCCTATAAGGGCCTTCAAAGTTTGGGGAGAGCTTTCCACACTCCCATGGCTGGGAAGCTTCAGCGCGGCGGAGCACCAAGTCTCCCTGGAGGAAGGACTTTGGTCGTACTCTGGAGTTGTAGTATCTGACCACTCGTTGCCGGTAAGCAGCCATCCGAACTCGAGCCCTGTCCCTCATTTCTTCAAGGAGGTCCAGGTTAAGTAGCATCCTGGCAGGGTTCTCCATCTCGTCGTACTGCTCCACGCACAGGGTCGGTAGGCTGTGCTCAACTGGGATAACCGCTTCTGCTCCGAAAACAAGGTTGAACGGGGTCTCATCCGTAGCTGTCCTTGGGGTAGTGTGATACGCCCAAAGGATGCTCGAGAACTCTTCTGCCCACCTACCCTTGGCCTGGTCCAGTCTTGTCCGGAGGCCTTGTAAGATGGTCCTATTTGTTACCTCGACTTCTCTATTCGTCTGAGGATGCTCCACCGAATTGAAATGATGGTGGATGCTAAGGTCGCTGCAAAACTTCTCGAACTCTTAATAATCAAACTGACGTCCATTGTCGGTGATAATTGTGTGCTATAGGCCGAAGCAGCAAATAATCGACTTCCAGAGAAACTTGGTGATGTTTGCCTCCATGATTCGGGCCAAGGGTTCGGCCTCGACCCACTTCATGAAGTAGTCGATGGCCACGATCAAGAATTTCCATTGCCCGGACACCGGGGGAAAAGTTCCTAGGAGATCCATGCTCCATTGAGTGAACGGCCATGGGGCAGAGAGCTGGGAGAGTGGAGCAACGGGCTGACGTTGTACCACAGCATGCCGCTGACACTGATCACATCTCTTCATGAAGCCAGTTGCATCTTCTTTCATTGTCTCCCAGAAATAACATTGATGGAAGGCCTTGTATGCTAGTGTCCTGCCCCCCATGTGGTTCCCATAGATGCCCTCGTGGATCTCTTGGAGCACGAGTGCAGCTTCTGCGGGTCTTAGACACTTGAGGAGCAGGTAGGAGTATGACCTCTGATACAGTAGCCCATCCATTAAGATGAACCGTGTGGCCTTCCTCTTAATGAGGCCAGCCACCACGCGGTCTGCTGGCAAGGTGCCATTGGTGATGTACTCATTGTACTTGTCCATCCAGCTTGGCTCTTGGTTGACCTGCTAGACCTCCATGGGTGTCTCGTAGCTCGGGGCCTCGAGGTGCTCGGTGTAAGCATGGCCCAATGATGAGTCCGGCAGGGTTGCAAGGTGGGAGAGTGCGTCCGCACGAGCATTTTCCCTGCGAGGTATACGGGAGATGCTGAAACGCCGAAATCCTGCCGTGCTCGTTCGTACGAGCTCTAGGTACTTCACCATTTGGGGGTCCCGTGCCTCGTACTCCCCCGAGATCTGCCCGGCTACCAGCTACGAGTTAGAGAAGACCATGAGGTTGGCCATGCCCAGCTCGCGGGACACTCTTAGCCCTATGAGGAGCACTTCATGCTCCGCTTGATTATTAGTGGCGGCGAACTAGAAACGGAGCGCACATTCGGTGACAACTCCTTCGCCGTTGGCGAGGATGAGTCCAGCTCCACTCCCGTCGAAGTTAGAGGCTTCGTCTACATGAAGGATCCATATGTCTTCCTCTGGTCCTGGCTCCGGCTACCAGTCTTAGGGGCTTTCTTCCGCCCCCTCGCCCAGGCCTGCACACTCGACCAAGAAATCAGCGAGTACTTGTGCCTTCATGGCCGACCTCGGCCTATAGGTGATGTTGAACTAGTTGAGCTTGAGCGCCCACTTCGCCAAGTGCCCAGACATGTCAGGTTGGCTGAGCACCACCTTCAGTGGCTGATCCGTTAGGACCATAATGGGGTGTGCTTGGAAATAAGGCCTGAGATGCTGAGCGGACATGATTAGCACAAAAATTAGTTTCTCAGACCGGGAATACCTGAGCTCTGCATCTCGGAGGAGTTTGCTTGTGTAATACACTGGCCTTTGCACTCCCTTGTTGTCGATCCGAACCAGGATCGAACTGACGGCCTCTGGGGTGGCCGCCAGGTACAGGAGGAGCTCCTCTCCTTCCTCTGGCCTGGAAAGCAATGGCAGGGACACCAATGCCTTCTTTAGCTCCTCAAAAGCCTCCTGGCATTCCTTCATCCTGGCGAAGTCGTTCATCTTCCTCAGTGCCTTGAAGAAGGGCTAGCAGCGATCAGCGAACCTTGAGATAAATCGACATAGAGTGGCTATCTGGCCGGTGAGTCGCTGCACTTTCTTCTTGGAGGTGGGCTGCTCCATGTCCAAGATCGCCTGGACCTTCTCTGGGTTGGCCTCTACCCCTCTCTAGGTCACCATGAACCCAAGGAACTTCCCTGCGGACACGTTGAACGTGAATTTCATCGGGTTCAACTTCATCTAGTGAAGCTATAGGTTATCGAAGGTCTCCGCCAGGTCGTTGACGTGGTCCGAAGTGGGCTTGCTCATCACCATCATGTCATCCACGTACACCTGCATGTTGCGGCCAATCTGGTCTTTGAAGACCTTGTGACCAGTCATTGGTACGTGGCCCCAGTGTCTTGAGGCCGAATGGCATCATCTTATAATAGTAGGTTCTGCAGTCGGTGACGAAAGCAGTGTGCTCTTCATCCTCCAGGTGCATTCGGATCTGGTTGTACCCAGAGAAGGCAACCATGAAAGAGAGGAGGCGATGCCCTGAAGTAGTGTCCACGAGCTGGTCGATTTTAGAAGTGGGAAACTATCCTTTGGGCAAGCTCGGTTGAGGTCGGTGTAGTCCACGCAGATCCTCCACTGCCGTTGCTCTTCTTCACCATGACCACATTCACCAACCAACTGGGATACTGTACCTCCCGTACAAAGCCGGCGGTGAGGAACTTCTCTACTTCTTCATTGATGGCCTTCTGCCTCTCCGCAGAAAAACTCCTCTTCTTTTGGTGGACAGGGCGGCACCTTGGATCAATGTTCAACTGGTGGGTGATGACTTCTGAGGGGATACCTAGCATGTCAGCAACGGACCAGGCGAACACATCAGTGTTCGTCCGGAGGAAGTCTAGCAAACGAGCCTGCTCTTCTTCCGGGAGCTGGGCTCCTATCTGCACTGTCTTCTGAGGGTCTGAGCCAAGGGGGTACGTCAGCAAGCGCTCCACGGGCCCTCCCTTGGGGTCTTGCTTTCTTAGGTCGAGGCCATTGACATCGGAGCTGAGCTTAGTGCTCTGGGCCCCCAGGACCGTCTGCAAACAATGCTGGATGGGCTGGGCCTTCCCTCTCATTACTCCGGTCCCAGAGGTGGTAGGGAACTGCACCAGCAACCTCTTAGTGGAAATGACAGCGTCCAGCTAGTTGAGCCCTGGATGGCCAAGGATGGCATTATAAGGTGACGGGAGCTTGACGACGGTAAACGTCATCATGACCGTACTCTGCCAAGGTGGGGATCCGATAGTGACAGGGAGAGTGATCTCTCCCTCGACCCCCATTGAATCTCCAATAAAGCCTACGAGAGGGTTGTGCACCGGCTTTAATTGATGATGAGACAAATTCATTCGGGAGAAAGCATCATAAAAAAGCACATCAGTAGAGCTCCCTCTATCCACCATAATGCAATGTACAGGATGCATTACGATGGTCATCTCGACCACTACTGCATCATTGTTTACATTTTTATTTTTATTCCCCGTTTCAGAGTGAAGTACACTTTCTAGGTCTCCTGCCTCCTGGGCTCTCTTTGTCGTATGCCCTATCCCCCAAGAGATCATGCCCACCGGCTTCTCCATGGACGGTTATCGATTGCAAGGACAGGGAGAAGGGCTACGAGCAGCTAACCCTCTGTCGGGGCTTCGTTCCTCACGAACTTCTAGAGGTAGCCCCTCTTGATCAGCTCCTCAATCTCTCGCTTCAAATTGCAGCACTCCTCCATGTCGTGGCCGTGCTCGCGGTGAAATTGATAATATTTTGTCTTGTCATGGATGTTCCTTGGGTTATGAGGAGGAGGTCAGTGGAGGTAGTGCTCACCCTCAATCTCCATGAGGATCTTCATTCTAGGAGCAAGGAGAGGGGTGAATGTTCTCTCCGGGGTAGCAACATTCTTCAGCTTCGGGCCTGGATGAAAATTAGCAGGTGGTCTAGGCCTCCGAGTCCCAGAGACATCCCTTGGGTCAGGATTCTTTGAAGGCTTCCCGTCCAGCTCTCGCCTAGTGTGATCGGCCTCCTTCGCTCGGATGTACTTGTGGACATGGAGGAGGAGCTCAGAGTACGTCTTGTGGTGCTTCTTGTCTAGGGAATACGTCAGACGGGAAGTCTTGAGCCCACGCTTCAATGCCAGCATGGCAACGGGCTCATCTAGACTATAGATTTCCAGGGCAGTGATCTTGAAGCAGGTGATGTAGTCTCACAGCAGCTCCTAGTCATGTTGACAGATAGAGAAGAAGCTATCCACTTCTCTTGGAACCTTTTGGCAAGCGTTGAAGTGCGCCACAAACTTTCCTTCCAGTTGGTGGAAGGAGCTGATGGATTCATGCTCGAGGCAGGTGAACCAAACTCGGGCAACCTTCTGGAGAGTGGTTGGGAAGGCAATGCATAGAAGGGCGTCCGTCGACCCCTGGACCCTCATGAGAGCCTTATAGCTCTCTAGGTGGTCCAAGGGATCGGTGGTCCCATCGTAGGGATCCACCTAAGGTATATGGAACTGATCGGGATTGGTTCATCTTGGATTTCCCGGGAGAAGGGTGGCTGGGCGTTGTAGCCCACTGGATCATTGGGGGAGCTCTGCATGTCGACAAAGTAGCGGGAGAACTCTGCCAGCTTCCGCTCGTGCTCCTCCAAGCGCCTCTCGGCCTGGCGCCTGATGGCCTCATCGGTGGAATCTTCCACTGAGGCCACCAGAGAATGGGATGCTGATCGGTCTCGGTGGGGGTTCTTGCCTCGATGGTGCCTGCTGCGCTGCACTGCTTCGGCATCGTTGGCCGAGGATCGACTCTCGTGATCTGCCGAACGGAGTGGTTCCTCTTTGTGAGAGTCTGGTGGCTCCCGTGGGGGTTAGAAACTGCCCGCGGATGAAAGGGCCTGCCTTGGATGGAGCGCAGGCTTCCGCGGGGACCCGTGGCTCGGGCCGCGGGGGTCCCTAGCTGGGGTTGAGTAGCCAGGGAGAACTACTGGTGCTGCAGTTGCCGCACAGCAGTAGTCAAAGTTTGTAGCTGTTGGATGACAACTGCGAAAGGAACGTCCATCGAGGATGGTTGAGGAGGAGGAGCAGGAAGTTCCATCTCTGGGCTACGTGACCCTTGGGAAGAAGGAACCACTCTTGCCCGGCTGGTGGACGCTTCGCGTCCGTGCATCACCACCATGGTCGGAGGATGCTTTCGCCCATGAAGAGCTTTTTCGCACAGGGGTTACTGTTCTGCCCACCCCCCTTCCTGGCGTGCCAATCTGTTGCCGACCTTACCCCGGTGGCCTGTAGCTCGTGAGTTGGCACCAGTCTTAGACTCTCTCACCTCAAGATCTCCAAGCTTCCGGACCTGCAAAATAAAGTCAAAGACTCGAGCCGGGAATTCTGGCGGGGGCACTCCGACTGTCAAATTAGAGAGCAGCAAGATGGAACAGATCCCCTAAGGCAGGTTCCCGAAGGATTCCCATGCTTAGAGGAGATATAGACGAAAGAAGGGTGTGGAAGAGAGGGGTTGAATCCCTGCTTCCCATGCAGGGTTCACCGAGCTCACGCCTGAAGACTTCTTGAGGCCTCCCAAGATCATTCTCTAGGTGTTTTTCTCCCCTTTTTGACCTACCATTCTGTCCGCTTTCTCTGTCTTTTTATACCTTCAGATTGCCTTCAGCCCATGCTCCCTCCTGGGGGGGTCCCCGAGATCTCTGGTCCTTCCCCTCCTCCTTCTCCTTCAAGTCTGGGAGTTAAGTGGCCGGCACACCTTGCCCACTGTGTGTCACGAATGGGGGAGATGGCGAGACCTCGGGCCGAGTGCGGGGCTATCCTTTTGGGGCGTTGACGGTGGGCTTCCAGCCATTTCAGTCTCTTGCCTGCCAGGATTTCATTCCTCGGTTATGGGGCCTTGATTAACTGGTGTAAACGAGGTTTCGCGTATCACTACAGGCCGTACCGGTGGCTTGTATGGAGTGCGGCGCGTGCCGGCTCTAGTGGTGACCTCGTGACCCGTGTCTCTGCCTCCCCGAGGCTTTGCAAAATAGGGCTGACTTCGACCGAGGTGGACCCATCAGGGGGTGCCACCTGGCGGTGGAGCAGGGGCTGCCAGCTTCGGCCGAGGTGGACCTCTCCTGGGTGGACACTTGGTGGAGTGGCAGAGAGAGGCTCGACTTCGGTCGAGGTGGACCCGCCTTGCGGGGGCCAGCTAGCGAAGGAGCAGGAGGCTCCAGCTCGACCTCGGTAGAGGTGGACCCATCTTGGGGTGCCACTTGGCAAGGGAGCGAGAGGCTGCCAGCTTTGACCGAGGTGGACCCCTCCTAGGTGGACACCTGGCGGAGTGGCATAGAGGTGCGAGTTCAGCCTAGGTGGACCTGTCATAGGGTGCCACCTGGCGAGGGATCAGGAGGGCCGCCAGCATCGGCCGAGGTGGATCCCTCTTGGGTGGACACCTAGAAGAGCGAAGAGAGGTGCTCGACTTCGGCCGAGGTGGACCCGTCATGGGGTGCCACTTGGCGAAGGAGCAGGAGGGCCTGGCTCAACCTCGGCAGAGGTGGACCCGTCATGGGGCACCAATTTTCGAGGGATCAGGAGGTCGCCAGCATCGACTGAGGTGGACCCCTCCTGGGTGGACACCTGGCGGAGTGGAATAGAGGTGCTCGACTTCGGTCGAGGTGGACCTGTCATGGGGTGCCACCTGGCGAAGGAGTAGGAGGGTCTGGCTCGACCTCAGTAGAGGTGGACCCGTCATGGGCGCCGCCTGGCGAGGGAGCAGGAGGCCGCCACCATCGATCGAGGTGGACCCCTCCTGGGTGGATACCTAGCGAAGCGGCAGAGAGGTGCTCGACTTGGCCGAGGTGGACCCGTCATCGGGGCCACCTGGCAAAGGAGCAGAAGGGCTTGGCTCGACCTCGGCAAAGGTGGACCCATCATGGGGTGCCACCTGGTGAGTGAGTAGGAGGCCGCTGGCATAGGCCGAGGTGGACCCCTCCTAGGTGGACACCTGGCGGAGTGGTAGAGAGGTGCTCGACTTCGGTCGAGATGGACCCGTCATGGGGTGCCACTTGGCGAAGGAGCAGGAGGGCCTGGCTTGACCTCGGTAAAGGTCGACCCGTCATGGGACTCCACCTGGCGAGGGAGCAGGAGGCTGCCAGCATCGGCCGAGGTGGACCCCTCCTTGGTGGACTCCTGGTGGAGTGGCAGAGAGGTGCTCGACTTCGGCCGAGGTTGACCAGTCATAGGGTGCCACCTGGCGAAGGAGCAGGAGGGCCTGGCTCGACCTCGGTAGAGGTGGACCCGTCATGGTGTTCCACCTGGCGAGGGAGCAGGAGGCCGCCAGCATCGACTGAGATGGACCCCTCCTGGATTGATACCTGGCGAAGTGGCAGAGAGGTGCTCGACTTTGATCGAGGTGGACCCATCATGGGGGGCCACCTGGCGAAGGAGCAGGAGGGCCTGGCTCGACCTCAGCAGTGGTGGACCCGTCGTGGGGCGCCACCTGGCGAGGGATCAGGAGGGCCTCTAGCGTAGGCCGAGATGGACCCCTCCTGGGTGAACACCTGGCGGAGGGGCAGAGAGGTGCTCGACTTCGGCCGAGGTGGAACCATCAAGGGGGGCACCTGGCGAAGGAGCAGGAGGCCTTGGCTCGACCTCGGCATAGGTGGACCCTCATGGGGCACCACCTTGCGAGGGAGCAGGAGGGCCGCCAGCATCGGCCGACGTAGACCCCTCCTGGGTGGACACCTGGCGGAGCGGCAAAGAGGTGCTCGACTTCAGCCAAGGTGGACCCATCATGGGGTGCCACCCGGTGAAGGAGCAGGAGGTTTGAAAGAAAAAATCCACGTGGCACCTCCGGCTTCCAGCTGGGTCTGACACACGGTCCATGTCAGTTATGTTGCCATATCTGGAAGAAAACTGAATATTAACTACTTTCATGTTTTTGGGTATAAATGCTTTGTATTGAATAATGGTAAAGATAACATAGAAAAGTTTGATGCAAAATCTGATGAATCTATATTCCTTAAATATTCACTATAATAGAGTGTTTAATAAGAGAACTCTTACTGTAGAAGTGTCAATTCATGTTGTTTTGATGAAACTAACCCCTCACCATCTAGAAAAGATGAGTGCATAGATAATGATGCAGGTACACTACAAAAGGAAATAGAAGATATAAGCATTCAAGATAAGCCAACGCAAAATGGAAATGAAATGGAAAGCAAGGATCATACTGATTTACCAAAGGAATGGAGGTATGTAACTTCCCATCCCAAAGATTTAATTATTGGTGATCCTTCTCATGGTGTTAGGACTAGGTCAGCACATAGGGATGCACATGACTATCTAGCCTTTGTCTCATAAATTGAGCCATATAGTTTAGAAGAGGCTAAAACCGATCATAACTGGATGATGGCCATCATGATGAATTAAACTAGTTTGAAAAGAATAATGTTTGGACACTTGTTAATAGACCTATAGACCACCCAATCATAGGAACCAAATGGGTCTATAGGAACAAATTAGATGAGAATGGTAAGATTATAAGAAATAAGGCAAGGTTGGTAGCAAAAGGGTAGTACAATCAAAAAGAGGGCATTGATTTTGATAAAACATATGCTCTCAAAGCAAGACTTGAGGCCATTAGATTACTTCTTGCATTTGCTTGCTACATGAACTTTAAACTCTTTCAAATAGATGTCAAAAGTGCTTTTCTAAATGGATTTATTTTTGAACAAGTTTATATAGAATAGCCACCAGGTATTGAAAATTATGCTTTTCCAAATCATGTGTTTAAATTGAACAAAGCTTTATATGGTTTGAAACAAGCACCTAGGGCCTGGTATGATAGACCAAGCAAATTTTTACTTGAAAATGATTTCAAAAGTGGAAATGTTGATAAAACTCTTTTTATTAAAATCAAAAAGAATGATATGCTAGTTTTATAAATCTAAGTTGATGACATTATATTTGGTGCAACTAATGAAAATCTTAGTGGAGAATTTGCTGTGTTGATGCAGGGTGAGTTTGAAATGAGCCTTATGGGTGAACTCAACTACTTCCTTGTACTACAAGTCAAATAAATGAAGGAAGGAATCTTTGTAAGCCTAGCCAAATATATCAAAGACGCAATCAAGAAGTTTGGCATGGAAACAAGCAAAGAGGCTAGCACACCCATGAGCACTACCTACAGGCTAGACAAAGATAAAAGTGGATCCAATGTTGATCAAAAGCTATATAGAGGTATGATCGGATCCCTACTATATCTTACAGCCAGTAGACCTGATATCTTATACAGTGTATGTGTATGTGCTAGATTTCAATGTAATCCTAAAGAAACACATATGCTTGCTATTAAAAGAATTTTCAAATATTTGAAAGGTACAGTAATTTAGGTCTTTGGTATTCTAAAGAATCATCTTTGAATTTAATTGGTTTTTCTAATGCTAATTATGCTGGTTGCAAAATTGATAGAAAGAGCACTAGTGGTACATGCCAATTTCTAGGATTGAATTTAATTTCATGGCACTGTAAGAAGCAAAACTCCGTAGCATTGTCCACTACTGAGGTAGAGTACATTGCTGCTGGTAGTTATTGTGCTCAAGTGTTGTGGATTAAAAAACAACTAGAAGACTTTGGTGTTACACAATCTAAAATTCCAATCAAATGTGATAACACAAGTGCTATTAATTTGACTAAAAATCCTGTTCAGCATTCAAGAACTAAACACATTGAAATTAGGCAACATTTTATAAGAGATCATGTATTGAATAATGATATTGAACTTGAATTCGTGCCAACTGAAAACCAACTTGCTGATATTTTTACTAAACCTTTGAATTTTGATAGATTTGCAATGATTAGAAGTGAACTAGGATTATGTGATCCACTCTAGAATCACTCCCATAATCTTAAGGACAAATTATCTAGGTGACCTCCAAATCCCAAATATTGTGATTAAAAGAGCTTTGATTGAAATCCAAAAATCACTTTTTTTGCTCCCTCAGCTCGAGCCGACTCGAGTAGATGACCTATTGGTCGAGCCGTCTCCTTTTAGTTCGAGCCGTAGGGTTTTTCTTCACCATTTCTATTCCTAAACCCTACTCTCTTTCCCTCTAAGAAACTTTCTAAATACTTTCTACTTCCAAAAATCACTTCAGAACTCAAGTGTACTTTTGCAATGGCACCAAAGAGGGCAGTTGGGAAGAAATCAAGACGGGATATAGAAGCTGCTCCGCAAGAAAGGAGAACAAAGTTTCGAGAAGACAGTGCTTCCCGAATTCCACCTCAGTCAGAGGAAGAACCAAGCTTAGTTTCTCCAAGCCACCAGATTTCCTTAGGTATGAGACATATTACTACTGGAAGAAGGATTTTGTTCGAATACTTAAAGGAAATAGGTTTTGTTATTGGAGATTTCATTAAGAATCAAGGGTGGAGAAACATGTGTTCCTTGGATGTTAAAATTTATCCAAACCTAGTCAGAACTTTTTATGAAAATATGAGGTTTGGAGAGAACTTTATTGAATCATCTGTTAAGGGAAAAAGAATTATTATATCTATTAAAATTCTTGGAAATGTTTTAGAAATGCCATTTGAGGGCACTGAGTACTTGGTCCTAAAAGACATAACTAAAGCTTTGCAAACAGTACTGGAAAGGACTGAAGTAGATGAAATTGGAATTCTCAAGGCCAGCACATTGTCAATTGAAATGAGAATTCTTCATAGTTTTATTAGTAGGATATTTTTACCCAGAACTGGCCGCTTTGATTGGGTAAGTGAGCGGGATCTCTGCTTCATGGAGTTTCTAATTAATGGTGACAAGATTAACCTGCCTGCTATCATGTTAAGTCAGATGAAAGAGGCAGTGAGAAAAGTTAAGGCATGTCGGCCATATAGTATGGTCCTCTCACTTTTCTTCCAAAGTGCTAACATTGACTTATCAGGAGAAGATAGCAAGACCCTCCTTCATACCGATACTTATATAGCCAAAACTCTTCAAAGGATGGGTTATTTATTATCTGAAGGAACTTGGAGAAAGAAGTCTGATGCTCCAATAGTCGAAGAAATAGAGAAAATTGAAGAGCAAGCTAAAATGGAGACCAGTGAAGGTGCTTCAATGCAAATTCCAGAGTCACAGCCACAACTAGGGTCTCCAGTTTAGATAGACTTTGATACTTCATGTCCAGATGTTTTAGTACCTGATATGCCTGATATGCCCCCTAGAATACCTATCTACTCTCAAGCTACCACTGATATTCCTGTTCACGGTCATGCTACTACTACTCCTATTGTGGATACATCAATGTTACAAAATTTCATTGCACAACAGTTAGGCAACTTGACTGAAACTATTAATTCCTCAATGTCTACTATGTTTAGAGAACTTCGCCAATCTGTTGATGAGAGGCTCAGTTAGTTCGGGGGACAGATAGATTATCTAAAAAGCAAAATTGATAACCTTGAAACCTCCAAGACTACAGCACATGCAACTGAGACAGATTTGCAACCTATTCTTCATTTGATCACTTCAAGTTCTGAAAAGATTGAGAAATCTATTACTCAAGTACTTGAAGCATATAGAGTTGAGATGGATAATTTAAGAATAAGAATGGGCTCAGTAGAAGTAGGCAAGAAAATGGAAGAGGACTACACTAGAAGTATTGGAATTGTAAGAGCAGAGTTCGGTGACTTAGAGGTTCAGCGGAAGCCTTTGCAAATGTACAAGCTTCGAAAATTCTCTCATTGTAAAAGGAAGTTGCAGAAATAAAAGAATCAATAGAAGATTTGGCTGCTTCCAAAAGCACAAAGAAAATAGAAGCCGAATTGAAATCTATCACCAGTTTTTTATGGAAAATGATGACTAAAATTGAAGATCTTCAATCTGCTCAAAGTATACCTCCTCCAACACCAATAGATCCCACTAGACCTAGGCCTCAATCATACTCTTTTGCTGGTCAGTCTGTTCATCCCAGACAACCTGCTCCACACTTTAGGCCATAAGGATCCCACAATATTCCACCATCTCATATTGTAAATGTTGACCCAATTGCCTCTCTACCTTTGGGCATCCAAATTCCGGGTCAACCCCCAAAAGTAAACTTAGATAGTGACTAAATGTATTGATTTTCACTTTGTACTTTTTATTGAACATCTTTGAAGTGGAATGAAAATACACTTTTTGTTTCTTAAAGTGTTCTATTTCTTTATGCAAATGAATGTTTTCATACAATGACTGATCCAATGATTGATTTTGCAATTAGAATTTCAGTTTAAATATGAGAAAGTGAAATTATCTCAAACAAATTTTAAATACTTTCTCATTCTATTTTAAAATCTGAGCTTTATTCTTAGTCTACCTTTTTGATTGATTGACAAAAAGGGGGAGAAAGTTGTGAAGTTATTGCATGAAAATGATAAAATATGTTCACATTTGTATATTTGCTCTGATACATAAAGATTGAATTGAAAATATTTGCTCTGATTCATAAAGATTGAAAGCTCTGGTACATAATGCATATGAAAGCTCTGATAAGTTCTGGTATATAATGAATATGAAAGCTTTGATAATGTTTTAAATGCTTTAACCTCGATACTTAATAAGCTATGAATATTTAAACTTCTGTTAGAAACTTTTGAGCTTTGAAGTATGAAATTGCATAGAAAGTATGTCAAAACATGGAGTATCTTATTGAGGGGGAGATTACCTCTCATTGTCCTAATTCTCCTTCCATAGTTTGGCACTAATTGAAGCAATTTTTTACTTGTTCATATATTCTTGCAAATACAGTTATATAAGTAATTGTAAAGTTTTATCTTGCTTTTACATGCCCAGTATTTTATCATCATCAAAAAGGGGGAGATTGTTGACCCCAAAAGTGATTTTGATGATAACCAAACATTGAAGCATGTACATTTATTTCTAACAACTCTTCAAGTGTTTTACAAGTTTTTGTAGGATGAGTTAATTGTTCAAACTTCAATGCCTACACCTTTGTTTCTTGTTTGAGTTGTATTGTATTGTGTTTCTGTAAAGAAGAACCTAATGAAAAAGCTAAGAAAATTATGTAAAAAGAGTTACTTCTATGTGTGTGCGTTAAAATTTAATTTGAGTTGGTATGATTGAAAAGTTGTAAGAGTATTGGTAAGAGTTTTTCTTTGAGTTCAATTGTAAAAATCCTGAAGAAGATACTCGAGCCGACCCAGCATGTTGAAGAGCCGACTCTACTTCATGGTGCGCAACAAGGATTCTGGTACGTAGCAATTCGAGCCGACTCAAAGGTAACCGAGCCAACTCCAGTGAATTCGAGTTGACTAGAATATGTCCGAGCCGACTCCTCCAAAGTCTAATTTTTGAAGATTTCTGAGAACAGCCAGGCGAGCCGACCTGAACTAGAAAGAGCTGACTCTACCTGACCGAATTTTGAAGATTTGAGAAAGTGAGCTGACACAAACTGCATCGAGCCGACTCTTCCAAAGTGATGATATCAGAACATGAGAAGAAGAGCCAACCAATGATCAAAAGAGCCGACTCCTCGAGTTCAAGATTTACAAAGAAATAAGTTTGAGCCTACCCGAGCTACAAAGAGCCAACTCGTCCAGAGTGAAGTTTTGCGTCCTGAGACAAAGAGTCGATTGTATTGAAGATTTGGTGACTCGACCTATCGACTCGAAGGATCCGAGCCGACTCAAACATCACTTTCAGGTATCCAACAGCTAGTTCCAGTATTTGTTTTTGAATTCCAAAAAGTGCTCCAACAGTCACAAACCACTTCCTAATGGTCTACAATGGCTAGAATTGCCTTGAAGTGATGGAAGACCTTATATTTGAAGGATTTGAACTTCTTTGAAGCAACAAATTAGAGAATTCTTCAAAGTTTAGGGAGCTACATTTAATATCCTACCTTCCAAAAAGAAAGAGAGCACAAGAGCATTCAAGCAAGCCTTCAAGTCTTCACCAATTTTGATCTAAAGCTTGAAGCAATTTTGGAAGAAGCCACTGAAGCAATTTAAGCTCATTCAAGTGCAAGTCAAGTGGACTTCTATCAAGCTGCATCAGCAACTATCCGACAAATTGAGTTTGTCATTTATTGTTGCATTTACTTCATTTCTTTTTCTTAATTGTTGTTGGGTAATTGGTGAGCCCGGTTGAAAAACCAAATAGGTTCTTAGTAAGCCTTGATAAAATCCAAGTGCTGGGTTCTTGGTGATCCTGGTAAAACCAAGTAGGTTCTTGGTGATCCTGTGAAAACCAAGTTAGGTTTCTTTGGTGAGCCTGTTCAAAACCAAAGGGTGTTGGGTTTCTTTGGTGATCCCGTTAAAACGAAAGTGTAGAGGTTTTGGATTGTGATCCTATAAAACAATCCGACTGTATTCGGGTGTGAATATAGTGGAAATCCCAAGTGGTATCTTGGGTAGTGGATGTAGGAGCTGGGTTGCTCCGAACCACTATAAATTTCATATGTTTGTGTTGTGCTTACTTGACTCTATTTAGCTTCTGCAATTCAATACTCTGTCACAGCACCTACCTCTTATATGGGATTTTTAATTGCACATTATATGCTTTAAATTTTCTAATTTCCAATTCACCTCCCTTTTGGGTAGCCACCTAGGCAACATGATCAGTGACCGAGGTCCCATCACACATCCACGCATTGTAGATGGCACAGGATACCCTGTACCTCTCAACGTTGTCTATTGTCCTGAAAGACTCCTTCAACCTTTGAAAGATTTCTTCCACTAGGCTTCCTCGAATTTGCGACTGAACTCATCATTCATCATCGCTAAAGTAATGCATTGGACAGTGATCCTGTCAGAGAGCCACTTCTGATAAGTCTCTTTGACCAAACCCTGAGCATTGGCAGCAGGGATCTCAGGTGTCGGATCCATTCATGCTCCAGGACAATCCTGAGCCTTCGATACCAGCTATCGAAGTTGGGTCCATTGAGCTTCTCGTTGTCAAGAAGAGACCGGAGTGACAGGTTGGAAGACATCTAAAAGGAAAACCATAACTAATTAGTGTATATGAATTATTAACCTAAAGACATGGACTTTAGTCTAAAGGTCCCTCCCACTATTTTGCACAGATTGGTAGCCTCTACCTCCAATCCGAGAAATTACTTTAATTCCTTAGCAGGTACTAGAGTCTAATAAACAACACATGAGCCCGACTTTGGCTGGCCCACCCATGCATGTCTAAAGGTAGGTTCTTCAACCAATTACTTCTCCAAGTAACCTTTAGTAATTGGGTTTTGCCCCAAGGAGCACTTCAATTGGCCTATGGGCCTCCTATTGAAGGTCCTGGTTAGGTCCAACCATTAACATGACAAAATTCAATGCTTCTAACTAACGAATAGTCAAGCCCGACTTTGGTCGGCTCACCTGACCACTGTTAAGAGAGTCGCACTGAGCCATCATATTAGGAACAGCAATTCCAATAGCCTAATGAACACCCGATCTTTGGATCTGCTGATGAACACTAAACTACTGGACACATTACTATCCCACTTAATGGGAGGCTAGGACTTGGTTATCTCCATAACTTTGTCCTTTTAAGGACCTAATAATTTAGAGGGTTTTTAAATAATGTGGACGAAGAGATGAGATAACATGGATCAATGATGGGGGACCCAAAACCCATCTAGATTTTCTTTTAATTTTCTAGATTTTTTTTTATTTCAGTTTAAGTTTTTTATCCCTGCTATTCCGCCTATTCCTATTATCCTAGTATTATTCTAGGTTTATTCTCGAGTTATTCCTCTGCTATTCATATCGTCTTCAACGTCCAGAATCGCCTAAACCTCCATTTTTCTTATTTTTTTCTTCCCGTTCCTCTAGATCCGCCACGCCTGACCACCGTCCACCTCCCCCTCCAGCGTCGATCTCCTCATGGAGACGCCGGCGAATCCCTCGGAACCGCCCACGGTTGCTCCCCCCCCACCCCCTGCTGCTCCATGCCCGTGATGCCCATGACGGCCATGTCCGTGATGCCCCCCCTTCTCCGCGCCCGACGCCCCTCCGCCCGGAATCGCCTCTAGCCAGCAACCCTGTGCCTCTTGCGATGCCCAACCGCCTTCGTGCCCAGCCGTGCTGAGTTTCTTCCAACCGAGACCACCTTGCTGCATCATTTTCCCTGGAGAACTTCATGTTCTTCGTAGTCCCCTTATACAAATCCTCAAGACTGCATGGCAACCGGTTCTCGATATGTGACGCCTTCAGTGACCGCTGGGACTTCAACAGCGACCCCTTCCTGCCGAATGCTAACCCGAAGAAGTCATCCCCGAACATCCCGCCGCCGAACCTCGATCCTCCCCTCATGCCGCCACCACCTCCCATGCTACCATCCACCTCCCTCCACGACAACCTCCGCCGCCATCTCCACAGTCGCTGGATCCCAATTGTCCAGGCCAAGTATCGGGAGCTCTTCATGCCGACTTCTGATCCATGGGCACCACCCGCGGGATGTAACGGCCACCACTGGCCCTGTGATCCGCTTGAGCTAGAGGTCGGAATCGCCGGAATAACTCACAGTGTGGTCAATCCCGTAGTCATCGCAGATCACCTCCCAAGACTTGGCCCCGATCTATGCCCCAAACCAAGTCGGATCCAAACCCATCGCCTGCTTAATCTTCTCTTCCACGGTCACAGGAGATAAACATGCACAGATTTCAGAGCGAAAGAATAGGCACGGATCTCAAAGCTACAGGATTAGGATTAATAAAATAAAATAAAATAAAATTTTTATGTATGTCCTACTTGGCTTTTAAGTCTTGTAAGCCTATAAAAAGGCACCCCCCTCTTGTAATAAATTAGTTAATCAAAATGAATTTTTGACGGGTCTTTTCCACTTGTTTGTGGTTCTGAGCTGAGGCCCATTTGCCTTCGTCCTTTGGGACGTCGAGGGGTGTGAGGCCCCATCTTGCCTTCGTCCTTAGGGACGTTGAGGGGTGTGAGGCCCCATCTTGCATTCGTCCTTCGGGATGTCGAGGGGTGTGAGGCCCCAGGTATCTCCATTCTCTCTCTATTTCCCCTCGTGACCTTGAGATTCATCCTAGCACCTCCAAGTATTGAGGAGGGCGTAATGCCTTAGAGGTGAGAGGTCTCTTCGTTAGGGTGAGTCCCAAGGTCCATGAGTTTTAGTTCCCAGTCTCCCATCCCCATCCTTCCTTCGCCACCTTCACCAATAAATTTTGAAAACAAAAGAGGTCAGCCATTTTAGGATTTAGTTTCTGAGTCGTCCTAATCCCGGGAGGCTTCTTAGCCCTCCCACGGTCTTAGTTTGCTTTAGGCCTTTCCCTTTCACAATAACCATGGGTTCTTCATTTCCGTCCCACATCAATCAACCTCCCACTAACAACATAAGTAATCTAGGAGGGTTACACATAACTAATGATCCATGGGCACCTAAAATTAGTCAAGACTGATTAACCTTGGGTGATTAGGGCTAACACGAGTCAATGAGCTATCTAATCAATCCTAATTGACCACATTAGCCAGGTAAGTGAGATCATGGGTTGGGTTATTAACCATCTTGTCTTAGACACCAACAGAGTTGACCAGGTAAAAGGTAGCCCCAAAGAACCATGATCACAATGCCAAACTTACCTCGACACCAATTGGTTCATCAGACTCGATTAGACTATCCTAAAGACTTGGGCTTTCCATTGAGCCACAAATTAGGTCCATTTAGATTATGGACTAATCAATTTAACTATTAAATAGATATAAAGAAGAAATCCTAACTCAATATTTGATTAGATTAGTTCTCTAATTAGTCCAATGCATCTAAACTTAGGTCTAACCCAATTAAGGACCTAATAGAAGCTAACCCATGACACATAAGGCTTATTGAAATGACTTAAAATCTTTTGAATCATATTCCTAGAGTTCTTAGTCATTCTTTATTCTCAATTAAGTTCAATAGCCTCAAATAAATTAAAATAATTTAAATTTATCATGTAAAATAATTTTACAACAAATTAAAATTTGAATTCACTGTATTTCAAAATTTTCATCCCAAGTGTCGACACTTCAGGAGCAAGTGTCGACTCAAGGCCTGAGATAGGGAAAAAAAAATAGAATGATCTATTTTCTGGACATGCTCATGTGTTGACACCTCAAAGGTCAAGTGTCGACACTTCAATATCAAGTGTCACACTTCAGGGGTAAGTGTTAACACTTCAACCTGTCTTAGAAGAAAAACAGAAACCAGATCTCAAGAATTTTTTCCATGAGTCGACACTTCAAAGGCCAAGTGTTGACTCACAACCTGAGACAATGAAAAACAGTGATTTCAAATCCAAAGTTTCACAAAACTTTCAATCAAAATAGATCAAAATAATCATTTTAGATCTTATCTAAAGTTGTTTTATGATCATGTCATTAGATTAAAACATTTTTAACCTATAGTTTTCTTTCTTCTTATTTTCTTATTTAAGAGTCAATCACAGCGGCACCCCTACATGCCATAAGAGACCCCATTGAATGGGAAGAGAGGGTCTTGTAGCCCTACTTCTCTCCTCTGACCGGACGGCCATGGTGAAGCACTCAATCCAAGTACTTAATAAAGAAAGGAGATGTTATTAGCATACTAGCATCATTATACTACAAAAAGGAACCTATTGCTCTAATACCATTGAAGGTGAAAAGCACTTACACCTAGCATACAATATGCAAGAAAACAGGGAAGAAAGATATGCATTTTAAAATATTTTTAAAGCATGCACAACAAAAGGCTCAGTAGATAGATCTAAATGATCTACCGATCAGCCCGTAAAAGGATCTAGCATAATGATCTAGCATGCATATAACATCAAAGCAAGAGAAACAGTAAATATAAAAGTACCATACCTTTATATGAAGAGAAAAGCAGTGGAAGTGCTGAAGAAGGAGGAGTGTGCTCGAGCCACACATGTGTCTGGCCTCTACAGGATATCCACACCTGGGCTCGACTCTGATCAACTCTGTCGGAGTGCTAGTTCTTCGGGATCCTTGGCCGATCTTCTTCTTCAAGGAAGACTAAGAGGAGAGCAAGAACCCCTTCCCAAAACCTGTCTTCCCAAGACCAAGTTCGATTGCTAGGTTGCTCACACCTAATCCCTAGAACTCTCACAACCCTTCTCTATCTTCTCTCTAGTAGTGTTGTAACTTTTAACATATGCAGCCTATACAATGACCCTCATTTATAGGTGTAGCCAAGAGAAGGAGAAAGAGGAAGGAGGAGAGATGAGGGGAGAGAATGGGGGAGAGGATCAAGGCCATACCAAATGGGTCCACCCATTAAGATAAATATGACTTTCATACCATATAACCTTGGAGCCAAAACTAGTTTGAATTTGAAATTCAAATCAGGTCAAAACTTATCCAAAATCCTCCCACAAAATCCTCCCAGAATTTTGTTCGTCACAAGAAGTGTTGACTCACGAAAATTGCCAAGTGTCGACCCTACAAAATTCCAAGTATCGACACTTGGAACCTGGTCAATCAAATTGACCTCCGGCGATGTCAAACGATTCTCAATCGTCGATTAGCCAAAAGATCAGATAGAAATCCTCTATGGTGTGTGACCCCATAGGTTCGAACACTAAGCTGGTAGCACTGAAACATTTCCAGTACCAGTCAAAGTCCTCATCGAGTAATGATACCCGATGTCCAGATAGGTCGAAGATGCAGAGCACCTCATCAAAACCTCTGGCATAAGGTTGCTACATAATTCATCCATTTGACCTTATAATGCTCAGCATGACCTAGGGTTCGACTGCTAACCCTAATTTGGTTTATCTAGATCATGTCTCAACCTCACAAGTTCAGGACTCCTCACAAGAACTACCCTGGCTAAGGTTTTACTGAATTGAGACATAGTGAGTCATTCACTCCAAACTATTTGGAGAGGTCAATTTCATCTTGATTCACCACCGCTCCACAAGTACTTGACTGCACCCAGAAACCTTCCATAACTGGATTAGAAATCTAGGTAGTTCGGTACCAAAGTACAATGAGTTGCTTGCAAGTTGCCATGGTAACCTCAGGTCTAAGGGACACATATACCCATATCCCTTCGCGAGCAACCCTTGGCAGATGGGAGCTTTGCAATTGGTCATGTTCAGTGAAATGTCATACATTTCACTTGCATGTCACACTAATATCTCTACACTTCTTGGTTTTGAGGATAATTAACAAATGTGACATACAACAACCTATACTTGATACATCGTCGTCCTATAACAATGTATCTCATTTGGTTATGAACCAGTTTAAGAACTACTTGATATATCCTCTTTCTATCAAACAATATAGCTCTAAGGACTCCATCATACAAGAGTTGATTTTAGAAAAATGTAAATATGATGAACAGTCAAAATAAATAATTTTTGTTTATTAAAAGAATTCATATACAAAATACAAAGATAGCACAACCATCTATAGCCTAGACGATTGGCTTTAGGACATAATTCCCAACAAGATCATGTCCTGTGGTCATGGTGGCTTGCTTTGGAAGGAGTGCAAGCTACCGCGCGGTCGAGCGACTAAGGCTGCAAGGGTCTTTGGCCATTATTTGGTGGCCAGAGATCGGTGCTAATGCTGCAACTGCTGCACGGCCATGGTCAGTGTCTACATCTGATAGGCAAGCATGGTGAACTGAACATCCACTAGGGGTGGTTGCGATGGATCAGGGAGCTCCTCTTTCGGGTTTTATGGGCCTCCATTGGAAGGAGGGCCTCCCATATGGCTAGGGGAGGCTTCCTGTGCATGTGTCACCACCATGCCCAAGTGGAGATGCTTTTGTGGTGGGGGGATTAGTTTGACTAACATTTCAGCATCCTACCCCCACTTCCTGGCATGCCAATCTGTTGCCACCTGGATCGTCATTACCTGTAGCTCTGGTGCGGTGTCGGGCGTCACCATCCTCGTTCGGGAATCCTGTGTGCATGCCAGGCCCTGCAAAAGAAAGAGAGACCTAGGTTGGGGATTTTGGTGGAGGCACTCTGATGATCAAGTCAACGGGTGATTTAGGGGAGCAGATCCTTCTCGGTGGATCCCGGTGAGGTCTCCATGTTCTGAAATTATTTTATGAGGAAAGAAAGTGAGAGAGAGTGGGAAAGGAGCATCGACGAAGAAGGATAGCTCGAGCAGGGTTGGTTGTGTCCGTGAGATTCTTCCGATGAATTCCCTGGTAGCCTTAGAGCATTTTGTCTGGTTTTCTCTCCCATATTGTGTGCCGACGGTTACCTTGCATGCCCCTCTGTTTGCTTGTAGCTTGCCCTCTAGTTTGCTATGACTTGCGTTGTTGTATTCGGTGTTGTTTCTTCTTTTTTGTCTTCGGTCGAAGGCTCCCTTTTTATCATGGAGAGCAGTGTTGCCCCTTGAGCTTGCTTCCCAGATGTTCCCTACTTGGGAGTGTCCTAAGGGTTGTCAACTGGTAGCATGCGGGAACTGTGCATGAGCTCCCCTTTCCTCCTCTGGGGTAGGGAGTTATGTCGCTGGCTCTGACATTCTGGTTGGTCACCATGTTTTGGGAAGCTTGGCAGAGCATTAGTATATGGGAAGCCGCCCAAGGGTTTGAATCCTTTGGCATGACCTTCTTCCTGTGGGTGATGCAGATGGTAGGTGGAAGGGCACCGTGCGTCGGATGGGATGTCCCTTCCTGATCGGCATAAGCTGGGGCCTGAGGGGATCTTGGTGCTCCGGCAAGGCATCTCCCTCTATTGGCCTTAGGCAGCGGGCCGTCGCCTGTCAGTCGTACCATTCCAGTGGCAGGATTTTGATGGAGACAACCCTCTTTTCCATCATGATTTGAATCTCTGTCGTCCCCCTTTCTTCAACTCGTGATAGTATGAGCTCGACCCCGATCGGGAGCTGACCTCGATAAGGGGGCTCACTTCAGCTCCTCGCTTGGGTACCATGCCCAGGTGGCATCTCCACCTATCAGTTGATAGCCAGCATCTAAATGGACTCAATGTCAACAAATACAGCCATATCAGTACACAAAGAAAATCTTAAAGAATTTTGTGATGGAGTCAACCAAGCCATTAGGTACACCTATGAACACTTATTGTAAACTTGATAAAGTTGAATCAGGTAAAATTGTTGATCAAAAATTGTATAGAGGTATCATTGGATCACTGTTGTACTTGACTATAAGTAGGTCAGATATTATTTCAGTGTATGTATGTGTGCTAGATATCAGTATGCTCCTAAAGAATCCATTTATTGGATGTTAAGCACATATTTTTATATTTGTTTGGCATAATTGTTATTGGACTATAGTACACTAGAGATTCATCAATTAAATTAATTGCTTATTTTGATGCTGTCTTTGCTGGAAGTAAACTAGATAGGAAAAGCACAGTGGTACTTATCAATTTCTTGGAGTTAATTTGATTTCATGGTTTAGCAAGAAACAAAATTCAGTTGCTCTATTTATAGTGGAAGCTAAATATATAGCAACTGAAAGTTGTTGTGCTCGAATCTTATAGATCAAACAATAACTCGAAGACTTTGACATTAAGTTAAATAAAATACCTAAAAGATTGATAACATAAGTGCAATTAATTTAACTAAAAATCGAGTTCAACATTAAAGAAGCAAACATATTGAAATAAGACATCATTTCATAAGAGATTATGTACAAAATGGTGATGTAATGCTTGATGTTGTGTGTACTAATAGACAATTAGCAGATATTTTCATAAAACCCCTTAGTGAAGATAGATTTTGCATGATCAAAATAGAATTAGGTTGATGCGGGAAGGAATATTCCTTGGAAAATGACTTCCTTGTCGGGTTGAGAAGGAATATTCCTTCCTTTGACCTGGTCTTCTTCTTGGTCACCTGGGCTTATGGGCTTCCTATGGGATGCCTCCCATGAATGGGCCTGGGGAACCGGCCTCCTTGGTGGGCTCCTGGACTGGAGCGCCTAGAATATTATCTGGTATCATGTGGCTCCATGGACCTGGTATATCCTTTGAGCATCTGGGGGGTATCATGGGCTGGGGCAGCATGCAAGGCCTAGAATGGCTGATGTGATATGCAGGTGTAGGTCTCTAGCTCTTGGATGAGGCCTCATAAAACTCTAGAACTGGGTATCCTTTTCTCTTGTACAAAATTTGACTAAAACAACATAACTTACTGGACTCTTACAGGACTCAGATACTTGTACAGGACTCATGAGGTTGAGACAAGGGATTTACTAGACTCAATTGGATTTCTTGCCTCAACTTATCACAGGACTCCATTATCAGACTTACTTTATTACAAAACTTGACACATTGTTAAGGGCTTAAAAAAATCCTATTCAGTAAACCAGATAGGGCCCAGTAATCTGTGTCAGATCCTGGTGCCCCGACCAATTCTCTCGAGATGGGTGGAACTCGACCCTGTCAATTAAGGGTCAATTCGACTCTCATATTGCTCACGAAGGTCTGAGTTGAGGTGCTGCAGATCCTCTCAGGTGATCCACGAGTCCTCAGAATCTAGCCAATCTTGCCATCGGATCAAATACCGTTGATAGCCTTTGTTCCGGGTATTGATGGCTTGATCATCCAGGATGTGCTTAATCCTTTCCTCACTAATAGGCCAGTTTGTAGGTGGACACTCTGGGGTGGGTACACTCTCAAGGGCAGGGATAGGTCCAAAGGGCTCGCTAAGTATCGCTGCTAGCTCCCGGTACTCCACACGGTTTGAAATATTGAAGGTTGAACTAATGCCTAACTCGGGTGGCAACTCGAGTACATAGGCATTAGATCCAACTCTCTTTATTATTCTAAAAAGTCCAGCTCCATGAGCATGTAATTTCTTTATGGTCCCTGGAGGGAACCGCTCAGGCCTAAGCCTGATCATCACATAATTCCTTGCAGAAAACTTTTTAGGTCTTTTTCAGGAATTAGCCAAGTTTTTATAGAGTTCATTACTTATGGTTATCTTTTGAATAATTTTTTTATGCAACTCCCTAACATGCTGTGCAAAGGACTCAGCAGACTCAAAAACTCGTGTATGCGAGGGTAAGGGGGTCAGATCAAGAGGTTTATTTGGTTTGTGGACCTCAAATGGACTTTTTCCTATGGACCTTTTGACAGAACTATTGTAAGCAAATTCGGCTCGGGGTAAAAGAAGGTCCCGATTCCCAGTATTTTCACCTACGAGGCATCTAAGCAGATTTCCTAAACTTTGGTTTACTACCTTGATTTGGCCGTCAGTCTGAGGGTGGTAGGCTGTGGAAAATTTGAGCTTGGTTCCTAATAAGTGCCAAAGGGTCTTCTAGAAATAACTGGTGAAACGAACATCCCTATCAGACATTATAGTCTTAGGAAGGCCATGTAACCTAACCACATGATCTAGCAAAAGTCGGGCTACTTTGGATGCATCAAAAGTTTGAGAGCACGGTATGAAATGGGCCATTTTCAAAAACCCATCGACCCTATATATATGGAGTCATGTTTTTTTAGGGTCTTAGGTAGGCCTAACACAAAGTCCATGCTAAGATCCTGCCATGGACGATTTGGTACGGGCAAAGGGGTATGTAATCCAGTGTTTTGCTTCTGCTACTTTGCAACAATACAAGTTCGACATCTGGACACTATTTGGCAACATCCCTTTTTAAACTAGGCCAAAAGAATTGGTCTTTTATAGCTAAGATAGTCTTGTTCCTACCAAAGTGACCAGCAAGGCCTCCTGCATAGGTTTCCTAGACTAAGAATTCTCTAAGTAAAGTCCTGGGAATACATAGTCTATTGTTTTTAAATAGATAACCATCTTGAAGAGTGTATTCACTATGGGTACTAGATGGTCCTTGGATAATAGATTTGAAATTTTCACTAAAGTCTGGACATGTCTCATATTCTCTTTTCAACCGGTCGAATCCAATGACTTCAGTGCTAACAGAGTTTAACAACAAGGCACGTTGACTAAGGGCATCTACTACCTTATTTTCGATTCCATCCTGGTGTTACAGTATAAAGGTATATACTTGTATAAACTCTACCCACTTGGCATGCCTAGGGTTTAACTTTTTCTGATAGTTTAAGAATCGGAGTGCTTCATGGTCAGAATAAAGGACAAACTCCTGGGGTAGTAAATAATGTCTCCAATATCTAAGGGCTTGTACTACCGCATAAAATTCTTTATCATAGGTTAAGTATTTAAGCTTAGCCTCATTAAGTTTTTCACTAAATAAGGCTACTGGATGATTTTCTTGGCAGAACTCCTCCTATGTCGACTCCCGATGCATCACAAGCTACCTCAAAGACTTTAGAGAAATCAGGTAACCTCAGGATAGGTGCTTGTGTCATCTTATCTTTAATCTCTTGGAAGGCTCTATCAGCTGCTTTAGTCCACTCAAAATTGCCCTTCCTAATACAGTTAGTTATGGGTGCCACAATGGTGCTAAATCCCTTGATAAATCTCCTATAGAAAGCGGCTAGACCATGGAAACTTCGTACTTCATGGACACTAGTGGATACTGGCCACTCTACTATAGATCTAACCTTTTCAAGATCAGCCGATACTCTGTCAGGGGTCACCACAAATCCTAGGAAGACAACTTTATAGGTCATTAAATCACACTTCTTTAAATTGCCATAGAGATTCTCCTTCCTAAGGGTTTGGCAAATCTATCTCAAGTGATCCAAGTGGTCTTCCTTAGTCCTACTGTAGATTAGGATGTCATCAAAATAAAGAACTATAAACTTTCCTATGGCATCCTTAGGACATGGGTCATAATTCTCATGAAGGTGCTAGGGGCATTAGATAACCCAAAAGGCATAACAACCCATTCATACAGACCATCCATGGTTTTGAAAGCACTCTTCCACTCACCCCCTGGTCTGATTCTAACATGATGATAGCCACTCTTAAGGTCAATTTTTGAAAAGATGGTTGCACCTCCCATCATATCCAACATATCATCCAATCAGGGGAGGGAAACCAATACTTCACAGTGATTTTATTTATGGCATGGCTATCGACACACATCTTCCACGTGCCATCTTTCTTAGGGTTTAATAGGGCTGGTATAGCACAAACACTTAAGCTCTCCCTAATAAACCCCTTTTTAAGGAGTTCACCTACCTGTCTTTGAAGCTCTAAATGTTCAGTTAGGTTCATTCTATAGTAGGGCAGATTAGGTAGGGTAGCTCCTGAGACTAAATCAATAACATGTTAGATGTCCCTTAGTAGTGGTAGCTGGTTAGGTAAATCATCAGGAAATATATCATTAAATTCACTTAAGATTTCCTTGACCTCCTGAGGGTACTCTTTATCAGATTGACTAGGTAATTCTTTTGCAGTTAACATCCAAATCGTAGTTCCCTCAGATATCTCTTTCTCTAGCTCTTTTGCAGTGATTAAATTAACTTCAGTTTTCTTCTCTTTTAGTGAGCTAGATCCTCTCTTAACTTTATCTTAGGGTGTAGTGGGGTTAATTGTAATCTTCTTTCCATGAAAGCTAAACATACATGTTTTTGATCGATCGTATAAGGTAGCATCATGATCATAAAGCTAGGGTCTACCTAAAATTATACTGCTTACTCCCATGGGCACTACATCGCACCACACTTTATCCCGATAAGATTGAAGCTGGATTTGGACTTGGCATCTAGACTTTATGGGTATGGATGTAGAGTCTATCCAAGAAACCTTATAAGGGCTAGGATGGGGAACTGGGTTTAAGCCTAGGGTTTTGAATACCTTAAGTGAAATGACATTCACACAGCTCCCACTATCATAATTATTTTGCATACCTTATCCCTAATTTTCATAAAGGTTTGTAGGATGTTAGTCCTATGCCAATCTTCCTGTGTTTTGGTCTAGGATAGGATCCATCTAACAACCCCTACTAGGTCAGATTAATCAAAATCCTCCTCATCTCCTTCATACTCCTTTATCAAGTCTGCCTCAGCTTCATAAACCTCTTCTCCCTCTTCATCATTGGGTTCAGGCTCCTCCTCCTCAAGCTCCCCTATGTATAAAGATCTGGTGGGACATTGGCTAGCATAATGACCTACCTTATTGCATCTAAAGCAAGCATTAGGGCTGGGGCTTGTGTTTTTCTGAAATGCTGGTGCCTAACCTTTGTCACTCCTAAAAGATGTAGAATTACTAGAATTGGGTTGACTCATACTTGGGTTGAGACAAAGTGGGGTAGGGTTAGGATGGGTTGGGTTAGGATTGGATCGAGTTGGATTAGAGTGGGGACGTGCTGGATTCGGATTTGGTCGGCCTGAGTTGGGGTTAGGTCGGGTTAAGTTAGAGCTGGGTCGGCCTGAGTAACCTGGGCTCTGGTTTGGTCTGAAACTAGTAGTGTTGGCCCTAAAGTTCTCAGGTCGATGAGCTAACAGTGCTTTTTGGAATCTCTCAAAATTTTTAGCTATCTGATAGGCCTGGTCTATGTGTTCAACTTTCATTAGGTACAGTTCCCTCTGAATATCCTCATGAAGGCCAGCTCTAAACCTGGATAAGGTCACTGATTCAGGTTCATCTAGAGCACACCTAAGGGCACATTCATCAAACTAGGTTATATTCTCTCTCACAGTCTGGGCTCCCTGTTTTAATCTTTGCCATTGGTATAGGAGACATTGTTGGTAGTATAGGGGAATATATTTTTCTCCAAGTTTTAACTTCATGGCCTCCCACGTGGTGATGGGAGGATGGTTTCTTTATCTGGTGAGGTTTTCTATGTGTTCCCAGTATAATCTAGCCTGCTCAGTTAGTCGAAGCTTGGCAAATTGACACTTTCTTTCATCACTCAAGGCATACCATTTAAAATATTGCTCCATGCCTCCTTCCCAATCTATGTAGACCTTAGGATCTAGGGTGCCATCAAAGAGGGGTGGATCTACTCTAATGCTCCTAAGGATTCTCTCATCATGGTCCTGGTCATCATGGTTGGGCCTTCTAGGGTTAGGATCCTGGTAGGGTTCCTAGCGTTGGACTCTCCTAGGGTTGTGTTCCACAAAGTGATCATGGTTTTGGGTTCTCCTAGGGTTATGAAAGGTGGAAATGGGTGAATCAGGATTAGGTTAAGTATTGGACTCTTGGATTCTTTATATGGTTCCTAATTAGTTTTCTACCTGGTCAAGCCTAGTGGTTAATTGGTCAAGCCTATTGGTTGCTTGGTTATTTGATTGGGTCATTTGGTCAAATCCCTGATTTATTTGTGTGGTTAACTAGGCAATCTGATTTTGGGATTGGATATTGGATTGGTCGAACCCATGGTCCATCTTGTCAAATCATTCAGTCAAGGCCTTCATGAAAGTCTCTAGAGTGGGTTCCATGGTTGAGCTAGGTTGGGTTTAGACCATTGGTATTGGGTTCCTAATCTAGTGGTCATGCAATCATTCAATCAAGGTGGTATGATGCAGTCAAGCACACAAAGGTTAGTATGGACTACAGTTTGCTAGACCTAGAGCCAAAGTGGAATGGGTCTACTCAACTTACACCCAACTCAACAACTAATCATTCCACTGGCCAGGTAAGAGGTGGGGTGATAGGAGGCTCCCCTGCCTTTGACAGGGTCCTAATTAAGTAACCACCAGTCCTCTTAGGGCATTTGCCTCTGGACCTCTAGCCTTAGACATCAGTTTCTAGTAATAGTTGGAGGATTGAGTGCACTAGTTTACCCACACAACTCAGACCCGACATGTTGGTGTCCCTAAGATCATAAGAGCAAATTAGGTTGCTAATTGATTTTAATTAAGGCTTGGGTTCTGATGCTGGGTGGTTGTTTTGGTCCTAGGATAGGTGATGAAATCCTGCCCTGATCTGAGATAGGAAATTGCCCTTGAGATTAATTGAATGAGATGATGAACACATAATGAATCCTGATGCAATCTAATAACAATCAGAGAATAAAAATATTTTTTTTGTTTTTTTATAAGGTGACAAATTTAATTTAAGTTGGTTAAGTTATCAAACAAAATTGGCTTGGGTGAATTAGGGTTTGGAAGTGAGTTAGGTTTGGTTCAGTCAGGTGTGCAGAAATCACAAATTTAGGAATCCTGGTTCGTATTGATGCAGTAGGTGTACAAGTTTTAGAGTAGAAAGAAAATCCAAAAAAATCTCAGAATAGAGGATTAATAGTGGAGATGATCCCTGCCAAATTTCATGTAAACTAAAATTCGGATGATAATGCAATACCTAAGGTTTTAGACTATGTGCAAAAAATCAAGATTTCTATTAGGGTTTCTAGAATGCAGATTTTTATAATTTTTGTTTTGATAAAAATAATTAAAAATTATAAAAATTATTAGGACTAAATATAGAATATTACATACAAATCTCAGAGGAAAATAGAATTCCTAAGTTGACAAAATAGACTAAAACTTAGACCCCTAATGCAGATGACAGGATGCAGAAAAATAAATATGAGTGCTTTTGTTGTTTTAATAAAGATGCAAGCTATTCTAAACCTGCTCTGAAACCAAACTGGTGCAGCATGACTCTAAGACTGACATGAATACAAAAAAACTATAACTATTTCTTTTGTATTTTTTTAGAGATTTAATTTGGAGGCTAAAGTCCCGAAATCAAGTAAAGACTAGCAGGCAGACTAGTAATTAAAAGATCAAATAGACCTGCATATGGACTCATGCATAATAATAAAAAGGAGGACCTCGAGGATTAAGAAACCCCCGATTAGGATAGTGTACCTTTAATAAAATCAAAAATCAGGAGGGGGAAGGATTGTACCAAACAACAATTTGAAGATCCTGCCGAAGACGAATCACACAGCACTCTAGATCATCGCTGGAAGATAAGCCTGTTGTCCTCGGATCAGTTAGCTATCTTTGGTTAGTCCAGGAAGCAAAGAGGCCCTCCTCTTTAGAGGTGAATATCTCAGGGATCCTGTAAACATCAAAGGTCAGTCAGAAAGCAAGTAAGAAAGCAAAAGTATAGAATTAGGGTTTGAAGAAAGATGGAATTAGGGTTTGCTGGAGCTGGTGGCTGGGAGGTTGAAAAAGTCTCCTTTCTTGTGGGTGGCTAGGGCTTCTTCAATTTGGGCATCTTAGGGTTTTGAAGAAGGTGCTTTGGGCGGCTAGGGCTAGAAGGAATTAGGGCACACAAGTTACTCACACTCACTTCAAAGAACACAAAAAGCTAAGAAAATTTCTCTAGAATTTTATTTCATGAATAAAAGTTGCTTACAAGAGGGGGAGGAGTGGGGTATTTTTAGGTTCATGCAGGGTCCTCTCCTTGTTAGGATTACATAGTTTGGTTAGGAAGAGGAGTACAAAATTTGCTTGGGAAAAGGATTACAGAATTTGAAACAAACTACACTTCCTTGTTGACTTGGTAAAGGACTTCCTTGTTGGGTTGGGAAGGATTATTCCTTCCTTTGACCTGGTCTTCCTCTTGGTCGCCTGGGCTTGTGGGCTCCCTATGGGACACCTCCCATGAATGGGCCTGGGGCTCCGGCCTCCCTGGTGGGCGCCTGGGCTGGAGCGCCTAGAATATTCCATGGTATCATGTGGCGCCATAGACCTGGTATATCCTTTGAGCATTTGGGGGGTATCATGGACTGAGGTGGCATGCAAGGCCTAGAATGGCTGATGTGATATGCAGGTGTAGGTCTCTAGCTCTTGGGTGAGGCCTCATAAAACTCCAGAACTGGGTATCCTCTTCTCTTGTACAAAATTTGACTAAAAGAATACAACTTACTGGACTCTTACAGGACTCAAATACTTGTACATGACTCATGAGGTTGAGACAAGGGATTTACTGGACTCAATTGGATTTCTTGCCTCAACTTATTACAGGACTCCATTATCAGACTTACTTTATTACAAAACTTGACACATTGTTAAGGGCTCAAAAAAATCTTAATCAGTAAACCGGATAGGGCCCAGTAATCTGTGTCGGATCCTAGTGCCCCCACCATAGGCATAATTGACCCCTTTGATTAAAACCCTTTCAAATTCCTTGTTGATTTATTTCAAATGCTCAAAATCTTCTTATAACATCAACTTTTATAAACCCTAGACCCCCTTGATTTTTTGCAAATTTATTGGAATTTATTTTGAATTTTTTTCTAATGTTGACCAAGTGTCGACATTTGGAAATTGCCCAAGTGTCGACTCACCGAAGTGTCGACACTTGGGCAAATTCCAAGTGTCGACTCAAGAATGATTCAACATTATTTCTATTTGCCCAAGTGTCGACTCAAGAATGATTCGACAGTATTTCTAGGGCATCCGAACCTTTGTTTTTTCATTCTTTTTTCAACTCTCCCCTCTCCATTGTGGTCCCCAACTCTTCCAATCTTTCATAAATAGTGCTCTTCTGATCCTAACCTTCCACTTTTGGCAAATCCCTCTTGCTTCCCTTTGTTTAGTCCGGCTTTCCCTTTTTTCCAACCAGTTTTTCATCCAATTTTTCTCTCTTTTCGGTCTATTTCCCCTTGCATTTGGCCCGTTCTTCCTTCCGATCCAACCCTAGCCATGTTAGCGAGCATGCATCCTAGGAAGTAGATTGCCTTCTGTAAGAAGAGAACCCACTTCCAAAGAGGTGAAGCAAGCTCAGGTGAGAGGAGATCCAAGGCCCGTCATGACCTCGTTGAGCATTATGAGCAGCCAGAGGATTAGCAGGCAGCGGTTAGTCACCCCCTCGATAGGTATTTCCCCTGCAGTGGAGAGAGTTGCAGGGAAAGTGATCATGTGCAAGAGGAGGATTGATCTATAGCTCTAGGATTCGAAGGGGTTTATCATCAAAGATTTACTCAGATCAGCTAGCCTAGTCCATTTTTATACCATGAGAGAGAAAGGTATTACCCACATTTGATGCATGAGTTCTATGGGAGTTTGGATGTATGGCATCAAGTGGATGGCACAGGTTAGAGGAGTGGAGATCCCGATTACACTAGAGACTATTAGTAAAGTATAGGAGATTTCGCTTCGTGGCTTGGCCACGAACTGGGTAGGTGACAGGGATGTTGAATTCAGGTGTATACGAGAGCATGAGGACACTAGAGGTGTATCACAGTGTCAGTGAATTAGTAATCTCTAGAGATGAGAGTGCTCCATCATATCATTGCTAGGATCTTGGTCCCGAAGATAGGTGGATTTGATTTTATCAATAAGCGGGAGTTGGTATCGATGGTCACTATGAGATAGCAGACGGCCATCAATCTTCCTATTATTATTGTTCACCAGATGGGTGAGGCAGCCAACTAGTAGGGATTGTGCCTGCTTTGTGGTATGGGATTGACCAGGATGTTCAAGGCATTTGGTATACCTCTGGAGGATGAGGCCTCCTAGGAGATTCTCCACACTGATACAAATGGGGAGAAATCTCTATGTCCTATGGGCTACAGGAAGATCGCTGGCAGATAAGTACTCATATTTTATCAATTTTACAGATGATTTATCTAGGTTCGGATGTGTGTATCTTATGAAACATAAATCTGAAGCCTTTGATAAATTTAAGGAGTATCAAAGTATGGTCGAAAAACAAACCGGGAAAAGTATTAAAGTTCTTCGTTCTGATCGAGGAGGAGAATACTTATCCACGGAGTTTTTAGACTATCTTAAAGTTAATGGAATTCTTTCTGAATGGACCCCTCCTTATACACCACAACTAAATGGCATAGCGAAAAGGAGGAATCGTACCTTATTAGATATGGTACGATCCATGATGTGCTTCACAAATTTATCCATTTCCTTCTGGGGTCATGCACTAGAAACTGCTGTTTACATTCTGAACAAGGTACCTTCTAAATCCATTGTTAGTACTCCATATGAAATTTGGAGTGGAAAGAAATTGTATCTTAAATATTTTAAGGTATGGGGATGTCCAGCTTATGTTAATAGAAATTTTGGACATAAGTTGGAACCTAGAGCGGATAAATGTCTATTTGTAGGATATCCTAGAGAAGGTAGAGGATATCTGTTTTACCATCCTACTGAACAAAAGATTTTTGTCAGCAGGCATGCCACTTTTCTAGAAAAAGAGTTCATTTTAGAAAAGGGCAATGGTAGAACTGTTGAACTTGGAGAAGTACAAGAAACACAGATAGACAGTTCTCAACCATTAGAACATATAGTTAGGACAGAACCAGAACACAAAACTCCTCCCTGTAGGTCTGATAGAGTGCCACGGGCACCTGAGAGGTATGGTTTTATTATTGAAAATAATGAAGCCCAAGTCATTCAAAATGATGAACCTCTGACCTATACGGAAGCTATCTAGAGTACTGATTGAGATAGATGGCAAGAAGCCATGGAATCCGAGATAGACTCTATGTATGTAAACCAAGTATGGTCTTTGGTCGATGCACCAGAGGGTGTTAATCCTATTGGGTGCAAATGGGTCTATAAGAAAAAGATTGGGGCTGATGGCAAAGTTGAAACCTATAAAGCCATATTAGTGGCATAAGGTTTCAGACAAAAACAGGGAATTGATTATGATGAAACATTCTCACCTGTTGCCATGCTCAAATCAATCCGAATTTTACTTGCTATAGCAGCATACCATGATTATGAGATCTGGCAGATGGATGTGAAGACTGCATTCCTCAATGGTTTCCTTGAGGAAGAAGTCTACATGTCACAGCCAGAAGGTTTTATTTCAAAGAATAAACCTAATCAAGTATGCAAGCTAAAGAAATCCATTTATGGATTAAAGCAAGCTTCCAGGAGTTGGAACATCCGCTTTGATGAAACTATTAAAAGGTTTGGTTTTATCAAAAATGTGGATGAACCCTGTGTTTATAAGAAGACTAGTGGGAGTGCCATAGTCTTCTTGGTTCTGTATGTAGATGGCATACTCCTCATTGGGAATGATATCCCAATGTTACAATCAGTCAAGGTTTGGCTATCAAATCAGTTTTCCATGAAAGATTTGGGAGAAGCATCCTATATACTAGGTATTAAGATCTATAGAGATAGATCTAAGAGGATGCTAGGTTTATCCCAATCTAGGTACATTGACTTTGTGCTGAAAAGATTCAGCATGGATGGAAGTAAAAGAGGTTATCTTCCTATGAGTCAAGGCATACATCTTTCTAAAAGGATGTCTCCTAAGACACCTGAAGAAAGAAATAGAATGAATTCTATACCCTATGCTTCGGCAATAGGGTCCATAATGTATGCCATGTTATGTACCAGGCCTGATGTGGCATATGCTTTAGGCATTGTCAGTAGGTTTCAGGCTGATCCAAGAGAGGATCATTGGAAAGCAGTTAAAAATATTCTTAAGTACCTGAGAAGGACTAAGGATATTTTTCTGGTTTATGGTAGTTCTGATCTTAAACTAGAAGCTTATTCTGATTCTAGTTTTCAATCAGACCCTGATGATAGCAAATCCATTTCGGGATATGTTTTTACCCTAAATGGTGGAGTAGTGAGTTGGAAGAGTACCAAACAGCAGACTGTAGCTAACTCAACCACAGAGGCAGAATACATAGCTGTCAGTGAAGCCGCCAAGGAAGCAGTCTGGATGAAGAAGTTCATCACAGAGTTGGATGTTGTTCCTGAGATTGAAAACCTAGTGCCACTTTACTGTGACAACACTGGGGCTGTTGCTCAAGCTAAGGAACCAAGAGCTCATCATAAGTCCAAGCACATTCTGAGACGCTTCCATCCCATTCGAGAAATAATAGAAAGAGAAGATGTCTACATAAATAGAGTTGATACAAAGAATAATGTAGCAGACCCGTTCACTAAGGCTCTACCACAGTGAGAGTTTGATCGCCACCTCGATTGTATGGGATTAAGATTTAAAGGCGATTGGCTTTAGTGCAAGTGGGAGATTGAAAGGGATATGCCCTACAAGCCAATCTATGTTGTATCTCCCAAACCATTGTAATTGACAATATTCTAAATAAAGGCATTATTTTTCAACATACGCTGTGTTTATATTATATGATGAACCACATAGATTAGGGCTATGATTTTAGGGTTATGATGAGATCATACCAGTGAGACCTAAAATCTTAAAACCTTAATATAAAGTAATCCTAGTCAAAGGAATCCTGAGTAGGGGATCAGGGTTTTCCGGTAAGACTGGCACATCCCATGTATACTGGAAAGGGTGACTGCTCTTACAGTCACTTGTGTATGACACTAATACTGGGATGTGGGTGCTCATTGGAGAATGAGCTCACTGATATGATCCAACATGAGAACATCTAATGGGGTCTTAGCTACATGTCAATAGAAGGTTCTCATAGTGGGAGTGGTACAAGTAATCCTTTGACCTGAGACTGCCATAAGTACCTTATGTACATGAACCCATGCTTTGGTTCAATCCTAATCATGACACTGAGTCATGCACAGGATTGATACTGGGAATGGTGAATTGGATATGAAGGTAATGAGTAGGTCAACAAGGAATCAATCACTCTTAGTAAGAGGAGATTGCATCCAGCTAGTTAACAATTGGATGATGATTCAGGGAATCTTTGATCAAAGTAAAGATATTAGAGATGGTTTCTAATATCAAGATAATTGAATCATCAATATAAGATTGAGCTAGAAATAAATATAATATTGGATTTGACATATATCCATATCCATAGTTATATTTTGGGTGCAGGCTGATCGAAAGATTTAATTATACGGTAACTCTCTACTGAAGGGTAATTTTGGTATTTCACCAGAATTATCATATCTTCCGGGTAGACATGAGACGTTGCTAGATGCCAAACTTGTCTCGTGGGTTGATCAAATTCAAAGATCACTTATTAGGAAGAGTCCTAATTGATCAAATCGGGTAAGCCCGGTTTGACCTAAATCGATTAGAAAGAGTTCTAATCAAATTAGGTCAACTTGTATTCGAACCCACTGCTGGCTAAATGTGGAACCCAATGGGTCACACACTTAAGAGGATTGATCAAGAGTTTAATTTGGAATTAAATCATCTTTGCAGGATAACACTCTAGCAGGTGTTGCAAACCCTAGCTTCTATTCGAATCGGATTCGAATTAGGGTTCCGGATTGGTTCAATTTGGATTCTAATTGGATCTAATTAGACCCTAATTATGAAAATAGGGATTATGGCTAACCCTATTGGCTAGCCATGCACCTAGGCTAGCCCCCTCCCGCCCCTTAACATTTTTCATGCCAAAATGCCAAGAGTCCATGTGCTAATGGACTCTTGGCGCGCCATTTGGAAGAGTCCATGGCGCATGGACTCTTAGCGCACCCCACTTAATTCTCCGATGAATTAAGATAGGGCGGCCTCCTTTCTTAAAAATTAGTGCCTCACCTGTGTGCCCTTGGATGGGAATCCAATGGCTGGAAAGTGTTTAAGAAAGAAGAAAAACGCTGACTCTTCCCGGGCGCGCGAAATAACATCTCCTCGGAGATGAAAAGTCGTGACTCCTTTCCTTTTAAAACACCGCATTTTTTTCTTTAATAAAAGCCGTGGGATTTAATCTGGAAGGCTGTGAGATGGGAGGATGGGGCGTGAGAAAATGAGAAAGGCATGAGAAGGAGTTTACGGAGAGTTTTGTAGGCGCCTCTCTGAAAACTATTTAAGGGGCAGGAAAGATCAGAACCGGGTTAATGTTTTCTTTTATTCTTTCTTCCTCTCCTAAAGACTCTTTTATTCTTTTCTTGCTCTTGCACTGTTTCCTTTAAGGAGTACACCTCTGTCGAAACTCTGCTACTGAACAAGAATAAGAGTAAAAGTCTCCGACGATAAAGGAAAGAAAGAAGTTCTGATTTATTCCTTCTTTCTTACATTAAGACATTATTGTCTTAATTTCTCCTCCAACTTAAGATAAGCCTATGTCCTCTTAGGACAAGGTCTTTTCTTCAAGACAAGGGTGTCTAAAGGGCCAAGGTCTTAGTGGAAGGAGGAGAAGAGATCAAGGAAAGGAAGGCTACCTCTTGTGTGGAAGAATTCAAGCCATAATCCGAGCAATTGAGTTCTAAGAAGAAGAACTCAATTGGAGGGACCATTGAAAAGAAGTTAGTGTTTCTTGATCATTGCTCTGTGTGGATCACCATCGGAGGGCGGACACCTGGATGCCTGGTGAATTCAATTAGCCCCTTCAACATCAAATTTGTTGGAATTAGAGATTACAGGTTGGTACCCCAATCCTAATTTACATAGATATGCTTGCCATATGTTCTAGTCTTATTTAAGGAGTTCCTGGTTTAGGGTTCTTGGTGTGAATTTAAGTTTCCATTTTTGAAATTACACTTCCGCTGCGTTGCACCGGAACCCAACAGTGGTATCAGAGCCACCTTAATTAGGACTATAATCTATGATATTTTGTGTGTTACATATTAGGGTTTTTTAAGTCCTAATATGCTATAACACTTAGCATATTTTTTTGGTTGCATATATATTTTGGTGTATGCCACTAGTTAGGGTTTTTCACTCAAACCCAAATTATTATAGAGATATGATTAGTTTTGAAGTCATCATACTGAAATAAGGTTGCCCTGGCATAATGGTGGATCCATTATGTGGTAAATGGTTGTCCTAGTATGATGACACACTTAGCACATAATTGTTTATAAGAATGATATGATTGTGATATGTTCTATTAGAATGTGCTGGCAATTTTATAAAACCCTCCTTTTAAAAATTATATTAAGTCATAGTATATTTAACTAATAAGCATCACTAGTCATGATGAACAATTGATCATTCGATGTCTAGAAAGGTGGTTCTGGGAAGGTAAAGAGAATTGTGATTTTTAATTGGTTCCATTGACTGACCTGGCCAATTTTTATTGGTGTTTAGGAAAGCAACGGGGGGACTCCCACATCTCTTCCACTTGCCTGGCCGATTTGATTATATTTAAATCTTGACTAAAATGCTTAGTGTTAAAAATACTATATATTGGCCTTCCTTCATGCTGGATCATTATTGTGTTATGAACCACATTAGGTTTGTTGTGTTATCTACAAGACCTAATATGGTGATTGACATAATACTAGTCTAGTACACAGATATGCTAACAGTATATTCAGTATAATGCCTTGTTGTGTTATCTACAAGGGCATTATATTTGAGTATTGACTGTATAGAAATGAAAGGGTCTTGACTTAACTAGAACATTATGGTTTGTTGTGTTTTTCTGCAAGACTAATAATGTTCTAGAGGCCAAGTTATTTTTGAGAATTATATGAGATATAATTGGAAGAGTTTCCTACCTTTGAGCTTATAAAAGATTTGTTGTGTTTTCTGCAAGATCTTTTATAAGTTATTAGGATCTCAATCTCACTAAGAAAAACTGATCAGGGTTCTTCTCGATTATCATAGTGAGGGCTATGATTTTTGATAAAATAGTGGGAGACATAATTAAATTGAAGACCTAATTTAATTATGTAAGTCATTTCATGGTTGTTTGCTTATGTATTGTTCTTTATTAAATGTAGATAAATGGCATCATCATTATCACTGCGAAGTATCTTAGATATCAACAAACTGACTGGTCCAAACTATATGGACTGGTTGAGAAATTTAAAGATTGTGCTGAGTTCAGAAAAACTTTCTTATATTCTTGATACCCCTAGTCTTAATCCACTAGGGGATGATGCCACACAGGAAGATATGGCCACATACAGAATGTGGCAGAATGACTCCCTCACTGTCAAGTGTATCATACTGGCCTCTATGACCAATGAGTTACAGAGACAGCATGAAAGCATGGATACTCAATCCATAATGCTCAATTTAAAAGAGCTTTATGGAGAACAAAGCAGAACTGCTAGATACGAAATATCTAAGCAGTTATTCCTTGCTAGGATGACAGAGGGAACATCCGTTCAGGATCATGTTCTGAAGGTAATTGACTTTATCACCAGATTGGGTCAATTAGGTTTTATTATGGATGGGGAGTTGAATCAGGATTTAATCCTGCAATCACTCCCGGAGTCATTTTCTCAGTTCGTCTTGAATTATCACATGAACAAACTGAACACTTCTTTGCCTAAGCTGTTAAATATGTTAAAAATAGTAGAGAGCCACGTTAAGAAAGAAAAGGCTCCACTTCTTCTTGTTGATAAGACCAATAAGAAGAAATCAGGCAAAAAGGATTTTAATAGGAGGCTAAACCCTAAGGGTGGCATCGATAAGAATAAGAAAGGAAAGAAGGCCTCAAAACAGTCAACCTATTTCTTTTGCGGCAAAGCGGGACATTGGAAAAGGAGTTGCAAGGCTTACCTTGCAACTGTGAAGTCTGGGGCGGCAGATGCACCAAAAGGTATGTATGAGATACATGCTATATTGACATTAAATTCGTCTATATCAAATACTTGGGTATTGGATACCGCTTGTGGTTACCATATATGCAAATCTTTGCAGGACCTCCACAAGCTTAAAGTATTGAAGGAAGGTGACTTCAATCTCTATGGTGCTAGTGGTGATATCATCCAAGCAGAAGCTGTAGGGACCTATATTCTGAAGTTGCCTTCAGGGAAGATCTTGGAGTTAGAAAATTGTTACTATATGCCTAAGATTATTAGGAACATTATATCTATTCCTTTGTTATTAAAACAAGGATATGTAATGGATGTAACGAGCACTGGTTGCTCGATAATATTATCTAATAAAATTATTTGTTCTGGCATATTTAGCAATGGACTCTTAACTCTTTCTTCCAATGATAGTGTTTTTCATGTCAATAATAAAAGAAAAAGAAAAGACTTTAATGATACTTTAGTTTGGCATCATCGACTTGGTCATGTTAATGAGTCTAGGATAAGCAAGTTATACAAGAAAAAATTTCTTGATCCTTATGAGTATGAATCATTAGGAACTTGCGAATCATGTCTCATGGGTAAGATGACCAAGACTCCATTTACTGGACATGGAGAAAGGTCAACTGAGTTATTAGGACTTATACATACTGATGTATGTGGTCCATTGACAACTCAGGCCAGAGGTGGATACTCATATTTTATCACTTTTACAGATGATTTATCTAGGTTCGGATGTGTGTATCTTATGAAACATAAATCTGAAGCCTTTGATAAATTTAAGGAAAATCAAAGTATGGTCGAAAAACAAACCAGGAAAAGTATTAAAGTTCTTCGTTCTGATCGAGGAGGAGAATACTTATCCACGGAGTTTTTAGACTATCTTAAAGTTAATGGAATTCTTTCTGAATGGACCCCTCCTTATACACCACAACTAAATGGTATAGCTGAAAGGAGGAATCGTACCTTATTAGATATGGTACGATCCATGACGTGCTTCACAAATTTATTCATTTCCTTCTGGGGTCATGCACTAGAAACTGTTGTTTACATTCTGAACAAGGTACCTTCTAATCCGTTGTTAGTACTCCATATGAAATTTGAGTGGAAAGAAACTGTATCTTAAATATTTTAAGGTATGGGGATGTCCAGCTTATGTTAAAAGAAATTTTAGACATAAGTTGGAACCTAGAGCGGATAAATGTCTATTTGTATGATATCCCAGAGAAGGTAGAGGATATCTGTTTTACCATCCTACTGAACAAAAGATTTTTGTCAGCAGGCATGCCACTTTTCTAGAAAAAGAGTTCATTTTAGAAAAGGGTAATGGTAGAACTGTTGAACTTGGAGAAGTACAAGAAACACAGATAGACAGTTCTCAACCATTAGAACATATAGTTAGGACAGAACCAGAACATAAAACTCCTCCCCGTAGGTCTGATAGAGTGCCACGGGCACCTAAGATGTATGGTTTTATTATTAAAATAATGAAGCCCAAGTCATTCAAAATGATGAACCTCTGACCTATACGGAAGCTATCTTGAGTACTGATTGAGATAGATGGCAAGAAGCCATGGAATCCGAGATAGACTCTATGTATGTAAACCAAGTATGGTCTTTGGTCGATGCACCAGAGGGTGTTAATCCTATTGGGTGCAAATGGGTCTATAAGAAAAAGATTGGGGCTGATGGCCAAGTTAAAACCTATAAAGCCAGATTAGTGGCAAAAGGTTTCAGACAAAAACAGAGAATTGATTATGATGAAACATTCTCACCTGTTGCCATGCTCAAATCAATCTGGATTTTACTTGCAATAGCAGCATACCATGATTATGAGATCTGGCAGGTGGATGTGAAGACTGTATTCCTCAATGGTTTCCTTGAGGAAGAAGTCTACATATCACAGCCAGAAGGTTTTATTTCTAAGAATAAACCTAATCAAGTATGCAAGCTAAAGAAATCCATTTATGGATTAAAGCAAGCTTCCAGGAGTTGGAACATCCGCTTTGATGAAACTATTAAAAGGTTTGGTTTTATTAAAAATGTGGATGAACCCTTTGTTTATAAGAAGACTAGTGGGAGTGACATAGTCTTCTTGGTTCTATATGTAGATGACATACTCCTCATTGGGAATGATATCCCAATGTTACAATCAGTCAAGGTTTGGCTATCAAACCAGTTTTCCATGAAAGATTTGGGAGAAGCATCCTATATACTAGGTATTAAGATCTATAGAGATAGATCTAAGAGGATGCTAGGTTTATCCCAATCTAGGTACATTGACTTAGTGCTGAAAAGATTCAGCATGGATGGAAGTAAAAGAGGTTATCTTCCTATGAGTCAAGGCATACATCTTTCTAAAAGGATGTCTCCTAAGACACCTGAAAAAAGAAATAGAATGAATTCTATACCCTATGCTTCGGCAATAGGGTCCATAATGTATGCCATGTTATGTACCAGGCTTGATGTGGCATATGTTTTAGGCATTGTCAGTAGGTTTCAGGCTGATCCAGGAGTGGATCATTGGAAAGCAGTTAAAAATATTCTTAAGTACCTGAGAAGGACTAAGGATATTTTTCTGGTTTATGGTGGTTCTGATCTTAAACTAGAAGCTTGTTCTGATTCTAGTTTTCAATCAGACCCTGATGATAGCAAATCCATTTTGGGATATGTTTTTACCATAAATGGTGGAGCAGTGAGTTGGAAGAGTACCAAACAACAGACTGTAGCTGACTCAACCACAGAGGCAGAATACATAGCTGTCAGTGAAGCCGCCAAGGAAGCAGTCTGGATGAAGAAGTTCATCACAGAGTTGGGTGTTGTTCTTGAGATTGAAAACCCAGTGCCACTTTACTGTGACAACACTGGGGCTGTTGCTCAAGTTAAGGAACCAAGAGCTCATCATAAGTCCAAGCACATTCTAAGACGCTTCCATCTCGTCCGAGAAATAGAAGAAAGACAAGATGTCAACATAAATAGAGTTGATACAAAGAACAATGTAGCAGACCCGTTCACTAAGGCTCTACCACAGCGAGAGTTTGATCACCACCTCGATTGTATGGGATTAAGATTTAAAGGCGATTGGCTTTAGTGCAAGTGGGAGATTGAAAGGGATATGCCCTACAAGCCAATCTATGTTGTATCTCCCACACCATTGTAATTGACAATATACTAAATAAAGGCATTATTTTTCATCATACGCTGTGTTTATATTATATGATGAACCCCATAGATTAGGGCTATGATATTAGGGTTATGATGAGATCATACCAGTGAGACCTAAAATCTTAAAACCTTAATCTAAAGTAATCCTAGTCAAAGGAACCCTGAGTAGGGGATCAGGGTTTTCCGGTAAGACTAGCACATCCCATGTATACTGGAAAGGGTGACTGCTCTCATAGTCACTTGTGTATGACACTAATACTGGGATGTGGGTGCTCATTGGAGAATGAGCTCACTGATATGATCCAACTTGAGAACATCTAATGGAGTCTTAGCTACATGTCAATAGAAGGTTCTCATGGTGGGAGTGGTGCAAGTAATCCTTTGACCTAAGACTGCCATAAGTACCTTATGTACCTGAACCCATGCTTTGGTTCAATCCTAATCATGACACTGAGTCATGCACATGATTGATACTGGGAATGGTGAATTGGATATGAAGGTAATGAGTAGGTCAACAAGGAATCGATCACTCTTAGTAAGAGGAGATTGCATCCAGCAGTTAACAATCGGATGATGATTCAGGGAATCTTTGATCAAAGTAAAGATATTAGAGATGGTTTCTAATATCAATATAATTGAAACATCAATATAAGATTATGCTAGAAATAAATTTAATATTGGATTTGACATATATCCATATCCATAGTTATATTTTGGATGCAGGCTGATCGAAAGATTTAATTGTACGGTAACTCTCTATGAAGGGTAATTTTAGTATTTCACCAGAATTTCCATATCTTCCGAGTAGACATGACACATTGCTAGACGTCAATATTGTCTTGTGGGTTGATCAAATTCAAAGATCACTTATTAGGAAGAGTCTTAATTGATCAAATCGGGTAAGCCCGGTTTGACCTAAATCGATTAGAAAGAGTTCTAATCAAATTAGGTCAACTTGTATTCGAACCCACTGCTGGCTAGATGTGGAACCTAATGGGTCACACACTTAAAAGGATTGATCAAGAGTTTAATTTGGAATTAAATCATCTTTCCAGGATAACACTCTAGCAGGTGTTGCAAACCCTAGCTTCTATTCAAATCGAATTCTAATTAGGGTTCTGGATTGGTTCAATTCGGGTTCTAATTGGATCTAATTAGACCCTAATTATGAAAATAGGGATTATGGCTAACCCTATTGGCTAGCCATGCACCTAGGCTAGCCCCCACCCGCCCCTTAACATTTTTCATGCCAAAATGCCAAGAGTCCTTGTGCTAATGGACTCTTGGTGCGCCATTTGGAAGAGTCCATGGCGCATGGACTCTTAGCGCGCCCCACTTAATTCTCCGATGAATTAAGATGGGGCGGCCTCCTTTCTTAAAAATTAGCGCCTCACTTGTGAGCCCTTGGATGGGAATCCAACGGCTGGAAAGTGTTTAAGAATGAAGAAAAACGCTGACTCTTCCCGGGCGCGCGAAATAACATCTCTTCGGAGATGAAAAGTCGCGACTCCTTTCCTTTTAAAACACCGCATTTTTTCCTTTAAGAAAAGCCGTGGGATTTAATCTGGAAGGCCGTGAGATGGGAGGATGGGGCGTGAGAAAATGAGAAAGGCATGAGAAGGAGTGTACGGAGAGTTTTGTAGGCTCCTCTCTGAAAACTATTTTAGGGTCAGGAAAGATCAGAACCGGGTTAATGTTTTCTTTTATTCTTTCTTCCTCTCCTAAAGACTCTTTTATTCTTTTCTTGCTCTTGCACTGTTTCCTTTACAGAGTACACCTCTGTCGAAACTCTGCTACTGAACAAGAATAAGAGTAAAAGTCTCCGACGGTAAAGGAAAGAAAGAAGTTCTGATTTATTCCTTCTTTCTTACATTAAGACATTATTATCTTAATTTCTCTTTCAACTTAAGATAAGCCTATGTCCTCTTAGGACAAGGTCTTTTCTTCAAGACAAGGGTGTCTAAAGGGCCAAGGTCTTAGTGGAAGAAGGAGAAGAGATCAAGGAAAGGAAGGCTACCTCTTGTGTGGAAGAATTCAAGCCATAATCCGAGCAATTGAGTTCTAGGAAGAAGAACTCAATTGGAGGGACCATTGAAAAGAAGTTAGTGTTTCTTGATCATTGCTCTGTGTGGATCACCATCGGAGGGCGGACACCTGGATGCCTGGTGAATTCAATTAGCCCCTTCAACATCAAATTTGTTGGAATTAGCGATTACAGGTTGGTACCCTAATCCTAATTTACATAGATATGCTTGCCATATGTTCTAGTCTTATTTAAGGAGTTCCTGGTTTAGGGTTCTTGGTGTGAATTTAAGTTTTCATTTTTGAAATTACACTTCCGCTGCGTTACACCGGAACCCAACAAAGTATTGACTCACAGATCAGTTCATGGCCTGAGATAACAAATGAACAGACAATGCCACTCCATGGACTTTTTGCCTAGTGCTAACCGAAGTGTCGACTCAAGTGTTGACTTGCAGTTCCAAGTGTCGACTCACAGGTCGACTCATAGCCTAAGACTAGAAGTGAAGCAGAACCTTGGAAATTCAAGATTTATACCTGGTATTGATCCAAATGTCAACTCGCAAGACTCAAGTGTCGACTCAAAGGTCGACTCATAGTTTCTGACAATAGTAACAGCTATATTTTCTGAAATTCTGAATTTCCTCAAACTACTCCAAATAGCTAGTTTCTTCACTTTAACGGTCTCCAACAGTTTTTTGAAGATTTTTGGATAATTTATCACTCACCAAACTCATTGAAGACATAAGAGAAAAAGTGAGATGCAAGAGACAAAGATCATCTTTTGAGAAAAGCTTTTGAAAAGACTTGAGTGAGCCATAAAAGAAATTCCACCTGAAAAAGCCTTCATTTGTGCTATTGAAACTTCAAATCATTATCCAAAAGTATGCATTGAAGAGCATCCAAGAAGGAGACAACTCATGCATTCAAGAAAAGCTTCAATGATATTTATATCTGCTCTTTTGAGAGTTTTTCTTGAGCTTATTACTATATACTTGACTTTAATTTTTGTAACTAGTTTAAGGCTATTGAAACTAGGTATTAAGCCCTTCGAAGCTATGAATTGGAATCCAAGCTTAGGGTTGGCTTGAGAAAAGGTTGCTGGTGAGCCTAAGTGACAAACCAACAAAGGGTGTTAACTTGTGAGCTCGAAAAATAAGTCGGCTGTAATCTTGGTGATTATAGTAGAAATATCCAAGAAAAAGCTTGGGGAGTGGATGTCAGTACTTGAAGTACACCGAATCACTATACATCATTATGTTTATGATTGCTTGTTCTTTCTTATTTCTTGCTCTTATTTACTCTGATCTTATTCTGTTGCATATCATTTTTTAACACAATCACATTATTACATAAGCACATTAGTTTAGTACATACTTGCTTAAGTTTTTAAATTTTAAGAAATCCAATTCACCCCCCCTCTTGGGTTGCTACACTGGGCAACATATCCTATAGCCAATCATCTGGGTTATAGATGGTGGAGCTTTTTATAATTTGTACATGAATCATTATTGAAATAAAAGTTATTTTTGGCAATTCATCTCTTTTGCATCTTCCTTTGGACTCTTTTGAGATAAAGTCTTTAGAATTATTTTAATTTGATAAAGGAGGATTTATCGAGTAGTTCTTAAATATGTTCATGATCAAATGATACATTGTTATCTAGGATGACAACATTTATTGAGCATAGGTCGTTATATGTCAAATGGGTTGGTTGTCCTCATAACAAAGGAGTGTGAAGATACTGGTATGGAATGCAGCTGAGTATAGGTATATATTGCACTAAACATGACTAACTCTATTGGGTACTCTGTTGTTAAAAGTATCCCATAGAAGTATATGGATATAAGTATCCCTCTGACCTGAGATCACCCTGATAATTTGCAAGCAATTCATTATACTTAGGTGTCGGACTACCTAGATTTTTAGTCTAGTGATAGAAGGTTACTAAGTACAGTCATGTACTTGTTAAGTTAGTGATGAGTCATGATGGAACTGACCATTCCAAGATATTGGAGACAATGCTCTATTATATTTCAATTTTGCAAGATCTTAGCTAGGGTAATCCTTGTGAAGAGTCATAGGCTTTAGCAGGTTGAGACATATTTAGATACATTATTTAGAGTTGGTAGTTGACTTTGAAATCATTCTAGGCATTAGGGTTAAAGGGATAAATTATACAAAAATCGTATGCCTGGGTTCTTGAATATTGCTTCACAAACATTTGACCTATTCAAACATCGGGCACTTGCTAGATGATTGCATCAATTAGTTTAGAAATTAGTTCTTAGATTATCAGCTTAGAGTTCAAACCTATGGGGTCACACATAATAGAAGTTTCTATCGATCATGATGGTTGACTAATGATTAAAAATTATTTAATGGCAAAATTATAAATATAATGAATAATTTATCCTATACAAATATTATAAATTAATAACTAATTAATTACTAATTAATTATAAAAAGATTAATTAAAATTTAAGAACTTTTGGTGCATAGTTTGGACCAGTCAGTTTGTACGGATGTACCTATACTTTGTTGTGTACATCCTAAATCTCTTTAGTCAATTAAAATTTCTCAACCAGTCCACATAGTTTGGACCAGTCAGTTTGTTGGTATCTAAGATACTTCGCAGTGATAATGAAGATGCCATTTATCTACATTTGATAAAGAACAATACATAAACAAACAACCATGAAATGACTTACATAATTAAATTAGGTCTTCAATTTAATTATGTCTCCCACTATTTTATCAAAAATCATAGCCCTCACTATGATAATCGAGAAGAACCCTGATCGGTTTTTCTTAGTGAGATTGAGATCCTAATAACTTATAAAAGATCTTGCAGAAAATACAACAAATCTTTTATAAGCTCAAAGGTAGGAAACTCTTCCAACATAATTAAATTGGTCTTGTATGGATGTACCTTCTATCATCCTTGCACGGAATAACTGCTTAGATATTTCATATCTTGCAGTTCGACTATGTTCTCCATAAAGTTCTTTTATATTGAGCAATATGGAGTTTGTGTCCATGCTTTCATGTTGCCTCTGTAACTCATTGGTCATAGAGGCAAGCATTATACACTTGACAGTAAGTGAGTCATTTTGCCACATGTTATATGTGATCTTATCCTCTTGCGAGGCATCTTCCCCTAATGGTTCCAAGGTTGGGGTATCAAGAATATAAGAAATTCTTTCTTGGCTAAGTACTATCTTCAGGTTTCTCAACTAATCAACATAGTTTGGTCCAGTCAATTTATTTGCATCAAGAATGCTACGGAGTGAGAGTGAAGAGGCCATTTAATCTACATTAACAAAGAACATTACATAAGCAAACAATCAATGTTGACAAAACATAATTAAATTAGGACTTTAACTTAATTATGTCTCCCACTATTTTATCAAGCATCATAACCCTCCATGTGATGATCGAGAAAACCCTAATTGGTTCTCTTAGTTGGGTTGAGATCCTAATTCCTTACAAAAGACCTTGTATGTACACAACAAATCTTATATAAGTTCAAAGGTAGGAAAACTCTTTCCAATTGTAACTCATACAATTCTCAACTTATCTTGGCCTCTAAAATATTAATAGCCTTGTGTGTACACAACAAACTATAATATTTTAGTTAAGTTAGACCCTTCATTGCTATATAGTCATGATATTAATTATAATACCCTTATGTGTACACAACAAAGTATTATATTAAATCATGCCATAAACATCAAATGTACCAAGCCAAAATTATGTTAGTCACCATAAAAAAAAGGCCTTGTGTGTACACAACAAACCTAATATGGATCATAACATAATAATGACTTGGCATGAAGGAAGGCCACATGTAGTGAATATTACACTAAGCATATCAATCAATAATTAAGTTAATCTTATCGGCCAGGTAAGTGGGAGAGTGATGGGAGTCCCCCCGTTGCTTTCCTTAGACACCAATAAGAATTGGCCAGGTCAGTCAACGGAACCAATTAAAAATCACGTCCTCTTTACCGATCATGAACCACTTTTCCTAGACACCGAATGATAAACTAATCATATTGATTATTTTTGCTTTTGGTATATGACACTACAACTTAATATGTTTTTAAAGAGGGCTTTATTAAAACAAAGCACATTCTAGCAAATATGTGCCATAGTGTGCCATCATACTAGGACAACCATTTACCACATAATGGATCAACCATTATGCCAGGGCAACCTTATTTCAGTATGATGACTAGATCTCTAAACATATCTCTACAACAATTAGGGTTTGAGTGAAAATCCTAATTGGTGACATTACATCAAACATATACTACATCTCATGTTACTTATATAAATATGCATCTAAAAATCAGCATATATATTTTAATCTTAATAAGGAAGCTCTGATACCACTGTAGGGTTCGGTGGCAAGGCAGAAACATAGATTTCAAATTTTTTTTTTATCTTTATGAAATCTTCACCAAACCATTAACCCAAGATCTCCTTAAAAGAATTAAAACATATAAGATGTATATATAAGATTTAATCTCAAATTAAAGTACTAACCTGTATCGCTAAAATCCAAACTCTGAATCTCCACCAGGTGCCCAAATGTTCACCCTCCAATGGTGATCCACACAGAAAAAGATGAAGACAACAATTTCTTGTTCTTGGCTCCTCTTCTTGAATTCTTTTTCAAGAATTCAATTCTTGGACTTTTAGGCTGAAATTTTCTTTCTTGAAAATTTCTTTTCTTCCTTCTTTCCTCTTCTTGAATTTTTTTTAAGAATTCCCTTTCTTGAATTCCTTTTCTTGAATTGAATTGGAAGAAAAATTAAGACAGGCAAAGTCTTAATTCAAGAAGGAAAAGAAGAAGAACATATCCTTTCCTTTTCTTTCCTTTACCGTTCAAGACCTTCCTCTTATTCTTGTTTAGGGTCAGAGTTTCGACAGAGGATACCTCTGTAAGGGAAACAATACCCAACAAGAACAAGGGGAAGGAGTATTCTGGAGAGGAAGAAAAGGAATCTGATCTCTGAATTATCTTACATGAAAACCCCCGAGAACCCAACCCTATTTATAGATCTCGGAGGGGCGTCTTCTCAAAACAACGCAACCCTCTGAAACCCCAGGAATCACGATCCCTCATTCCTCACGCATCCCCTCAACCAAAAATCATGATTCTCCGATTTAATTTTCATTTTTTCGACGAGGAGGACTCTCGGAAAAACTTCAGGAAGAATTATGACTTTTGGAGACGGATTTGCGACCGAAAAGCGACAGATCTTTTCCTTAATTTTTTCTGGCCATCAGATCCAGATCCAAGGGCGTCAGACAAGGATTCGAATCACCCCTTTTTCAGATTTTTCTCTGATGGTATTTTCTTTCTCACGCGCATGAAGTGGAGTCCACGCGCGTGGACTCTTCTTCTTGGCACGCACGGGTGAGAAAGGGAGAGGGCGACTTGGAGAAAGGGTCTCAGTGAACTTAATTCACTTGGATTCAAACATGGGTTAGACCAATGTCCTCAAATTTAAATTATACCTTAATCTGGTTCAATTAGAACCCAATTAAGCCCAATTCGGAACCAAATTCAAATCTGATTCGAATAGAAATTTGGTCTGCAACACATGCTTGTGTGTTTATCCTGCAAACATGATTTAATTCCAAATTAAATCCTTCATCAATTTTCTTTTATGTGTGACCCATTGGGTTCCACACCTAGCCAGCAGTAGGTCCGAGTGCTATTTGACTTAATTCGGTTAGATCTCAACTAAGCCGATTTAGGTCAACTCAAACTAGCTCGGCTCTGTCAATTAGAATCTAATTCTAATTAACTGATTTGAATTACCATAACTCAATCATATACCTACAAGACAAGATTGACGTCTAGCAACGTATCATGTCTACCCGGAAGATGTGGAATTTTGGTGAAATTACCAAAATACCCTTCAGTGGTGAGTTACCGGGCAATTCAGTCCTTTGATCAACTTGCATCCCGAATATGATTATGAATATGGATACTTGTCAAATCCAATTTCATATTCATCCCTAGCTCAATCTTTATAATGATGATTCATTAATGAACCATTAGAAAATAACTCTAATGTTCATACTTTGATCAAAGATTTCCTGAATCCATCATTTAAAATTAGCTAGATGCAATTTCCTCTTACTAGGGCTGATTAATTCCTTGTTGACCTACTCACAACCTCCATATACAATCCACCATAACCAGTATCACCTCGTGCATGACTCAGTGTCATGATTGATTGCGAACCAAAGTGTGGATTCATATATATAAGGTACTATGGTAGTCTCAGGTCAAAGGACCACATGCACTACTCCCACTATGAGAATTATCTATTGACAAACAGATAAAGTTTCATAAGATATTCTCAATCTGGATCAATTCAGTGAACTCATTCTCTAATGAACACTCACATCCTAGTATTAGTGTCAAACACAAGTGACTGTGAGATCAGTCACCCTTATTACAAAGCATATATAGGATGTACTGGTCTTGCCGGAAACATTGATCCCCAACTCAATGTCCCATCGACCAGGAATATTTTAGATTAGGGTTTTAAGGCTTTAGGTCTCACTGGTATGATCTCATCATAATCCTAGAACCATAGCCTTAATCTATGGGGTTCATCATAAAATCATAAAGACACAACGTATGATGAAAATAATGCCTTTATTATAAAAAAAATGTCAATTCATTGATTTTGGGATCAATATACAATATTTCAATTGGCTTTCAGGGCACAATCTTTCAAAGAGAATACTCTTTTGACAAGTAAGTAAGACTTCCATTTGATGTTCTCTTATTAAATCAGTTCAATGAACTCATAGCCTAATGAGATCCCACATTCTTGTATTAGTGTCTCTACATAAGTGGCTATGAGACCAACCACCCTCTCTATCGAACATACATAAGATGTGCTAGTCTTTTCGGATTCATCGATCCTTGAATCGATGATCTAATGACTAGGAATATTTTAGATTAGGATTTATAGAAACTTAGATCTCACCATTATGATCTCCATCATAATCCTAATTCCATTGTCCTAACCTATAGGGTTCATCATAATCTTATAATTAAAACATAAGACACAGCATACGATGAATCAAAATTTACCTTTATTAATATCAATCTTGAGTTAGGAGAATACAAAAATGTCACTGATACAATAACTGTGATTGACTTTCATGGCATAATTCTTTCAATCTATAGACAAAACTCCATATGAAATATGGATAGGGCATAAGCCGGTACTTTCACACCTTAGGGTCTGGGGATGTCCAGCTTATGTCAAATATTTAAAGATAAATAAGCTTGGGCCTAGGTTTGATATATGTACATTTATAGGGTACCTGAAAGAAACTAAGGGTTATTTCTTGTACCATACTAATGAATGCAAAGTATTTGTAAATAATAAGGCAGTCTTATTAGAAAAGGAGTTCTTTGAAAAATGAACTAATACCTCTAAGATTGAATTTGAAGAAGTCAACACGTAGAAGAACCAACACCATCGACTAAATCCAAAGAGCCAGATTTGATTGAATCAAACCTAGAGCCTGTTGTAGAAGAGCCATTGAGGATATTCGATTGGGTACCATGTCAACTGAATAGATACTTTGATTTCTTGGTTTGGGATGGTGATTCTATTGAACTTGATGAAAACAATAAGGATCCAACCACCTATATGGATGCGATGTAGAGTGCTGACTATGATAAATGGCTAGATGCCATGAATTTCAAAATAGAATCCATGAAAGTCAATGATGTATGGACACTAGTTGATCCACTTGAAGGAGTAAAATCCGTAGGATATAAGTAGATTATCAAAAGGAAAAGGGGCACAGATAGAAAGGTAAAGACCTGTAAAGCTCATCTGGTTCCCGAAAGATATTGTTAGCATTATGGTATTGACTATTATTAGATGTTTTCACCTATGGTAATGCTTAAATCCATTCAGATCATGCTTGCGATAGTGGCACTCTTAATTATAAAATCTAGTAAATGGATGTAAAAATAGATTTTCTAAATAAAAAGCTAGAAGAAGAGGTATATATGATACAGCCTGAAGGGTTCATATCCATCGATAAAACAAAGGTGTGCAAGCTTTAGAGATCTATTTATGGTTTGAAGTATGCTTCTCGAAGTTGGAACATGCATTTTGATAAAGTGATAAGAACAAATGGCTTCATTAGGAATGGAGAAGAGCCTTGAATTTGCAAATAGGCTATTGATTCATTTATAGTATTTCTTGTTTCGTATGTGGATGACATTCTCTTAATCGAGAATGATATTCCTATATTATAGGAATAAAAGTATGGTTGTCTTCTTAATTCTCCATGATGGACTTGGGAGAAGCATCCTACATCCTTGGGATGAAGATCTATAGGGATAGATCTAAAAGGTTGCTAGGATTTACCAAGTCCATATACATTGAGACTATGCTAAAGTGGTTCAGCATGGTGAATTCCAAGAAAGGCTATCTTCCGATAGGCCATGAAATTAATCTCTCAAAGAAAGATTGTCTGACAAGTCTTCAAGAGAGAGAGAGAGCATATAAGTAGGATTCCACATGCCTAAGTAGTGGGATCTAGTGGGATCTATCATGTATGCTATGACATGTACAAGACTAGATGTAGCATACTCACTTTAGGAGTAGTTAGTAGATACCAATTTGATTTAGGTGAGAACCATTGGAAGGTCGTAGAAACCATCCTTAAGTATTTAAGAAATACTAAGGACTAGTAGCTCATTTATGGAGATTCAGACTTGAAACTAGTTAGTTATACTAACTCAAGTTTTTAGTCAGATAGGAATGATATCAAGAGTATGTCAAGTTATGTTTTTATCATAAATGGAGGAGCTATCTACTGGAAAAGTTTCAAGCAGCACACTTGGTTGATTCTATTTGTGAGGTAGAGTATATTGTAGTATCCAATGCTACAAAGGAAGGTATTTGGCTATGGAAGTTCATCACAGAGCTTTGAGTGGCACCATCTATAGATGGCCTAGTTTCCTTATACTGTGATAGCACTGAGGTCATAACTCAAGTGAAGGAACCAAAGGCTCACTAGTGGACCAAGTGCATTCTGTGTCATTTTTACCTTGTCCGAGAAATAGTGGATCGAGATGACATTGACCTTCAAAAGATCGATGGAAAGAAAAATTTGGCTAACCCATTTACTAAAGCCTTCAGAATCAAAGAGTTTGATGACCCTAAGTGGAAGATGGGTATTCGATACTATTTCGATTGGCTCTAGTCCAAGTGAGAGTTGCTAGGAAATGTGTCCTATAGCTAATAATCTGGGTTATGGATGGTTGAGCTTTTTATAATTTTTACATGAATCATTATTGAAATAAAAATTATTATTGGTAGTTCATCTCTTTTTGCATCTTTCTTTGGACTCTTTTGAGATGAAGTCCTTAAAATTACTTTAATTCAAAAAAGGAGGATTTATTAAGTAGTTGTTAAACATGTTAGCAACCAAATAATATGTTGTTACCTAGGATGACAATGTTTATCAAGCAAGATCGTTGCGTGCCAAATGGATTGGTTATCCTCATAACCAAGGAGTGTGAAGATACTGGTATGGCATGCAAATAGTGTAGGTGTACAATGCACCAAACATGATTAACTCTATTGAGTACTCTGCTATTAAGAGTATCTCATAGAAGCATATGGGTATATGTGTCCCTCCGACATGAGATCACCCCAATGATTTGCAAGCAAGTCCTTATACTTAGGTACCAAACTACCTAAATTTCTAATCTAGTGATGGAAGGTTACTAGATGCAGTGTGCTTATTAAGTTAATGGTGAGTCAAGATGGAATTGACCACTCTATGATGTTGGAGACAATGCTCTACTATATTTCAATTTAGCAAGACCTTGGCAAGGGAAATCCTTGTGAAGAGTTATAGGATTTAGCAGGTTGAGACATACTTGGATGCATTATTTAGAGTTGGCAGTTGACATTGAAATCATTCTGAGCATTGGATCAAAGGGATGAATTATACGAAAACCATATGCCTGGGTTCTTGATTATTGCTTCATGAACATTCGACCTATCAGGACATTGGTACCATTGTTAGATGGTTGCATCGATTAGTTCAAAAATTAGTTCCTAGACTATCAGCTTAGTGTTTGAACCTATGGGGCCACACACAGTAAAAGTTTCTAATCGATTATGATGGTTGACTAACAATTAAGAATCATTTAGTCACAAAATTATAAATATGATGAACAATTAACCCAATATAAATATTATAAATTAATAATTAATTTATTATCAAGTAATTATAGAAGGATTAATTAATAATTAGATTATTAATTGACTTAATTTTATTAAGTGAAAAATTTTTGGTCAAGTCTAATTGAATTTGGTTCAATTAGAATTTACCCAATTAGGTTATTTGATGACCTAATCAATAAGGGTTTCTAATTATGGTTGGATTCAGGCTTGAGCCTAGTTAATTTTAGATTTAATTTGGATTTAATTAAAACTAATTGGGACCTAATTGGATTGAGTCCAAGTTGGTTAAATTAGTTATGATCAAATTAGTTTTAGTTCATAACTAATTTTGGTCAAAACTTGGTCAAACCATTATCTATCATAATTAGGTTTCCTATTGGATTCTCCATGCCAATTATTTGAATAAATTCACAAAAAATTCATGCCAAACATGTTTTCACATACTATTTTCTTATCAAATTTAGATTAATTTAGGATGGGTTTTGAATTTAAATGAGAGGAGTTTGAACTCTTTACCTTATCCTAGCTCTACTTGGTATTAAACTCTTAAAAACTTATCTATTTTTGTCATCATTTTCTTTGAGAGTTCTCCATGAAAATATAAGTTTTTTTGTCCTCCCTCATTCCCATTTATATTAGGATTGGTTTGAATTAAATTTGGACTGATTTGAATTTAAGTGGAAGAGTTCTATTAGGAATAAAGCACCAGTCCAATTCAAACAGCATCATCTTATCCTAATTTAATCCCTCCTCTAATCAATAAAATTTTACTTTATATTTTTTTCATATATACATCATTAAGAAAGCAATCACCACAAAAAATCTGAAGTGAATTACCAAGAATATAAGAGAAAGGGGGCATGAATTATAGATGGGCATGTGAGACCTTCTTGGATGCTAGGGTTGAAGGAAGAAGAAAAAGGAAAAAAATTAGTAGAAGGGGTTTCTTGTTTTTGTTTTTCTTCTTCTTAAATCTAGATCTCTTCATCCTCTTCTTGGATTTTTTGGAAGACTTAAGAAAGTTCAGGAAATAATTTATTTTTAGCCATCCAGTGACCTTCGCATAGATCTAGCAATCCATGAGGTTGATCATGTTGGAGCTTCGTGTGGTTGATTTATAGAAGCTGGATATCCTGTGTGGCTACAAAATAATGCGAAGAGCCCTTATAATATGCCATAAGCAACGGTGATCATCAATCTATGATAAGGCATAGAATTTGATTTCATATTATTTATAGATTAGATCTACTGCATGCATCGAGTAAATCATGCAGTAGATCGATGCATGCTGATTTTATTTTTTACTACATATCATATTATGATCCTACTTAAAGTTTATTAGTATTATTCTAAATGCATGTTTTTTATTTAAAATAATTCTAAAATAGATGTTCTTCCACTGTGAATTATTAAAAATATTCATGCATGAAACCCTAGGCATTTTTTCCAACATCTGCCCGTGTCCCAATTGCTTCCACGTCAAATCCAAACATCCAAACTAGTAGACATTGTTAAACTACAACCAAAACTACTGTAGACCATGCTAAGATGCATTTGAAATCCATGGACCACCAAACTTTGGACCACATCAAAATCCATCTGAAGCCTTTGTGGATCATGCCACATGCCATGATAATGCATGGCTTCTGCCCTTTTCTTCAATGGAATGAACACATCAAGCCCCTAATTGAAATTTTTTATTGGTGGAATGGGGTTAGTTGTGCATTGACCATTCCTTTTCATTGGTAGATTGGGTGACTGGTGAAGTAAAAGCAAAGGAAAGCAGGCATGCAAGGTATAAACATGGTATTTTAAAATTATTTTAAAATAAGCAGTAGAAAGCTCGATAGATAGATCAAAATGATCTACCGATCTATCTGCAACAAGACCTAGTATAACAATGTAGTATGCAATAAAACATCAACAGCAAAAAAAAGAGGCAAAAGGCATAAAGGTACTTTACCGCTATACCTTAAAGATGGAGGTAGTGAAAAGCTCTCGAGCCACACACGCGTTTGGCCTCTACAAGTAGTTCAAATCGGAGCTCGACTCTGATAACTCCCTCAAAGTGCTAGCTCCTTGGGATCCTTCAAGCCGATCTTCTTCTTCTCGGAAGACAAGGAGGAGAGGTGGAACCCTTCCTAACTATCTCTCTTCCCAAGACCTAGCTTTAATGCTAAGTATTCTCACATCCAATCCAAAGTCCTCACAAAGCCCCTATTCCTTATAGTTCTTCTTGTAACCAGCAGTAGCCCTTAAAATAACCTTTATTTTTTGGGGCAACCAACAAAGGGAGAAAGAGGAAGGAGTGATTTGTGGATGTTGCCTAGGTGGCTTTCCCAAGAGGAGGGTGAATTGAGAATTTAAAAAATTCAGATAATAATGTGATCTTTGAAAATCCCTTATAATTGTTAAGTGCTGTAATAGGAAAATAGAATGTAGAAGCGTAATCAAATAAGAAATGCACAACACAAACACAAGCAAATTATAGTGGTTCAGAGCAACCTAGCTCCTACATCCACTATCCATGATTACCACTTGGAATTTCCACTATATCCCTCACTGGAATACAGTCGGATTGTTTTCACAAGCTCACAATCCAAACCACTACACTTTGGTTTTCAAACCGGGCTCACCAAAAAAACCCAACTTGGTTTTACCAAGATCACCAAGAACCCAACTTGGTTTTAACATAGGCTAGCCAAGAACCTATTTGGTTTTTAAACCGGGCTCACCAATAACCCAACAATTCTATAAAGGAATTGTAAAGAAAAGCAACAAGATGACAAATAGATTTTTGTCGAATGGTTGCCGATGCAGCTCAATAGAAGACCACTTGAATGCACTTCAATGTACTTTAATGGCTTCCATAGCTTCTTTACTAAGTGCTTGAAGCTTCAGATGAGAGTTGGTGAAGGCTTGAAGGCTATCTTGAATGCTCTCAGTGCTCTCTTGCTTGTTGGCTTGGTTGGATATTCAATAATGCATTAACTCTTCATCTATTTTTCAAAAAACTTACTTCAAAGAAGCTCAAATCCCTTAAATATATAGTTTGTACCTTTCTTAGATGATTATAGTCATTGTAGACTATTGGGATGTGAAATTTGACCGTTGGAGCACCTTTTAGACTCAAATTCCAAGTTCTGGAGCTAGCCATTATAAGTCTGAAATCGACCTTCGAGTCGACTCGGGTCACTCGAGTAGGCTTGGATCCTTATAGTAGTTCTGGTTGAGTCGACTCTCTTCAATCTAGTCGGCTCGATTGCACAGTGTTCTGATTCCTCACTCTATAAGATTCTAGTCGACTCCGATCCTCAGGCCTTCAAAATGCATTCTGGAAGAGTCGGCTCTTTCTCATTAGAGTTGGCTCGATTGGTGATAGTTCTCAGATCTCTTTTTCTAGACTCTGGAGGGTCGGCTCAATTTATTGAAGAGTCGGCTTGGATGTCTGACAATATGATAGAGTCGGCTCGGACTCCCTTTGGATCAGCTTGCCTATTTGATTCAGGAAATGATACTCTGGATGAGTCGGCTCGGGTCTCTTAGAGTCGGCTCGGATATTTGTGTGCTAGAATCCTCATGTGTGCCATATGCCAGAGTCGGCTCTCTTCTCTTCGAGTCGGCTTAGATGAGTTCTTCAGTGAATTTTCAATTCTTCTCCAGAATTCATCCAGCAAGGCTTCAAGCTTTCAAGATATCTTCAAACTCTTCTTATAACACACTCAAAATAATTTAAAGCTTGAAATAAACAAGAAGTAACCCATTTAATTGGTTTATACTTAAATTTTTCTTTGGGTTCTTCTTTACAAGATTCAATTACAATACAACTCAACACAAGAAATAAAAATATAGGAGTTGAAATTGAGCAATGAATTCATCCTACAAAAACTTGTAAAACACTTGAAGAGTTGTCAGTAAAACAAATGCATGCTTCAATGTTTGGTTATCATCAAAATCACTTATGGGATCAACAATCTCACCTTTTTTGATTAGACAAAACACTGGGCATGAAAAATTCTTTACTATTACATGTATGATTGTATTTAAGAGTATGCATTTACATGTACCAAAGCTAACTATATTTCCAAGTAAGTATCAAAGCTTTTGTGAAAAACTATATAGTATTGGTATTAGTGCTTTTGTATGTATCAGAGATTGAAGTTTGTATGTTTCAAAGTATCAGAACATAGCACAAACACAAAGTATCAGAGCTCAAAATTGTGAGTATTATAGCTAATTCTAGTGCTAAACTTTTTAAAACAATCATAGCAAATTAAATTTTTGAAGCAATCAGAGCAAATTGCATGTTTTGATCTAAAGCCATTCAGTTTCAATAATTTACTCCCCCTTTCTAATAATTTGAGAATTTTGAAATAATTTCATGCTTAGTCAAATATATTCTCCCCCTTTCTGTATATTCTCAGGTATTTTTCATGCAATCTCAATGTTCTCCCCCTTTCTGTCAATAATCAAAAAGGATATTCAAATAAGCTCAATTGTTATGATAGAATGAGAAAGTTTATAAAATTTATTTGAGATAATTTCACTTTCTCAAATCAACTTTGATATTCTAATTAAAATTCATAAGATTAGCATTGTACAATTGAAGATATGATTGCAAGACAATGCACAATTAAATTCAAACACAAAAGATATGTTAGCCAAATGCACTTTCATTTCATTCAAAAGGATGTCAATACAAGTTGTAAAAAATTGAAAGCAGTACAATCAATCACTATTTAGTTTTGTAGAATTGGATGGCCTAAAGATGAGGAGCTGGCTTCCTAGGATGTGTGGTAGATGTAGGTCTAGGTGTAGGTACAGGTCTGGGTGTAGGAGTGGCAAATGCTGCAATGATAGTTGTTTTCAGCTAATCTAGTTGAAATTGAACCACTTCCATTGCTTCTTGAAGCTTTTTGATCTCAGTGTTTAGGGCAACTAGCTCAGTAGCTTGTGCATTTGCAAAAGCTTCAGCAGACCCTCTTAATCTCCCAAATTTTGATCTTAGGATTCCAATACCCTTTGTGTAGTCTTCCTCCATCCTCTTTCCTTCTTCTAATGAACCCATCTTGAATCTTATTTCATTAAGGTCAGTTCTGAATTCTTCTAAGGTTTGATTAACTATCTTCTTAATTGATTCAGAACTAGATGATATAGTATCTTTGATGGGCTGTAGATCAGGCTGTGATACAGATTTGGAAGTCTTAAGTGAGTCAACCCTGCTACATAGATCTCTGATCTCACCTCCAAACTAATCCAATCTATCTTCCACTAATTGGCGAAACTCGCCAAACATGCTAGATAAGGAGCTAGTCAGTGTCTTAGTCAAAGATCTCATCTGCTAAGTAATAAAATCCTAGATCACTAAAGTATCAACTGAAGGTGCAGGAGGTCTTGGAGTAGTATGTGCTGGTGATGTGGGTAAAGGAGTCTCAGACTCAAGGTGCACTGTCTTCATAGCCTCAAATGTAGTATGCTCAGATCCAGTAGGTGAACACTCAATCTTAGCTAGCTCAGAAATAGGCTAAGTAGAGGTTCCATACTCATCAATAGGTATATCAAATATATGCTCTAAGGTGGGAACAGACTCCTCTGGTGCTGATTGTCTTGCAGTGGAGATCTCCCTCGGAAGGTCTTCACTGTCATCCTCAGAACTGTTGCTGCTAGTGGTGGAGGCTGCAATTGCCCTTCCTTCAGTGCCTTTCTTCTTCCACACTCCATTACAGATATAACCCATTCTAAGGAGTGATTTAGTAGTGTAGGTATCAGTGTGATGGAGGGGCTCACCAACTTCTCCTTCTAGGTTGATCCTTGAGGCTTGAAAAAGTAATGTTAAAACCATACCGTATGGTAAACAAGCCTTTACCTTTCTAATAGCATCTTTCATCTGCATTATCATTATATAGGGCAGGTTGAGTGACTCCCCCTGAATAATTGCTCCATGAAGCTCATGTCACGCTCACTTACCTAATCAAATCGCCATGTTCTTGGAAGAAAAATCTTGCTAATATAATTGTACAGTAGTCTCATCTGTAGGGAAAGAGTGTTAGCCATTACAGTCCCTACTCCATCAACATTTGTTCTACCCAAAATTGCTTGTAAGGCCTTTTCTTTATCCTTTAAAACCAAATGTTTAACCCCTTTAGTAGGCATTTCCAAAATAGAGTTGAGCCTTTCTTCTATGACTATAACCCTTTTACCCTTGACAGTAGACTCAATATGATGGGGTTCTAGTCTGAGGTTCTCATAAAATGCTCTAACAAGTGTTGGATAAGTAGAAATATTTAAAGAGCAAAAGTATGTCCAATCGTGTGCTTCAATTAAATCTTTGATTTTTAATCCAATGTTTTCCATAAGGATGAAAATGATGCATCTACCACTAGTAATAGGCCGATTTGTCATAGAAACTACCTGTCTTGGAGATGGAGCAGTGGCCAATTGTTCTCTTTCTTCCTCTTGTTCTTCCACTGTTCGAGTCAGCTCTTCCTGCCAATGTTTTGACCTTCTTTCAGTTTCTACAGAGGGTGCTGATCTTTTTGATCTCTTTCCCATAGCTGTCTTAGGAGCCATTGCAATAATTTTGGCAAGAATGAAGAAATTGAAGCTTTGGGAAAAGGATTTTGGAGGATTGGAGATTGTTTCAAGTGGAATGTTAGGGTTTGGAGTCAAAATGAAGAGTATGAAAAATCAGAAAAAGTTACTTGGCTCTATTAAAAAATGTAAATATGACATCCAAGTCAGCTAGGTTTGCCCTAAAATCATTCGAGTCAGCTCATCCAGAGCAAACTCAGAAGAAATAGAGATTTGAGTCGGCTCGACCAGGGCCAAATTGCCCGAGTCGACTCGAACAGAAACTTTCCACAAAAGTTGAAATGATTTAGAAATTGAAATTAATTCAATAAAATCTCAAGAAAAGTTGTTCAATGAACTTGAATTGATGTAGGAGGTTTTCTAGATAATTTATCCTTAATTTTGAAGGAATTGGTTAGGAAAATCTAGAAAGGATCACAAAGACCTAATTCTTCTCTAAGCATTTCAAATCTATCATGATTGAGTGGCTTGGTAAAAATGTCAGCAAGTTGGTTCTCAGTTGGGATAAATTCTAGTTCAATGTGACCATTCAAAACATGATCTCTAATAAATTGGTGTCTGATCTCTATGTGCTTAGTTCTAGAATGTTGAATTAGATTTTTTGTTAAATTTATAGCACTGTGTTATCATATTTGATTGGAATTTTAGATTGTGTAACATCAAAGTCTTCTTGGTATTATTTAATCCATGACACTTGTGCACAGTAACTCCCTGCAACAACATACTCTGTCTCAGCAGTAAAAAGTGCTACTGAGTTTTGTTTCTTACAGTGCCATGAGATTAAATTCAACCCTATAAATTGGCATGTGCCGCTAGTGCTTTTTCTATTAATTCTACAACTAGCATAATCAGTATCCAAAAATCCAATTAAATTCAATGAAGAATATTTTGAAAACCATAGACCTAGAATATTTGTACCTTTCAAATATCTGATAATTCTTTTAACAGCAAGCATATATGATTCTTTAGGATTAGATTGGAATCTAGCATATACACATACGCTATACAAGATATCAGGTCTACTTGTAGTCAAATATAACAAGGATCCGATCATACCTTTATAGAGCTTTTGGTCAATGTTGGATTCATTTTCATCTTTGTCCAATCTACAAGATGGGCTCATTGGTGTGTTCATTTGTTTGCTTGACTCCATACCAAACTTTTTAATTATTTCTTTGGTGTACTTGGCTTAGTTGATGAAGATTCTTTCCTTTGTTTGTTTTTCTTGAAGTCCAAGGAAGTAGTTAAGTTAATCGATTAGGCTCATTTCAAATTCTCCCTGTATCAACTTAGCAAATTCTCGACAAAAGAGCTTCATTAGTTGCACCAAATATAATATCATCAATATAAATCTGTACAACTAATAAATCATTATTTTATTTCTTGATGAAAAATGTTTTATCAATATTTCCTTTTGAAAAATCATTTTCAATCAATAAAGTGCTAAGTCTATCATACCAGGCTCTAGGTGCTTGTTTCAAACCATATAATGCTTTATTCAATTTAAACACATGATTTGGAAAAACATGATCTTCAAAACCTGGTGGTTGTTCTACAAAAACTTGTTAAGAAATAAAACCATTTAGAAATGCACTTTTCATATCCATTTGAAGACTTTTAAAATTCATGTAGCAAGCAAATACAAGAAGTAATCTAATGGCTTTTAGTCTTGCTACAGGTGCATATGTTCATCAAAATCAATACCCTCTTCTTGGTTATATCCCTTAGTCACTAATCTAGCTTTGTTTCTTACTACATTTCCTTGCTCATCTAACTTATTTCTACTGACCCATTTGGTTCCTATGATTGGATGGTCTGAGGTCTATCAACTAATATCCATACATTATTTCTTTCAAACTGGTTTAGTTCTTCATACATGGTCATCATCCAGTTTGGGTCAGATTCAGCTTCTTCTAATGTATAAGGTTTTATTTGTGATACAGGCTAGGTAATCATGTGCATCTCTATGTGATGACCTAGTCCTAATACCCTGTGAAGGATCACCAATAATTAATTCTTTTGGATGAGAAGTTACATACCTCCATTCCCTTGGTAGATCAACATGATCCTTACTTACCGTTTCTTCTCTTTCTTCGATCGGTCTTTCTTGTATGCTCATATCTTCCATTTCTTTTTGAATTGTATCTGCATCATTGTCTATGCACTCTTCTTTCTTAGAAGGTGAAGGGTTAGTTTCATCAAAAACAACATGCATAGATTCTTCAACAGTAAGAGTTCGTTTGTTAAATACTCTATATGCTTTGCTATGTAATGAATAACCAAGAAAAATTGCTTCATCGATTTAGCATCAAATTTTTCTAGATTATCTTTACCATTGTTAAGCACAAAGAATTTACAACCAAATACATGAAAAAAATTAATATTGGATTTCTTTTCATTCCAAAGCTCATAGGGAATTTTCTTCAAAATAGGACGGATCAAAACGTGGTTCAAAATATAACAAACACTGTTCACCACTTTTGCCCAAAAGTACCTTGGAAGATTGCCTTCACATAACATTGTTCGGGCCATCTCTTCCAAAGTCCTATTTTTCTTCTCTACAACACCATTTTGTTGTGGTGTCCTAGGAGCGGAGAAGTTGTGATCAATGCCGTTTCTTATGCAATAATCATTGAAAAACTGATTTTCAAATTCGGTGCCATGATCACTCCTAATTGAAACTATTGAAAGATTTTTCTAATTTGAAATCTTTTTGTGAAATTTTTAAAATACTTTAAAGGTTTCATCTTTGTGAGCAATAAACAAAATCCAAGTAAATCTAAAAAAATCATCTATTATCACAATAGCATATTTCATGCCTCCTAGGCTTATGATCCTAGTTAGTCCAAATAAGTCCATGTGAAGTAGCTCAAGAGGTCTAGTAGTTGAAATCATATTTTTGGATTTAAAGCTCCCACTAGTTTGTTTACCCATTTGGCATGCATCACAAACATGATCAAAGTCTACTTGAAACTTAGGCATGCCTCTAACTAAATTTTTGGAAATTAACTTGGCAATAGTATACATGCTAGCATGACCTAATCGTCTATGCTAAAGTAAGCAAGACTCCTTGGTCTTAGGATTCATTGCAACTAGACTGGAACTACTTGACATGGCAAGATCATTAAGGTCTACCATATAGATATTTTCAAGTCTATGTCTGATGAACTTATTGCTAGAATCAAGAGAGTTTGTTATAGTACACATAGATGATTCAAAGATAATCTTGAAGCTTTTATCATATAATTAACTAATGCTTAACAAATTATGCTTCAATTTTTTTACTAGCAATACATTTTCAATAAAATTACAGGGGGGTATCTTGATCTTACCGATTCCGATTATTTTTTCCTTGTCATTATCTCCAAAAGTAATCATACCTCTTTCTTTCATCTCTAGGGTGATAAATTGATCCTTTTCACCCATCATATGCCTTGAACAGCCACTATCGAGATACCATCTTTTTTTCAATTCTTGGGCTGCAAGACATTCCTGCAAAATAATCAAGAAGTTTTTTGAGGTACCCAAGCTAACTTGGGTCCTTGCAGGTTTGCGGAGGTGGTTCCTTTCGGAACCCAAATCTTTCTTACCTTACTTTTGACATTTCTAAAGATATTGCATTCAAAAGCTTTATGTCCTAACAATTTCCATGCATAATATTTAACTCTAGAATTCTAAAAATATGCAGATTTTGAAGTTCTAGATGTTGATGTATGAGATGCAAATATAAAAGATTTTCTATTTGAGCTCTTAGGAACATACAATGTAGCTTTAGGATTAGAAACATTTGTTGCAAAAGCTTTTTGAGATAATAATTTTGGAATATAAGCTTTTGGTTTTACAAAAGTAGTATCTAAAAATCCATTTGAAATTGAAAAACTAAAATCGATTCCAGCTTTATTTCTATAAAATTCTTTGTTCTTTTAAGATCAACTCAAGCTTTTTAGAAGATAATGTAAGTTTTTCAACAAGTGGCTTGAGTTTTTCAACCTCCTTTTTCAAATCATTATTTTCAGTGATTAAAGCTTTGTTCTTGGCAATACATGCATTATTTTATGTTTCCCAAGCTTTAAACTTTTCAGAGAAGATATGTAAATTCTTTTGCAATATATTGCTCTTTTCTGAAATTTCTTCCTTTTCTTTTAGTAAAGAATCATTAGTATTCTTTAAGGATCTAATCTTTACTCCAACTTTTTTGAATTCAGATAATAAATCATGAAAAGTAGAATTCAATTCATCAAATGTAAATTCTAATTGAGGTTCGTGGGATGTTACCTCATCTTCGAGACCCATTAGATAAAGATTAGCAGTTTTCATGATCTCTTCCTCTTTAGTTGAGGTGGATTCTTCGCTATCGCTCCATGTGGTAACCATCACCTTTAATGGTTCCTGTGTGGGCTCTGGGTGTGATCTAATCACAACCGATTCTATGTTATCCCTTAAGTGTGTCAGTTCTTCCACTTGTTGAACTTCACTAAGTTCAATCTTAGCAGCTACAGTTCCTTCACCAAGGAACTCCTTTTCCAAAAAGATAGCCCTAAGATTGATGAACAATTTTTGTTCTTCAGCCAAGTAAAAGTAATACCCCTTAGACTCATTTGGAAACCCAATAAATAGGCACCGGTCAGACCTAGATCCAAGTTTGTCTATTTCTAAATGCTTTACATAAGCTAGGCAACCCCAAACCAGAAGGTGTGAGAGTATTGGCTTACGTCTAGTCGATATCGTATATGGGGTTTTGCTAACGGACTTACTCGGAGCCCTATTCAAAAGGTAACAGGCTGATTCCATAGCATATCCCCAAAAGGATAGTGGCAGAGAAGCACAGCCCATCATGGACCGAACCATGTCTAACAGGGTTCGATTTCTCCTTTCAAACACTCCATTTAACTGAGGTGTCCCTAGAGGTGACCATTGAGAGAGAATCCCATTCTTCTCAAGATATGTCAAAAACTCACCAGAAAGGTATTCATCGCATCGATCTGATCGAAGGGTTTTGATACACCTTCCAGTTTGTTTTTCTACTTCGTTAGGATATTATTTGAACATTTCAAATGATTTAGATTTATGTCTGATCAAGAAGACATAACCATACCTCGAAAGGTCGTTTGTAAACATAATGAAATAACCGTACCAACTTCTGGCACAAATATTCATGGATCCGCATACATCAGTATGTACCAAACTTAGAATCTCTTTGGCTTGTTCACCTTTTCTAATATAAGGTGACTTTATCATCTTTCCAAGAAGACATGACTCACAGGTTAGTACTGAACCATTTTCACTAAAATCGAGGAGACCCTTGCTTTTCAACCTATTTATCCTATTCCTATTAATATGACCTAGCCTACAATGCCACAGCTATGCATCGCTAACATTATCTATCCTAGGGCATTTGCTAGACGTGTACATTATACTAATAGGTCGCGATAGTACATAACTGCCATTGTTCATATGTCCATTCATTACTATAGAACTTTTCCAAATGTTTTCACAAATGTCATTCTTTATTGATAGTTCACAACCATACATGGCCAATTGGCCTACAAGAATGACATTTAGGACAAAAGACGGACACTAATGGAACTTATTCAAAATGATTGTGCAGGACTCGAAAACTAGTTTGATGACTCCCAACACTAGGACTGGAACTTGGCTTCCACTTCTCACATTCAAGAATCTCTCACCGTCCTCGAATCTTCTACTAACTTGAAGTCCCTACAAAGAATTACAAATATGAATTGGACTTCCTGTATCCAATACCTAGTTAGTAGTATCGTAGATAGAGAAACTATGAGGTATTATCATATAAATACCTTGTCCAGCACTGTCGTGCTGCTTTCTCTTCTTGGTCTTGTTCAGGTCAAGGGATGCAATATAAAGAAGATAGTTCCTCTTTCGGTGACCCTGCTTTTTGCAGAAGAAGCACTCTGCATGGCTCTTATCAGCAATCACCCTCTTGGCCTGATAGGGCCCAGAAGCATTCAACACATTTTTTCCTTTATTTTTCTTTTTTCCTTTCTTAAAGGAACGATGCCCTGCCGAAGATCCTCTAACTAGATTTACCACCCCTTTGTTAAGCTGGTGATCTTTCTCATAAGTCTGCAATAACCCCAACAGATCATGGTAGTTAACTGCAAGCTTATTCATTCTATAATAATCGAGAAAGTCAAGATAGGAAGATGGCAAGGAATTCAGAATTGCATCTTTCCTGAGCTATTCATGCAAGGGACATCCGAGCTTGCCTAGGCGCTCAATCATCTCGATCATGTATAATACATGATCAGTGACTGAGGCCCCATCATGCATCTGTGCATTATAGATAGCACAGGAGATCCTGTACCTCTCAACATCATCTGGTGTGCCAAAGGATTCCTTCAACCTTTGAAGGATTTTCTCCGGCTAGGCTTCCTTGAACTTGTGACTGAACTTGTCATTCATCGCTGCTAACATTATGCATCAGATAATGGTCCTGTCAAAGAGCCACTTCTGATAAGTATCTCTAACTGAACCCCGAGCATTGGGAGTAGGAATTTTAGGTGCCGGATCCGATCTCACATACAAGATCCGTTCATGCTCCAGGACAATCCTGAGCCTTCGATACCAGTTATCGAAGTTGGGTCCATTGAGCTTCTCGTTATCAAGAAGAGACCGGAGTGACAGGTTGGAAGACATCTGAAAGGAAAACCAAAATTTTATTAGTGTATTGAATTATTAATCTAAAGACATGAACTTTAGTCTAAAAGTCCCTCCCACTATTTTGTTCAGACTGGTAGCCTCTATCTCTAATTCAAGAAATTACTTTAATTTCTTAGTGGGTACTAGAGTCCAATAGACAACACATGAGCCCGACTTTGGCTAGCCCACCCATGTGCATCAAAAGGTGGGTTCTTCAATCGATTACTTCTCCAAGTAACCTCCAGTATTTATGTTTTGCCCCAAGGTGCACTTCAATCAGCCTTTGGGCCTCCTATTGAAGGTCTCATTTAGGTCCAACCATTAGCATGAAAAAATTAAATGCTTCTAACTAACAAATAGTCAAACCCGACATTGGCCAGCCCACCTGACCACTGTTAAGAGAGTTGCACTGAGCCATCATATTAGGAACAACAATTCCAATAGCCCAATTAACACCTGATCTTTGGATCTATCGATGAATACCCAACTATTGGACCCATTACTATCCCACTTAATGGGAGGCTAGTGTTAGGAATTATGTCTCAAAGCTAATCATCTAGGCTGTAGATGGTTGTGCTACCTTGTATTTTGTATATGAATTCTTTTAATAAATAAAAGTTATTTATTTTGGCTATTTATCATATTTATATTTTTCTGAAATGAACTCTTGTATGATGGAGTCCTTAGAACTACATTGTTTGATATAGAGAGAATATATCAAGTAGTTCTTAGACTGGTTCACAACCAAATGATATATTATTATAGGATGATAATGTATCAAGTGTAGGTTATTGTATGACACATTTGTTGGTTGTCCTCTTAACCATGAAGTGTGGAGACACTGGTGTGACATGCAAGTGAAATGTATGACATTTCACTGAATGTGACCATCTGCGAAGTTCCCTTCTGCTAAAGGATTACTTGCGAAGGGATATGGATATATGTGTCCCTCAAACCTGAGGTCACCATGGTAGCTTGCAGGAAACTAACTGTACTTTGATATCGGGCTCCTTGGGTTTCTAATCTAGTGATGAAAGGTTTCTGGATGCAGTCAAGTACTTGTGGAGCAGTGGTGGATCAAGATGGAATTGACCCCTCCAAATAGTTTGGAGTAAATAACTCACAATGTCTCAATTTAGCAAAACCTTAGCCAGGGTAGTTCTTGTGATAAGTCATAGAACTTGGGAGGTTGAGACATGATATGGATAAACTAAATTAGGGTTGGCAATCAAATCCTATGTCATCCTGAGCATTATGAGGTAAAAGGGGTGAATTATGCGGCAACCATATGCCAGAGATTCTTGTGAGGTGCTCTGCATCTTTGACCTATCCAGACATCGAGTATTATTACTAGATAAGGACTTTGACTGGTACTAAAAATGTTCTAGTGCTACCAGCTTAGTGTTCGAACCTATGGGGTCACACACCATAAAGGATTTCTATCTGATCTTAAGGCTAATCAACGATTGAGAATCGTTTCCCATCACTGGAAGTCAATATGATTGACTTTGTTTCAAGTGTCGACACTTGGAATTTTGCAGGTGTCGACACTTGGCAATTTTTGTGAGTCGACACTTCCTGTGACGAGCAGAATTCTAGGAAGAGGTTTTTGGGAAAGATTTGACCTAGTTTGAATTTTGATTTCAAACCATTTTGGCTCCAAACTTTCTTGGAATGATTGTCATTCCTTTCTAAAGAGTTTGGACCTATTTGGTATGACCTTGATCTTCTCCCCCCTTCTCTCCCCCAATCACTCCTTCTTTCTTCTTCTCCCTCTCATGGCTACCCCTATAAATGAAGGCATTCTAGAGACTGCTAGAGGTTATGCTAATGATTCTTTGAGAGAAAGAAGAAGGGCTTAGTGAGGACTTAGGATTGGGTGAGAGTAACCTAGCAATCAAGCTAGGTCTTGGAAAGAGAGTTCTCTTGGAAAAGGGTTCCAGCTCTCCTCCTAGTCTACCCGGAAGAAGAAGATCGGCCCAAGGATCCCGAAGAGCTAGCACTTCAAGGGAGTTGATCAGAGTCGAGCCCAGGTATAGATTCCTGTAGAGGCCAGACACGTGTGTGGCTCGAGCACTCTCCTCCTTCCACAGCTTCTCTCAGTATAAAGGTATGGTACTTTTATATTCGTGTTCCTCTCTTGCTTCGATGTTATGTTGCATGCTAGGTCATTATGCTAGATCCTATTGTGGGCAGATCGGTAGATCATTTAGATCTATCTACTGAGCCTTCCACTATGCATGCTTTAAAATTATTTTAAAATGCATTCTTTCTACCCTATTTTTTTGCATATTGTATGCTTGGTGTAGGTGCTTTTGACCTTCTAAATGGTATTAGAGCAATAGGTTTCTTTTTGTAGTATAATGATTTTAGCATGCTATAAACATCACTTCTTAAGTACTTGGATTGAGTGCTTCACCATGGCCATCCGATCATAGGAAAGAAATAAGGCTACAAGACCCTCTCTTCCCATTCATTGGGATCTCCTATGGCATGTAGGGGTACCGATGTGATTGACTTTTGAAAAGGAAAATAAGATGCAAGAAAATGTAGATTAAAAATATTTTAATCTAATGAAATGATCATAAAATAACTTTAGATAAGATCTAAGAGTTTTTATTAATCGATTTTGATTGAATGTTTAGAGAAACATTGGATTTGAAGTCACTATTCTTTCACTATCTCAGGCTGTGAGTGACACTTGGCCTTGTAAGTGTCGACTCATGAGTATTTTTTCTTGAGAACTGGTTCTATTTTTTTCTCTGTGACAGGTTGAAGTGTTGCCACTTGACTAGGAAGTATCGACACTTGGGCTCATGAGTCAACACTTGGCCTTGTAAGTGTTGACTCATAAGCAGGTGCCAAAAAACATGTTCTGTTTTCTACTTATCTCAGGCCTTGAGTCGACCCAAGTGTCGACACTAAGTATCGACACTTGCTCCTAGTGAGTCGACACTTGGGATGAAAATGCAGGAAAACAGTGAATTCAAATTTTGAATTTTTTTTGTAAAATTATTTTATATGATAAATTAAAATTATTTTAATTTATTTAAGGCTATTGAACTTAATTGAGAATTAAGAATGACAAAGAACTCTAGGAATGTGATTCAAAGATTTTAAGTCATTTCAATAAGCCTTAAGGATCATGGGTTAGCTTCTATTAGGTCCTTAATTGGGTTATACCTAAGTTTAGATGCATTGGACTAATTTGAGATCTATTCTAATCAAATGTTGAGTTAGGATTTCTTCTCTAGATCTATCTAACAGTTAGATTGATTAGTCCATAATCTAAATGGACCTAATTTGTGGCTCAATCGAAAGCCTGAGTCTTTAGGCTAGTCTAATCGAGTCTGATGAACCGATTGGTGTCGAGATAAGTTTGGCATTGTGATCATGGTTCTTTGGGGCTACCTATTACCTAGCCAACTCTATTGGTGTCTAAGGCAAGACAGTTAATGGCGGAACCCAACCCATGATCTCACTTACCTAGCCAATGTGGTCGATCAGGATTAATTTGATAGCTCATTGACTCGTGTTAACCCTTATCACCCAAGGTTAATCATCTTGATTGATTTTAGGTGCCCATAGATCATTAGTTATGAGTAACCCTCCTAGATTACTGATTTTGTCAGTGGGAGGTTATCCATGTCTTCTCATCTCTTCATCTATCTCATTATTTAAAAATCCTCTAAATTATTATATCTATAAAAGGATAAAGTTATAGGGATAACCAAGTCCTAGCCTCCCATTAAGTGGGATAGTAATGGGTCCAAAAGTTGGGTGTTCATCGATCGATCCAAAGATCAGGTGTTCATCAGGCTATTGGAATTGCTGTTCTTAATATGATGGCTCAGTGTGACTCTCTTAACAGTGGTCAGGTGGGCCGACCAAAATTGGGCTTGACTATTCGTTAGTTAGAAGCATTGAATTTTATCATGTTAATGGTTGGACCTAACCAAGACCTTCAATAGGAGGCCCAAAGGCTGATTGAAGTGCTCTTTGGGACAAAACCCAAATACTAGAGGTTACTTGGAGAAGTAATCGGTTGAAGAACCTACCTTTAGACACGCATGGGTGGGCTGACCAAAGTCAGGCTCATGTGTTATCTATTGGACTCTAGTACCCACTAGGAAATTAAAGTAATTCCTCGGATTGGAGGTAGAGGCTATCAGTCTGAGCAAAATAGTGAGAGGGACCTTTAGACTAAAGTCCATGTCTTTAGATTAATAATTCATATACACAATTAGCTTTTGTTTTCCTTTCAGATGTCTACCAACCTGTCACTCTAGTCTCTTCTTGATAATGAGAATCTCAATGGACCCAACTTTGATAGCTGGTATCGAAGGCTCAGGATTATCCTAGAGCATGAATGGATCCTATATGTGATATCGGATCCGACACCTGAGATCCCTGCTGCCAATGCTCGGGGTTCGGTAAGAGACACTTATCAGAAGTGGCTCTCTGACAGGACCACTGTTCGGTGCATAATGTTGGCTGTGAAGAACGATGAGTTCAGTCGCAAGTTCGAGGAAGCCCAGCTGGAAGAAATTCTTCAATGGTTGAAGGAGTCTTTCGGAACACCAGATGATGTTGAAAGGTACAGGGTCTCCTGTGCTATCTACAACGCACGAATGCATGATGGGGCCTTGGTCACTGATCATGTATCGTACACGATCGAGATGATTGAGCGCCTGGGCAAGCTCGGCTATCCCTTGCATGAATAGCTTAGGAAAGATGCGATACTGAATTCCCTCCCTTCTTCTTATCTAGATTTTCTTGATCATTACAGAATGAATAAGCCTGCAGTTAACTACCACGGTTTATTAGGGTTGCTACAGACTAATGAGAAAGACCACCAATTGAATAAAGGGATGGTGAATCTAGTGGGAGGATCTTCGAGAGGGCGTCGTCCCTTTAAGAAAGGGAAGACGAAAAATAAAGGAAAAAAGGTGCTAAGTGCTTCTGGGGCCAGTCAGGCCAAGAAAGTGAAGGCTGATCAGAGTCGTGCAGAGCGCTTCTTCTGCAAGAAGCAGGGTCACTAGAAGAGGAACTATTCTCTTTATATTGCATCCCTTGACCTGAACAGGTCCAAGAAGAGAAAGCTGCAGGATGGTCCTAGACAACGTATTTATATGATAACACCTTGTAGTTTCTCTATTTGCGATACTACTAACTAGGTATTGGATACTGGAAGTCCAATTTACATTTATAATTCTTTGTAGGAACTTCAAGTTAGTTGAAGATTCGAGGATGGCGAAAGGTTCTTGAATGGGGAAAATGGAAGCCGTGCTCCAATCCTAGCTTTGGGAGTCCTCAAACTTGTTTTCGAGTATTGTACTGTCATTTTGAACGAGTGTCATTTTTATCCATCTTTATTTTGGATTTCATTTCTGTAGGCCAATTGGCCATGTATGGTTATGAACTATCAATAAAGAATGACATTTGCAAAATCATTTGGAATGGTTCTGTAGTTTTGAATGGACAAATGCGTGACGGCATTCAAGTACTATCACGACCTGTTAGTAAAATGTACACATCTAGCAAATGCCCTAGGATAGATAATGTCAACGAAGCGTACCTATGGCGTTGTAGGCTAGGTCATATTAACATGAATAGGATAAATAGGTTGAAAAGCGAGGGTCTCCTCGATTTTAGTGAAGATAGTTCACTTCCAACCTATGAGTCCTATCTTCTTGGAAAAATGACTAACTCACTTTTACTGGAAAAGGTGAATGAGCCAAAGAAATTCTAAGTCTGATACATACTGATGTATACGGACCCCTGAATCTTAGTGCCAGGGATGGGTACGATTATTTCATTACATTTATAGATGACCTTTTGAGGTACGGTTATGTCTTCTTGATTAGATATAAATATGAGTCGTTTGAAATGTTCAAACGATATTGTAATGAAGTAGAAAAACAAACTGGAAAGAATATTAAAACCCTTCGATCCAATCGAGGTGGTGAAACCTTTCGGGTGAGTTTCTAACATATCTCGAGGAGAATGGGATTCTCTCTCAGTGCACACCTCTAGGGATACCTCAACTAAATGGAGTGTCTGAGAGGAGGAATCGAACACTATTAGACATGGTTCGATCCATGATGGGCTTTGCTTCTCTGCCAGTATCCTTTTAGGGATATGCTCTAGAATCAGCCTGTAACCTTCTGAATAGGGTTCCAAGTAAGTCCGTTAGTAAAACACCATATGAGATATGGACTGGACGTAAGCCGACACTATCACACCTTCGGGTTTTGGGGTGGCCAACTTATGTAAATCATTAACTTGGACCTAAGTCTGACTGGTGCTTATTTGTTGGGTATCTAAAAGAGTCTAAGGGGTATTACTTCTACTTAGCTAAGGAACAAAAGTTGTTCATTGGTCTTAGGGCTATCTTTTTGGAAAAGGAGTTCCTTGGTGAAGGGACTGTAGCTATTAAGATTGAACTTAATAAAGTTTAACAAGTAGAAGAACCAACACACTTAAGGAACAACATAGAACCGGTTGTGATTAGATCACACCCAAAGCCCACTTAGGAACCATTAAGGAGATCCTGTAGAGTACCGAGCCGACCAGATAGATACTATGGTTTCTTAGTCCAGGACGGTGATCCCATTAAACTCGATGAGAACAATGAGGATCTGATCACCTATATGGAAGCGATGTAGAGGTCCGACTCTGAGAATTGGCTAGGAGCCATGAAATCTAAAATGGAGTCCATAGAGATCAACAATGTATGGACATTGGTTGATGCACCTGAAAGGATAAAACTCATTGGGTGCAAATGGATTTTCAAAAGGAAAAAGGGCATAAACTGGCAGGTAGAGACCTACAAAGCCTGTCTAGTTGCCAAGCGGTATCGTCAATGTTATTGTATTGACTATGACAAGACGTTCTCTCCTGTGGAAATGCTAAAATCCTTTCGGATAATGCTTTCTTTAGCAGCACACTTTGACATGAAATCTGGCAAATGGATGTCCGAACAGCTTTCTTGAATGGTGAGCTGGAAGGGGAGGTGTATATGATATAACCTGAAGGGTTCACATCCATAGACGAGTCAAAGGTGTGCAGGCTTTAAAAGTCCATCTATGGACTGAAGCAAGCATCAAAGAGTTGGAACATGCGATTTGATAAGTGTATCAAATCGTATGGCTTCATTAGGAATGGAGAAGAACCTTGCATTTATAAATGGGCTAATGGTTCTGTGATTGTATTCCTTATGTTGTATGTGGATGACATTCTTTTAATCGGGAATGACATCCCAGCCTACAAGGAATAAAGGTCTGGTTATCGTCTCAGTTCTTTACGAAAGACTTGGGTGAAGCTTCTTACATACTGGATATGAAGATCTATAGAGATAGATCTAAGAGGTGTCTAGGACTATCCTGGTCTATGTACATCGACACCGTGCTGAAACGGTTCAGTATAGAAAATTCCAAGAAGGGCTATCTCCCGATAGGCACTGGAATTGATCTCTCCAAAAGGAAATATGCGACAACTCCTGAAGAGAGAGCGTATGAGTATAATCCCATATACTATGGCAGTGGGTTCTACCATGTATGCTATGACATGTACTAGACCAGACGTGGCATACTCACAAGGCATAGTGAGCAGATACCATCTGACCCAGGTGAAGCTCATTAGAAAGTATGTGGTAAAGGCCATCCTTAAGTATTTACGAAATACTAAGAACCAATGGCTAATTTATAGAGAATCTAACTTGAAACTTATGGGATATACTGACTCCAGTTTCCAGTCAAATAAGGATGATAGCAAGAGTGTGTTAGGATTTATCTTTACTCTAAACAGAGGAGCTATCTACTCGAAAAGTTCCAAGCAACCTACTATGGCAGACTCAGTATGCGAAGCAGAGTACATTATAGCATCAGATATAGTGAAGGAAGCTGTGTGGTTGTGGAAGCTCCTTGGTGATCTAGGAGTGGCACCTTCCCTGGATGGTCCTATTCCGGTGTACTATGATAGCACTGGAGCCATTGCTCAAGTCAAAGAGCCGAAGTCTCATCACCACACAAAGCATATTCTGCGGCGCTTTCACCTTGTATGAGAGATCATGGCACGAGGTAACATTGACCTTTTAAAGATCGATGGAAAGGAGAACCTGGCTGACCCCTTCACTAAAGCCATCAGAGTTCAAGAGTTCGACAGTTGTAAAAGTAAAATGAGAATGAGATTTTGTACCGATTGGCTTTAGTCCAAGTGGGAGTTATGGGAATTATATCCCAAAGCCAGTCGTCTAGGCTGTAGACAGTTGTGCTACCTTGTATTTTGTATATGAGTTCTTTTAATAAATAAAAGTTATTTATTTTGGCTGTTCATCATATTTATATTTTTCTGAAATGAACTCTTGTATGATGGAGTCCTTAAAACTACATTGTTTAATATAGAGTGGATATATCAAGTAGTTCTTAAACTGGTTCACAACCAAATGATACATTGTTATAGGACGACAATGTATTAAGTATAGGTTATTGTATGACATATTTGTTGGCTGTCCTTTTAACCAAAAAGTGTTGAGACACTGGTGTGACATACAAGTGAAATGTATGACATTTCACTGAACATGACCATCTACGGAGCTCCCTTCTACCAAATGGTTGCTCACGAAGGGATATGGATATATATGTCTCTCAGACCTGAGGTCACCATGGCAACTTGCAAGCAACTCAATGTACTTTGATGCCGGAATACCTGGATTTCTAATCCAGTGATGAAAGATTTTTAGGTGCAGTCAAGTACTCGTGGAGCGGTGGTGGATCAAGATGGAATTGACTCCTCGAAATAGTTTGGAGTGAATAACTCACTATCTTAATTTAGCAAAACTTTGGCCAGGGTAGTTCTTGTGAGGAGTTCTAGAACTTGTGAGGTTGAGACATGATCTGGATAAATCAAATTAGGGTTGGTAGTCAAATCCTAAGTCATCCTGAGCATTATGAGATCAAAGGGATAAATTATGTGGCAACCATATGCCAGAGGTTCTTGTAACGTTCTCTGTATCTTTGACCTATTCGGACGTTAGGTATCATTGCTAGATAAGGACTTTAACTGGTACTGGAAATGTTTCGGTGCTACCAGCTTAGTGTTCGAGCCTATGGGGTTATACACCATAGAGGATTTCTATCTGATCTTAAGGCTAATCAATGATTGAGAATCATTTGCCATCACTGGAAGTCAATATGATTGACTTTGTCCCAAGTGTCGACACTTGGAATTTTGCAGGTGTCGATACTTGGTGAAGTGTCGATACTTGGCAATTTTCGTGAGTCGACACTTCCTGTGATGAGCAGAATTATGGGAAGAGGTTTTTAAGAAAGATTTGACCTAGTTTGAATTTGAATTCAAACCGTTTTTGCTCCAAACTTTCTTGGAATGATTGTCATTCCTTCCTAAAGAGTTTGGGCCCATTTGGTATGACCTTGATCTTCTCCCCCCTTCTCTCTCCCAATCACTCCTCCTTCCTTCTTCTCCCTCTCATGGCTACCACTATAAATGAAGGTCATTCTAGAGATTGCTAAAGGTTATGCTTATGGTTCTTTGAGAGCAAGAAGAAGGGCTTAGTGAGGACTTAGGATGGGTGTGAGTAACCTAGCAATCAAGCTTTGTCTTAGGAAGAGAGTTCTCTTGGAAAAAGGTTCCAACTCTCCTCTTAGTCTTCCCAGAAGAAGAAGATCGGCCCAAGGATCTTGAAGAGCTAGCACTTCGAGGGAGTTGATCAGAGTCAAGCCCAGGTGTGGACTACCTGTAGAGGCCAGACACGTGTGTGGCTCAAGCACCCTCTCCTTCCATAGCTTCTCTCAGTATAAAGGAATGGTACTTTTATATTTGGTTCCTCTCTTGCTTTGATGTTATGTTGCATGCTAGGTCATTATGCTAAATCCTATTGTGGGCAAATCGGTAGACACTTAGATCTATCTACTGAGCCTTTCACTGTGTATGCTTTAAAATTATTTTCAAATGCATTTCTTATGCCCTATTTTTTTGCATATTGTATGCTTGGTGTAGATGCTTTTCACCATCATCTAGGACTTGGTTATGCCTATAACTTCGTCCTTTTATGGACCTAATTATTTAGAAGGTTTAATTTTAGTGTGATAGAAGAAGAGATGAGAAGACATGGATCAACCTCCCACTGACTACATCAGTAGCAAAGAGGGTTACACATAACAAATGATCCATGGGCACTAAAAATCAGTCAAGACTGATTAACCTTGGGTGACTGGGTTAACACAAGTCAATGAGCTATCCAATCAATTATGATCGACCACATTGGCCAGGTAAGTGAGATCATGGGTTGGGTTATGCCATTAACCATCTTGTCTTAGACACCAACCGAGTTGGCCAGGTAAGAGGTAGCCCCAAAGAACCAAGATCAAAATGCCAAACTTATCTTAGACACCAATTGGTTCATCAAACTTGATTAGACTAGTCAAAAGACTTGGGCTGACCACTGAGCCACAAATTAGGTCCATTTAGATTTATGAACTAATCAGTCTAACGATTAAAGAGATCTATAGAGAAGAAATCCTAACTCAACATTTGATTAGATTATTTCTCTATTTAGTTCAATGCATCTAAACTTTGGTCTAATCCAATTAAGAACCTAATTGAAGCTAACCCATGACCCTTAAGGCTTACTGAAATGATTTAAAATCTTTGAATCATATTCCTAGAGTTCTTTGTCATTCTTAATTCTCAATTAAGTTCAATAGCCTTAATAAATTAAAACAATTTTAATTTATCATGTAAAACAATTTTACAACAAAACAAAAATTTGAATTCATTATTTTTTAGCATTCTGATGCCAAGTGTTGACTCACCAAAAGCAAGTGTCGACACTAGGTGTCAACACTTGGGTCGACTTATAGCCCGAGACAGGAAAAAACCAGAATGCCATGTTTTTAATACGTGCTCATGAGTCAACTCCTTCAAGGCAAAGTGTTAACACACGAGCCCAAGTGTTGACACTTCCTGGTCAAGTGTCGATACTTCAGCCTTCATGAGTCGACTTAAGGGTCGACTCAAGGCCTGTCACAGGGCAAAAAATAGTGATTTCAAATCCAAAGATTCTCCAAACTTATAATCAAAGCCGATCAAAAACAAGACTCTTAGATCTTATCTAAATTTATTTTATGATCATAACATTAGATTAAAATATTTTTAATCTATGTTTTCTCTTATTTTCCTTTTCATGAGTCAATCACAAGCGGCACCCCTACATGCCAAAGAGATCCCATTGAATGAGAAGAGAGGGTCTTGCAGCCCTACTTTTCTCCTATGACCAGATGGCTATGGTGAAGCACTCAAACCAAGTACTTAAGAGAAAACAATGATGTTAAAGCATGCTAGCATTATTATACTACGAAGAAAAACCTGGCTCTGATACCATTGAAGGAAAAGCAAAGGACAGCAGGCATGAGAGGTAGAAACATGGTATTTTAAAACTATTTTAAAATATGCAGTGGAAGGCTCGATAGATAGATCAAAACGATATATCGATCTGCCTACAATAGGACCTAGTATAAAGATCAAAACGATATATCAATCTGCCTGCAATAGGACATAGTATAACAATGTAGCATGAATAAAACATCAACAGCAAGGAAAAGAGGCAAAAGGCAAAAAGGTATTTTACCGCTATACCTTAAAGATGGAGGTAGTGAAAACCTCTCAAGCCACACACGCGTCTGGCCTCTACGAGTAGTTCACACTGGGGCTTGACTTTGATCAACTCCCTCGAAGTGCTAGCTCCTTGGGATCCTTCGGGCCGATCTTCTTCTAGGAAGACAAGGAGGAGAGGTGGAACCCTTCCTAGCTAGCTCTGTTCCCAAGACCTAGCTTGAATGCTAGGTATTCTCACACCCAATCCCAAGTCCTCACAAAGCCCCTTTTCCTTTTAGTTCTTCTTGTAACTAGCAGCAGCCCTTAAAATAATCTTTATTTATAGGGACAGCCATGAGAGAGAGAAAGAGGAAGGAGGAGTGATTGGGGGAGAAGGTCAAGGGCAGTACCAAATGGGTCCAAGACAAAAAGGCAAGTATGACCATCATACCAAGAAAGCCTGGAGCCGAAAATGCCCAAAATTCAAAATACGAATTAAAAATTCGAAGTCAAAACCTTCCAAAAAAACTTTCCAAAAAATCTGCTTGTCAGTCAAGTGTCGACACTTCCATTTTACCAAGTGTCAATACTTCTAAGTGTCGACACTTCAAACATGTTCAATCACATTGACCTCCAGTGATGGCAAACGATTCTCAATCGTCGATCAACCTTTAGATCAGATAGAAACCCCTATGGTGTGTGACGCCATAGGTTCGAACACTAAGTCGATAGCACTGGAATACTTCCAGTACTAGTCAATGTCTTCATCTAGCAATGATAAATGATATCTGGATAGGTTGAAGATTGCAGAGCAATTTTCTAGAACCTTTGGCATATGGTTACCGCATAATTCATCCCTTTGATCTCATAATGCTTAGGATGACCTAGGGTTCACTACCAACCCTAATTTGGTTCATCCAGATCATGTCTCAACTTTACAAGTTCTATGACTCCTCACAAGAACTACCATGGCCAAGGTTTTGCTAAATTGAGACACTGCAAGTCATTCACTCCAAACTATTTGGAGGGGTCAATTACATCTTGATCCACCACCGCTCCACTAGTACTTGACTATATCCAAAAATCTTTTATTACTAGATTAGAAACCTAGATTGTCTGACACCAAAGTACAGTGAGTTGCTTGCAAGCTACCATGGTGACCTCAGATCTGAGGGACACATATACCCATATCCCTTCGTGAGCAACCCTTTGGTAGAAGGGAGCTCCGTAGATGGTCACGTTCAGTGAGATGTCACACATTTCACTCGTATGTCACATCAGTGTCACCACACTCATTAGTCAAGAGGACAACCAACCAGTGTGAGATACAATAATCTATACTTGATACATCGTCATCCTATAACAATGTATCATTTGGTTGCGAACCAGTTTAAGAACTACTTGATATATCCTTTCTATATCAAATATAAGATAGTTCTAAGGACTCCATCACACAAGAGTTCTTTTCTGGAAAATGCACATGTGATAAATAGCCAAAAAATAACTTTTATTCATTAAAAATTTATATATAATTATAAAATAGCATAACCATCTACAACCTTGATGATTGGCTTTGGAACACAATTCCCAACAACTGGTCCATTGTGGACCAGCTATCTTAAATGTAGTTTTGTGCTGAGTTAGGGTTGTTTTTTAGGCCAATTAGACTTCATTCAGATCAGATTCAAGTCAAATTAAACACAAATGGATTGCATGCACTCAGTTTTCCACTTACCTACAAAACAATCTAGAAAGTATCAATTAAAAATTAAATAAATTACATTTCATACTTCTAGTAATATAGTTTAAGTATTTATCAATGGGTATCATGGAAAAAAATATCGCCTCTACTAGAGAGATATGTGGTTTACTAAGTTCAAGATAAGTAATGATATTTATGAATTCAATTTAATTTTCTTATATTTATTTATGTCATTAACTTGTATGTCCATATTCTTTATAGATGAGGTTTCGGTTCAAGCCATCAAATGATCAGTGGGCATGAAAAAATTTTGAAAGCTTGTTGTGGCTTGTTTGAAAAATCTCCTTGCTAATTCTCATAGAAATATAGAGAGACCATAATGGCTTGGAGATCGTGTACAGGACAGGTTGTGCAAGCACTGGTGTGCTACCAAATATCAAGAGAAGTGTGAAAAAGCAAAACAAATCATGCTTCTAATTGTGGAGGTTTTAGTGATTCTCTTTGCACCAGTGGCTCCATCACTATACTTAATGATGAAGGGTGAAAACCCCCTGCCCTCGGTGTTCCAAAGGAATGCCGGCCAAACTCTAAGAACCATCCTAATTCCAACAAGTCTCCCTTGTAGAAGATGTATATTAAAATAATCCCATTGATAAGTAGCACAATTCGAGACCCAACCATCAACCTTGGGCTAAAGGGAATAGTACTGTCGATTCCCACGAGTGAAGATGTACATCGAAGATTAAAAGGTTTATTAAGATGTTCCCCAGGTAACCGATGGAACAATAATGGTTACATGAATTTCAAGGAAATGGCATCCGACCCCAACTAGTCGATCCATACCCATGGCCATCGGGATAATTATACCTCAAGCCTTGGCTTTTGACCTTCAACTTTCAGCCAAATCTGATCTTCTACTTGACATACTCTAATATGACTCTTGTTAACCAACATTTTGGCCCAGTATGATCCCCATTGTTTTTTATCTATGAAGTAGTGGTTCATAATGCCGGCCTTCAAAGCCTACAACCTTGGATCTTGGCCCCAACATGAAGGTTAGGACCGAACCCTGTCTCACTATTTGAAGGGAGGAGCAAGCAATCCCTCTGACACTGTGCGAGATGACAATGGTAGAAAACTACTCCATATTTATCCCAACATGCTTTGGGATAAATCAGGAAGCTATATCCATATTCTTTGAGTAACTTCTCCATTAAAAGGGATGTGACCTGTTCCAAGCAATGATCCAAAATCTCATTAATAAAAGTGGCCGGCTATATGGATGGGACAAAATTCCATCATTAAGAAGGCAAGCAACTGATGTGACATGTTCCAAGCAATGATCCAAACTCTCATTAATAAAAGTGGCCGGCTACATGGATGAGACAAAATTCCATCATTAAGAAGGCAAGCAACTAGCTTGTCTTTCCACCCAATCTTCTAACAAAGATTTGATAGCAGGTCAGATTCCACCAACCTATTGATAATTATCAAATTCCCAAAATGCCCCCTCATATTCACAAATGCACTCACCATCCTACCTATAAAAGGGAGCCCTTTGAGAACTCCCAAGGTAAGGTTCTTTCATGATATCTCTCTCCCACTTTATTTCTCCTCTTCTGCTATTGCTTGGTACTGACTTGAGCTTTGGAGTGCATTTGTCAAAGCCACCTCTAGCAGGATTTTTTGTAGGTATATCTTGTGAGCATCACCCCCTCTAGCAAACTCTAGCGGCAAGCCAAATTTCAATGCTAAATGATAAATGAAGGGCTTTGACCAAAGGTTTATATTTACCTTTGTATCACTTGTTTTATAGGAATTGAGCGAGGCTGCCATGCCACCAAAAGACATGTCTATCTGGCATTTTGGTGCCACTTCCTCCTGGTAGGTTAGTTGAGCTACCCCCCCAGGTCAACACGTCTTGGTAAAGAAACTAACCTGACTACCTCGAGCAGCTATCATAGCAAGTGCAAGAGCTGGCAGTCACTATCCGTGCATTCAATAACCATCCTTGTCAATAGTTCCACCTTTGATTCCACCATTGAAGGCAAATTGCCTAGTCCTCCCTCAGACCCCATAGCACTAGGGTAAGATGGAAAGAATAGAGGTGACTTAGTCCTCCATGGGGTCTCAAGCATGGCAAACTTCCATCTCCTAGTATAACATTGAGCCCCAAGTGTGCGAGGGGATATTCCCCCTCACCTCGATTAGACAAAGGGTCCACCATAGCCCGATCACCCCCTCGACCATCTAACATGCAAATAGCTTGGGAGGTGAAAGTTGATCGCAAACCCAAAGAGTTGGACAAACACATCAAAACATTGTGAGACCTAGCTCCTAGGAGGGATGAAGGCCTTGGCCTCGTCACCGAGCCACCATTTGTAACACGCATCATGATAGAACCACCATTAAGGCATTTTAAAATGCCCCAACTAAAAATCTATGATGGATCTACTGTCTAGTGGACCACTTGAAAAGCTTCAAAGCATTGATTCTCGCACATGGGGCCACTAAGGGGATTTTATGCTGAGCTTTCTCTTCTACCCAATACTGGTATTCTAAACTAAAGCAGGCTATATCTACTCTATTGATTAGTTGAGTTGATCTTTCATTTCCCATTTTGCAACTAGTAGAAAGCTATGCTAGAGCTCTAATTTCTTGATCCAAGTAAAGTAGAGGGAGGGCGAACTCCTCCGATCCTACGTGAGCTGATTCAATGAGGCAGCGCTCGAGATACATAACCTGGATCATTCCATCACTATGATGGCTATGAAGAATGGGCACCAGCAATGTGCTTTTATCTTTTCTTTAGAAAAGGGACCACCAACATATTTTTTCAAGATGCTAGTAAGGGCCAAAAAATATGCATGTCAAAGAGTGGTACGGTGCTCATGTTTTCTTGATCATTCCTTTGGTCCAAGTGGCACCAGGAACCTATGCCCCATCGATTGTTTCATCTACCTCGGTGCCAGCCCCATTATCCACAACATAATCTGTGCCGACCCTTGGAGAGCAGGCCTTAGAGTAGGAGCCTTTGTTGAAGAAGGGGGATTGGGGGAAAAAGAAACATAGGAGTCAGTCCAGCATCACCGAAGGTCTCCCTCTTGAGTCTAATACTATCAAAAGCCTCGGGAGTGACTGTATCCCCAACTGCCCAAAAGGTTTAATTATTATACTCCTTTAAGTGTCCCTTGTGCTCATGTATTGATGCAGGTCAGAGGGCAACTACCCCTGGCAAGAAGGAGACAAACACTTCTGGAGCAGCACAATCCCTACAAGTACTGTCTTTATCATCATGATCATGGCCACGATACTAAAGAATGCACGTATCTTTGAGATGAGATTGAGGAACATATCTAGTGTGAGAATTTGGATAGGTTCCTTTGGAACTGCCAAGGGAGGTAGCAAGCACAGGAGTCCCACTGATGGGGACCCGAGAGCCAGCCACCTCAGCAGCCACGTGGAGTCCCAGTCACATCCTGGATTGCACCACGTAGGATTACATTGAGCATCACATGAAGATGGCCCATGCATGACCACATGCCAACACACCCCTTCCTCCCTCCAGGCACATCAACTCAATTTGCCATCAAGTGAGAAAGGAAGTACAAGTGGATAAACATGAATCCCTTGATTCATGCCAAGCAAATAAGGAAAGATGTGGTCCACCCCGAGCCCAAGAGAACAGGTGTTTGGCGCCCCACATGGTCCCCCCTTCTTTCCTTATTTTCTTAAGCTTCTTTAGGAATTGTATAACACCTTCCATGTTTCCAATCAGCAAATCTGGAAGGATTGTAGTGCCTCATATTTTTCATGTTTTCTTTACTTGCTTTCCAAGTAATTGGTCCCTATATAAGGACCCCCTCTTGTATTGAAGAATAATGATAAGGATGATGATTTGAGAAGAGTGATTCTTCATTTGCCTCTGTAAAGGAGTGGACATGAGGCCCGTCTTGCCTTCGCCTTCAAGCATCGAGGGGTGTGAGACCCTATACCTTCACTTTCGAGCATCGAGGGACGTGAGGCCCTAGTTTGCCTTTGTTCTTCGAAACATCGAGGGGTGTGAGATCCTAGTTTGCCTTTGTTCTTCGGAACATCGAGGGGTGTGAGGCCCTAGTTATTTAAATCTAACCATCCATTTCTTCTTTCCCATTGTTCCTTCACCACCTCCCTACAAAAAAAAAAATAGAAGAAAAAAATAGTGATATCCTAATCTAGGTGACTTCTAGGCTCACCAACGATCCTACTCCCTTGTTAGACATCATTTTTGGTATCAGAGCCTAGAGGATTAGGAATTCCATATCTTTCCCTCTTTTTCTCTCTCTTCCACTTACTCTCCTTATTCCCATTATTCCCACTATCCTAACCTTATTATCTCTCTATTCCAGACTTATTCCTGTCATTTTCCTTCTTAATCTAGTCGAATTGAAAGCCCAGAACACTCATCCACCACCCACAGCTTGCCAATAAGCTCCCTCTGCCATCGCTGCCACTCTCCGGTTCGGATCTCACCGAAGCCCATCGCAGCTGCCTCTACCGCCTCCATCCTCCCACCGACCACGATGTCTTCCTCCCTTCGAATCGGAGAGCCCATTACCAAGCCCAGACATGCCACCATCTATGCCGGCAATCTTCCCATCTACACCGCCATCATCTCGCCTCGAAAATCATTCGCACGCTAAAACCTTCCGGCTTTCTGGCCATTCTCACCGTCTCAGCCATCGACCGCTGCTCCCGTCCATGCCGCCATCTCTGCCCCAATGCCGACGATGTCTATAAACCCCACCATCACCCTCTCCTTGTGCTTCAGCCCAAGTCAACTATGTTGCTCTTCATCCAACCAGAACCACCGAGCTGCACCTCTTCTTCCTCCTCAGGATCGAGAAGGACCTAGCCCTAGATCTGCCTGTACCACCCACCAGATCTCCACCATTGCCAGTCACCGCCCACCTCCCATCACTGGTGCCGGTGATGACCATCGGTTCCATTGAAAACACCAGTGAAGTCCACCAGATTCCCTCAAGCAGGTCCCCTGTTCCTCCTTGCCGCGGTCTTGTGAAGAAGGTCTCCTACACGAACGTGAAAGCAGGCTCCTCTTGCATGCTTTGTAAAGCAAGACGGTTTAGTCTGCCGACTTCAAGAGCAGGTGGAAAAAAATAATCTAGGTTTTGTTTGGAAAAAAAGGGGGGTGAACTTAGTCTCTTTTGATTTGATTTGTTTGGATTCGGTTCTATCAAAGCCCCACTTATCCAAACTCGACGGAGTCGAGTTCTCGCTACTCAAGGGGAATGATGGGGACCCGAGAGCCCAGCCATCTTAGCAGCCACGTGGAGTCCCAGTCACATCCTGGATTGCACCACCTAAGATTATATTGAGGATCACATGAAGATGGCCCGTGCATGACCACATGCCAGCACACCCCTTCCACCCTCCAGGCACATCAACTCCACACACCATCAAGTGAGAAAGGAAGGTCAAGTGGATAAACATGAATCAGTTGGTTCATGCCAATCAACTATGAAAAGATGTGGTCCACCCCGAGCCCAAGAGAGCAGGTGTTTGGCACCCCACATGGTCCCCCCTTCTTTTCTTATTTTTCTTGAGCTTCTTTGTGAATTGTATAACACCTTCCATGTTTTCAATCAGCAAATCAAGAAGGATTATAGTACCTCATATTTTTCATATTTTTTTTACTTGCTTTCCAAGTAATTGGTCCCTATATAAGGACCCCCTCTTGTATTGAAGAATAATGATAAGGATGACGATTTGAGGAAAGTGATTCTTTGTTCTGCCTCCATAAAGGAGTGGGCGTGAGGCCCATCTTGCCTTCACCTTCGGGCATCGAGGGGTGTGAGACCCTATGCATTTGCTTTTGAGCATCGAGGGGTGTGAGGCCCTAGTTTGCCTTTGTTCTTCGAAACATCGAGGTGTGTGAGATCCTAGTTTGCCTTTGTTCTTCAGGACATCGAGGGGTGTGAGGCCCTAGTTATCCAAATCCAACCATCCATTTCTTCCTTTTCCATTGTTCCTTCTTCATCTCCCTACAAAGAAAAAAAATAGAAGAAAAAAATAGTGATACCCTAATCTAGGTGACTTCTAGACTCACCAATGATCCTACCGCCCTATCCCACATCACCCACCATGTCTACTGGAACCAACCCCAAGGCCAGAGGACCTATGAACATCCTTCTTTAGGCAACGTAGACACCATTTTCAGCGGGACAACTATAGATAGCCCCAGCAAGTAGCGAAGGATCGATGAGGTAGGTGAAATCATCACTTTCATGTTGGTTGATGTGTAAGGAGTGCAATATCCATGTGATGACCCCATGGTGATATCTTTGAATATAGCAAATTATGATGTAAACCGTGTACTTTTTGATAATGAAAGTTTGGTTGATGTATTGTTCTATGATATATTCCTAAAGATGGATATCTCTCTTGCATTATTGAATGTAGCACACAGACCATTTAGGATTTTCTAGGAACCTGGTACCAGTCAAAGGAATCGTCATGTTGCCTATGATAGTAGGGCAAGTCCTTCAGTGGTCCTTGGTATGGCTAACCTTTATAGTAGTCAATGCCCTATCAGCATATAATGCGATACTTGGTTGGCCTGGTTAGAATGCTTTCATGAAATTGTTTCAACTTACTATTTGCTTATGATGTTCTCAATGGCATGAGGAATTGAAGAAGTTTGAGGAAACTAGATTCTAGCAAATACAATTATATGATATCCCTTAAAACTTGAACACATGGTGCCATTACTATTGAAGGCCTAGACACTCATGATGAATTCACTGAAGAACGAGGTGAACCTATTGAGGATCTGTTAACCATCCCCTTACATGACAGTAATCCACATAATGCAGTTCACATTGGTTCGAGATTAGAAGAACCTTTGAAGTGACAACTTATAAACTTTTTATGAAAGAATGCCAATGTCTTTGTTTGGTCCCCTATTGATAGGCCAGGCATTGGTTTTGAAGTAATGGTCCATCGGTTAGAAGTGGACCACCTCCATTAGTAAGTAAGGTAGACGAAAAGAAATTTTGTACCTGAACTATAAAAGGCCATCACTGAAGAAGTAAAAAAACTCACCAACATTGGATTTATCAAGGAAGTTAACTACCCTGAATGGCTAGGCAATGTGGAGTTAGTGAAGAAAACTAATGGGAAGTGGTGAATGTGTATCGACTTCACAAATCTATATAAAGCCTATACAAAGGATAGCTATCCATTACCTCGAATTGACCAACTCATGTATGCCACCGCTAGATATGAACTCTTATCATTCATCGATGCCTTCTTCAAATACAATCAAATCCATATGGTATCGAAGGATAAAGAGAAAAAAGCTTTATTACTGACCATGGACTATTTTGCTATAGGGTAATGACTTTTGGCTTGAAAAATGTAGTGCAATGTATCAACAGCTATGAACAAAGTATTTAAAAGCAAATAGGATGCAACATGGATGTCTATGTTGATGATATGCTCATTAAGAGCCTGCATCAGGGAATCACATTGATGATCTTGAAGAATCTTTCACCACCTTGACAAATATCGAATGAAGCTAAATCCAGCCATGTGTGCTTTTGGAGTCACTTCAGGCAAGTTTTTTAGGTTTATGGTGTCACACTATGGAATTGAGGCAAACTTTAAAAAAACCCAAGCAATCAGATAGATGAGAGAACTAAAGATGGTGAAGGAAGTACAAATACTTATCGAGGAATGGTTGTGCTCAACGATTTTGTCTCAAAATTGGCCAAATAGTGCCTGCCTTTCTTTCAAACTCTGAAGAAGCCAAAAGACTTCCAGTGGATGAATGAGTGCCAGACGGCATTTGAAGAACTCAAGATGTATCTTAGTGCTCTTCCATTGCTCAGTAAACCTAAGCCTGGTGAGGAGTTATATTTATACCTGGTAGTATCCCCCTTATGCATTAGCTCCATGTTAGTTTGAGAAGAAAATTAGGCATAGAAACCAATTTATTACATTAGCTAAGTGCTACAGAATGTTGAAACTTGATACTCCCAGCTCGAGAAGTTAATTTTTACTCTTGTAGTTTTTGCTAGGAAACTTCAGCCTTATTTTTAAGCTCAATAATGGTGATCTTGATTGACCAACCATTAAGAGCCACCCTTTTCAAGCTAGACATTGCAGGTCAGATGGCCAACTGGGCTTTGGAGCTCATAGAACTTGACCTCATATTCTGACCTTGACCCTCCATCAAGGCTCAAGTCCTTGTAGATTTTATTACCGAATATACTATCTTGAATGAAGAGCTTGTAGAAGTTGATGTTGATACTATAGCTAATGAGTACCTAGAGAACCAGTGGGTGCTACATGTGGATGGCTCTTCAAATGCCAGTGGCTTAGGAGTAGGACTGATCTTAACCAGTACAGAAGGGGGCATTTTTTAGTATGCCTTTCACTTTGGATATCTCTTAATTAATAATGAAGCTAAGAATGAAGCCTTGATAGCAGGTCTCAAGATATCCAAAATGCTAAGTGTTTAGCATATAAAGTTTACAATACTCTCAACTCGTCATCAACCAAGTGCATAGTGAATATGAGGCCCGAGAAGAGAACATGAAGAAATATCTAGAAAAGTGAAAGATTCAATAAAGCCTTCCAAATTTTTGATACTCAGTAGATTCCCCAAGCAAAGAACACTCAAACCAACACCCTTGCTCCCCTTGCTCACCTGCATGCTAGGGTTTCCTTTGAAGTAGTGGAGGATCCTAGTATTAAAGAGTTTGGTCCAGTATTGCTGATCGATGACAAGCAATGCTAGGTCAACCACTTGGTTGGTTATCTCCATGATGGAACCCTCCTTGCAGATCGAAAGGAAACATGGAAGCTAAGACATCAGGCCTCACTGTACATCCTTTACGAAGGCAAGCTGTATAAGTGATCATTTTCATTTCCATTGTTGAGGTGCCTACGACCCTCGAAGGCAAAGTATGCCATATAAGAAGTTCATGAAGGACTATGCAGAGGCCATCTACGAGGCAAAGCCTTGTCACTTAAAATTCTTAGGCAAGGCTATTACTAGCCCACTATGTATTGAGATACCATAGACTTCGTCAAGTGATGCAACCAGTGTCAGTGATATGCTAATGTACGATAGTTATCAGCTACTTTGTTGACTTCTATCACTACCCCATGGCCTTTCGCATAATTGGGGATGGGTATATTTCGTTCCTTTCCCCAAGCTTTAGGACAGCAAAAGTTTTTGCTTGTGGTAATATATTACTTTATACAATGGGTAGCGACCAAGCCTCTCACCAAGATCACGAAAGCCCGAGTGAAGGATTTCATGTGGAAGTCTATTATCTATCATTTCGGACTTCCAAAAATCATCATTATTGATAATGGTCGATAGTTCAATGGCTTCAAGCTAGCCAAGTTTTGCAAGGAGCTATGTAGAAAATAATTTTTTACCTTTGTGGGCCACTACTAAGCTAATGGGGAGGCTGAAATCACTAATAGGACTCTTTGCAAGGGTTAAAAGCTTGCCTCGATTGAGCAAAGGGGGTAGGGCCCAAGGAATTGAACCATGTCCTATGGTCCTATCGGACTATGTAGCAGATCCTAACTACCAAAACTCTACTCAACTTAGTCTTCAATACTGAAGTTGTGATCCCTTTAGAATTGGGCCTCCCCTCCCTTTGAGTTGAAACATTTCAAGAAGGTGCTACTTTTGAACAGCAACAGGTAAACCTGTACTTAATAGAAGAAGTTCATGAATGGGCCATGATGAGGATGGTGAGCTATAGACAAAGGGCTGCTCGATAACATAATGCTAAGGTTAGAGGAAAGTATTTCTAGGTTAGAGATCTTGTGCTTTGACAAGCCGAAGTGTCTTAGCTGATGGTTCAATGAAAGCTATTCCCAAATTAAGAGAGCCCATATTGGGTAGAAGAATTATCCAACTTGGAACTTATTGCCTAGTGTAGTTAGATGGAAATACCTTACCCTATCCATGGAACTCTAGAAACCTTTGGATGTACTACCAGTGATATGAACTCAGTTTACAAAGCATGTATTTTATTGATCTATTATATTTACACTTATTAAAGTACGTTTATCACAAAGACATTTACCATAATACCAAAAAAATTATAAAGTTCCAATAAAGCTATGATGGATGAAGTCGATGCCTCCAAGTCCATGTCAACAGAAAGAAAGCTGAAGGTGGATCCAAACACCTAGGATCACGAAGCTATTTTGAAAAGCTGAGGGATCTTCTTATGCTATGGAAGTCACCCAGATCACCCATCCATAATGGAGAGGTACACCATGTGTGCAGGGTCTGCAGTTGCTACAAGGGACCTCTTTGCATGGAGTTAGTGCAACACAAATGCCCTTCCTCGATCTGCCATTAAGGGGACAGAAGAAAAGCTGATACTGACTGAGGGCTCCACCTATTGCAAGGAGGAAGAGACTCTGAATGTCGTTGATCAATCATCACCAACAACCTCTCTCCCGCATCCAGTGCCCCTCAGAGAAGAATTGGGTGGTGAGGATGAACCAGGAGAGGAGGCATCATGCTCGCGTCCCCCTCCAATTTCTTCTCCTAGCTAGCAAGGGAAGCAACAACACAGCCAAGTCACAGGCCATTTCCAACACCTCCCATGTTAAGGTATGCTTTGCAGTAAAACCCTTTCCCTTTCCATTCAAGGATAATCTTTAATAGGAACCCCTTTATCAAGAAGAGGGCCTACATCAAAAATACCCTAGCCGAATAGCTAGGAGGATTCCCTTATGTGGAATTTGAGAGAAAGTGGGGAAAGAGGAAATATAATAAAGGTCTACCTTGCTTGTTCTACTTAGTCTATTATTTATAGCGAAACCAAATATTAACCAATATTATTTTCAACCAATCATTGTTGAACACGTGCTTTTTTTAGGTATGCATACTATTTCTATCAAACATGCGAGCCTTCTTTTAAGATCAGGCACCTTCTAAAAAGAATGTAAACGTAGCTAATATTCAAAGGATCTCATAAACATGTTAATGATTTGGTGGGATGATGTGAAAGCATGCTGAGAAGCTGAATCCTCATGATTCTCAACATTGAATACATGATAGATTAGAGCACCTACCATGTAGCGGACCAGTAGATTCTACACTAGGAATAGCCACAAACTTAGAAATTCTTATTTTAGAAAATACCAGCCTTAGCCTAGTATGGTATTACCTATATGAAAAAGCCCTCCTTAAGGTGTTTCCTCAACAATGGTAGTTGTTGGGTCCCCTATCTTATAGAATGGCCAGCTAGGTTAACTACGAAATCCTGATATAGGGCTTGGGCTAACTATGATCTCTCTTAACCCTGGCCATCAGGGTAACTATGAAGTCCCAGATTAATGTGGTGGCTCATCGGGTCCCCCATCCTATGGAATAGCTAGCTGGATTAACTACAAAGTCCTGATATAGAGCTTGGACTAACTACAAAGTCCCTCAACCCTCAACTATGGTTAACTATGAAGTCTGGCTTAATAGTGGTAGACCATCGGGTCCTTTATCCTGTAGAATGGCTAGCTAGGTTAACTACGAAGTCCAAAAATAGGGCATGGGCTAACTATGAAGTCCCTTAACTCTCGGTCATTCAGTTAACTATGAAGTCCCAGCTCAATGGTGGCAAACCGTTAGGTCCCCCATCCTACAAAATGGCTAGCTAGGTTAACTACGAAGTCCTAGTATAGGGCTTGGGCTAACTACGAGGTCCCTCAACCCTTGGCCATCAAGCTAACTATGAAGTCCCAACTCAATGGTGGCAGACTATCAGGTCCCCCATCCTACAGAATGGCCAACTAGGTTAACTGACAAGTCCTAGTATAGGGCTTGGGCAAATTGTAAAGTCTCTCAACCCTTGGCCATCGGGTTTACTATAAAGTCCTGGCTTAATGGTGGTGGACCATCGGGTCCTCCATCCTATAAATGGCCAGCTAGGTTAACTACAAAGTCTTGATACAAGGCTTGGGCCAACTATGAAGTCCCTTGACCCTCAACCGTTGGGTTAACTATTTAGTCCTGGCTCAATGATGATGGACCATCGGGTCCCCCATGCTACGGAATGGCTAGCTAGGTTAACTATGAAGTCTTGGTATAGGGCATGCACTAACTGCAAAGTCCTTGACCCTCAGCCATTGGGTTAACTATGAAGTCTCGGCTCAATGGTGGTGGACCATCAAGTCCCCCATCCTATGGATTAACTACGACGATCCTCACCAACCTATAATGAACATTGGTTAAAAGGGTTTCGGGTTCTTGACTTCCTAGCCTTTAAGGAAATTAAGAGACCTACATAAAATCTAGAACTGACATTAGTGACTCTCATCTTTCCTAAATTCTCAAGTCCTATAAATGGTTCTACATGATGTAGGACATCAGGAGCAACCAGGATTTCAAGGTTCTAATTTTTGAATCATGTGTTGGTCAATTTTGTTGAGTCCTGTAACGAAGTCTAATTTTGAGTCATGTAATAAAGTGAGTCAATTAGATTCACTAAGGTAATTGAGTCCATTTATTTTATTCAGCCTACTTTGAGTCCTGTATTTGCTTTCAAGTCATGTTCAAGAGGAGAGCCAGTGGACCACAAGTCAGTCACCCAGCCAAGCCATCTGTCCATTCATGCTGCCCAAACACAGAATCCCTTGGCACCCCAGCTTATGAGGAAGTGGCACCCCAGGCCCAAGCCCATTCATATTGGGACACCTTGCTTTGACCCAGTCCAAGATGCCCCATGTTTTGACCCGGTCCAAGATGCCCAAGGCTTGACCCAGTTCAAGTGGTTGTCATCCCAACCCAGCAAGGATCAACTAGTCCAAGCCCAACAAGAATTTCATACTAGTCCAAGACCATGGAGAAAAGTCAAAGCTTCCAAGTTCAAGAAGGTGTTGATGTCCAAGTCCTACAAGGATTTCAGTCTACTAATTCTATTCAAACTATGTACTCCTTATTCTACTCAACTTTATTCTCCATATCCTATTCATACTGTGTAATCCTAGATTGACAGGGAAATGGCTGGCTGGTCTATAAATACCCCACTTCTCTCCCTCTTGTAACTAATCTCTTTTTCATGAATATAATCTAAAGTTACTCTGTTTAATTATGTGGTGTGAGACTTGTTTTATTTTTTATTGTGAGCAAACCCTAGCCGCCAACCTTCTTTCCCTTATCTATCAAACCCTAGCCGTTCCACCTTCCTGCTGAAGCCCAAGGATGCCCAATCTCATCCAAGCCAGGCATTCCCTTTAAACTGGTCGCCAGCCACCTGAAGCCTCCATCCATCCTCCAATCTTCTTTCTCCAATTTACTTATTTTTATCATATTCTATAGTCCTAAACCCTGACATGTACAGGATCCCTCCGGTGAAACCATCCTCAGATGAAGTCTTCTTTGGCCTTGAATGAAGCTGATAAAAAGTTGGCAGATCAGTCGGAAAGTGACCGGACCAATAGGCATCGATTTGAGCGGAGTGATCTCATTTACGAAATCAAGACATCATTGCCTGGTAAGTTTAATCCAATTCCCAACTCTCTTTGTCTAATTTTTGAAGTTTGAACATTTTCCTAATAGGCCTTCTTAGACCTAGGATCCTTTATTTGCTTTATCTTTTTGATAGTTCTAGCATGTGGGTAGGATACTAATTGATACAGGATAACCCTAACCTGGTCTTGTCTAGTTTCGGGAATTAAACCATAAACAAATCTGAAAATATTTGCTTGCTTAACCTGATTTTTTTCATGTTCATCCCTTACATGTCATCCTGCATCTTATTAGAATCCCGTCCCTCATCAATTTTGGTATTAGAGCAGGATTAGGGCATGTTCTTGCATCATAGTTTAGGTTATCTGCATGCTGAAATCTGATTATGCATCAAAACTTAGGACTGTTTACCCAATAAACTTTTTTATTTTTTTCTGATTTTCATGGAAATTAATCTATGTTTAATCCTCTATTTTATATAATTTTCGTGGAATTTTTATGATCTAAAAATAGGGTAAAACCTTAATGAGAAAATAGCCCTAACAAAATATCTACATGCTGAACCTGCACTATTAGTCTGAATTTAGGTCTGGTTTTCCATCAATTTCACACTGTTATTCTCTGAAATTTGCATCACATCATCTCTGTCAAGTCCTCAATTTTTCATGTATTTTATTTAATATTTACAGATTATTAAAAAATAAACAAATCTACATCTTAGAAACCCTAACTAGAAATCTATCTTTTTTGCACCTAGTTAGAAATCCTAGGTTTTGCATAGTCAAATCATTTTTGCTTTGCATGAAATTTGGTAGAGATTATCCTCACACGTCATTCTCTATATAAATATTTTTCTAGAATCTTTTTACTCTGAAATCTGTACTAACTTCTGCATCAAAGATAAAACAAAAAAAATTTAATTTCTGCTATTCCTGCATACTTGACTTGATTAAACTTAATCAACTACCAAACCCCACCCAACCCAAGCCAATTTTGATTGCTCACCTAACCAACTTGGAACTAAGTTTGCCACCTCATAAAAAGACAAAAAAAAAAATATTTTCTCTGATTTTTCTGATTTTTAGATTGCATTAGGGTTTATGTGTGTGCACCATACCTAAACTAATCTTAAGGGCAATTTTACGGTCAGATCAAGGTAGGATTTCATTACCTGTCCTGGGCCCAAAATAACCACTTTCATATGTACCCAAGCCTTAATAAAATCAACTAGCAACTTAATTGATTTAGGGACAACCATAGGTCGGGTCCGAGTCTAGTGGGAAAACTAATGCATTCAACCCTCCACTTATTACTTGAAACTGGTATCCAAGGCTAGAGGTCCAAAGGCAATTACCCTAAGCAGACTGGTGGTCTTTAATTAGGATCCTATAACAAGCAGGGGGAGCCTCCCACCACCCCACCTCTTACCTAGCTAGTGAAAGGATTAAGTGTTGAGTTGACCCACTCTACTTTGACTCCAGGTCTAGCAAACCGTAGTCGATTTGTGTCTAACCCCATCCGTCTCAACCCCAACCCAGTCTAACCATGGAGTCGATGTGTGCTCGTTCGCATGACCTCTAGACTAGGAACCTAATACCAATAGCCTCAACCCAACCCAACCTAGTGTGACCATGGAGCCCAACCCTTGGAGAACCCCATACCATGACCCATACTTGGAGCCCAATCCTAGGAGAACCCCACACCATTACCCATACATGGTTGACCCAAAGGAAAGACCCATTAGGAACACCCAACTTTATGCAGCCACTTTTGATGGAAGTCTAGATCCATGCTCATCATGGATGTCTAGTCCTTTAAAGCACATCATCATACACTCATTTCATCCATCTCCATATCCCACATCAATTTATGGTATCAGAGCATGGTTACTAGGTTAAGTGTTTGATTGCTAAAATTTATGCTCTAGTATTAATCCAAGTTTTTCATGAATTTTAGTAATTTTTCACTTTGCAAAAAAATCCAGAAAAAATTTTTTGCTACATTTTAGGACCTTAGGATCTGAGATATAATTTTTTTATAAAAAAAATAATTTTTAAGTTTAATTTTTGTCATTTTAAGTTGCTTCCTTAGCTAGTTCATAGCTTGTTTCAATTCTAGTTTTCCCTCCATCAAGTTGCTTCTTCAAATTTAGAAAGAAATTTTCAAAAAAAAAATTTCTCTAAATTTTAGACTTAAATCTGATATCTCCATTTATATAATTTCAAATTTTGAATTTTTTGAATTTAAATTTCAAATTTTGAGTGTTTTATGGTTAAAGGTTTGTTAGCTAGAAGTTTCTTGTAATAACTTTTACAACAAGCTTTCAAAAATAAATTTCCTAATCAAAATCCGAGAATTAAAATTCAAAACTTGAAATTTGAAATTTTAACTCTGAGGGCTAACAGATCCAATTTAAATTTCAAAATTTTAAAATTTTAAAATTTAAAATTTGGATATTTAAAACTAGTTAGTTGAAAATTTATTACTTGCTGAAATTTTTTTCTTGCAGCAACTTCTACTTCCAAAAAACTAATTTTCCAATTATATTCAAAATTTAAAATTTAAAATTTGAGTTTTGTAATTTAGTCTTCTAGATCTGCAATTTTCAATTTAAATTTTAAAATTTCAAATTTTGAAATTTGGAGTTTGAATCATTTGATTGTGTTAACTAGTTGTGGTGCTAACTAGTTGGTGAATTGTTTGTGCACCCATTTCTAAATCCATTTAAGGGTATTCAATATAATATAAAGGAATGAGCTCATTACCTTTCCTTGGCCCAAAATAATCATCCACATTTGCATTGACCTAAGCCATAATTAAAATCAAGTAGGAATCTAAAACTAGGGACATCCATAAGTCAAGTTCAAGTGCAAGATGAGGCAAAGTATTATTTGAGTTTGTATTTACTCCTTGAAATTGGTGTCTAAGGCTAGAGGTCCAACGACAAACACCTTGAGTCGACTTGCGGTTTTTAATTAGGACCTCACAATAGCGAGGAGAGCCTCCCACAACCCCACCTCTTACCTAACCAGTGGAAAGGTTAATTGCATCCTTAACTAGTACCTAGTCAATTCCTTTATTTTGAACTTCTAGGTCTAGAAGCCCTAAAAGCTAGGTTTGTACTGCTTGTCCAATTGGTCTGAAGCCCTATACCAACAGTCCTACACTCAATCTAGTTTACCCATGGATCCCAATCTTGAATTCTTTATAAGGACCCTGACTGAAAAGTTTGATACTATAACTGAGCAACTAGGGCAAATGAATAAAGGGTTAGGTCAAGTGAAGAATCGAATTGGGACCATTGAAGAGACCCGAATGACCCCCACCAAACCTGAGTCATCTAGATCAATTCCTTGAGGTCCAAGAGCCCAACATCATGAGCACACTCCTAAGGGCAATTTAAGACGACTTTACCATGACTTCATAGAAGAAGCCCATAGGATCCATGCTGAGCCTGAGTCACCTACGCCAATTCCCCATGCCCATCATCATGACTTCACCCCTGAATACACTCCTATGTGACCTCACCAAGACTACTTAGATCAAGATGAAAGAGTCATGAGGAACATTCAATTAAAGGCTCCTATCTTTGATGGAAGCCTAGACCCTAAGGCCTACATTGATTGGAAGGAAGAAATGGACCAATATTTTGAATGGTATGAGATGATTGAGGATAGAAAGTTCAAGTTTGCCAAACTGAAATTAGTCCACCAGGCTAGGTTATACTGGGAAAATGTTGAGCGAGTGATTAGGCAAAGAGGAGACATGCCCGTAGCCACTTGGAGAGCCATGAAAGTCAAGCTTAGGGAAAAATACCTCTCTATGTCCTATCACCAAAGACTATTAGATCAGTGGCAAAGGTTATACCAGGGCAATAAGACTGTGTCAGAATATATTTCCAAATTCAATGAGTTTGTCAGGAGATGTAACATAGGCGAATCTGAGGCCATGACCATATCTAGATTTCGAGCTAGCCTATGCGAGGAAATCCAGTAGCAATTGTTTCAATGGGAAGTTCATGACCTAGAAGAAGCTTATCAAATTGTTAGAAAATTTGAGACATTTCAGAGGGAACTCATGAATAGTTGACCTAAGTCTAACAGGATTAGTACCTCTGGACATAGACCAAGTTCTAGTCAAATTCCTTCAAACCAACCAACTCCTACTATCCCATTAATTTGCAAGGATGAAGCTCCTAAACCCATTGAAGAGCCAAAGGTAGACATAGATGAAGCCAAACTGAGTTTAATAAATGAGTATGAAGAAGATGAAGAAGAAATTGAACCCACTGAAGAATTAGAGAAAGAATTTCTTGAACTTATAAAAGAACTCAATGAAGAAGTGGACGAAACAGGGTCAAAATCTTATTCAAATGGAGAATTAGAGAAAGAATCTCCTGAACCCTTTCAAGAATACAAGGAAGAAGTAAACAAAGTAGGGTCAAAACCTTTTTCAATTACCAATACAGAAGAGTTAGAGAAAGAAGTTCCTGAACCCGTGAAAGAATCTGAGGAAGAAGAAGTAGGATCAAAAGATTGTTCAATCACCAATATAGAAGAAGAAATTGATATAAGCTCGACCCCACCTAAGGACAACATCATAAGAGGGTCTAGTAACCTGAAAGAAGAGACACATGACTTAAATTTGATCAATGCTAAGGGTTCACAACAAAAGATCATTGAAGGACCATCCCAAAAAAGGCAACCCCAGGAAGTTGTAGAAATTTGGAAGCATTTTCAATATGTATCCCTTGAAAATTTTTCTGATCATATTCCACCATTCTAGGCCATCCAGCATACCATCACCTAGTCCCAGTAATATTCAATAGCTATTTTTGGAAAACTTTATGGCACATGCTAGGGACCAAATTGAGATTTACAACCTAAAGTTGTGTATAAGAGCCTTGGACGTCTATTAAATCAGTCAATAATTCCATTAAGAATAAAGCCCATTTGAGCTTATCCTTTTGTTATTTGGTGTCATTTGAGTTTATCCATCTGTGAGTACTAAAGTCACGAGATTTGATAAATTGAAAAAGGAATACAAAAACTGTCTAGACTTTAGTAAAATTTTTGAATCTGTTAGTCAAGGACCATCTAGTGAATATAAAGACTATATCCTGTATGATGGATTCCTTTTTAAAGGAAACAAGTTATGTATCCCCCGCACCTCTATCCGAGAATTCTTGATTTGGGAAATCCATGCAGGAGAATTGGTTGGCCATTTTGGTAAGAACAAAACTATTCTAGCTTTGGAAGACCAATTCTTTTGGCCAGCCCTTAAAAGAAATGTGACCCAAGTTGTAGCCCAGTGTCGAACATATGCTGTTGCTAAAATACAAAAACAAAACACTGGCCTATACACCCCTTTACCTATCCCTGACTGCCCTTGGCTAGACATCAGTATCAATTTCGTGCTAGGATTGCCAAAGACCATGCATAGACATGATTCCATCTATGTTGTTGTCGATCGTTTTTCAAAGTTGGCACATTTCTTATCATGTTCCCAGACCTTTGATGCTTCAAGAGTGGCCAAATTGTTCTTTAATGAAGTGGTTAGGTTACATGGTTTACCTAAGACCATTGTGTCAGATAGGGATGTCAAATTCACTAGCTATTTCTGGAAAACCCTATGGCACCTAATGGGAACTAAGTTGAACTTTTCTACCTCTTACCACCCCCAAACTAATGGCCAAATAGAGGTTGTGAATAGGAGTCTGGGGAATTTGTTAAGATGTTTAGTGGGAGAAAATACTGAAAATTGGGACCTTTTGCTACCTCGTATAGAATTTGCTTATAATAGCTTAGTTAACAGGTCCACTAGAAAAAATCCCTTTGAGATTGTTTATGGGTACAAACCATGAAAGCCAATAGATCTTATCCCTATACCCGTGCATGCATGAATCTTAGAGTCTATCGAATCATATGCATAGCATATTAGGGATTTGTACAAAGATATTAGTGAGAAAATCTATTTAAGCAATGAAACTTATAAGCATATGATTAACTCACGTAAGAGAGCCAAAGAATTTCAGAAAGGAGACTATGTCATGATTAGGCTCAAACCGAACAATTCCCACCAGGAACTATAAAAAAAATTACATGCCCGTGGTGCAGGTCCTTTCAAAATAATAAAGAAAATTGGATCTAATGTTAATGTGCTAGATTTACCATCTGACTTTGGTATCAGTACCACTTTCAACATTTCAAATCTAGTAGAGTACAAGGAACCAACAATTATACCCAGTGAGTCATTCAGGCCTGATTCTATCTTTGAGAGTGAGCCAACCCATGAGTGTCCACCAGCTATATTACCAAAGTAGCAAGATAGGATTGAGCAATTCTTAGATAATAAGACTATCACTACCCGAAACAAGGACTATCAACGCTACTTGGTTCATTGGCAAGGATGTCCTGATTTTAAAGACTCATGGATTACTCGAGAGGACCTACAAAGAATTGACCCAGACCTAATACTGTACTACCAAAGTCAAATTGATTCTTACTAGATAGGGTCGAGCTCTTTCCACCCTGGGAGAACTGATGGAGACATTAACAAGAAGGAAATATTTCAAACTAATTCTTTTTGGTTTTGTAGCTAATATAGTCTACTTAAATCCAATAAAAGCCTTGGGATGAAGCCCACATCATTAAGCCCATGAAGCCAACTCCACCTTTTGAAGTACAAGTCTATGAGCCGACTCATGAAAGAAAGCCACCATCCTCATGAGTCGACTCAACCTAAGTCAAGCCCAAATTCAAGCATGTCATGATGCCACCCAAGTCAAGCCCAATTCAAGCCACCTCCTCACCTTCATATGGAGACCATTTTCCTTCACATGGAGGACACCTCATCAAGCATCCTTGGGGGAAAATGAAGGACACTACATCAAGTAACTTGAGGGGAACATACAACCACTTCCCACTCCCCCAACAAATCTCCAACCAACTTCACATGTGGGATGCCATATCACATGCCACCAAAGGACCCACATCAGTAAAAAGAGGCCATATCATTGCTACCTAGGTGACACATGTCAAGTTGTTATAACTTTCTACCTATAAGTTGTTGCAAACTAATTCTAGTTGGAACTGTATAACCAAAAGTTATTATATCTAACTAGGAGTAGTTAGCCTAACCTAACCCTCCCTGTTGAACCCTTGAGTGATTTTGATGATAACAAAATATTGGAGAATACACATATATTACTAACTACTCTCAAGTGTTTCACAAGTTTTGTAGGATGATTCTTATTGATTATCAATTGCTCCTACTTTATTTTGTTGAGTGTGTTAAGTAATATTGTATGAGTGTTATGTAAAGAAGAATCCCTTGAAAAACCTTTTAAAATCATGAAGCTGGGTTACTTCTATGAGTATTGTGTTCTAGATTTAATTAGAGTTGGTTTGTATCGAATATTTGAGAGTTTTGGTGAGAGTGTTCTCAAGTCTAATTGCAAAATCTTAAAGAACTTACTTGAGCCGACCCAACTAGAAGAAGAGCCAACTCTATCTCGTGGCACGCACTGAGGATTCTGGCACGCAGCAATCTGAGCCAACTCGAGGGAATTCGAGCCGACTCAAGTAAATCTAAGCCAACTCAAGTAAATCCGAGCTGACTCATCCAGAGTCTAATTATGAAGTTTTCTTAGAATAAGTCACGCGAATCATCCCCAACAAGAATGACCCAACTCTACTAGCACAAATTTTGAAGACCCGTGAAAGTGAGCCGACCCGAACTACAACAAGCCGAATCCTCTAGAGTGAAGAATTCTGATTCTGAGAGTTCGAGTCGACCTAAGTAGAAGCGAGCCGACTCCTCCAGTATAATGATTTCAACGATGAGAGTTCAAGCCAACCCGAATGAAAATGAGCCGACTCGTCTAGAGCATGGTTTCTGCACCCTGAGACAAAGAGCCGACCCAGCTGAAGAAGTGATGACTCGACCATTTGACTCAAAGGATCTGAGCTGACTCAAAGGATCCGAGCCAACTCGAATGTCGATTCCAGGTACACAATGGCTAGTTCCAGAATTCTTTTTTGAATACAAAAAGATACTCCAACGACTAGTTTTTGAATCCCAACAAACTACAATGGCTATATCCTTCAGAAATAAGTACAAGAGATCATATAAAAGGATTTTAAAATAGTGATTAAAGAGAGAAGATGCTTAATTGAATACAAAAAAAAAGGAAAGGAGTTTGTGAGAACAAGTGAGCATTCAAGACAGTCTTCATTCTTCACCAACTCCCATCTAAAGATTGAAGCATTCATTGAAGAAAGAAAGGAAGCCTCTCAAGTGCATTAAGAAAAGTTAAAGAAGGCTTCATCAGCGCAACAGTGGCAACTATCCGACAACGAGAGATTGTCATTTATTGTTGCAATTACTTTTAACTACTTTGTGAGTTGTTTGGGTTATTGGTGAGCCCGATTTAAAACCAAATAGGTTCTTGGTGATCTTGTGTTAAAACTAAGAGTTGGGTTTCTTTAGTGCTCCCATTTTAAAACCAAAGGGACTTGGGTTCTAGGTGATCCTGTTTAAAACCTAGTGTAGGTTTGAATTGTGAGTCTGTAAAACAATCCTATTGTATTTAGGTATGAATATAGTGGAAATCCGAAGTAGTATCTTGGGTAGTGGATGTAGGAGTGAGTTTGCTCCGAACCACTATAATCTTTGATGTTTGTATTGCTACCTTTCTCTTTCCTTTTAGCTTGTGCTTTATATTCATAATTATAGCACCTTTCACTAAGAGAAGTTAAATTCTAAAAGCACATATCTGCAGTAGTAATTATTATTTTTTAAAATCCCAACTCACCCACCTCTTGGGTAGCTACCTGGGCAACAACTAGTATCAGAGCAGAGTCTCTGAATACACTAGAGTACAGATTGATGGCTCATCCAATGAGTACATCCCTGGCCGAAGGACAATCAACCAATATACCTCCACTCTTCACAGGCACCAATTATGCATACTGGAAAGCTAGGATGAAAATTTATATTCAAGCAGTTGATTTTCAATTGTGGAAGGTCATTCTGAAAGGTCCACATATCCCCATGGTTAAATTTGATGGAGTGGACGTTCCAAAACCTGAAGAGGATTGGGATGAACACGACATGAAAATGGGTGAATTAAATGCCAAAGCAATGAATTTGCTATGTTGTGCTTTAGACAGCATTGAATTTAATCGAATTTTCATTTGCTCTTCTACAAAGAAAATTTAGGATAAACTTGAGGTGACCCACGAAGGAACTTCCCAAGTGAAGTCCTCAAAAATTAATCTTATTGTACATAGTTACAAATTATTTAAAATGGATCTTAATGAAACAATCTCTGCCATGTTTTCATGCTTCACTAATATTATTAACAACTTAAAAAGTCTTGGCAGGGTATATTCCAATGCTGACCTTGTACAGAAGGTTTTAAGATTTCTTGCGGACAAATGGGATCCAAAAGTGATCGCCATCCAGGAAGCGAAAGATCTAAATACTTTATTGCTGGATGAACTGCTACGATCTCTCATCACTCACGAATTGACCATGCAGCATAGAACTGAGGATGATCAAAAGAAGAAAAAATCTATTACCTTCAAAGTTGCAATGGATTCAAGAAAGGATGATGATGAATTGGAAGAAGAATGCTCCTCCACTAAAAATGACATGGATGATGAAGATGTTGCTATGGTCGTTAGGAGGTTCAAAAGGTTCTTGGGAAGAAGGAAAGGAAGAAACTATAGAAAATTCCACAAGAACAAAGAATACAGCAAGGAAAGGGACAAGGAAAAAGAAGTGCCCATCTGTTACGAATGCAGAAAACCAAGGCACATTCGACCAGACTGTCCTTTGCTAAAAAAGAGCATCAAGAAAAAGAAAAAGAGAGCTATGGTAGCAATGTGGAGCGACAGTGAAGCATCCACATCTACTGAAGAAGAAGAGACCATAAAAATCGTGAACTTTTATTTAATGGGTCTTGAGAATGAGGTATCATCCCCTAGGCTTTAAATTTAATTTACTTATGATGAATTGAATTCTGCTTTTCATGATTTGCTTGCTAAATTCAAGAAAGCTAAGGTTAAAATTAAATCCTTGAAGAAATAAAATGATTTATTGCTAAAAGGCAATGATGAAATTTTAGAAAAGAGTAATATTTTGCAAAAAGTACTAAATATTTTTTCTGATAATGTTATAGCTTTAAAAACTGAGAAGAATGTTTTAATTAAGACAAACAAAGCTTTAGTTACCAAAAATAATGATTTAAAAAAGGAGGTTGAAAAGCTTAAGCCTCTCGTAGAAAAACTTACTTTGAGTTCTAATAAGCTTGAGCCAATTCTAAAAGAACAAACAGATTTTAAAAAGCAAAGCTGGAATTGGATTTAATGCTTTAAATGCCAAAGGAATTTCAACAAAAAAATTTGTATCTTCAAAAGCTTCAGCTTCAAACACTAAATCTCAAAAAGCTTTTGGTTCATTTCCTTCAAATTCTTTTTCAAAAGGCTTAAAGTACATTCCTAAGATTTCTATTTAAAAATCTTTCAAGCCAAACATATCCATTTCTGCATCTGTTAAAGCTTCAAAGCATGCATCATTCAAAAATAATAAATTTGATTGCCATGCATGTCATAGATTTGGGCATAAATTTCACCAATGCAAATCTTTGAAAATTTCTAAGATTGGTGCAATGAAATTCAGAACTGTTTGGGTTCCAAAAGGAATCAATTTTGCTAACCCAAAAGGACCCAAGTTAGCTTGGGTACCTAAAACTACTCCTTGATTGATTTGCAGGATTGTCTTACAGCGCTAAATGCTAAGAAATGATGGTATCTAGATAGCGGCTGTTCAAGGCATATGATCGGTGATAAAGACTAGTTTATCACCTTAAAAATAAAAGGAGGATTGGTTACTTTCAGTGATAATGGCAAGGAAAAAATAATCGAAATTGGTAAGATCAAGATAACCCCCTGTACTTTTATTGAAGATGTATTGCAAGTAGACAAATTGAAGTATAATCTATTAAGTATTAGTCAACTTTGTGATAAAGGTTTCAAGGTTGTCTTTGAATCATCTATGTGTATTGTAACTAACTCTCTTGACCCTAGCAATAAATTCATTGGTCATAGACTTGGAAATATCTATGTGGTAGATCTAAATAATCTAGCCATGACTAGTAGTTCTAGTCTAGTAGCAATAAATGCTAAGACCAAGGAGTCTTGTTTACTTTGGCATAGACGATTAGGTCATGCTAGCATGCATACAATTGCCAAATAAATTTCAAAGAATCTAGTTAGAGGTTTGCCATATTTTAAAGTAGATCTTGATTATGTATGTGATGCTTGTCAATTAGGCAAACAAACTAGAAAAAGTTTTAAATCGAAAAATGTAATTTCAACTATTAGACCCCTTGAGCTACTTTATATGGACTTATTTGGACCAACTAGGACCACAAGCCTAGGTGGTATGAAATATATTCTTGTGACTGTAGATGACTTTTCTAGATTCACATGGATATTATTTATTGAACATAAAGATGAAACCTTTAATGTATTTCAAAAATTTCACAAAAAGATTTCAAATGAGAAAAATCTTTCTATTATTTCTATAAGAAGTGATCACGGGATTGAATTTTAAAATCAATTTTTTGATGAATATTGCACCGAGCACGGCATTGATCATAACTTCTCTACTCCTAGAACACCATAATAAAATGGTGTTGTAGAGAGAAAGAATAGGACTTTGGAAGAAATGGCCCGAACTATGTTGTGTGAAGGTAATCTTTTAATGTACTTTTGGGTAGAAGCAATGAACATTGCCTGTTACATATTTTTGGATGTAAATGCTTTGTGTTGAATAATGGTAAAGATAACATAGAAAAATTTGATGCAAAATATGATGAATCCATATTTCTTGGTTATTCACTGCATAGCAAAGCATATAGAGTATTTAATAAGATGACTCTTACTATAGAAGAGTCAATTCATGTTGTTTTTTATGAAGCTAACCCCTCACCATCTAGAAAAGATGAGTGTGTAGACAATGATGTAGGTACACTCCAAAAGGAGATGGAAGATCTAAGCATACAAAATAAGCCAACACAAGATAGAAATGAAGTGGTAAGTAAGGATCATACTGATTTACCAAAGGAATGGAGGTATGTAACTTCACATCCTAAAGATATAATTATTAGTGATCCTTCTCATGGTGTTAGGACTAGGTTCGCACATAGAGATACACATGACTACCTAGCCTTTGTTTCACAAATTGAACCACATAGTTTAAAAGAAGCTGAAACTGATCCAAACTGGATGATGGCCATGCATGAAGAATTAAACTAATTTGAAAGAAATAATGTTTGGACTCTTGTTAGTAGACCTCTAGACCATCCCATCATAGGAACCAAAAGGGTCTATAAGAACAAATTAGATGAGAATGGTAAGGTTATGAGAAATAATGCAAGGTTGGTAGCTAAAGGGTACAACCATGAATAGGGAATAGATTTTGATGAAACTTATGCACTTGTATGAAGACTTGAGGCCAATAGATTACTTCTTGCATTTGCTTGCTACATGAATTTTAAACTATTCCAAATGGATGTCAAAAGTACTTTTCTAAATGGATTCATTTCTGAACAAGTTTTTGTATAATAGCCACCAGGTTTCGAAAATCATGCTTTTCCAAATCATGTGTTTAAACTAAATAAAGCATTATATGGTTTAAAACAAACACCTAGGGCCTAGTATGATAGACTTAGCAAATTTATGCTTGTATGTAAATGATTTCAAAAGAGGAAACGTTGACAAAACTCTTTTTATTAAAAAAAAAGGGAATGACATGTTAGTTGTACAGATTTATATTGATGATATCATATTTGGTGCAACTACTGAAAACCATTATGGAGAATTTGCTGAGTTGATGCAAGGCAAGTTTAAAATGAGCCTTATGGGTGAACTCAACTACTTCCTTGGATTACAAGTAAAACAAATAAAGGAAGGGATCTTTATAATCCAAGCAAAGTATATCAATGAAATAATCAAGAAGTTTGGCATTGAGACAAGTAAAAAGGCTAGCACACCCATGAGCCCTACCTGCAGACTAGACAAAGATGAAGATGGTTGCAACATCAATCAAAAGTCTATTGAGGTATGATTGGATCGTTGTTATATCTTACTGCCAATAGACCTGATATCTTGTATAGTGTATGTGGGTGTGCTCGTTTTCAATCAAATCCTAAGGAATCACACATGCTTGCTGTTAAAAGAATTATCAAATATCTAGGAGGTACATGTAATTTAGGTCTTTGGTATTCTAAAGAATCTTCATTAAATTTAATTGGTTTTTTGGATGCTGACTATGCTGGATGTAAAATTGATAGAAAGAGCAATAGTGGAACATGCTAATTTCTAGGGTTGAATTTAATCTCATGGCACTGTAAGAAGCAAAATTTCATAGCATTGTCCACTGCTGAGGCAGAATATGTTGCTGCTGGTAATTGTTGTTTCAAGTGCTTTGGATTAAACAACAGCTAGAAGATTTTGGTGTTAAACAATCTAAAACTTCAATCAAATGTGATAACACAAGTGCTATAAATTTAACCAAGAATCCTGTTCAGCATTCAAGAACTAAGCACATTAAAATTAGGCACCATTTTATAAGAGATCATGTTTTGAACAATGATATTGTACTTGAATTTATGCCAACTGAAAACCAACTTGCTGATATTTTTACTAAACTTTTAAATTATGATAGGTTTGCAATGATTAGATGTGAACTATGTTTGTGTGACCCTCTTTAGAAACCTCAACCTGATTTTCCTCAAACTTAAGGAAACATTATCTAGATAACCTCCACATTCTATTTCTATTTATGATTTTTCACTATGTAAAAAGTTTTGAGTAAGGCTTCAATTTATTTTTTTTGTGCTCCCTCTACTCGAGCTGACTTGAGTAGAAGTCATGTTGGTCGAGCCAGCTCGGATGTCGGGCCGACTCTTTCTTAAGTCGAGTCGTAGGGTTTTTTTCTTTCATTGCATTTCTTTCTTTGGCTCCTCATCCCTTCCCTCCGAAACCTCTTTTCCAAAAACCCTTCCCCTCCAAATCACCTCGGATCATTGTGTCTTTGCGGGAATGGCTCCGCAAAAAGCTGTTGGGAAGAGACCTCATCGAGAATCTGAGCACGCTCCACAAGAAAGGCGCTCCAAGTTCCATGAAGATAGCTCATCATGGATTCCAGCTCAACCTGTTGAAGAACCGAGCTCCCCTTCTCCTCGACAGCAAATATCCTTGGGAATGAGACTCGTCACGACAAGGAGATGGATTCTATTTGGATTTCTCAAAGAAATAGGGCTAATTGTCAGAGATTTGATTGAAAACCAAGGTTGGCATTATATGTGTTCCTTAAATATTCTCACTTATCCAAACTTGGTCAAGGTATTTTATGAAAATTTAAGAGTTGGAGAGCAGCATGTTGAATCTTTTGTGAAAGGAAAAAGGATTATAATTTCTAAAGAAATTCTTGGCAACATGTTGGAAATGCCTTTTGAAGAGACTGGACACTTAGTTTTAAAAGACAGGGCAAAGGCACTACAAACAGTTTTGGAACAGGCCAAAGTGAATGAAATTGGCATTTTAAAGGCTAGCTCCTTATCAGTGGAAGTGTGACTCCTTCACAGTTTCATCAGTCAAATTTTCTTACCTAGAACAGGATGGTTTGACTGGGTAAATGAGAGGGATTTATGTTTTATGGAGCTTTTGATTCATGGAGACAAGATAAATCTTCCTGCAATCATGTTATCTCAAATGAAGGAAGCAATCAGAAAGGTAAAAGCTTGTTTGCCATATGGCATGATACTGACATTGTTCTTCCAAGCTACAAACATAGATTTATCTAATGAAGATAGTATATCACTTCTTCATACTGATACATACACTACTAAAACTCTACAAAGAATGGGATATCTGCTCTTTGAAGGCACTTGGAGGAAGAAATTTGATGCTCTAGCTGACACTGAAGAACAAGAAGAGGAAGGTGAGATGCAGGCTGGTGAGGACACTTCAGTTCCTATTCCTAAGCCATAGCTAGACTCACCTATTCAGCCATCTTCTAATGCTCTTATACCTGACTATGCTCCTACTGCTACTCCTGCACCCGTTACTGTTCATCACATTGACATCTCAAAGCAGCTCAGTAAGTTTTTAAAAGAATTATTAAGTTCTTTTGGGTCTATGATAAGTGATCTTAAATCTAAATTGGACCAAGGACTTAATGAGTTTAGAGATGAATTAAATCAAGTAAAAATGAGAGTGGGAGCTAATAAGAAAAGATTGGAGAGAGAAGACAATTATACTGAAGACTTGGGCATACTAAGAGGAGAACATGAAATGCTGAGAGGTTCAGCAGAAGCTTATGCAAATGTTCGAGCTTCAGAAGTACTTTCACTACAAAAGGAGGTTGGAGAGATCAAGGCCATAATGCAAAAGTTGACTTCTTCCAAGGATACAAAGAAGGTGGGAAGTGAGTTAAAGACCATCAACAATTTCCTATGGAAGTTATTAACTAAGGTTGAAGAGCTTCAGGCAGCTCAGTGTGCACCTACTGCAAGACCTTTTGATCCAACTCCCATTTCTTCAATTCCACCCAAAAGACCTCCTCCTCACATGCAAACTAGTTCTAAGAAACCTACAAAAGCTAAGGGAAAGTCAATTGATGTTATCTCTTCTGATTCCAGTGATAGTGACTAGAATCTTTCCTTTATTTTTTTTTTCTTTTCTAAACTATGCATATTTTAATATCATCTCAGTGTACTAAACTTTGATGAAGGAAATGAATATCTTAATTTTGGATACTTGTGTACTAGAGTTGTTATTTTTACTTTGATTGATTCTAATGCTATATTTTTGTTTAATATAATATCTTCATAATTTTGAGAAGGTTAAATTATCTCAAACAAATCTTAAAAACTTTCTTAATCTCTTTCAAAAATGAGCTTTACTGGCTTCACCTTTTGATTTATGACAAAAAGGGGGAGAAATTTATGTACTTGCATGAAAAGGATAAAATCTATATGCTTCGATACATAATATGCTCTATTGATATGCTCAGATACATGAACATTAATCTTTCAGGATATGCTCTGATACATGAAAATTTCCTTAGTATATATGCCCTGATACATAAAATTTTATTAGAAACCTTGATACATGAGCTCTGATACATGAAGATTTTCTTGAAAGACTTGAGAAATATACTTTATTAGTAATGTTCTATTACATTGTCTTGCATGGAAAGTTTGTTAAAGCATGGAGTATCTTATTGAGGGGGGGGTTATTTCTCACTGTTCTGATTATTTATCTCTCTCGTTACCACTAACATGCTCTAATTTTCCTTCCATGATATGATAATAATGATTGTTGAGCATGTCATAAAAATGTATTGTTCAAAATTAGAGTCAATTCTTTCTATACTTGTTTGTACCTTCTTGCAAATACAATTATACAAGTAAATGTAAAGTTTTATCTTATCTTTTCATGCCTGATATTTTGTCATCATCAAAAAGGGGGAGATTGTTGATCCCTTGAGTGATTTTGATGATAACAAAATATTGGAGCATGCACATATATTACTAACTACTCTCAAGTGTTTTACAAGTTTTATAGGATGATTCTTATTGATTATCAATTGCTCCTCCTTTATTCTGTTGAGTGTGTTAAGTAATATTGTATGAGTGTTATGTAAAGAAGAACCCCTTGAAAAACCTTTTAAAATCATGAAGCTAGGTTACTTCTATGAGTGTTGTGCTCTAGATTTAATTAGAGTTGGTTTGTATTGAATGTTTGAGAGTTTTGGTGAGAGTATTCTCAAGTCTAATTGTAAAATTCCTGAAGAACTCACTCGAGCTGACCCAACCAGAAGAAGACCTGACTCTATCTCGTGGCACGCACTGAGGATTCTAGCATGCAGCAATCTTAGCCGACTCAAGGGAATCTGAGCCGACTCGAGTAAATCCGAGTCGACTCAAGTAAATCCAAGCCAACTCATCCAAAGTCCAATTATGAAGTTTTCTGAGAACAAGCCAGGCGAGTCATCCCCAACAAGAATGAGTCGACTCTGCCAGAACAAATTTTGAAGACCTGTGAAAGTGAGCCGACCCGAACTATAACAAGCCGACTCCTCTAGAGTGAAGAATTCTGATTCTGAGAGTTCAAGTCGACCCAAGTAGAAGCAAGCCAACTCCTCCAGTATAATGATTTCAACGATGAGAGTTCGAGCTGACCCGAATGGAAATGAGCCGACTCGTCCAGAGTATGGTTTCTGCACCTTGAGACAAAGAGCCGAACTAGTTGAAGAAGAGATGACTTGACCATTCGACTCGAAGGATCCGAGCCAACTTGAAGGATCCGAGCTGACTCAAGTGTTAATTCCAGGTACACATGGCTAGTTCCAGAATTCTTTTTTGAATTTAAAAAGGTGCTCCAATAGCTAGTTTTTGAATCCTAATGAACTACAATGGCTATATCATAAAGAGATAAGTACAAGGGACTATATAAAGGGATTTAAAAATAGTGATTAAAGAGAGAGGATGCTTAATTGAATACAAAAAAAAGGAAAGGAGTTTGTGAGCTCAAGTGAGCATTCAAGATAGTCTTCATTCTTCACCAACTGCCATCTAAAGATTGAAGCATTCATTGAAGAAAGAAAGGAAGCCTCTTAAGTGCATTAAAGAAAAGTTAAAGAGGCTTCATCAGCGCAACAGCGGCAACTATCCAACAACGAGAGTTTGTCATTTATTGTTGCAATTACTTTCAACTACTTTGTGAGTTGTTTGGATTATTGGTGAGCCCGATTTAAAACTAAATAGGTTCTTTGTGATCCTGTGTTAAAACCAAGAGTTGGTTTCTTTGGTGCTCCCATTTTAAAACCAAAGGGACTTGGGTTCTAGGTGATCCTATTTAAAACCTAGTATAGGTTTGGATTATGAGCATATAAAACAATCCTACTATATTCGGGTGTGAATATAGTGGAAATCCTAAGTGGTATCTTGGATAGTGGACATAGGAGCAGGTTAGCTCTAAACCACTATAATCTTTGGTGTTTGTATTGCTGCCTTTCTCTTTCCTTTTAGCTTGTGCTTTACATTCATAATCACAGCACCTTTTACTAAGAGAAGTTAAATTATAAAAGCACATATCTGCAATGGTAATTATTTTTTTTTAAAATCCCAACTCACCCCCCTCTTGGGTAGCCACCTGGGCAACACTTCCTCCTCTCTCTCCTTGGTCGACTTCCATAGGGTTAGTGAGTCTATAAATAGGGCCTAAGCCCTCTCTTGTAAGAATGCTATTTTGGATTAATGAAAGAAAGGTTTCCTTCTTGTTAAGTTCCTTTTTGTGTTCTCTTGTGTGGAGTGATTGAGATCTCTTTGGTTTGAAGGTTTGAAGTCTTGTTTGAGAAGAGGGTGGGATGCCTTTGGGTTTATGGTTAAAGGGTGGGATGCCCTTGTAATGAGTGGAGGGTGAGATGCCCTTTGATTGATTCCAAAGATTCAAGCTCCTTGGTTCCAAGCACCGGCCACCATTCTTCCTCCTTCTTTCCTTTGTTTCAATTCCAACATTAATTCCTCTTCCATGCCTAATGCTTGATTTTGTTGCAGGTTCTCTCAGGTTTTCCAAGTCCAAGATGATGGTCTCCATGCCATGGATCAAGGCCAAGGTGAGTCATAAAGGTAGGGAGTGCTAGTCTTAGGATTTAGGCCTCAATCCTTGAGTGTTGAGAGCTTCCTTTCCACCAAATATTTTAGCCTTCATTGTTGGTAGCAGAACCACTTCTTGGCTCTTTAGATCGGATCATTTGATGGTGACTTGGCCTAATACAAATATTTTCCTAGCCATGAGATCCATCTTATGTTAATTTGAAAGTGCTTTGCATGCGGGTGTTTAATTTTGATGAAGTAGTCTCTTGCTTGGATAAAATTATCTCACTTATGATTGATTTTTTTATGCTTTAAATTCATTGCTCATCATGGATGGCTAGTCCTTTAAAGCACATCAACATCCACTCATTTCATCCATCTCCATGTCCCGCATCACTTATGCTTCGGTTGTAGGATCAATTATGTTGACTCTGGTCTTGATTTTGATGATTGACAAAATATTTAAGTATATATAAGTATTAACTATATTTTAAGTGCATTTTTCAGATCTTAGTACTCAACCATGTTGGATGAAGAAATGCTTGTATTTCAGTTGAAATAATCCTTAAATTAATGAAAAATCAAGTATATGGACTTTGGAATTAATATAGAAGAACTTGAAGAGGTTAAAGATTCAATTTGAAGATATTTCAGCAATGGCACAGGCAAGTGTCGACACCTAGAAATGAAGTGTCGACACCTGAGGATCAAGTGTCGATACTTGAAGAGTGAAGTGTCGACTCAAGGTCTGAGACAAATAGAAAACTTCAGAAAGCACTTTCAGTTAAGTATCGATACCTGGAGCTGAAGTATCGACACCTGGAAGTGAAGTGTCGACACTTGGAGAATGAAGTGTCGACACTTGAAACTGAAGTGTCGACACCAGGAGGTGAAGTGTCGACCCTTGAACAGTAACGGCTAGTTTTCTGGACTGCAGAACTTCTCCAACTTGGCTCCAACGGCCATATTTTTCTCCCTAACGGCTATAAACGGTCATTTAAGTGTTGGGAGGCTATATAAACATCAAGAATAAAATGGGAAAGTAATCCTTTGGTGAGTTTTTTGAATATTCTTTAAGGATTTAAGAGTTGAGTGATTCAAAGCCTTCAAGCTTCTAAGTTTCAAAGAGAGCATTCAAAGTCTACATCTACGAGCATCAATCAAAGGCTTCATCAACTTGAAGACAAGATCTTCATCAACATTCAAGGGCTTCAAAGAGATATTTGCTTTATTTTAGAAAGCTTTTATTGTATTCATTTATATTTGCTCTTACATTATTTACTTAAGGCTTTTGGTGAGCCTTGGAAAACCAAAGAGGTTTTTGGTAAGCCTTTGAAAACCAAAGTGGTTGTTGGTGAGCCTTAAAACCAACTAGGGTTTTACTTGTGAGCCCGAAGCCAAAATAAGTTGTTTAGGTTCTTGGTTATCCCGTAAAATCAAGGGTGGTTGTTGGTGAGCCTTGAAAACAACTAGGGTTTGACTTGTGATCCCGAAGACAAAACAAGTTGTAAAAGTTGTTGGTGAGCCTAAGTTATAAAACCAAACTTAGTGAAATTCCCAAGGGATTCTTGGGGAGTGGATGTAGGTGCTTGGTTAGCACTAAACCACTATAAATCTTTGTGTTTGTGTGATTGTTCTCCTTGAGCTTTTATTTATTTATTTCTGCTGTATTTATTTGAAATACACAAGCACTTGAATTGCATTAGCACATACTCGCTTTAGTTCACACTTTGCAAATAGTACAAAAGTTTTATGAAACCCAATTCACCCCCCCTCTTGGGTTGCCTACCTGGGCCTACAATTGGTATCAGAGCGGGTGCTCTGTTTGAAAATCTAACAATTTTGAGCTAAAGTTCATGTAACCCTTGTAGGTATTAGTGTTGACCACCATTTTTCAATGGCACAAATTATACATTTTGGAAAACCTGCATGCGCATCCATATTCAATCTATTAGTTTTCATCTTTGGAAAATTATTATTAGTGGTCCTCATATTCCTTCCATATTGGTTAATGGCATTTCCATTCGAAAGCTCGAAGAGGATTGGAATGAATATGACATTGAACAAACTGAACTCAATGCTAAAGCAATAAACTTGCTTTATTGTGCATTAGACTTAAATGAATTTAATAGAATTTCTACATGCACATCGGCAAAGAAAATATGGGACACACTTGAAGTTACTCATGAGGGTACTCTTCAAGTGAAGAACACTAAAATTAATTTGCTTGTACATTCTTTTGAAATTTTTGAGATGATGCATTATGAATCTATTTCTGATATATATACTAGATTTATGACTATTATTAATGAATTAAAAAGTCTTGGCAAAATCTATACTAATGCTGATTTGGTGAACAAAATTCTTAGATCCTTGCCAAAATCATGGGATCCAAAGGTGACGGCGATCCAAGAAGCTAAAGATGTAGAAACCTTACCTTTGGAGGAGCTTATCGGTTCACTCATGACCTATGAGTTGAACTTATGGCAAAGGATAGTGGAAGCTAATACAGAAAAGAAGATAATAGCTTTCAAAGCCAAAAAGAAATTCAAGGCAATGATGGCAACTTGGAGCAATAGCAAAGATTCAAGTACGGATGATGAAGTTGCCCATCTTTGTTTCATGGCAAATGAGGAAAAGGTATGTACTGAAAATGATTTTTATTTTACCTTAGATGAACTACATGATGCATCTAATGATCTTGTGCATGAATATAGATTGCTAAAAATTGAGCACAAGAAATTAAATAGGCATGTGGATTCATTTTCTCTTGACAACACCAATCTTGTAAATAAAAATGGTGATTTAAATGCCAAGATTGATATTTTGAAAAATAAAAAGAATAATTTTTCTAAAGAAAAAGAATTTTTGGAAAAAGAAAATATTGTTTTGAAAGATTTATGTGATAAAGTTTTGAATAAGAAAAATATTTTGGTTGATGAAAAGAAGCAAAAACTTTTGAAGAATTTCTGTATTCCTGCTTCTTTCAATTTATCTTATAAATGTGGTTTTAATGCTTATCCTTCTAGATTAAGAAAAGTTTGGGTTCCAAAAGGAACCATAATTACTAATCATAAAGGACCCAAGAAAGTTTGGGTACCAAAAATATCCACTTAATTTGTTTTGCAGGAATGTCTTGCAACCCAACATGAAAAAAAAAGTTCTTGAAAAGAGGTTGTACAAGATAATTTAAAGAAATGGATAAGCTATAGTTTGAACTAAATGGTAAAAGGAAGGACTTCGTATATTGGTAAATTCTAAACATTTCCTTCCATAATTGAAAATGTAGTTGAATTTTTATTGCATCAATTACTTTGAAAAATTATTTTAAATAGTTTATTAGAATCAAGTTTGGACTTGTCATCATTGGCTATGATCATGAACTTTTAGGTGTTGATGAATTTCATGCTATCATGATTAAACTTATGATTGTAAGACCTTCACTTGATTTTGATTAATGTATTTCATGAAAAATACTTTTAAAAATGCATATTGATTTGAAAAATATTTTAATTGATTAATTAGAATCAAGCTTAGACTAATAATCATTAGTTGTGATCGTGACTATTTTGATGTAAATGGATTTCTTGCTCTCATGATCTCAACTTATGATTATTAGACTTTCACTTGATTTTGATTAATACAATTTTTGAAGTGAAATGTTACGATTTATGTGCTTTCATTGTTGGCATCTATGCTTAAGTTAGAATTGATTTGAATCAAGTATAGAACTGGTAGTTAAGGGTTACTTTTAAGAAGAAGGTATGCATATTGACAAACCCTTGCTCTATTAGCTAGACTTGATATCATATTACTTCTAGCATTTGTATGGATATCAAATCATCTTAAAATGAATTTGAAATCATGCTAAAAGTTTTTAAGTGATATAAATGCTTTGTATTTTGAAAATCATGAATATCTTGAAAATTTCAAATCCTTGATTTCAGACTTAGAATTTATGTTCATATCTTAAAATTGTTTGAAATTATATTGCATGTGCTTTCATGTTCTTTTTTCTCAAATGAATGCATATTTTTAAGGGGGAATAAAATTCAGGGGGAGCATCCAAAGATTTGTTATCATATTTTGATGCTTTGAATATCTTGCTTGATATCATGATGTACTTATATTGCTTTGATACTCTTTGTTTTCAAATCTAATTTTTTAAGGGGAGTTACATTCAAATGGTATCATATTTTCATTGGTATCATGTTCAATTTGTATCATATTCAATTGATATCATAATTATTTGATTTCATACAATGATTTTGATGACCTACTGGTGGGGACAACAAAGGCACCAGAATAAGGCAGAGGCTTCTCAACCCTCTGTGAATTGATCAATAATTTATGAGTCCATCTGTAATAAGGTCTTAGCCCATATGAGTCCTTTTTTTAGTTATTGTTTGAGTCTTTTGAGTTGTTATTTCAGTTCTGTACTAGTCAGCTTATATTGAACTAGTTCAGTCCAATGCTAGTCAGCTCATGTTGAGCTTATTTTATTTTTTTGAGTCCTGTCCAAGCATACTGAAGACTCAAGACTATATCATACAAGTGAAGACCAAGTCCAACTAGATTGAAGACATGGAAGTATAGCACAAGTCCAACCCAGCTTGAAGATTTGAAGACTCCAGGAGGAAAATTCAGAAAACCTTGATTTCTTGTAGATGCCCTCCAGATGCCCAGATTCCCTTCCAGATGCCAAAGTATATTCATAGATAAGGGCATCCATGATTCCAGAGGTCCATCTGCATCCTAGCCCAAAGAAATCAAGCCCAGGTGCCAAGCCCAAGCCCCTAAGAAGCAAGATACCAGGGAATATTCCTGCTACCTGGCTACCAGGCCACCCCAGCTTCCAGAGGCCCAAACCCATGCACCCGAGCCCCTTTGGGCCAGCCTTTTGCTGCTCCTAGAAGTCCAACACGCCCCCCTAAGCGTCCTTGGAGTCTTGACCAAGTCAAGAAAATTTTTAGGGATTTTTCTACCTAATATTTCCTTATTTTCTAGCTAGGGTTTGAGAGGGAAAAGGATTCTTATGTAAAGACTTATGTACCCTTACTTGGAGCCCAAGGTTAAGGGTCTATTTAAGGGACCCTAGCCTCTTGTATGAAGGGGAATTTTTTGATGAATAAAAACCTTGAGTTCTTCTATTGAGTTGTGTGATACCCTGCTGTGTGCATAAAGGGGTTTGTGAGAGTTTTTCTTCCCAGTGCTGCAATCAACTTCCTGCTGCCAACAAGCCTCTCAGATCCCTGGACGCCCACTCCAAAAGAAGCCTTCCCTTGCTATTTTTCCTTTGTTTTCTTGTTCCTTTGTGAGTTTTCTAACCCCTGACAGGTCGTTTACAGGTCCCCGAGTTCCTACGAATCCAACGACTCCAGCCAAGCCTCAATCGGATCACCGAGAAGAAAGCCGGGTATCCACGGGTCTTTGGCTCGGTTTTCCAGGCCGCATCCATCGAGGAATGAGAGACCCCTTCACTGTGATCTTCACAGATATTGTCAGGTACACCCCTCTACCTCCAGTAGTTTTATTGTAGGAGAACTTGCCCTAACCGAGGCTTCTCAGCCCCGGCGGTCCTTCTTTGCTACTTTCCTAGGTCCTAATCTGCATGCTGATCTTCAAAATTCATACAAAATTCTCTACAAATAATTTTGATCTGAAATTTGGGATTAATCACCTAACTCAACATGTAAAACATACAAAGAAAATGCATGCATATTAGTCCCCCATCATTTGGTATCAGAGCTTAGATTAGGGCTTGTTTTCTGCATTTTTTTAGTCCATATATACTCTATTATTTTAATTATTTCTCCATGTTAAAAACTCCAAAATTTTGAAATTTATTTTTCTGGATTTATCATTATTCAATGTGATTTTAAGAATTTTTGCAGATTTTATTTTAGACTGTGAATTTTCTTCAAGCTGAAATACAGCCTGCAAATATTTGACTCTATTTTTTTTCAGCAAGACAAGTTTGGAAGTTTTAGGTTTTTGTTTAGCAATTTTTGTATATTTTTCAATTTTAGTATATTTCCAGCATATTAGGACATGATTTACAAGTTTTCTTCTATTTAAAAAATACCAAACAAAAAAAATACATATTCTCCAAAAATACCAAAAAAAAATATCTAAACCCTAATTTGCATCATCATCTGCCTGCCATCATTGCATAATTTACTTTTAAGGGCACTCTTGCTATATCAGATGGGGGGAGGATTTGATCACCTCTCCTTAGCCCAAAACCACATCCCTTGCATTCAGTCCCAAGCCTTAACCTAAAATTAATTAGACTTAATTTGCCCTAGTGGACTAGGGACACCAACTGGTCGGGTCCGGGCTAAGTGTTAGATCACTGTGTCAAGACTAACCTGTGTGTTCCTTGTGCTTGGTGTCTTGAATGGTGGTTTAGGGATTCAATCCCGAAGGGCTTGTGTGCTGGTCTGCCTACCTGGCCAATCTTTGATTGGTGTCTAGGATTGGCAATCAGGGACCTAACACTCCCCTTACACCTGCCTGGCTGAGTACAGGATTACTATAGGCTAGTTTGCCACCCTGATTGAGCATCTAGTTTGGACTCTAGGTCTAGTCAGCTATAGTCGGTCTGATCGAGTCTTGCATGAGCACTAGATCAGGAGTTTCATATCACCCACCTCCTTCATAAATGTCTGAACCCATGAAAAATTTACAATCTCAAATAAAAGCCCTAGCTGATCAAATGGCCCAGATGGCTACCCAGATAACTACTTAGATGACCCAGTTAACTCAGTCTCGTATTCAAACCAATGATAGAATTGACCATCTTGCCAATAGGTTTGATCAGTTAAAAGTCCGGGTAGGGACCCCAGAAAAAAACCATGGGTCACAGTCTGAGCCAGATCCTAATTCCCCTAAACCTAGGAGGACCCCAAACCCTATTCCATACCCTGAGGTCGAACCTAGGAGAGCCCCTCATCCTGACCCATACTATAACCCTCAGCCTAGGAGGACCCCAGACCCTGACCCATACCAAGAGGTCGAACCTAGGAGAGCCCATCGTCATGACCCAATCCCTAAGGTTAGTCCTAGAAGACCCAATCAGGATTTTATAGACCAGGAAGATAGATCCTATTTACCCTCTCCCTATAAGCCTAGTATACCCACAACCTATAGATCTTATAACTCCAAATCCTATGAACCTAGAACCTATGAATCCATAACCTATGAACCTAGATCCTATGACTCTAGATCCCATGATCATAGATCCTATGCACCCACACCCTATGAGCCTAGTAGACCCAACACCCAATATTCTGACCCATATAGGGAGTCCAACCCTAAGAGAACCCAATATTCTGACCCATATAGGGAGTCCAACCCTAGGAGAACCCAGTATTCTGACCCATATAGGGAGTCCAACCCTAAGAGGACCCAATATCCTGATCCATATAGAGAGCCCAACCTTAGAAGGACCCCATACCATGATCCATCCTTAGAACCTGACCATAGAGCTGACCCAAAATCCTATGACCCCAGATCTTATAATCCCATGACCCATAGATCTGCACCCTTGTCCTATGAGCCCAGAGAACCCATAACCCCTAAGTATCAGCCTAGTATTAGTCAGGTTTCCCTTAGTCAATTTGAACCCCATAGGATTAGCACCCCTAAATATGAGCCCAGTAGTGAGCCACTACCCCTTAGGCAACCTGAACCTACTAGGATTAGTGTCCATAATCAGAAACCAGGACCTAGCCAATTTTCCCCTAGTCGACCTTCTCCAACCATTCCTGAGATTGACAAGGCTTACATTAACACGGAAGTGTATGAAGCTGATGCAAACTTAGTGGATGAGTATGAGGGAGAAGAGGAGACACCTTTAGATGACCTAGAATTAGCTAACCCAATAGATACCCAGGTAGAAGCCAACCTAGAGGTAGTTGACCTTGACCACATCCAACCTAAAGCTATAGTGGAAGAACAAATAGAGGAAGAGAACCTAGGTACTGCTACTAGAGCCTTACCTGAGGAAACCATAGAGGAGAGCCAAATTATAGAGTCTAGTCCTAAAATACAAGAACCAGAAAAATTTATTAAGGACTTGATCTCTTTGAATCAGTACCCTCAGGATGAGCCTCCTCCTATAGTTCCCATTAAAGACCTCTTCCCTGAGATTAGTAACCCATCCTTTCATTATGCAAACCCCATAGATATACCGCAACCTCGTAAGGTTAGCCTCATTAGTCTAGGATTAGTCCCTGACATGCCTTCTTTTATCAAACTTTATCCAACTAACTTTGAACCTTTTTTCCTACCCTACCAAACTACTTCTGAATCCACTTCCTATTTTCTGCCCTTTCTTGACACCTCCAGCATTTCTAGGATTATTAGATTGTATTTAGCTGAGATTAGCATACTGCATGCATTCATCATGCATGTTAGGTTTGCATCTTACTTCTAGCATACTCTTTGGAATTTGCTAGGAGTTCACTGTAAATTTTCATGTGCATGTCAAGCTAGGATCAAACCTAGAGAACCTATAATCTATTAGGTTTAGATCCAAAGAGTTCAATAAAATTTTCTTCGATAGGAATGCATAGTCGAGTCTGTTAGGTGTCAGTATGAGTCATTTGCATCATTTGTTAGGAGTCTGCATGTGCCTAGCATATTCACCACCCGCACTAATCTTAAAACAACTGGCTATTCCCGAAGAAGGGTCAAAGAATTTGATGTAGTGGATTCTATCTTGGTTAGGCTTAGGCCTAAAAGAAGCTTCATGCTCGCAGAGCCGGACCTTTTAAAGTGATAGAGAAGGATTGGGTCAAATGCCTATGTGTTAGACATGCCTTCGGATTTGGGCATTAGTTCTACCTTCAATATTACATACCTGGTTGAGTATAGGGAACCGGCAGCGATACCTAGTAAGGCCTTTGGACCTATTCCTTTTCATTGTGAGTGACCCTAACCCAGAGTGTCCACTAACAAATTGGCCTAAGAGAGGAGAACGGATCGAGCGTATCCTGGATGATCAAGCCATCACGACCAGGGGCCATGACTATCAATGCTTCCTGATCCGATGGCAAGGCCAGCCAAAGTCGGACGATTCGTGGATTTCTCGAGAGGACTTGTAGCACCTCAACCCAGACCTCCTCGAGAGATATGTGAGCTAGCTTGATCTTCACTTGACAGGGTCGAGTTCCTCCCACCCCGGGAGAATTGGTGGGGACACCAAAGGCACTAGAATAAGGCAGAGGCTTCTCAACCCTCTATGAATTGATCAATAATTTATGATTCCATCTGTAATAAGGTCTTAGCCCATCTGAGTCCTTTTTTTAGTTGTTGTTTGAGTCTTTTGAGTTGTTATTTCAGTTCTGTACTAGTCAGCTTATGTTGAGCTAGTTCAGTCCAATGCTAGTCAGCTCATGTTGAGCTTATTTTATTTTTTTGAGTCCTGTCCAAGCATACTGAAGACTCAAGACTATATCATACAAGTGAAGACCAAGTCCAACTAGATTGAAGACATGGAAGTATAGCACAAGTCCAACCCAGCTTGAAGATTTGAAGACCCCAGGAGGAAAATTCAGAAAACCCTGATTTCTTGTAAATGCTCTCCAGATGCCCAGATTCCCTTCCAGATGCCAAAGTATATTCATAAATAAGGGAATCCATGATTCCAGAGGTCCATCTGCATCCTAGCCCAAAGAAATCAAGCCCAGGTGCCAAGCCCAAGCCCCTAAGAAGCAAGATACCAGGGAATATTCCTGCTACCTGGCTACCAGGCCACCCCAGCTTCCAGAGGCCCAAACCCATGCACCCGAGCCCCTTTGGGCCGGCCTTTTGCTGCTCCTAGAAGCCCAACACGCCCCCCTAGGCATCCTTGGAGTCTTGACCAAGTCAAGAAAATTTTTAGGGATTTTTCTACCTAATATTTTCTTATTTTCTAGCTAGGGTTTGAGAGGGAAAAGGATTCTTATGTAAAGACTTATGTACCCTTACTTGGAGCCCAAGGTTAAGGGTCTATTTAAGGGACCCTAGCCTCTTGTATGAAGGGGAATTTTTTGATGAATAAAAACCTTGAGTTCTTTTATTGAGTTGTGTGATACCCTGCTGTGTGCATAAAAGGGTTTGTGAGAGTTTTTCTTCCCAGTGCTGCAATCATCTTCCTGCTGCCAACAAGCCTCTCAGATCCCTGGACGCCCACTCCAAAAGAAGCCTTCCCTTGCTGTTTTTCCTTTGTTTTCTTGTTCCTTTGTGAGTTTTCTAACCCCTGACAGGTCGTTTACAGGTCCCCGAGTTTCTACGAATCCAACGACTCCAGCTAAGCCTCAATCGGATCACCGAGCAGAAAGCCGGGTATCCGCGGGTCTTTGGCTCGGTTTTCCAGGCCGCATCCGTCGAGGAACGAGAGACCCCTTCGCTGTGATCTTCATAGACGTTGTCAGGTACACCCCTCTACCTCCAGTAGTTTTATTGTAGGAGAACTTGCCCTAACCGAGGCTTCTCAGCCTCGGCGATCCTTCTTTGCTACTTTTCTAGGTCCTAATCTGCATGCTGATCTTCAAAAATTCGTACAAAATTCCCTACAAATAATTTTGATCTGAAATTCGGGAATTAATCACCTAACTCAACATGTAAAACATACAAAAAAAATTGCATGCATATTAGTCCCCCATCACCTACTTGCTATTCTTACCGACTTCATTCCTACTTTGTATTGTTTTTCACCCTTTTTCATGATGTCAAAAAGGGGGAGAAAATTGTTAAGTATGAAAAGGAAAAGATAGGATAAAAATGAAAAATCATATTAGAAATGAAAGAAAGTGCAAAAAGGGGAGAAGAATGCAAAATATTTTTATCTAAAGGGAAGAATCAATAAGAAGAAGAAATTTTGAAAAAGCATATTTTGAAAAAAAAAATTTGAAAATTTATTTTTTTGGATCATATATTGAGGGGGAGCTTGGTGCTTATTGTTTTGAGCTTACATGTTTATCTTATTGTTAATCTTTTTAAGCTTACCCTTTTCATATACTTAAAGGTTTTGTCATCATCAAAAAGGGGGAGATTGTTGATCCTGGTCTTGATTTTGATGATTGACAAAATGTTTAAGTATATATGAGTACTAACTGTATTTTAAGTGTGTTCTTCAGATCTTAGTACTCAACCATATTGGATGAAGAAATGCTTGTATTTCAGTTGAAAAAGTCCTTAAATTAATGAAAAATCAAGTATATGGACTTTGGAATTAATATGGAAGAACTTGAAGAGGTTAAAGTTTCAATTTGAAGATGTTTCAGCAATAGCACGGACAAGTGTCGACACCTGGAAATGAAGTGTCGGTACCTAAGGATCAAGTGTCGACACTTGAAGAGTGAAGTGTCGACTCAAGGTCTGAGACAAACAGAAAACTTTAAAAAGCACTTTTAGTCAAGTGTCGACACTTGGAGCTGAAGTGTCGACACCTGGAAGTGAAGTGTCGACACCTGGAGAATGAAGTGTCGATACTTGAATCTGAAGTGTCGACACCTGGAGGTGAAGTGTCGACACTTGAACAGTAACGGCTAGTTTTCTGGGCTGTAGAACTTCTCCAACTTGGCTCCAACAGCCATATTTTCCTCTCTAACGACTATAAACGATCATTTAAGTGTTAGGAGGCTATATAAACATCAAGAATCAAATGGGGAAGTAATCCTTTGGTGAGCTTTTTGAATATTCTTCAAGGATTCAAGAGTTGAGTGATTCAAAGCCTTCAAGCTTCCAAGTTTCAAAGAGAGCATTCAAAGTCTACATCTACGAGCATCTATCAAAGGCTTCATCAACTTGAAGACAAGATCTTCATCAACATTCAAGGGCTTCAAAGAGATATTTGCTTTATTTTAGAAAGCTTTTATTATATTCATTTATATTTGCTCTTACATTATTTACTTTAGGTTTTTGGTGAGCCTTGGAAAACCAAAGAGGTTTTTGGTAAGCCTTTGAAAACCAAAGTGGTTGTTGGTGAGCCTTGAAAACAACTAGGGTTTTACTTGTGAGCCCAAGCCAAAACAAGTTGTTTAGGTTCTTGGTTATCCCGTAAAATCAAGGATGGTTGTTGGTGATCCTTGAAACCAACTAGGGTTTGACTTGTGAGCCCGAAGACAAAACAAGTTGTAAAGGTTGTTGGTGAGCCTAAGTTATAAAACCAAACTTAGTGGAATTTTCAAGGGATTCTTGGGGAGTGGATGTAGGTGCTTGGTTGGCACCGAACCACTATAAATCTTTGTGTTTGTGTGATTGTTCTCCTTGAGCTTTTATTTCTTTATTTCCGCTATATTTATTCTAAATACACAAGCACTTGAATTGCATTAGCACATACTTGCTTTAGTTCACACTTTGCAAATAGTACAAAAGTTTTATGAAACCCAATTCACCCCCCCTCTTGGGTTGCCTACCTGGGCCTAGAAATTATGTATGCCATGTTATGTACCAGGCTAATGTTACTTATGCCTTAGGCATAGTAAATAGATTTCAGGCTGATCTAGTGGTGGATCTAGCAGGACTGAAGATATTTTTCTAATATATGGAGGATCATAATTAAAACTAAAAGACTATACTGACTCTAGTTTTCAATTAGATCTAGATGATAGTAAATTCATATCATGGTATGTCTTTACTTTATATGGAGGTGCAGTGAGTTAGAAAAGTACAAAGTAGCAAATTATAGCTGACTCAATTACTGAGACAGAATATATAGCTACTAGTGAAGCCACTAAGGAAGCTATCTAGATGAAAAAGTTCATCTCAGAGTTAGGTGTAGTTCCTATGATACAATAGCTAGTGCCACTTTATTGTGATAACACTGGAGCTGTTGCAAAGTTAAGGAATTAAGGTCTAACCAAAAATTTAAGCACATTCTAAGATGCTTCTATCTCGTTCATAAAATCATTGAAAGACAATATGTGATTTTAGAATGAGTAGGGACGAAGCCCTGATTCAGCTCTCCATCCATAACAAATCTTAATTGACCTAATTGAGTGATTAAGTCAATTATCTTTAGTACATGGACTTGAACGAACAAGCCCTCACTCATACATGCTCGAAATAATTGCTTTGATATTTTATATCGAACAGCCTTACTTTGCTCTTCATAAAGCTCTTTAAGATTGCATAGTATGGACTAAGGTTCTATTTCTTTATGTTGCCTCTACAATTCATTATTTATAGAGGCCAACATAATGCACTTAATAGTAAAACTGTCTTTCTATCACATTTTATATATGGCCTTTTTCTCCTTCAAAGCATCATCTTTGATTGGTTTTAGACGAGGAGAATCAAGGATGTAGGAGACCTTCTCCTGAGTTAAGATAATTCTCAGGTTCCTTAACCAATCCATATAATTAGAACTGATCAACTTATGGCATCTAAAATATTACATAGTGATAAAATAGAAGCCATAATATTAATCTATAAAAATAAAGAATAAAGTATAAGTAGACCACTCAAGATGATATACACATTAAATAAGGACTTATCAATCTAATTATCTCCCAATATTTTTCTACAAATACCATAGCCCTCACCTATGGTAAGTAAGAAACTCTAACAAGATTTCTTTAGTGGGTTGAGATCCCAATTCCTCATAAATGCTTTGTGTTTACACAACAAACATTTATGAGTTTAAGGGTAGGAAATTTCCTATTTCAATTGCAACCCTGCAACTCTTAATATGACAGCTATCTAATAAACACCTATAGCCTAGATTACACAATAAACTATAATATCTTAGTTTAGTCATACCCTTCATTTCAATATAGTAATGTTTGAATAATGTTGCCCTTGTGTTACATAACAAAGCAACACCATCAATCATGCTATAAAGCATTGATGCTCTAAGACAAATTTCACATCAAACCCTAGAGCAGCCTTGTATTACACAACAAATCTACTATAGTTTTTGACATAAATTAGGCTTAAAATGAAGAAGAAAATTAGTAGTATTTTAATCAATTAGTATTTTCTAATTCAAGGTATAAATCAATCAAATTGACTAGGTAAGTGGGAAAGAGGTGGGAGGCCCCCGTGCTTGTCTTAGAGACCAAAAATTTGGCCAGGTAAGCAATGGATCCAATTAAAAACCACTTTCTCTTTACCTTCCCAGAACCACTTTCCTAAACACCAATTGATCAATCAAATCCTAAATGAATTTGCATTATGATTTTATAATTCTGCAACTAAATATAATTTTTAAAAAGGGCTTTCATGCTCTCATGCACATCCTAATACTACAAACTATCTAATAGGTATATAACACCACAACATTATTTATGCCAAGTGTATCATCATTCTAGGATAACCTTACAACATAGCAGACATCAACCACTATGTTAGGATAACCTTATTTTAGAATGATGACTAAATAATCTAAATATATCTCTATGTCGATAAGGATTTAAATGAAATACCTAATCAGTGGCATACATCAACCAACATATGCAACAACTATTATGGTAAATATAATTAGATAGCATATAATCATTCAAACATTTAATTGACTTTTAATTAAATGAATCAAGGTGGCTCTGATACCACTACTAGGTTACGGTTGTACAATGGAAGATCAAATTTTAAAATTTTAATCCTTGAAATCCTAGTCAATCGAAATCCTGGACTCAAGACCTCCTTGATTATATCAATTAACAAGGTAAAATATTAGGAAATAGAAGAATACCTATAATGCTAATATCCTTTATTCCACTAGGCATAGAAGTATATGCCCTATAGAAATGATCCACATAGAAACTGGATCAAGGAAGCACTTCTTTTGCTTGCTTGACTAGAAACTCTTTATGGCAGCCTTTCTTTCCTTAACAGCCTTTCCTTTCTTTTAGGATATTTTTTCTTTTGAAAAGTATCTTAAAACCTCTCTGAAAACTCTCTTACTATCTTATTATCCTTTCTAATTCTCTTTCTAAGCCCTTGTCTTAAAATGGACTTGTTTTAAAAATAAAAGACTTGTCCTAATAAGGGAATGAAAAGAGTTGTTAGGATAAACTTTGGATGATTTGGTTTCAATCACCAAAGCCTTTAAATAGAAAGAGAGGAGGCACTTAAAATACCCTTTTATCAACCCCTAATCTAATATTTAATATATCAGATAAGACCCTTCAAGTAGAAGTAGTCTCTAAATAGAAAGGTGCTAAGTAAAACATATGTTGTTTCATAAATATTTTGTGCCAAGAGTTGCTTATCGCAACTCTTTGAAAATAATCTAATAATTAGCCTTTATTTTAAGAATTAAAGACTTGCTCTAACACCCCAATAAGTGTATAACTAGAAAGGCTTATCTAAAAAATGTGATTGATAAATAGGACTCTAGTCCATCCCATGCACCATATATCCCAAGCATCGCATCCTTTCATGCGCCACATAAAATCATGCCCATAATTTCTTAATTTGACTAGTCAAATATAGATTAATTAGGCATGGATGAGAGAGGATAGGGGCTAAGGTTTATCACAAAAAGGAGATTTAATTGTAAAAGGACTCTTGGTTCTTCTACACCCCTTAATATGTGTGCATACCAATATTGGTGCCAAGAGTCCCAAGCCCTTGGGATTCTTGGTTTAATACATGGATAAAGGCTATAAAATCATGATAAATCCTAATTTTGCTTCCTCACTTAAGGCTCAATCCAATTTAAGTCTCACTAAAATTAGTTAGCCCAAATAGCAAGCATTTAAATCCAATCTAATTAGGTTAAAAGTTAGGCTAGCAATTATTTGCTAGTATATTAATTAGCTAGTCAATTAGGATCTTATGATCCTAATAAAAATATAAATAACTTTTTTGATCAATTCATTAACATATGTAATCCTTTGGGATCCTCATCTAGTAAGCAGTAGGTCTAGGTTCATGTTGATTTAATTCAATTAGAAACCAACTAATCGAATTAGGTTAAATCAAGCTAATCCTAGCTGCCAATTTGAACCATCTTTCAAATTGACTCATGAACTCAATCAATTTAATTCATGAAAATCTATAAGATATGATTGACATCTAGCAACATATCATGCCTATCCAAAAGATGAGAAATTTGATGAAATTATCCAAATATCCTTTAGTAGCAAGTTACCATGCAATTCAATCCTTCGATCTTCCTTTTTCTTGAATAAGTAATGGATATGAAAAATTATTAAACCCTCATACTTTATTTATTCAAATCTCAAATCACTAATGAAAACTCAATCGATGAAAGCTTAGAAATCCTTTTCTAATTTTATCATGCTTTGATCAAAGACTTCCTGAGTCATCATGTGATGAGATTATATGGGATAAATACTTCTCTTACTATGAGTGATCGATTCCTTGTTGACCTACTCATAACCTTCATCACGATTCATTATATCCATGAACATCCCATACATGATAAAGTCATGAATAAGTATAAACCAAAACATGAATTCATATATCAAGATACCATGGTGATCTCAGGTCTAAGGATCACTTGCACAACTCCCACTAAGAGAATCATCTTTTGACAAGTAAAACATCTATAAGATATTCTCATGATGGATCATTTTAGTGAACTCATATCCTGATGAGCACCCATATCCTTGTATTAGTGTCCTTACATAAGTAGTCATGAGACCAACTATTCTCTCCATCAAGCATACATAGGACGTGCCAGTCTCTATGGAAACATTAATCCCGACTTGATGATCCTTTGACTAGGAATATTTTAGATTAGGATTTATAAAATCTTAGGTCTTACTGTTATGAATTCCATCATAATCCTAAAATCATTATCCTAATCTATAGGGTTTATTATAATCTTAAAAATAATAAAGTATAAAACATAGCATATGATGAAACAAAATACTTTTTATTAATACCATATATGGTCAAGAGAATTTTATAAAAATATCCCTAATACATAAAAAATATGATTGGCTTTCAAGGCACTATTCTTTCATATTGATGGCCCAGTTCCTTTATATTATGATAGCATTAAACCATAGCTCAAGCAAAGGAATCAAAGGCTCATTAACAGACCAAGCATATTCTATGTCGCTTCCACCTTATCTAAAAAATAGTGGATCGAGGTGACATTGACCGTCAAAAGATCAATGAAAAGGAGGATTTGGCTGATCCATTTAGTAAAGCCCTTAGAAATAAAGAGTTTGATGACCACAAGTGAAAGATGGGTATTCGATACTATTCTAATTGGCTCTATCCATGTGAGAGTTATTAGGAAATGTATTCTATAGCCAATTATCTGAATTGTAGATGATGAGATCTTTATAATTTGTACATGAATATTAATAAAAAAAGTTATTTTTGGTAGTTCATATCTTTTGCATCTTCCTTTAGACTCTTTTAAGATGAGTTCTTAGAACTATTTTAATTTGATAAAGGAGAACTTATCGAGTAGTTCTTAAATATGTTGGTGATCAAATAATGCATTATTATCTAGGATGACAATGCTTATTGAGCATAGGTCATTGTATGCTATATGCGTTGGTTGTACTCATAACTAAAGAGTGTGGAGACACTAGCATGGCATGCAGAGAGTGTGGGTATACATTGTACTGAATATGACCAACTCTGTTGAGTACTTTGTTATCAGGAGTATCTCACATAAGGATATGGGTATAAGTATCCCTCCGACCTAATATCACCATAGTGACTTGCAGGCAACTCATTATACTTAGGTGCTGGATTACCTAGATTTCTAATCCAATGATGGAAGGTTACTAGGGTAGTCAAGTACTTGTTAATTTAGTGTTGAGTCAAGATGGGATTGACCATTCTAAGGTGTTGGAGAAAATACTCTACTGTATTTAAATTTAGCAAGACCTTGGCCAGCGCAATCCTTGTGAGGAGTCACAAGATTTAGCAGGTTGAGACATATTTGGATGTATTATTCAAAGTTAGCAGTTAAATCTGAAATCGTTCTGAGTATTAGAGTCAGAGGGATGAATTATACGAAAACCATATACCTGGATTCTTGAATGTTGCTTCGTGAATATTTGACCTATCTGGATGTCGAGCACCATTACTAGACGGTCACATCAATTAGTTCAGAAATTGGTTCTTGGGCTACTAGCTTAGTATTCGAACCTATGAGGTCACACACATAAGAAGTTTCTAACCGATCATGATGGCTGATTAACAATTAAGAATCATTCAATGGCAAAATGATAAATATGATAAATAATTAACCCTACATAAATATTATTAATTAATAATTAATTAATTATAAAAAAAGTTAATGAGTAATTTAATTTTTAATTGGATTAATTTGATTAAGCAAAAAGGTTTAGGTCAAGTCTAATTTAATTTGGTTCAATTAGGTTTTACCTAATTAGGTTATCCAATGACCTAATCGCTAAGGATTTCTAATTATGATTTGATTCAAACTTAGGACCAGTTAATTTTAAATTTATTTTAGATTTAATTAAGCCTAATTAGAATCTAATTGGATTGAGTCTAAGTTGGTTAAATTAGTTATAACAAAATTAGTTTTGGTTCTTAACTAATTTTGGTCAAAACTTGGTCAAATCCTAACCTAGTCCAACTTGTTTTCTTTCTTAAAGATTTTCCATGCCTTTCTAGAATTTTTTAATAATTCTTTATAAAAAATTCAAATTTTATATCCTCCCTTATTTTCATTTAGATTAGGATTGATTTGAATTTATTTGAATTTAATTAGAGGAGTTCTATTAGAAATATAACACCCAGTCCTATGCAAATAGCATCACTTTATCCTAATCTAATTCCTCCTCTAATCAACAAAATTTTACTTTAGTTTTTTATCATATATGAAACATTAAGAGACCAATTACCATGTAAAATCTGAAGTGAAATTATCAAGAAAATATGAGGAAAAGGGGGAGTGAATTCTAGAGGGCATGAGAGGTTCTTTTGGGAGCAAGGGTTGAAGGGAGAGAAAAAATAAGAGAAAAATAGTAGAAAATGGTTCTTGTTTTTTGTTTTATTCCTCCTTGATCTAGGTCTCTTCATCCTCTTCTTTGATTTCTTGGAAGTCTTAAGAAAATCCAAGAAATAAATTATTTTTATTCATCTAGTGGCCTTCATGTGGATATAGTAGTCCGAGAATGTTGATTACATCGATGCTTTGTGTGGATGATTCATAGAGGTTGGCCATCCTATGCAGCTACAAATCATCATAGAGAGCCCTTACCATATGCCATCAACAGTGATGATTATCAGCCTAATCAGGTATGAAATTAGATTTCCTATTATTTATATATTAGATCTACAACATGCATCAGGTAGATCGATACATGCTGATTTTATTTTTTATACTACATATCATGTTACGATTTTGCTTAGGGTTTATTGGAATTGTTTTAGATTCATGTTTTATATTTAAAATAATTTTAAAATATATTGATTTCCACTATAAATTTAAAAAAAAAATCATGCATGAAATCTTAGATGATTTCCAACAACATAAATGCTTGGATTAAAGTCTGCATTCATGATAATCATTGAAAAACACTTGAGAACTTAGGAATATTTATTAAGCTATCATCCAAAAATTTAACAACAACTTCACTACTTCCCACCAACTCTGTTGAAGCATTAACTGAGGAACAAGGAGAGCATTGAATAGCAACTTTTGAAGCTTTTGAGTAGCTATAAGTTAATCTTTATCGTCAACATTCAACTCTTTTTGGATTGGCTAAGACTTGGTATTATTTTTAAGATTTTGATTGGCTAGCCTTGAAAAGCTAATTAGATTATTTGTGAGCCTAAAGAATAAATATTTGTATTGTATTTTGGTTTGTGAGCCTGGGAGAAAATAAACTGGCTATATTTTTATAAGAATATAGTAGAAAACCCATTAGATCCTTGGATAATGAACATAGGAGTTAGGTTGCTCCGATCCACTATTAATTTGTTATGTTTGTAAGATTGTCTCTTTCTCTCTCTTTTATTCATATAGCCAAGCACTTCATACAACACTTGGCTCACACTTTGTTAAGATTTTCAAAGCACATATTTATCTTAAATTTTTGAAAACCCAATTCACCCATCCCCCTCTTGGGTTATCGGTCTAGGCAATAAAAGGACCCAATCATTCGAGACCTAGAAGTCGAACGGAAGCTCAAGGAACTGGATCCATGCATCAAAGTGTTCTACAACCTTTCTTCGACACCAAATAATGAGTTCAGCAATGACCTGCCTTTTGACATCAAGATTATGTAAGCACTGGTTCTTCGATATTTCAAAATCCCACAACTTGAAAGCTATGATGAGACCACCAACCATGTTAATCACCTAGCAAGCTTCTAAGCAACAATGTTTCTTCATGGAGCTCTCAGTCCCATCATCTGCCAATTCTTTCCATGTATCCTAAAGGGAGTAGTTTGACACTAGTATTCAAACCTAAAGCTAGGGTCAGTGCATTCTTTCAAGCAGTTAAGCCAATCCTTCACCATTCATTTTGTTAGTAATCGAAAGAAACAAAAGCAGTCAAATTATCTCTACACCCTCAAGAAGAAGAGGGAGAGACAATTCGAGCCTTTATTAGTCTTTAAATGAGACTACCTTGGATTCCATAACTTGGACCAGTCGATCACCATGTCAGCCTTGAAGAGTGGCCTATAAAAGATTGACCTCAAGAGGTCACTAATAAAAACTTATCCTAGAGACTTCATAGATATGCTGGCTCAGGCTAAAAAGTATGGTCAAATAGAATATGCCTTCATGCAAGAAGAAGCCCATATCACTTCTACTCTAGGGGGTGGCGAGAGAATGCAAGCCAATTGGAGGTATTCCCCGAAGAGGGAAGAGAGGGTCTAACCATGCTCCAAGTCCCCATGAAGGAAGAACATGATCTTTAAGGATGCTGACCTAAGAGCCCCCATAGAGAAAGCCGATAAGCACCATCACCAAGTATTGTACCGATGCTTTGTTGAATGTACCAAAGGAAAAGATGTTGATAGAAATCAAAGGACGAATCCCAGAGGCATAGAAGTTACGGTCCTCACCAAATAGAAGAAATCCAAACAAGTTCTATCGTACCATCGAGACCATGGTCATAATACCAAAGAATGTATCCAACTCCAAGATGAGGTCAAGGAGCTTATTAGGTGAGGCCACTTGACTGCTTTATCTGGCACCAAACGGAGCAAAGAGATCGGCCAAGGTCACCCCGACCAGTTGAGCCACCATGGCTATCTCAAGCCCCAAAAAGAGGTGACCTGCCTCCATCTAGGATGGTAGGCACAATCATTGGGGGTGCCACCACCCCGATGAGGAGCAACCAAGCAAGAGATGAGCTATGCTATAACCTTCACAACAGAAGATAATAAGGGAGTCCAATTCTTGCACAACAAAGTGATTGTTGTAACCTTAAATATGGAAAACTATGATGTACGTTGCATTCTCATGGATAATGGAAGCTTGTCTAACATTTTATACTTCTATGCTCTTGGAAAAATGGGGATATCCCCTAATTGGGTGACCTAAGTAAACTCTCCCCTAGTCAGATTCACTGGGAAACAATTCAAGTAGAGGGAATGATCACTTTAGCTATGAGGATGAGGCACTACCCTCTCCAATCCATTATCCAAGTAGATTTTCTTGTCATCCAAGCACCTTGGACCTAAAACACCATAATTAGATGACTAGGCCCTAATGCTTTCTAGGCTGTTGTCTCTACTTACTACTTGAAAATAAAGTTTCTAATAGTACATAGGATCGAAGAGATCTATGGAGACCAAAGCCTAGCACATCATTGCTATCACATCATGCTCCATGGAGCCAAGTCACTTGATGCCTACCCAGTAGAAGGTTTGGATACCTATGATGACTTGGGTGAATAATAAGGGAAACCAGCCAAGGACCTCATCTTCATATCCTAAACAAAAGGGAACTCAGAGTACATGGTCCAAATCGACTCCAACTCAACTAGGTAACAAGAGAACAATTGATATCATTTTTGCAAGAGAATGTCAAGCTTGACCTGGACACTAGTAGGTATATCAGGCATCAACCCCTCAATGATGGTGCACCAACTGAAAGTGGATCCAAAATGCTGACTTGTCAAATATAAGAAATGGACCTTCATGCTCGAATGCTAGAAGGAGATAGCTAAGGAGGTCAACAAACTACTCGAAGCTAGCTTCATTAGAGAGGCCACCTACCCAGAGTGGATCTCTATATGGTTATGGTGAAAAGGGTGAACAACAAGTGATGGATTTGTGTCAACTTCATAGACCTCAATCGAGCATGTTAGAAAGATGGTTACCCACTACCGAGAATCAGTCAGATGGTGATGCTACTTCAGGCCATGACCTTTACTTCAAGGATGCCATTTTTGGGTATAATCAAATCTAGATGGCTCTTAAGGATAAAGAAAAAAATATCTTTATTATTGATCGAGGCCTTTTTTGCTTCAAGGTCATGCCATTTGGTCTTAAAAATATAGGTACCACTTATCAGCACCTAGTGAATAAAATCTTCAAGGACCAGATTGGATGAAACATGGAGGTATATATAGACGATATGCATATCAAAAGCAAAGTCACTAGGACCCACATCAACAACCTTTGAGAAGTTTTCGCCACTCTCCAAAAATATTAAATGAAGCTAAACCCCACCAAGTGTGCCTTCGAGGTGACCTCGGACAAATTCCTTGTCTTCATGATCTCCAATCGGCAGGTGGAAGCCAACCTAGAGAAGATTAAGTTGATTGCAACATGGGCCCTCCAAGGATAATCAAAGACATCCAACACTCACAAGGAGAATTGCAAACCTTGATTAGTTTGTTTTCAAGTCAGCCGAGCACTGCCTTCCCTTCTTCCAAACAATGAAGCAACCCAAAGATTTTTAATGGAATGAAGAGTGCCGAAGGCTTTTGAGGGCCTCAAAAGCCTTCTTAACTCTCTACACTATTAGGCAAGCTAGATTCGGGCAAGGAACTATTTTTATACCTAGAAGTCTCTCCCTTGGCAATGGAGGTCAGCTGATCCAAGAGAGGAACTAAGTCTAGAGGCTGATCTACTATGTCAGTTGGATCCTAAGGGGTGCGAAAATCTAATACTAAAAGTTTGAAAAGCTAGCCTATGCCCTCCTCATTGCTGCTTAAAAGCTTCAACCATTTTTCTAGGCCCACACCATCACCCTCTTAACTAATCAACCAAGGAAAAGCATCCTCCACAATCGAACACATCAAGATGTGTTGCCAAGTAGGAAATTAAGCTATCCAAATTTGACATCAAATTCCAACCTCAACCATCAATCAAGGCCTAGATATTGGCCAATTTCTTGGTCAAATGTACCATTCCTGATGAGTCGACTGAACCAAAAGAAGCGGAAACCTCAGCTCCAATACAAGACCTGCTCCAAATATGACCAGTACTTGGAAGATATAAAAAGCATCCTCCATAATCTAACACATCAAGATGCATCGCCAAGTGGGAAATTAAGCTATCCCAATTTGACATCAAATTCCAACCTCAACCATCAATCAAGGCCTAGATATTGGCCAATTTCTTGGTCAAATATACCATTCCTGATGAGTCGACTGAACCAAAAGAAGCGGAAACCTCAGCTCCAATACAAGACCTGCTCCAAATCTGACCAGTACTTAGAAGATATATGGGACAAATTATCCAACTCTGAAGGGTCAGAGTAGGGGTCATCATCATGAGCCTCGAAGGAGTCATTGTTGGCCATGCTCTGTGCCTTGAATTTTAGGCAACAAATAATGAAGCCGAGTATGAGGCCTTGATTGTAGGACTTGCGATAACTAGGGAATTAGAGTGTAACGCCTAAAGTTTATAGTGACTCCCAATTGGTTATCAAACACATTAAGGGCAATTGTAAGGCTCGGGAAGAAAACATGATGTGATATCTCCAAAGGGTTAATGATTTGATCCACATCTTCAACAAGTTCAAGATCTAGCAGATTCTGAGGGAAGATAACTCTCGTGCTAACTCACTAGCCAAGGCAATGACCACCAGGTGCTTACTTTCAACAAGTTAAGAGGCCAACCATAGAGGAATCATTGGACATAATGCAGTTGGATGACAAATCTGTTGCATTGATTCATTGTCCAACTTCTAGAGAATGGCAAACTTCCTACAAATCGAATGGAAGCCTGCAAAATAAAGTATAAATCCTCCAAGTACCTAGATCAAGAAGGAAAACTCTACAAGAGATCTTTCTTCCTACCCCACCTCAAATGTTTATGCCCATTTGACACCGAGTATGTACTGAGAGAAGTTCATCGAAGAATTTATGATGATCATATTGGAAAGAAGGTGCTAGCATATAAGCTACTCTGACAAGGCTATTATTGGCCTACAATGCAATAAGATGTGAAGTTCATCATGTGGTATGATGCCTACCAAAGGAATTCAATCATCTAGTGACTTCTAGCTATACTGATCATTCCTATATGTGCTTCATGACCTTTTGTATAATAGGGGATGGACATCCTTGGCCCATTTCCACTTACCTTAGGATAGTGAAATTTTTTACTAGTTAGTTTAGATTATTTTACAAAGTGGGTGGAGGCCAAGCTACTAGCCTACATCATCGAGTCCAAAATGATAGATTTCATATGGGGAACTATAATTTGCTATTTTAGGATTCTCCAGGTGCTAATCACTAACAATGATGACAATTCATTAGAGCTAGGTTTGAGAAATTTTGTGAAGACCAAGGGATTTTACATTACCTCATTTCAGTGGTGCATCCCCAAGCCAACAGAGAGGCGAACGTAACAAACCGAGCCCTTCTCCTAGGGATCAAGAAGAGCAAAGCTAAAGGATCTTGGATCAATGAGCTCCATCATGTGCTCTACGCATATTACATGATGCCAATAGTTCCGACAAAGAAAACACCCTTTAGCTTGGATTTTAGGATTGAAGCCATGATACTCATCGAGCTTAGAGTCTCGTCGATATGGGCCATGAACTTTGACAAGCAAATTGACTTGAAAAAGTGACTAACTAATTTAGACCTACTATAAGAAGCTTAGGAGAAAGTGTGTATCAAAATGGTAGCATATCAGCATAAGATCACCCGCTCCTTCAATTCCAAGGTCCAAAACAAGATTTTCAAAATCAATGACCTGGTATTGCATCGAGCGAAAGTCTCCTAACCTAGCCAAAGGGGTATGCTCTCGCTAAATTAGGAGGGATCCTACCAAATAGAAGAATTCATCAAGCTTAGGAATTATCAGCTAAAGTAGCTAGATGGGACTTCTACACTCTGAGCTTAGAACTCGGCTAATATCCAGATATACAATCAATAATATGGCCCGCTACCCAATAAATAAAAATCCCTTTTCTTTCTTATACTTATCTTTAACTAGTTGACAATAAAAAGAACCCTTGATGAGGACTTCCTAGTTAAATCTTCCTCGATTGAGCAAAATTTCATCTAAAAACTTGTTGAATAAGGACTTCCGATAGAAAGTCTGAAAGCTTATCAAGTAGAGATTCTATCTGAAAGCTTATCAGGTAGAGATTCTTAGCCGATAATCCAAGAAATCATCGAATAGGAAATTTAGGATGGGATCTTAGATTGGATAGGGGTCTTAATAAGAAACATGCCTTGATCAAATGCCTTTAAAAACTTTTAATAAACCTCTATTATAAAACAAGTGGTGCAAAGCATAACCAAGCAGCTCAAAGTACAACCAAGCAAACTTAAACAAGATCACAAAAAATAAATGAAGAATTTTTCATTTTCTCGAGCTCTTTTATAAGTTGGAGGACACCTCCTACATGCCCTGAAAGTAGCCAAAGACCCTGACCCACAGCAGGATTACTAGGAGGAGGTGCATCATGAAGGTGAAGATGACTCAGGGCATGGGCATGGCTCTCCTTCAGATGAGGCTAATGTGATGAAAAGCACACACAGCAGCACCACCTGGGAGGCAGTGCATGGTGAAGGTAGGGAGTCGGCGAGTCAAGGCCCCCACCAGAAAAGTTAAGAGATGGCCCCCCCTATGCGCTTGAGCTAGTACTCTTGCCCACTACTTGAGGTGGGGGTGCACCATCTACCTTTCCATTGAGGAACAAGCACCCCTTAAGGAGGAACTAAGTGATGAGGTGTGCAAACTGAGCCCTCCTCCTTGATTGATTATAGCTACAGTGATGCAATTGAAGCACCGGCCATTAAGTCTACCAACTAGCTATAACAGCAATGTAATAAGAGTGCCAGCCATTTTTGATACCGTCCATTCCAAGGTGGGCATCCATTGATCTGCCCATGCAAAGATACACCTAGAGAAAATCCATCCATTAAGATGGGGAGCCTTGCAACTTGAGCACCTCCACTAGAAACCATGTGCGATAGCCTCCCACACATCTTAAAAATAGGAAAATGTTACAAGGTCTCTTCTATCCCTCTTTCCATTTATAAAGAAGCTAGCAGAAACCCAAATACTCACCTGCCCCACCGATGCATGCCAGACATCTTCCTCTTAAGAATCGAGTACCTCTAGAGAGGGAGATCAGGGTAGTAAGCATTCATGTCAAAACTATCCCCTCGAGAACAGTGCCATGAAGATGCCCCTTACCCAAGACTTGTCTGGTGAAAGCTCCTTGTAAATCAAATTTTATGATAGGTAGCACTTTTTAGCCACAGGGCCTCCTAGAAGTTTGGGAACATTGAGGCATCCACCAAATAGCAATGCTTTAAAATATGCTAAGGCGATCTACACCTATGACTCTAAAAGATCGACCTTGGATTGGTCAAAGTCCAAAAGGTGCCTCAACGCCCTATATCCAAATGGCCAGCCCCAGATTGATCAGAGCCCTAAGGCAATCAATGCCCATGACTCCAAAGAACCAACCTCAGATTGGTCAGAGTCAAAAGGCACCTCATTGCCCCTAGCTCCAAATAGCCAACCCCCAATCGATTAGAGCCTTAAGGTGATCAACACCCATGACTCCAAAGGACTGATCTTGGATTAATTATAGTCCAAAAGGTACCTCAATGCCTTGGCTCCAAACAACCAACAACCCTAGATCAATTAGAGCCCTAAGACGATCAACACCCACAACTCCAAAGGACCAACACCGAATCAGTCAGAGTCCAAAAGGCACCTCAATGCCCCTAGCTCCAAGCGACTGAACCTAGATTGGTCAAAGCTATTGGTTTCATAAGTGTTAAGCATGCATAATATCAATGGGATTCAAAACCCTAGCAGAGTAAAAACTACTTCTATGAAAAATTTTCCTAAATAAGCATGCAATTAAATAAGAGTACCTAAAATAAAAACTAACATACTAATATAGATTGCATATTAGATCTAAAAATTAAAAAAAAAGAGAAAAATATTTACCTATATCGCTTTCCATCTTCAACTCCCATCAATCACATCTAGTGGATCATTAGGGTTCTTATAGAGCCGCACAAGCACCCAGCCTCTACTGGCATCCACACACGACTCATTCTTATCAAGTCAACAATGCCACTATAGTGTTAGCTCCTTCACAGGCATCTCATCTAGCTTGGATCTGGATCTAGTTTCAACTCTTGAAGATAAGAGCTCCAACTATTATAGCCTTTGCATGAACTCGTCGCGTAGGGTGTTGGGACTTGTTTTTGGATGCCTAAAGAGATGAAAATACTATTTCTACCCCTTAAACATTTCTCTTAGGATTCTCCTCTCTCTAATTTTCAGAAGCATATCATGGAATTAATTGAAGAAAGATGGAAAGGTGGATGGGAGGTTATGGCTTGTGATAAGGTTTCTCATTAGAAGAAAAAGAGCACCCACCCCTAAACCCTCTTTGATATAATTGTTGCACAAACCAACATAACCCAATAACTCTTGCCACCAACAAATAGGTCTCCATCTAAATTTGAAACAATTTCTAAAAGGAAGTGAATAAGAAAGGATTTTGTGTGATGAAAAATTATGATGGAAAACTATGTATGCCGAGTTTTGTTTCTCACAATGTTTTGTCACACAAAACATGTTCCAATCTCACACCAACTTTGGATGGGGCTCAGCAACATGAAGATAAGAGTCCAACTTTATCTAAATATTTTTTGGAAGTGGGCGACAAGGACTAGGTAGCATGAAGAAAATATTATGGTCAGAAAACTTGCTTAGTGCAACCTACTTTCTTCATCTTCCTTTTATTGCACAAAACAATAATCCCACTCCTAAAGGAGTCCTAACCCATCAAGACAACTTCCTAACTTATCCTAATCTAAATGTAATTCAAAATAATTAGGCAACAATAAGGGAATTAACATGAAGAAGATGTGTAATAGGATAGAAATGGCGCCACCCTTTCTTATTGTTTCTTGTCACACAAAACAAAGATTCCATGCCCAAGAATTCCATAAAAATAGGATTCTTATTAGACTCTGAACAAATTCAAATTATACTAATCCTATTCAAATTTGGATGACAGAGTCCTTCGAAAGAAGGAAGATATCAAAACATATCAACCTGCATGCATGCACAAAGGAAAAGAATAAATTAGCATCCATTGATTTCTTAAGCTCAATTTAAGTGGATTTCAACCTAATCCAATTAGGTTTAGGGTCTAGATCAATTTGGTTCAAGTAGGATTCAATTTGAATCTAATTCAAGCTTGATTAGGATTTAAAATCCTAGTCCAACTAAGATTCTTAACCCAATTAGTCCAATTAGATTTTAACTTTTACAATTATGTTCTTAGTGCCAAAATTAGTAGGTGCTAAAATAGTAGGTACTAAAAATAATAGGTACCAAAATTAGTAGGTATTAAATTTATAACTCATATAAATTTAGAGATTTTGAAATTGATCCAAACATTTGATTAGATCAAATCTATTGCCTAGGTGACCAACCCAAGAGAAGGGGTGAATTCAGTATTTAAAATTTTTCATAATATGTGCTCATTTTTAAAAAGCTTTATGTGGTGAGTGATGTGATTTAAGTATGAATAGCATAAGTAATAAAGAACACAATAAGCAAAAACACAAACACAAGCAATTTATAGTAGTTCGGAGCAACCTAGCTCTTACATCCACTATCCAAGATATCACTTGGGATTTTCACTATATTCGTCTCGAAATATAGCAGGTTTGTTTTGCACCGGGATCACAAACCAAAATCCAAACTTGGTTTTACACCAGGATCACCAAGAACCCAATACAATGTTAGTTTTCTTGGGATCACTAACAACCCAAACTTAGTTTTTAAAAGCTCACCAAAAACCTAATACAATCCCCAAGTTACTGCCCTTGCTGTACTTGGAACAACTCAAATAAAGAGTTAAAAAATAGAGCAACAATAATGACAAACCAAATGTTGTGAATAGTTGCAGTTGAAGTTCCTTTGCAAGCCATCTTGATTGCTCCTTTAATGCTCTTCGAGGCTTCTAATCTTCTTTAATAAATGACTCAAGAAAAGAATGGGAGTTGGTGAAGTCTTGAGTTCTTTTTTTCAAAGCTCTCTTGAATAATGAATGTTCTCTTAAAGTCTCATTAAAAATTTTTCAAAAGTTGTTTAAATCCCTTATTTATAGTCCTTGAACTGATCTCAGATGAGTTTGACCATTGTAAACCGTTGGAATTTGAAATATGGCCATTGGAGCACTTTTTGGATTCAAAAAATTAATTCTAGAACTAGCCATTATGCACCTGAACTAGGAATTCGAGTCAACTCGGATGGGTCAAGTCAGCTCGGATTCTCAGTCCTTCAAAAATTGAACTCTGGTCGAGTCGACTCTTCACTGACGAGTCAACTCGCTGACAGTTTTGAGTTTTTCTCAAAACTGAGTTTTCCATACTTTAGAGGAGTCAACTCAGTTTCTGTCGAGTCGGCTCGGTTGTCTGATTGAAGAATTGAATCTCTGGATGAGTTGACTCAGTTTCCTTCGAGTCAACTCGGGTTCCTTCAAGTCAGCTCGGATGACTGCGTGCCAGAAACTTCATGCCATGACATAACAATGAGTCTACTCTCCTGCTTTGAGTCAACTCGAGTGATTTTTGTCAAAAACCTTCCAAACTTCTCCAATCTTCTTCCAAAAGCTTCCAACTATCTTCGATGCTCTTTCAAACTCTTTTGAAGTCTAAGTAATTTAAACTTGAAATTTACATAGAATTGGGCCACTTTCATGAATACATAAGTAATTTTTCTTTGAGCTCTTCATTACATGATACTTTTTTAAAAATATCATTGGCATACATCAATTAGATCAGAGTTAGGAAGAGTGGTTGTTCATTTAAATTATCCTATAAAAACTTCTTAAACATTCAAAAGTATTAGTAACAAATGCATGCTCCAATATTTTGTTATCATCAAAATCATTCCAGGGTTCAACAATCTCTTCCTTTTTGATGATGACAAAATACTGGGCATGAAAAAACTTTACAGTTAAGTATATATGAACACTTAGAAGTGAGTATCAACAATGTATCATAATGTATCAAATGTATCTGAGCCTAAAAAATTTGAGCATTTTGTATCAGATCCAATATTTAACAAAATCTACTTTTGCTCTAGAAAGTATCAAAGTCAATTAAATGTCAAAAAGTATCAGGGCTAGTTAAGAGTTAATCAAAGTGTATCATAGCTGATAGAGCATATCAAGTTGTATTAAAGCAAATTTTAAATGTTTCAGTGATAATTTCCTTTTAGTATCAAGAAGTATCACAGTTAATGAAATCCCAAGTATAAGTGTATCAGAGCTAATGAATATTAGATATTAAGAGGTGTCAGAGCTAATCAAAGACTAATGAAGATGTATCAAAGCAAATTTTAAAATTTTTGGGTTAATAATTTCTCCCCCTGTTTCATTCATTTCTTTGCACATTTTAATGAATTTTCTCTCTTTTTCCATGCATCATACTACTATTTTCTCCCCCTTTTTTCATTAATCAAAAAAGTTTACTAAGCATTCAATGATTTTTGAAATATAATAAGAATATTAACATGATTTGAGATAATTTCACCTTCTCATTATAATCTTGATATTCTTATTAATATTTCTTTTCTCTTTCAATGAAAGTTGTTTGATATTGCTTGTTGAGTCCAAGCTATAATCATCACAAAATAGTTAAAAGAGTAGAAAGATAATTAGAACAAAGTGCACACACACATATATATATAATCAAGTCTTTGATACAAAAAGATACAACCATAAAAAGATACAATATCTAATCATCTTCTTCCTCACTAGAGGAAGAACCTATCTCTAAAACAATAAAAGAGACCTTGGTTTTTAAAGGTTTATACCTAAAATCTCTAAATCTGGTTCTTGTAGGAGGCTTAGGTCTAGTGGATTTGGCTTTAGGTCTGGCTTTAGGTTTAGAACTAATAGGAGTAGGCTCATTTTTTATGTCATCAGAAGGCATAGGGTCAATCTGAGCAAGAGGTGGTGGCTATGTGGCAAGAGATGATGGCTGACTGACATAAGGTGGAGGCTGATTAGGAGATGATGGCTGCCTAACAGGTGATGATCTCAGACTGGGAGTAGGCTGAGAAGGTGGGTATCTTGAAGTTGAAGCACCAGAGAGATGAAAAAGAATAGTGCTCATCTCAGACTATATCCTCTAAACTCCCTCCTGTATGCTCTGTAGAGTAGTAGTTTACTGAGTACAAAAGAATCTATGACTCCTCAAAGTCGCCCAAAATCTGAATGCAAGTCCCTGAGATCTGCATTATGCTTATCCTGCATTTGCTGTGGCATCTCAACTAACTCCACTCTCATAGTGAGCCTCTCATCTCTACTCTGAACTCCTAAGTCCATGGTCCACTATCTGACGAAGCTCATAAAATGGATCTGAAAGAAGCTATCAGAGTCTCAGTAAAGTGAGTGAGCTGCTCAATAATATCTACCCGAGTGGTAGTCGATGGTGTTGAAGTTGTTGGTCCAGAAGGTGCATGTGCAGTTGATGATATAGGAGGTGTCATGGGACTGTCGGTTTGTCCAACCTGTGCTTAGATCCTCTCATCAATAGAATCCTCATCAGAATCATTAGGGTTGTCACTATCAAACTCATGCTCAGCATCTCTAACAGTCTCTCCAGCAGTAGTGTCAGCAATCTCAATAGCCTCAGCCTCATCATCATAATCAGAGTGATGTACCACTCTTTGATCGGATGTCTTCTTGATCCATACACCTTTGCTTGGTGATAACCCATCCTATGGAGGGATTTCACCAAGTACCTATCAGTGTGGTGCAGGGGTTGTCCATCCTCATCGGTCAAGTCGATACCAAACTCTTGAAATAACAAAGTGAATACCATCCCGTACGGCAGACATGCCTTCACTCTCCTGGCTACGTCTTGTATATACACCAACATGATGAATGGAAGATTAAGGGCCTCCCCCTCAATCATGCATCTCATCAATACCATGTCATGCTTGCTCACCCAATCGAAGCGACCAGTACGAGGTAAGAAGATTCGGTTGATGATGTTGTGGAGAAGCCTCATTTCCAGGGATAAGGCATTAGCTTGTACATTCGAAATCCCTTCTATACTTCTCTCCAAAATAAGTCATAATGTCCTCTATATATCCTTTAAATTCAAGTAATTTATTCCTTTCTTGGGCATTCTCAAAACCCTACTCAACATATCTTCATCTATGCACATTTGGGTTCTTTTTACAGTTGATAAGATCTCATTCTCCCCAAGTGATAGATTTTCAAAGAATAACCTTACAAGTGAGGGATATGTAAAAATATCTAGTGAACAAAAGAAATCCCACCCTTGTTGTTCAATCCAACTACCGATTCTAAAACCCTAGCTTTCAAGAAAACTAAAGTTGATATGCCTACCAAAGGTGACCGGTCGATTTCCCATGGGGAATGATCTGCCTTGCCAGTGTGGGAGACAAGTTTCTTGGTTCTTCTTGCTCTTGGTCCCGAGTTGCCTAATCTTCTCTCCATTTAGATCTCTTTTCCCATTGAATGGTGCTCAGTTCTGCATGCCTAGCTCTCTTTGCAACGGCTTTCCTTGGTGCCATCTAAAGGGAATCTAAGGTGGGAGCAGAAGATATAGGGTGGATCTAGATTTGGAAGGGAAGTGGTCCTCCTAGAGTTGCTTTTGAACAGTAAAAAGGGAAAGTGAATGGGATTTTAGGGCTTACGATTTTATAATAGGAATTGACCTTAGAGTCAACTCGACCTCTGCTCAAGTCGCCTCAAGCCAAATTACCTAAAATGGATCAAAAAATCGATAAAAGGATATCTACACTCTAGAATTACACTAGATAAGGTGGTTCATGACCATAGATTGGTAATGGAGGTCCTCTAGATAATTTTTCCATAATTTTGAAGGAATTAGATTAAAATATTAAAATGGGTCACACAAACCTAATTCACCTCTAATTATTTAGAATCTATCTTCATTAAGTGGCTTAGTAAAGATGTCAGCTAATTAATTTTCAGTTGGAACAAATTCAAGTTCAATATTGCCATTTTGTACATGATCCCTAATAAAGTGATATCTAATTTCTATATGTTTTGTTCTAGAATACTGAATTGGATTCTTTGTCAAATTAATAGCACTTTTGTTATTACATTTGATAGGATTTTTTATTTGAATAACATCAAAGTCTTCTAGTTGTTGCTTAATCTAAATCACTTGTGCACAACAACTCCCTGCAGCCACATACTCTGCCTCAGCAGTAGATAGTGCTACAGAGTTTTGTTTCTTACGGTGCCATGAAATTAAGTTCAACCCTAGAAATTGACATGTACCGCTAATGCTTTTTCTATCAATTTTACATCCACCATATTCAGCATCATAAATCATTTACAACCAAAAACATGAAAATGATGAATGCTAGGTTTTCTATCATTCCAAAGTTCATAAGGGTTTTCTTTAAAATAGGTTTTATCAAAACACGGTTCAAAATATAGCATGCAGTATTTACAGCTTCTGACCAAAAGTATCTTGGAAGATTGCCTTCACATAACATGGTTTGGGCCATCTCTTCCAATGTCCTATTCTTTCTCTCTACAAAACATTTTGCTATGGTATTCTAGGAGCGGAGAAGTTATGATCAATGCCATGCTCGATGCAATATTCTTTAAAATATTGATTTTCAAATTATGTGCCATGATCACTTCTAATAGAAATAACTGAAAGATTTTTTAGTTTGAAACTTTCTTATAATATTTTGAAAGACTTTTAAAAGCTTCATCTTTATGTGCAATAAATAAAATTCAAGTAAATATCAAAAAATCATTTACTATCACAAGTCCATATTTCATACCACTTAGGCTTGTAGTATTAGTTGGTCCAAATAGGTCCATGTGTAGTAGCTCTAAAGGTCTAGAAGTAGAAACCATATTTATTGATTTAAAACTCCCCCTAGTTTGTTTACCAAATTGGCATGCATCACAAACATGTTCAAAATCAACTTTTAATTTTGGTAAATCTCTAACTAGATCTTTGAAAATTAATTTAGCCATTGTATGCATGCTAGCATGACCTAATCTTCTATGCCAAAATAAGATAGACTCCTTGATTTTAGCATTAATTGCCATAAGACTTGTATTACTAGACATGGCTAGATCATTTAAATCTATCACATATATGTTTCCAAGTCTATGACCAATGAGCTTAGTGCTAGAATTAAGTGAGTTAGTTACTATGCACATTGAAGATTCAAAGACAACCTTGAAGCCTCTATCACATAATTGACTTATACTTAATAAATTATGCTTCAATTTGTCAACTAGCGATACATTTTCAATGAATGTAGAAGGGATAATTCTGATATTACCGATGCCAATTATCTTTCCCTTACCATTGTCACCAAAAGTGACCATTTCTGCATCCTTCATTTCTAGGGTGATGAATTATTTTTTGTCACCCGTCATATGTCTTGAACAGCCACTGTCCATATACCATCTTTTCTTTGTATTATGGGCTACAAGACATTCCTGCAAAATAATCAAGTAATTCTTTTAGGTACCCAAGCTTTCTTGGTCCTTGCAAGTTAGTAGAAGTGGTTCCTTTGAGAACCCAAACCTTTTTCACTTTACTTTTATTATTCTTTTTTAAATTACATTCAAAGGATTTGTGACCAACCTTATTGCAAGAATAATAAATAACTCTTGATTTTTAAAAATATGCAAATTTTGAAACTCTAGATGCAATAGATTTTTGAGTTGAAAACTTAGGTACATAAGATTTTGAAGGTATAAACTTTGTAGCTGAAACTCTATTAGTATGCGATTGATTGTACCAATTCCAGCTTTATTATTTGAATTCCTTTGGTCTTTCAAAATCAACTCAAGCTTATTTGAACTCAAAGTTAGTTTTTCAACTAAAGGCTTGAGTTTTTCAACTTCTTTTATAAACATACATTTTCTTCATATAAAGCCTTATTCTTTTCAAGATAATCATTCTTTTCAACTTGCAAGACTCTATACTTTTTTTAAATACAGCTCAATTCCTTTTGTAAAATGTTATTCTTTTTTGAAATTTCATCTTTTTCATTCATTAAAATATCATTATTATTTTTCAAAATCTTTATTTAAAAAGCAGCCTTTTTGTATTCTAATAAAAGCTCATAAAAAGCAGTATTCAATTCTTCATATGTAAATTTATCATTAGGTTCAGGAGATATTACCTCATCCTTGAGACCCATCAAATATATTAGCTATTTTGGTAGTCTCTTCTTCTTCATTTGATATAGACTCCTCACTGTCGCTCCAAGTTGCAACCATCGCTTTCTTCTTCTTCTTTTTGTATGCTTTCTTCAGTATGGGACAATCTGATAAAATGCCCTGGCTTTTTATACTCGTAGCAGATAAGCTATTGCTCTTTGTCTCTTTCTTTTCTTTTTCTTTCTCTTTATTATTTCCCTTTTTTTATAGTATTTCTCCAATGTCTTGCCTTTCTTTTGCCCATAATTTTTTTAAATTTCTCATGACTAGAGCAACATCATTGTCTTCAAGTTCATCTTCATTTAAGGAAGGGTTTTATTTTTCTAATTCTTCTTCTTATTTCTTTAATTCTATAGTAGCTTTAAAGTCTATCAATTTTTTTATCTTGATATCATCTTCATTTCTATGATGCATTATGAGTTCATGCATGATCAATGATCCAAGGAGCTTATCTAATGGTAAAGTGTTCAAGTCCTTAGCTTCCTGGATAGCAGTGACTTTCGGATCCCATTTATCTGGAAGTGATCTCAAAATTTTCTATACAAGGTCTGCATTTGAGTATATCCTACCAAGACTCTTTAAACCATTAATAATATCTATAAACCTTGAGAACATGGCAGATATAGTTTCATTTGGTTTTATTTTAAATAACTCATAATTATGAACAAGAATATTGATTTTAAAAGTTTTGACTTGGGAGGTTCCTTCATGGGTTACTTCAAGTTTATCCCAAATTTTTTTTGCAAACATGCAAGTAGAAATCTGGTAAACTCATTTGCGTCCAAAGCATAATATAAGAGATTCATTGCTTTGACATTCAACTCACCAATTTTCATGTCATGTTCATCCCATTCCTCTTCAGGTTTTGGATGTCCATGCCATTAACCTTCTTTATGGGTGTGTGAGGTCCTTTTAAAATTATTTCCATAATTAAAAATCTACTACTTAAATGTAAATTTTCATTCGTGCTTTCTAGTAGGTATAATTTGTGCTTGTGAAAAGAGGAGGTCTATTTGTAGATTGGCCTTCGGCCATAAAGATACTTATAGGGTTTACCATAAATCTTTTCTCTAAGTAAATTTTAGAGACACTGCTCTGATACCAGTTGTTGCCTAGGTGGCCAACCCATGAGGGGGGGTGAATTGGGTATTTAAGATTTTTCACAAATATGTGCTCTTTTTTAAAAAACTTTATGTGGTGAGTGATGTGATTTAAGTATAAATAGCAGAAGCAAGTAAAGAATACAATAAGCACAAGCACAAACATAAGCAATTTATAGTGGTTCGGAGCAACCTAGCTCCTATGTCCACTATCCAAGATATCACTTAGGATTTTCACTTTATTCACCTCAGAATACAGCCAGTTTATTTTGCACTAGGATCACAAACCAAAACCCAAACTTGGTTTTACACCAAGATCACCAAGAACCCAATACAATGTTAGTTTTTTCAGGTCCACTAATAACCCAAACTTGGTTTTCAAAGGCTCACCAAAAACCTAATACAATTCTCGAGTTACGGCCCCTACTGTACTTGGAATAACTCAAATAAAGTTAAAAAATAGAGTAACAATAATGACAAACCAAATATTGTCGAATAGTTGTAGTTGAAGTTCCTTTGCAAGCCTTCTTGATTGCTTCTTTAATGCACTTCAAGGCTTCCAATCTTCTTCAATAAATGACTCAAAAAAAGAATCGGAGTTGGTGAAGTCTTGAGTTCTTCTCTTCAAAGCTCTCTTGAATAATGAATGTTCTCTTAAAGTCTCATTAAAAGTTTTTTAAAAGTTATTTTAATCTCTTAATTAGAGTCCTTGAACTGATCTCGGATGAGTATGACCATTGTAGACCGTTGGGATTTGAAATATGGCCATTGGAGTACCTTTTGGATTCAAAAAATAAATTCTGGAACTAGCCAATACGCACTTGAACTAGGAATTCGAGTTGGCTCGGATAGGTCAAGTTGGCTCGGATTCTTAGTTCTTCAAAAATTAAAGTCTATTCGAGTCGACTCTTCACTGACGAGTCGGCTCGCCTGATTATTTTTCTCAGAAATGATTTTTTCATACTCTGGAGAAGTCGGCTCGATTTCTGTCGAGTTGGCTCGGTTGTCTGACTGAAGAATTGAAGCTCTAGATGAGTCAGCTCGGGTTCCTTCGAGTCGGCTCGGATGACTGCATGCTAGAAACTTCATCCCGTGCCATAACAATGAGTCGACTCTCCTGCTTTGAGTCGGCTCAAGTGATTTTTGTTAAAAACCTTCCAATCTTCTCCAAAAACTTCCAACTATTTTCAATGCTCTTTCAAACTCTTTTGAAGTCTTTTCTAAGTAATTTAAACTTGAAATTTACATAGAATTGGCCCACTTTCATGAATACATAAGTAATTTTTCTTTGGGCTCTTCATTACATGATACTTTTTCAAAAATATTCTTGACATACATCAATTAGATCAGAGTCGTAGGAAGAGTGGTTGTTCATTTAAATCATCCTACAAAAACTTCTTAAATATTCAAAAGTATTAGTAATAAATGCATGCTCTAATATTTTGTTTCATCAAAATCATTCCAAGGGTCAACAAAATCTCTATTGTATATGACCTCTCAAGTTTCATTCTATCTGGTAGTAAGACATACTATTATCTCTATCACAGTATCATCGAAACTCTTTTTGATGGACTAGAATAATTTTAGCTCAACCTCAATAAGGATTATTGATATGAAAATAATCAAAGTGAGTTCCCATAATTTACTAGTGACACCTAGTAGATGTAGTGGCAACCAAGCAGAATAGAAAATGTGAACCCCTAAGTGTAGTTACCGTGTGATCAAGTTCCTCTTTCGAGAGTCCTGATATGATGCAAGTCATGGAGTCTCATCAAATTCTAAGCATCCATCATATTTTGATTTAATTAGCCTAAGTCCTTTGTAAAACTCATGGAAACTCCTTTCATCCTTTACATACCATGGCCATAGATTTTTAGACTTAGATTTTAAATTGTATATGACCGCCTCTTCAACTGAGGTTGATAGATTCCCTATAGGTACACTCTCAACTCAGACATTAAACCTACTACATCAACAAACACTACAAGGTCTCATATGGCTAGGGACCATGTTTATATACTTGTCAAACTATAGCAATACCACTATGAGTGATCGAGGCACCGCAAGTCAAGAAACTACTCACATGACTATAGCATTAAGAAGTTACTGACAAGTGAGTAGACATCCATATGACTTCTCATACTTGGTCATACTTAGTGATATTATTCTCTAATAACCACTTGCACTCTCATTCTAGTATCCCCACACTATAGACTTAAGACTCATCTACCTAAAAGGAAAGTAGTCTATGCATCAATTTTGATGGATCAATCACTATCCTCATGATGATTCTACAACCAGAAGTATTTAGGAGTTAATTTATAATGACACATGACTCAGATTTTTAACTCCTGAGAATATATCATTATCTATTAACTTCTTGGACAATACATGGGCATAACATGTGTGGATTAGAAGCCTAATTTTGAAATTAAAAAAAAATCATGACCTAGAAAGAAAAGTGTTAGCTAGATTGGTTTCTAGGATATACATCTAACAATCTTCCACTTGCAAAGCTGATCAGCCATACACTTAGCCCATCTTCTCAAGATGTGCTTCAGTCTTTAACTGGCTAAGACTTACTAAGCTAGTGGATCTCTCACATCTCATGTGGAGTTTACTCTCTATATCTTAATAAGGTAGTCATGAATAAAATCAACGCTCTATGTATTCGGATTTTTGAGGAGATCTTAGTTCCTTAGCTAAAGCCATGGTACCATTATAATGATCATAGAGTATTATATCATCTAATGATATCTTACTCAATTCTGTAATAAACAATTAACTAGAATTCATCCTTACACCTTTAGAATTAATGAGATAGTCAGCTTTACCTATAATGATCAATACTTAGGAAGTCTTCCAAATACCATTGTAAAGAACACATCCCTTATTCCTAGTCCCTCATTTCTCCAACTATAAAGATCTATATCTTTAGTACTCAAGTATCAAAGAATGTATCATAGACATCCAATGTTCATAGCTTAATTCAACTAACATTTGCTCGTGACACTTATAGCAAAAATCAAGTAATGTACATTGCATGGTTCATATGAGATTCCTAATTGACTGAGCTTAAAAGAGATCTAGCTTTTATTCAAAATCTCTTCAAATATGTCGAACACATTTTAGATATTAATTTCCATGCTTAAGGGTTCAAACCCCTTATTGGATTTTCATGCTAACCTTCTTCAATACTTCCTTGATGTATAATTCTATGATGGGCTTAGTATCCTCTAGATCTATCTCATAGACCTACATTATAAATGTAGGATACTTTTAAAAGGTCATTATTGGAGAATTATTTAGAAAATTTAACCTACCTAGGTCAGCTTAGGAATCACATTTCTAATAGAAAAATATTATCTTTGTACTATGCAAAGAAATACATACTGCCAATGATCTTTTATAAACAATGGTTCCTTCTTCTTGTTCTTGAATAAATCAAATAATTTGACATGTCATTAAGCATGGATTGCAATTCCAAGCTATTTTCTTAGTCTATTTACATAGATCCTTTGCAATTGACAGACCTTGCTATCTCATCACTATCCATCCACCAGAATTGATCATGGTGAACTATAATAGTAATTAGTATAGATTTAGCATGGTCAAGGTGAAAAGGTTTGTAACCTTTCATATAAGCCTTGCCATATAGATCTCATCTATTTTTCTTTCATAGATTCGTAAGGTACCATACCTTTTAGTGGTCCATACTTGGTTAGATTACATGGAGTCTAACTTCATAACATTAACCATTTCTCAAAATTGATCATATTGTCTCATTGTAGGTTTTTGGAATCATCTCTTTGTTTTTTTCTCCCACAGAAAATATTTCCTATAAATCCTCTATAAGCATACCAATGTACCTTTTGGAGGATGAAAGATCCTACTAGACTTATGAGGTGTTGAAAAAACTATATGCACTAGCTCTGCTCGAATAGGTTCAATATGTTCTATGGCTAATTGCTCTATAAAGATCCTTTCTTTTAGCTTAATCATCCTTCCACAAGTATATTTAGGTTAAACATTTAACCATTAATATACATATTGGGTCATAATAACTTGTGATCCACTGAAAAGTAGCCTCCTAATAATACTTTTAGGATAAAGCCATCAATGAAATCTCTAAATTGTTGACCCATTATCATTTGACATAGGTTGAACCACCTTCTCCCCATACTATATCTCATATAGATGTGAGAATGAATTTAAAGCAAACCCAATTTAATAGATAAGCTGAGTTATGTAACCATATCCTAAAGATCAATAAGTGATCTCATAATAGATTGAACCATATCCAATAGGGTTCAATTATACTGCTCAGACATCTCATGGCTTGAGATGTAAACGGGTTTTGTTATGGGACTATATTGAATAACCTAAGATGAATCTTGAATTCTCCTTTAAGATGTTTGATTATCAATTTAAAATCTGACTTCTAATAAATTAAACTTATATAAAAATAGCATGTCGGGTCGAATCCATGAAGAAGGTAGTTCTTAAAATAATTTTTAATTTTTAATTTAAAAAGAAAAAAAATTTTGAAGTCAAGAAAATAAAATAAAAGTATGAAAGAAAATTAAAATTGGGTATGTTCGATCTGCTAATCAGATATTAGCATCTACTTGCATAAAAGTAAATAATAAAATTTAAAGTACATAAAAATAAATATTATATTAATTAAAATAATAATTAAATAAACTATAAAAAGTAGTAACAAAGTATTCAAAGTTGATTGGCATAGTCTCGTTGGAAAGTTGGTAGATATCACTTTGCCTTCTTCTATCATACTCCATGGAGCGAATTAGGCTTCCTCTTCTTCTTTCTCTTTAGATCTTGATCTTGGAGATGTAATAGGCTTGAAGATGGTATAGGGATAGAACTCTCCTCTAAGAAACTCACTCTTAGAGGCCAACTCGCAACCCAAGCTATGCCCTCTATCCTGTACCATTTCTCTCTCTAGAAAGATCTCTTCTATATCCCATAAATGATTTAATAGAGATTGGTGAAGGACAAATCAATGTAGGACTAGGATAAGGCTCATGATAGAACTTTTGAAATTATTCTGGGCCATCATATTACATTAAATCCATTGATCATTACTTAAATTAATTGAGCTCAGTGAAGGCTATCAGCTTGGCTTGAATCATGCTTAAATCTATTAAAATTATTTAGGATCGATTACTGATGCGTACCCATCTCATGGAGCCATGGATTTTGATTTGGATTGCACTCGGCCTTCATCAAATCATGCTCATAGGACCAAGTTTCTCGAGCCCCTTCACCATGGATAGTGCTAATGGGATAGTGGACCAGGTGGGGAGGAGGAAGGAAGCAGCCATGGCATCAAGCAAATAGGGGAGAATAACAACTAGTGGTGATGAGGATGAAGCAACTGGTGATGGGGAAGAATGATCGGTGGCTCTCAAGTTGGGGAGGAAGAAGATGACAGAGGAAGAAGATGAGCTACTAAATAATTTTTATTAATTTAATTTCTATATAAGTATAGAGATCATCTATAGATAGATGGTTGGATTTAGGATACAGTCCTAATAGATCTGACTCGATGAGAGGTCAAGGTGGGATCATTGTTATGAGTGCCAATCCTTTACCAAATGAGGTTGAGGTGGGATCTCTATTACCTTCACATAACATTGTTCTAGCCATTTCTTCCAAAGTCCTATTCTTCCTCTCTACAACACCATTTTGTTGTGGTGTTCTAGGAGAGGAGTGTTAGGAATTGTGTCCCAAAGCCAATCACCTAGGTTGTAGGCAATTGTGCTCATTATTGTAATTAGTATATGAATTAATAAAACTTTATTTTGGTAGCTCATCGCATTTTACATTTTCATGTAAAGAACTCTGTTTATGTGATGAAGTCCTTAGGACTGCACTGACTTCGATATAGAGAGGATATATCGAGTGGTCCTTTAAACAGGTTCAAACCAAAGGATACATTGTACAGGATGGTAATGTATTAAGTGTAGGTTGTTGTGGTTCACATCGTTTGGTTGTCCTCTTAACCAAAGGAGTGTGTTGACACTTATATAATCTGCAAGTCGGATGTGTGACATTTCATTGAACGTGACTCCATGGAGCTCCTTTCTGCCAAAGGATTGCTCATGATTGGATATGGGTATATGTGTCCCTCCGACCTAAGATCATCATGGTAGCTTGCAAGCAACTCCCTGTGCTTTGGTGCCAGACTACCCAGATTTCTAATCCAGTGATGGAAGGTTTCTGGATACAGGCAAGTACTTGTGGAGCAGTGGTGGACCAAGATGGAATTGACCTATCCAAATTGTTTGGATTGAATGTCTCGTGTATCTCAATTAGCAAATCCTCGACCGAGGTAGTCCCAGTGAGGAGTCACTAGACTTGCGAGGTTGAGACATGTTGTGAATTGACTCAATTAGGGCTGGCAGTCTAACCCTAGGTCATCTTGAGCATTGGAGGTCAAAGGGATGAATTATACGGTAACCATATGCCAGAGGTTCGATAGATTGCTCTCGCATCTTCGACCTATCCGGACACTGGGATCCATTGCTAGATGGTATCTTGTGCTGGTACTGGAAGTATTCCAGTGCTACCGTTTAGGTTCGAACCTATGAGGTCACATGCCATAGAGGATTTCTTCATGATCCAGGAACCAATCAATGATTGGGAATCGTATTGGTATTAAGGTCAAACAGACTGATTGAGCACACATTAGATTTTTCTGGTCTGATTTGGATCGACCAGGAAGGGTTTGGGTCAACCAGGAATTGTTCCTAGTAGACCAGGACTGAACCGAGTTTATTACTCATTGGGTTTGGTCGGGCTGAGGTTTAAGCATGGAATATTTACACGGTAATATGGTTCACATGTTTATTGGCTTCTCCCCTGTTTCACCTCTTGGATGTGATAAGATCAACATGGTGTTCGGACCAGCTTGGGATAAGATCATCTTGAAGGTCGGTTTTATTTTGTATGGGATTGGAACACTGTGAACTGGAAGGAGTTCTCTCGGTGTTCTCTCCCGTGACAACATCCCTCTCAGTTGCCCTGTTTCATGCTGGTATGGGATTAGAACAGCTAGAGTTCTCTTCAGTTGGGAGGCCTGATCTCAATCCAGAAATTGCTGTTCATGGTGATTACTTGTTTGTTTTATCAAAACATCCCTGTTTTACCGCTTGATGAGTTATGAATCAAATGAAATTTGTTTGCACTTGGGAGATCTGAAACAAATCTTCTCCACCGATCAAGAGCCCTTTCCCATCTGGTTTTGGATCTCATGGTTTCCTCCCATACGTCACTTCCACCGTTTTCCCTTGCCTTCAAAGATTTATTTCTCTGCCTATAAATATAGCATGATGGTTGACGCCAGGAGGTGCAAGAGAGAAGTAGAAGAAGTAAGAGAGGAGCAATAGGAGGTGAAGAAGAAATAGCATGAGGGAGAAGAAAAGAACAGTGTTTTTTTTCTGTTGCCTTCACGGGATTTCAAGTATATTTATATACTGGGTTTCAAGGCCGTAAGAAATTAAGAAGAATCGAGCATTTGCCTATTGAGAGAAGCAGGGAGCATCTATGAAATCCTTCCACTGTTTAAGTTTCTAGTGTGTGCTATTAGTGGAGTTTAGGTGGTTGGAGAAGACCGTCCGTGGGATTATTTGATATTCCCTGCTCCCATAATTGTGACCAATTTATTGATTTTCGATGGACTAGCATCCATCTGGGAGTCGGATCAGCGTGAGCCCTATCGTGGATACTCTAGAGGGTGGATGCTTGGATACCTCGAGAGGTTGCATCGACCTATTTATTTTGCTGTTACAAATCTTATTTTGATGTTGAAAGAGTTCAACCGATCGCTGCTGATCTGATCTAAAGACTGAGGGAGTATGCTTTGGTCAGGTATATTTTATTTTGGTTATCATGCATGCCTAGATCTAGTTGTTATCATATGATTTATAATTGTTGCACTTGCCTATACATGTCTGTAGTTTTGTTACACATCATGATATGTTTGATCCTGTGTATGAGTAGGTACTTTCCGCTGCATGTTTAAATTTTTTTAATTATGCAATACTTGCTTCCTAGTGTTGCATGCCTAGAGTATGCTTCTGCTGCACCAGGTTTTCCTTCACGGAGAAGTTGTGATCAATGCCGTGCTCAGTGCAATATTCATCAAATAATTGATTTTGAAATTCAGTTCTATGATCACTTCTTATAGAAATAACAGAGAGATTTTTCTCATTTGAAACTTTCTTATGAAATTTTCGAAATACATCAAAAGTTTCATCTTTATGTGCTATAAATAATACCCATGTGAATCTAGAAAAGTCATCTACAATCACAAGTCCATATTTCATACCTCCTAGGCTTGTAGTCCTAGTTGGTCCAAGTAAGTCCATGAGAAGTAGCTCAAGGGGTCTGGTTGTTGTAATGATATTTTTCGATTTAAACTCCCCTTAGTTTGTTTGCTTATTTGACAAGCATCACATACATAATCAAGATCTACTTTAAAATGTAACAAACCTCTAACTAGATTCTTTGAGATTAGTTTGGCAATAGTATGCATGCTAGCATGACCCAATCTTCTATGCCATAATAAACATGACTCATTGGTCTTAGCATTCATTGCTACTAGGCTGGAACTACTTGTCATGGCTAGATCATTTAGATCTACCACATAGATATTTCCAAGTTTATGACCAATGAATTTATTGCTAGAGTCAAGGGAGTTGGTTACTATACACATAGATGATTCGAAGATAACTTTGAAGCCTTATCACATAATTGAATACTCAATAAATTATGCTTCAATTTATCTACTAGCAGCACATCTTCAATAAAAGTACAGAAGGTTATTTAATCTTACCGATTCCAATTATTCTCCCCTTGCCATTATCTCCAAAAGTAACTAATCCTCCTTCTTTCATTGTAGGGTGATAAACTGATCTTTGTCATCCATTATATGCCTTGAACAACAGCTATTAAGATACCATCTTTTCTTTAATTTTGGACTGCAAGACAATCCTGCAAAAACAATCAACGATTGATTTTAGGTACCAAGCTAACTTGGATCCTTTCGGGTTAGCAACATTGGTTCCCTTTGGAACCCAAATAGTTATATTTCAATGCATTAATCTTGGAATTTTTCAAGGAATTGCATTGATAAGATTTATGTCCAAATTTATGACATGCATAGCAAATAACTTTATCATTTTTGAATGATGCATGCTTTAAAGCTATAAAAGATGCAGAAACATAAATATTTGGTTTGAAAGTTTTTGCATGGAATTCTTAGGAATATATTTCAGCCATTCGAAATTAATTTCGATGGAAAACCTTTTTCAAATTTAGCATTTATAGCCGAAGGTTTTGAAGATACAAATTTTGTTGCTGAAATCCTTTAGCATTTAATGCATTGAATCCAATTCCATCTTTACTTTTAGAATTCTTTTATTCTTTCAAAATTAGATCAAGCTTATTGGAACTCAAGTCAGTTTCTACCAAAGGCTTAAGCTTTACAACCTCCTTTTTCAAATCAGTATTTTCGATAACTAAAATATTGTTTGTCTTGTTCAAAACAATTTTTTTATTGTTCAAGACAATAACATTTTCAGAAAGGTTAGTCAATTTTCTTTGCAAAATTTTATTCTTTTCAAAAATTTCATCCTTGGCTTTCAAAAACATTATTTGTTTCTTTAAGGACTTAATTTTAACTCCAGCTTTCTTGATTCGATAAGTAAATCATGAAATGCATAATTCAGTTCATCATATGTAAATTCAGTTTGAAGCTCAGAGGATGATACCTCATTTTCAAGACCTATTAAACAAAGATTCACTGATTTTGTGGTCACTTCTTCTTCATTTGATGAAGACGCTTTGCTATCGGTCCACGTCGCTACCATAGCTTTCTTTTTCTTCTTCTTGAATTCCTTTTTCAATAAAGGATAATCAGGTCGGATGTACCCTGGCTTTTTACATTCATAACAGGGGAAATTCTTTTTCCTTCTCCTTTTCCTTGTCTTTCTCTTTACTGAACTCTTTGTTCTTGTGGAATTTTCTAAAATAATCTTTTTCTTCTTCCCAAGAACTTTCTAAATTTTCTGACGATCATAGCAACATCTTCATCTTCCATGTCGCTTTCAGTAGAGGAGCTTTCTTCTTCCGATTCTTCATCTTTTCTAGAATCCATAGTAGCTTTGAAGGCAATTGACTTTTCTTCTTTTGATCGTCTTCAATTTGGTGCTGCATGGTCAGTTCATGTGTGATGAGAGATCCTAGCAGTTCATCCAGCAACAGTGTGTATTCAAATCTCTGCTTCCTGGATGGCAGTCACTTTCGGATCCCATTTGTCCGGAGAGATCTTAGAATCTTCTGCACTATATCTGCATTAGTAGATATCCTGCCAAGACTTTTTAAGCCATTAATAATGTCAGTGAAACGTGAAAACATGGCAGAGATTGTTTCATTTGGTTCCATCTTAAATAATTCATAACTATGTACAAGAAGATTAATCTTAGAAGATTTCACTTGTGAAGTTCCTTCATGGGTCACTTCGAGTTTATTCTAAATTTTCTTCGCTGAGGAGCAAATTGAAATCTGATTAAACTCATACTATCCAAAACACAATATAACAAGTTCATGGCTTTGGTATTTAGCTCTCCCATCTTCATGTCATGTTCATCCCAATCCTCTTCAGGTTCAGGAACATCCACTCCATCAATTTTAACCATGGGAATATAAGGGACCCTTTAGAATGACCTTCCACAACTGAAAATCAACTACTTGAATATAGATCTTCTCTAGCTTTCCAGTATGCATAATTTATGCCAGTGAAGAGTGAAGGTCTATTAGTTGATTGGCCTTTCGCCAAGGACGTACTCATTGGATGAGCCATCAATCTTTACTCTAATGTATTCAGAGACACTACTATGATACCAGTTGTTGCCCAGGTGGCTATCCAAGAGGGAGGTGGATTGGGAATTTTAAAAAAAAATTAAAGCAAGTAATATGCAATTCAAAATCCTTTGCAAGTGGTAGGTGCTATGATAGAGTTATAAAATGCAGAAGCTAAATAGAGTAAAGAACGCACAACACAAACACACCAAATTTATAGTGGTTCGGAGCAACCCAGCTCCTACGTCCACTACCCAAGATACCACTTGGGATTTCCACTATATTCACACCCGAATATAATAAGATTGTTTTACAGGATCATAATCCAAAACCTCTACACTTTTGTTTTACGGGATCACCAAAGAAACCCAACACCCTTTGGTTTTAACAGGCTCACCAAAGAAACCTAACTTGGTTTTCACAGGATCACCAAGAACCTAACTCTTGGTTTTAATAGGGCTCACCAAGAACCTATTTGGTTTTTCAACCAGGCTCACCAATAACCCAACAATTCAAAGATTAAATTGAAAATAAATGCAACAAAAATTACAAACTCAGGTTGTCGGATAGTTGCCAGTGCAGCTTAATAGAAGTCCACTTGAATGCTCTTGAATAAGCTTTAATTACTTCAGTGGCTTCTTCCCAAAAAATTGCTTCAAGCTTTAGATTGGAGTTGATGAACACTTGAATGCTCTTGTGCACTTATGCTGTTGGTGGTAGGATATTCAATGAATCTCTCTCTTCTTCGAAGAACTCTCTTATTGATTGCTTTAAGGTAGTTCAAATCCTTCAAGTTTAAAGTCTTCCATCATCCCAGGGCAGTTCTAGCCATTGTAGACCATTGGGGAATGATTTGTGACCGTTGGAGCACATTTTAGCATTCAAAAATAAATTCTGGAGCTAGCCGTTAGATACCTGAAAATGACGTTCGAGTCGGCTCAGATTCCTTCGAGTCGACGGATCCTTCGAGTTGATAGGTGAGTCGCCAAATCTTCAATGCAGTCGGTTCTGTGTCTCAGGGCACAGAATGTCACTCTAGACGAGTCGCTCTTGATAGCTTGGGTCGGCTCGAACTTGAAACTTGAAAAACTTGAACTCGAGGAGTCAGCTTTTTTCAACTTGGGTCGGCTCTTCTTCTAAGGTTCGAAAAATCTTACTCTAGAAGAGTCAGCTCGATGCAGTTCGGGTCGGCTCGCTTTCTCAGGCTTTCGAAATTAGGTCTGGCAAAGTCGGCTCTTTCTAGGTCGGGTCGGCTCGCCTGGCTATTCTCAGAAAACTTCAGGAAATGGACTATGGAGGAGTCGGCTCGGACTGATTCCAGTCGACTCGGATTCACTAAAGTTAGCTCGCTTTCCATCGAGTCGGCTTGGATTGCTGCATTCCAGAATCCTTGCTGCGGGCCAGTAAGTAGAGTCAGCTATTTTCACTGGGGTCGGCTCGAGTGTCTTCTTCAGGATTTTTTTAATTGAACTTAAAGAAAACTCTCACCAACTCTTTTATAATTTTACATAAACTAACTCAAACTAAAATTAATGGCATACACATACTCACAGAAGTAACCCTTTTTACTTAATTTTTCTTAGCATTTTCATTGGGTTCTTCTTTACAAAAACATTTACAACACAACTCAAACAAGAAAGTAGAAATGTAGGAGTTGAAGTTTGAACATGTTATACATCTTATAAAAACTTGTCAAACACTTGAAGAGTTGTCAGAAATAAATGTACATGCTCCAATGTTTGGTTATCATCAAAATCACTTGTGGGGTCAACCCATTAAGACTAGATCAACCAAGTTGGCCAGGTAAGTAAGATCAATGGAAGGTTATGCCTCTTTCTCTTTCCTTAGACACCAATGTCGTTGGCCAAGTAAGAGAATAGCCCCAATTAAAAATCACAATCAAGACTTGTGTTAGACAGCAATTGGTTAATAAGTTTCAAATAGGTTAGTTTAATTGATTTAGGCTCGAGCCACTAAGCCAAATCAAGCTTTGAGTTAATCAATTAACATGTAGTTGTTAATCAATTGACCAAACTATAACTATTGGGTTGATCTCTCTTGACCTAATCAAATTGCCTACACCCAATCCCTCATGTATTAAACATTTAGATCTTAATTAGGTGCATTGTGAACATGAGTTATAGTTTAGATATCGAAACAATTTTATATCAAACATTGAACTATGTATCTCATACATAAAAGTAATTCAAGCAAAACTACATATTTTTTTTTGATCTTTAACACTAAATTTAGATCTTTAAAGTTTATGTTAGATCTTTAATTCTCAATTTGGATCTAAGATTTTATACAAAAAATAAATCATCTTTTTGCATTTTTTTTTCTTGACTCATACAAGCACTCTTCCACCATAGTCTCTATAGCTGGATAGCCTTTACTATGATTCTCGAAGAGTATTACACTGCTAAGACATTAGATTAATCTAAACATGCTAATCTAATCGCATGCATATTTAATCAATTAGACTAAGATCTAATTTTACACATGAGATTAATAATTTTATTATACCAAAATCATATCTAAATATACTATAAATTTGATTTTAAACATGCTTAAAATCCAATTTTAAATATGCTAAAATTAATTTTTTAAAAAATTACTAAAATCAAAATTTTAAACATGCTAAAAATTGATTTTAATATTTGAATTAAAATTTTCAAAAATGCTGAAATGAATTTTTTTATATTACTAAAATCAGTTTTTAAAATTATTGAAATTAAATTTGATTTTAGTTTCAGATATGATCACTAATTCAGATCATATCTGAATCATATATGATCAAGATTCATATGTGCAATCCCTTGAACCTGGCTCTATATCTGTTGAAGGATTTATTGCATGCCTGATCAAGCAGATCTAGGTGTAGTAGATTTTTTAAAAAAATTTGATCGAAATCCAGCATGCAATTTGATTAAGATCTCATCTAAATCTGTGCTAGATCAATGTATAGTAGATCAAAAAAAAATATAATTTTTAATTTAAATTTTACCAAGGATGATCTCATCACCTTTGCATGGGTAGATGATCTCTATATTCTTATATTATGGTTTTGAGATTCTTTATAGAGCTGCACAGATGTTCGGCCTCTATATAGATGCACTAGGCTAATTTTAATAACTTTCTCCAAATCTGATTCGTGTTCACCAAGAAGGATCAAGGGCTCTCGTCAACTTAGATTTTCTTTCACTCATTTAGCACCCAACTAGTCTGAGTGCTAGGGGTGGCATGGGATGAGTGGGAAGGGGCAAAAGCTGTAGGGGAGAGGAGGAAGTGTTCAAGGGATTGGGGATTTCATGCAAAAGTAATGATAGAATTTTTTAGATTTTTGGATTGGGATTTAATCCTTGATAAAAATTCCTTTTTAAAGAAATCTTTCTTCATGTAGAAAATCCCGTGAACAACTATCTAGGGCATGCCCTCGATGAAATCAAAATTCAAAGGGGAGCCATTCTATCTTTCATCCTCTTGCATTTTCCTACTAACAAGAAAGGGGGTGCATGCCCCTTAGATCTTATCCAGATATGGGCATATGCCCTCTCTCTTTCTTTTTCTGACTTCCAATAACAAAAAGGGGGCACACACCACCTTTGGATTTATCCAGAAAGGGGGTGTGTTCCCTCTTTCTCACTCCCATTCAAATTTTAAAAAGGGGATAACACCCTCTTCCTTATCAAATAAGTGGCGTCTCCTTTCTCATTCTATGAAGGAAAAACATGTAAAAAGAAGAGGGGGTGCTAATACTTGGCACCTCCTCATCCTAATCTGAATCGATGATCCAAGTGGTACCAACTCTTGGTGCCATTGCAAGCCCAATTTAATAAAAGAAACCTTGGTGATGGTATACTAAAAAATCGTGGATGCCTAAAACCCTAGTGGAAGTTCATGATCGGGCCTAACCTGGTTGACCCGATCATGATATTTCACTTATGATCTGGCTTGGTTGACCCAATCATGATATTGAAGGATGGGACCTTTTCTTGAAAAACTTTGGATCCCGAGAAGATCTCTTTTTAAGATGGTGCATTAACGAATCCTGGTTACTTCAAATGGAATCTCCACCCGCCTCACTTGACTAAGCATAAGCAAAGTCAAGATATTTCCTTCTAACAAGTGGTTGAGAGTAAGCAATCCCCCTTTTTATTCAATAGATTTATGGTTGAGTCATGAACTCTGGGTTGGGAATCTTTGTAAAACTTTTTTGCATTTCTGCTGCCTACGTTCTTCTTCATGTCTGTCTGTATCGCTAAGCTGGTCAACACCAGCTATAATGGTTGAAAATAAGAAGATAACCAACAATCCCCTAATTAACTTTGTTCGATAAAGCAAACAAATGATTTGTTTCGACAACTTCGAACCTTCTCAACCCCTATTTATTCGTCGATCAACCAACGATCGATCGGGTGGGTTGGTTGGGAAGGGGTGATTAGCGGAGAAAGGAATCACTGGGAGATAGATTCTACTCTTTGGTCAGGATGAATGAGTGGCTATGAAGCATGCTTAGGAGGAGGTCAAATTGACCCTTCCTAAAGTCAGTCCAATCAGAAAGGGGAGAGCCCGCAGTCTAGACTGCATCTCGGGAGTTTGAAGACCATCTCATTTCAACCAAAAACACAAGCAGGTATCTAACCTTCCTTCCATAAATCCAATCCCGTTTTGTCTTTTTTACATCAAAAGTAGCCAGCCAGAAATCGAATTGAAACCCGATGTATTCTTATTTCATAAATTAGATTACCACCTATAGGACTTGCTAACATGCTAATTTAGACAAAAAATATTAGATCTAAATTTATAAAGATTAGAGGATGAAAAAATAACTTACCTTAATCACTTTCCTCCTTCAATATGGTCAAATCCGATGGATTTCTAGGATTTATATCAAAGCCATGTATGCACTCGGTCTCTGCCGATATCCATACAGGGATAATGGCTAATCGAATCTCCAAGGCTCTTGGAGTGCTAGCTCCTTGCAGGCCTATCATCTGGCTTGGATCTAGATGCTGTACTTCAAGAACTAGAAACTGCAACTTTTGTAGTCTTTGCACAAACCCTTCGTGCAGATTGTCGAAACTTCTTCTAGGATGCCAGGAGATAAGACTCTTTTCATTTCATTAAACCTCTCTTTAAACTCTCCCTTCTATGGAGTTTTGGGTGTGGAATATCAGAAGAAGGTATGAAGAAGATGCAGTGGAAAGGGATGGCTTGCGGCAAGGAAATAAGGAGAAGAATAATTATGCATGCCCTTCACACCTTCTTCATTTATGATTAACGCATAAAACTCCCCACCAAATCATGCTAATTAGAGATAAGACTCCAACTTCATCAAGATAAGGCCTTTTCAAAATTTGAATCTCATTCAAATTATAAAGTAGGTGATGAAAGGGAATTGGCATGGAGATAATTTAAGATGAGAAACAATGTAGCCAGCCTTTCATAATCTAATTTTGTTTTGTCACATAAAAAATAGTTCCAACACCCTAAAATCTGATAAAACTCATCCTAAATAAACTCCATTCAAAGTAAAATCTAGTTAGGACTAGGTTTATTAAAAGAACAAAGAGAATCCCAGGGAGAAGGGGCACCAACCCTTGGCACACCCTCTCTCACGAAGTCTGTGCATGCATGAGAAGAGGACACTAAAACCTGCACCCCTCCTTTAACTTGGCATAAAATTTAGAGAGCTAAAATCCAATCCAATTAGATTTAGGTGTCCTAGTTCGTTTGGATTTAATTTGGTTCAAACTGAATCCAATTTGAGCCTAATTTGAATCAAATTTGAAAAGCTATCAATCCTATTTCATATAGGATTGAAATCCATGTCAAATTTAGATAATTAAACTAAATTAGACTTAAATTAAGTCAAGTCTAATTAAATTAAAACTGATTTAAATTAATTATAACTTGATATATAATTTTATTAAGTCTAATTATATTACGACACTTATAATTAAGGCCTAGGTACTAATAATTAGCAGCTACTAAATTTGTAACTCTTACAAATTAATTCAAATTATAAATCTAATGAATAATTTAATTTTGATCCAAGCTCTTGATCAAGTCAAGCCTTTTTGTATGTGATTCCTTAAGTTCTATTATGTTTGGTAGTGAGATATATCATTATCTCTATCATAGTATTATTGAAACTCTTTCAATAAATTACAATAATTCTAGCTCAACCTAATAAGGATCGTTGAATCGAAAATGATCTTAGTGAGTTTCCACAGTCTACTAGTGATACCTAACAATATGTAGTGCAACTAAGCAAAATAAAATGATGAACGTCTAGGTATAGTTACTATATGATTAAGTTTCTCTATTAAGAATCCCGACAGGATGCAAGTCATGAAATCACGCCAAATCCTAAGCATTGGTTATATGGTAGAATTAGTTAGCTTGAGCTTAATCATGATTCCTATGGAAACTCTTTCCATTATTATGCTATAATGGTCATGGACTTAAGAACTCAGCCTTTTAGGCCGCATAGAACTATTTCTCAACTACCAAGTGTTGACTTTATTATTGATTTTGATGATAAGCAAAACGGTTAAGTATAAATTGAGTACTAATAAATTTTTTGAAGTATATTTTTATAGAAAATGGTACTCATCAATTTGATAAATGTTGTTTGAATGAAGAAGTCAAAGTTTAGATGAAAGATCTGCTCAAAGAAGACTTGGATAGTTGAAGTTTGCTTGAATGGACACTTAATTTCAATACAGACTTGATTCAGCACAAGTTTAGATGGTTTGAGAAGAATCTCAGTGAAGTGTTGACTCAAAGTGTAGACATATGACACCAAGTATCGACACATGACAATGAAGTGTCGACTCAAGTCGGTACGCAAAGAAAGTTTCAGATGGCACAGCTGAAGTATCAACACATAGACTTAAAGTGTCGACTCAAAGTATTGACATATGGATCAGCTCATCGCCTGAGATTTTTTGGTCACAAAACTTGCTAAAGTTGAAGATCTGGTGAAGTGTCAATACATGGATGCTAAGTGTCGACTTAAAATATCGACTCACCTAAAGAAGTGTCGACACATCTGAGATTTTCAAAAAGCTACATTGAAGACTTTTGAACTAGGTGTCGACTCAAGAAGTTCAAGTGTCGACTCAGCTTGAAGGTCGACACATGGAGTTCTAGGAATAGTAACGGCTAGTTTTTCAAATACAGAACTCGTCCCTCTTGGTTCCCAATGGCTAGTGTTTCATGTCTAACGGCTAGAAACCCGATTTGAGATATTGGGAAGGTATTTATATGGTTCAAATCAAATCAAAATGGATATATATGAAGAAAATGAAAAAGATATAACCAAGAGAGAAGAAAAGAAGAGCATTAACTCCTATTCATTGAGTTCAACCACTTCTAAGCAAAAGTAAGCCTCCAAGCATTCAAGAGCCTTCAAGAGCATTAAAGATCAACCATTCTTGAGTAATTAAAGAGGCTTCATCAAGTTGAAAGCATCACAACAATAAGCTTCAAAGAGATACCCGCTTTTTATTAGAAAGCTTTTATTCTCTTTACTTCAAACTATTATTTGTTGTAAGGGTTCTTGGTTAGCCTATTGCAAAACCAAGGAAGGTTATTGGTGAGTCTTTGATAACCAATTAGGTTCTTGGTTAGCCCGGAAAACCAAGGGAGGTTGGTGGTAAGCCTTAAAACCATTTAGGTTCTTGGTTAGCCCGTAAAACCAAGTGAGGTTTTGATTTGTGAGCTTTGTGAAAATAAGTCGGGTTTTTATTAGTGAGCCCAGAAAACTAATCGACTGTAATCGGTTGAGATTATAGTGAATTCTCAAGAGAATCTTGGGGAGTGGATGTAGGTGCATTAGATAGAATCGAACCACTATACTTTTTTATGTTTGTGATTGCTTGTCTCTTCCATTTTCTCTTACTTTTATTGCTTTATATTTTCGTTGCACATTTATTTAAGAGCACTTAATTTGCATTCTTAGTACTTTGTTTAATTGTTGGATTGGAAAACACACTCTTGCATTCCATCAAATAATTTTTAGAGACCCAATTCACCCCCCTCTTGGGTTGCTTATTGGGCAACAAGTGATATCAGAGCCCTATTCTCAGTTTATAGGTTTTACTGCCTTGAGTAAAGATCTATGGCAGCCCCTATTGGTACTAGTGTAGTTGAGGGATAAGCCTCAAATAGACCTTCATTTTTCAATGGATCAAATTATACTTATTGAAAAACTAGAATGAGAATATATATGCATTCAATTGATTATAACTTGTGGAAAGTAGTTGATAAAGGTCCATATATTCCTTCGATTGTGGTTTAGTGTTTCCATCCCAAAGCTCAAAGAGGATTGGGATGAAAATGATATTAAACAATCCGAGATCAATGCAAAAGCAATGAATCTTCTTTATTATGCATTAGATCCTAGTGAATTCAATAGGATATCTACTTGCACATCAGCTAAAAAAATATAGGACATACTTGAAGTTATCCATGAGGATACCGATCAAGTGAAAAATACCAAAGTGAACATGTTAGTGCACACATATGAAATGTTCCAAATGGAACCTAATGAATCTATCACTGATATGTACACTAGATTTACAAATATTGTAAATGAAATAAGAAGCTTAGGAAAAGTAATGTCTAATGCTGATCTTGTAACAAAATTCTCAGGTCACTTCCAACATCATGGGATCCGAAGGTGATCGTCATCCAAGAAGCTAAAGACGTTGACAAGCTACCATTGGAGCACTTGGTAGGATCGCTCATGACTTATGAGCTGAATTTGAAGCAAAAATCTATGGACATGGATAAGAAGAAAAAGGGGATTGTATTCAAATCTACCATACAGAAGAATCCTCAATTGATGAGTCCAAAGAAGATGAAGAAGATGAAAGTGAAGAAGCACTCCTTGCAAGAAAATTTAGAAGGTTTATGAAGAAAAGAAAGTTTCCTTACAAGAAGAAATTCCAATCAACTAAAGAAAAGGGAAAAAAGAAAGAAAAAGAAAAGGAAAAGGAAAAGAAGAAGGAAATACCTACATACTTCGAGTGTAAGAAGCTGGGATACTATAAATTCGACTGCCCTCTCCTAAAGAAGTCAAGGAAAAAGCTAAGGAAGAAGGTAATGATGGCCACCTGGAGTGATAGCGAGGACTCTAGCTCAGAAGAAGAACAGACTGAAATTACAAATCTTTGTCTCATGGCACATCAAAATCAAGAAGAGGTAACATCTAATACAGAAATAGATTTTATTTTTGATGAATTGAGAAATGCCTTTGATGAACTAATTCATGATTACAAATTAATTTTATCTGAAAACAAAAGATTGAAAAAGCATGCAAACAGTTTTTCTCATGAAAACAATTCTTTATTAAATGATGTTAGTGATTTGAAAACTAAACTAGATATTTTAGAAAAGAAAAACAGTGCCTTAACGATGGAAAATGAAGTTTTAAAAAGATCCAAAACTATTATTTTAAATGGTGATCTTTTAAAGAAAAATAAGGATTTAGAATTGAAAAATGTAAAGTACAAAAATGAGTTTGATAAAATGAAACCTTTTGTTGAAAAAATTATTTATAGTTCAAAAAAAACTAAACCTACTTTTGAACAGCCAAAGAGCAGTTTTTAACAAAGCAGGATTAAGTTATAGACCCCAAAGATAATAAAAGTATTTCAAAAAAATTTTTGTACCTACATCATCTAGCATAACATGCTTTTCATGCAAAAAATAAGGTCATAAATCTTTTTAATATAATTTGAGAAAAATTAATTCTTTTGGAAAAGTATGGGTCCCAAAAGGAACCATCTTAAGTGCTAACCCTAAAGGACCCAAGTTAGCTTGAGTACCTAAAAACAAAGCTTGATTTGTATTGCAGGTATGTCTTGCAACCAAGGAGAACAAAAGACTTTAGTATCTTGATAGTGCTTGCTCAAGGCACATGACGGGAGATTAGAGGCAATTCACCTCTCTTGAAGCAATGAATGGAGGGAGTAGGACCTTCGGGGATAATGGTAAAGAAAAATCATTGGTATTGGTAAGGTTCACATTACTCCTTCTAGTTGTATTACCAATGTACTTTTAGTTGAAGGTTTAAAACATAATCTTTTAAATATTAGTCAATTTTTCGATAAAGGTTTTCAAGTTATTTTTAAATCATCTTATTGCATGATTGCTAGTCCGGATAAAAATGGAGTATAATTCATTGGAAAAAGGCATGGTAATATTTATTTGGTAGATTTAGATGATCTATCTTTGCCTAATGGAGAAAGCCTTGTTGTAATTAATTATACTAAAGATGAGACTAGTTGGCTTTGGCATAGAAGATTGGGGCATGCTAGTATGTATCTACTTTCAAAACTTTGCAAAAAGAATTTAGTTAGAGATTTACCAGAACTTAGTTTTGAAAAATATAGAGTTTGCCAAGCATGTTAATTTAGAAAATAAGTTAAAACTTCTTTCAAACCTAAAGATTTTGTTACTACTAATAGGCCACTAGAACAACTTCATATGGATCTCTTTGGACAACTAGAATATCCAGTCTAGGAGGGAAGAGATATGGATTAGTTATAATGGATGATTTTTCAAGATTTACTTGGACTTTCTTTCTAGCTCATAAAGATGAATCATTTTCTGCATTTATAAAGTTTTACCAAAAAGTTTCAAACGAAAAAGGTATTTTAGTTATATGCATACATAGTGATCATGGTTCTAAATTTGAAAATCAAGATTTTGAAAGTTTTTGTAGTGAAAAGGTATAGAACATAATTTTTCTACACTTAGGACATCTCAGCAGAATGGGATAGTGAAAGAAAAAATCATACTTTAGAAAAAATGGCACGTACTATACTTTGTGAAAATGATTTGTCAAGATATTTTTGGGCTGAAGCTATTAATACTGGATGTTATATTTTGAATCGAGTTTTAATCCACCCTATTTTGAAGAAAACTCCTTATGAACTTTGGAATCAAAGAAAACCAACCTTAAAATATTTTTAAGTTTTTGGTTGTCAATGTTTTATCTTAAATAATGCCAAAGACAATCTTGGAAAACTTGATGCCAAGTCTGATGAAGGTATCTTTTTAGGATACTCTATATCAAGCAGAGCATATAGAGTTTTTAACAAAAGAACCTTAGTTGTAGAGGAGTATGTACATGTTGTTTTTGAAGAGTCTACTAACAAATCCTCTAGAAAAAAGGATACTTCTGATGCATGTGCAGGTGCTGATAAGCTTTAAAAGTTGACATTGAATGATCAACCCTCTTAGCCAAGTGAAGAAGATCAGGATAAAAATGAGAAAGGTGAAGACACTCCAAAGCTCCAAGATCTACGTAAAGAGTGGAGGTATGCTTATGGACATCCTAAAGAATTAATCCTAGGTGATCCATCTAAAGGGGTAAGAACTCGAGCCTCAATTAGAAATAAATGTGATTATATAGCGTTTGTTTCTTAAGTAGAGCCTAACTGTTTTGAAGATGCTAAAAAAGTCCCTAACTGGATAAATGCTATGTAAGATGAATTAATCCAGTTTGATATAAATAATATTTGGACATTAATAGAAAGACCATCTAATGTTTCTATTATTGGTACTAAATGGGTGTTTAAGAATAAGTTAGATGAAAATGGAATTGTTGTTAGAAATAAAGCTAGGCTAGTTGCTAAAGGCTACAATCAGGAGGAAGGAAATTATTTTGATGAAACTTTTGATCATGTTGCTAGACTTGAGGCAATTAGACTACTATTAGCATTTGCTTATTTTATGAATTTCAAACTCTTTCAAATGGATGTTAAAAGTGCTTTTCTAAATGGTTTTATAGTAGAAGAAGTTTTTATAGAACCAACACCTGGATTTGAAAATCATGCACATCCTGATCATGTTTTTAAATTGCACAAGGCACTTTATGGTTTAAAGCAAGCCCCTTGAGCCTGGTATAAAAGACTCAGCAAATTTCTAATTGAAAATAAATTTTCTAAAGGCCATGTTGATAAAACTTTGTTTCTAAAGAAGAAAGATAATGATTTATTAGTATTGCAAATATATGTTAATGATATTATTTTCGGTGCTACTATTGAAATTCTTTGTCAAGAGTTTGCTAAGCTAATACAGGGTGAGTTCGATATGAGCATGATGGGAGAACTCGATTTCTTTCTCAAACTCTAAATCAAGTAAACTAAAGATGAAATCTTCATCAACCAAGCTAAGTATACAAGAAAAATTATAAAGAAGTTTGGGATGGAGACTACTAAATCAATAGGTACACCTATGAGCCCCTCTTGTAAACTTGATAAAGATGAGCATGGTAAATCGGTAGATCAAAAATTATACAGAGGTATGATTGGCTCTTTACTGTACTTAACTGCTAGTAGACAAGACATAATGTTCAGTGTATGCATGTGTGCTAGATATCAGTCTGAACCTAAAGAATCACATCTATTGGCTATAAGCACATTATTAGATATCTATCTGATACAATTGATATTGGCTTATGGTATTCTAAAAATTCATCTGCTAAATTAATTGGATATTCTGATACTGATTTTGCTGGATGTAAATTAGATAGAAAAAGTACTAGTGGAACTTGCCAATTTCTTGGAGTTAACTTATCTCCTGGTTTAGCAAGAAACAAACTTCAGTTGCACTATCCATAGCTGAAGCTGAGTATATTGCAGTAGGAAGTTGTTGTGCTCAAATCTTATGGATTAAGCAACAACTTGAAGATTTTGAAATCAAGTTAACTAGTACACCTAAAAAATGTGATAATACCAGTGCTATTTGCTTGACTAAAAATTCTATTCAACATTCTAGAAGTAAACATATTGAAATTAGACATCATTTCATTAGAAATCATGTTGAAAATAATGATATTGTGCTTGAATTTATTTATACTGAATTGCAATTAGCTGATATTTTGACTAAACCTCTCCAAGAAGATCGGTTCAGTATGATTAGAAGTGAACTCGTGATCATTAATCCTTTTGATTAAAATCTTCCACTCTTTCACTCAAAGTATACCAAATTTGACATCAATCATAATCAATTATTATTAATTTCATTGAATTTCCAGTGATTTTGATCAGCCTTTCATTCTCTTGACTTTCGGTGTTAAGTCGATATGTCGACACATTCATGAGTCGACACATGAACGGTAGCAGATCGAGGTTAAGGGCAATCCGAAGTATTTTTTCTTCCATTTCTCCTCCCCACTCGAGCCGACACATACCCTACTTTTCCTAACAGTTCCTTCCCTCCAATTTTAGCTCAAAACCCCTCGATTCTTTGATTTGGATGGTTTTTTGGTCCGGATTGAGCGACATTCCCTCTCCCATTTCTACTTTGAACCCTAGAAACCCTAGGTTTTTCCTCCAATCTTGTTCAAATCTTTATTCTATGCAATGGGACCCCGAAAACAAGTTGTCCGTCACTCTCGACCATCCAATCAGGAAGAAGAATGAAGAACCAAAGCCAAACATGAGGCCACAGCTCTAGATCAACCTGTTTGACCCCTATTAATTGCTTCTAGTTGGATGAGCTCGAAAATGATTGTCAGAGGATGCTGTGTGGATTTTGATTTTGTCGACCAACAGCACTTCAGGATAGGTTAGTGGATTAGAGATGCTGGTCTGAGGTCATTATGTTCTCTGAGTGAGAGATACTACCTAGGGCTCATACGAGAGTTCTACGTATCATTAGCCCTGGGAGTGACGGTTGGCTAGCTTAGGTCAGAGGTAGGGATATCCCCGTGACTTCAGAGATATTGAGCAGAGTATGGGATATTCCTATGACGAGGTCAGTTGTTGACAGTTTGATTTATAGAGTGAGTGAACTTCAGTGTATATTCGAGACAGACATTTTGCCTGAGGGAGCCACTATGCCAGCATCTCGTTTGTCTACCAAGATGAGACTTCTGCATCACATAGTCACCCGGATTCTTCTACCGAAGACTGGCCATTTTGATTACATCACTGAGACAGAGTTGCTCGTGATGGTCTCATTGGTTTAGCATACACCCATCTGCCTTCCGGTGCTCATGATACATCAGATGATGGAGGCTTTGACTAGTCGACACTCTGCTTACCCTACGGGATAGGGTTGACATTGCTGTTCAGAGAGTATGGTGTTAGTTTTGAGGGTGAGCCCTTTTGGATGCTACTACATACTAATGTCTATGACATCAGGTCTTTATATCAGATGGGATATCAGCTGTTCAGAGGCCAGTGGAGACGTAGAGTATCTGGTCAGGCTAATGACAGAGATGATGATGATGCTGCGAGGAGGAGCATATACTTTTCAGCGAGGCAGGACCTTCAGAGGCACCTCTTTCAAAGAGATAGCCTGAGCCAGCAGTGCAGCCAAAGTTTGCTTCTCAGTCTGAGCCTACATCTCGCCTCAGCCAGTTCAGTTGGATACTCCAGGAGCTTCAGAGATTTTGATGGACAGAGTCAGTCGCATGGAGATAGATATGTTGATTATTAGATAGCGACTTGACAGCTTTATTATGGAGACCAGAGAGAGTCACAGAGGATTGAGTGTTGGCATCTCCGTTATTTTATCTACACTATCCAGACCTTCTACAGGGAGTACTCCAATTTTCGCTTCAGCTCCATCTTCCCCAGCACCAGTTATTTATGATAGTGATGATGATGATGATGAGGAGACTAACTCTAATGGATTCGACTTTCCAGACCTAATTTCAGAGCCAGTGGTAGACGTGACAGTAGACTTGCCTAGGAGTCCCATTCGTGATCATTCCAGTTCACCCACACAGACTCCTGTTTTATCTACTCCACCTGCTAGATCAGATGATCATGCTCCTATACCTATTCTTTCACCTGTTGTTGATTCACCTGTTATTGATACCCCCTTCATTAATACTCCTACTGTTGACTCACTGATTACCGATACACCTATTGATTCTTCAGCTGATACACCTATCATTGATACGCCTATCATTTCATCAGCTGATACACTAGTTTTTGACACACTCACTATTGATACACCTACCCTTCATACATCCTCTCTTATCCGAGAGCTAGGTTTTTACGACCTAGCTTTCATTATCTTGACTATGGTCCATCATTTGACATACACCACATCTGCTAGTCATAGAGATTGTCGCTCCAATCTGCTCTATCCCTATTGATGACATTGCCTCCACCTCTTCTGGTTCAGCTAGAGAACGGACATATGCTCAACGTAGAGGACATGGTCATCGTACTCCTCCACGACTAACTAGGACCTGCCTTCGTGATCTCAGATCGATGTGGCCTCAAGCTCGCTCTTTCACTGATACAGGACTGATTGAGATCGAATCTTCCAAGGATGAGGATGAGGATTAGGATACTTTGTATATTTAGATAGTTTGCTTTTCTTCACCTTTTTGTATATTTTTGATGCTCTCTTTATGTACAAATTCTATCTTTAAATGAAATATTATATTGTACTTCATGATTATGACTTCAAATGAAGGAAATGCTTTGATTTCCTTCAGTACTTCATTATCCTTATTTATGAATGAATGAATGAATGAATTTTTATATTATACTTCAATATTATCTCCTGAATAACTTGCCTATTTTCTTCCTACCTTTTTAATGATAACAAAAATGGGGAGTAATAAGACTAAAGTATAAATGTGCGGGGGAGTAATAAGAGTAATAGTATAAATATGCTTGAAAATTTGTGTTTAAAAATTCTTTTAAGAATTCCTTGAGCTTGAATTGAAAATTCATTACAAATTCCTTAAGTAAGGGGGAGCAATACCTCCTTTATATTGAAAATTTATTTTGAATTGAATTTCATATCAATCTTTTTCTTTAGATGTTTGAAAAGATGTTTACAAATTCTTTTATGAATCATCTATTCAAGGGGAGCCTAGTCTATTGCTGATTTTGTCTCTCCTAAGCATGTTTCTTTTAGAGTATCACGATACATGAATTTATCTCTTATATATCCCAAGCTTTGATACTCTTGACCATTTTAATATTCTTACTCTGATACATCTTTTTAATATTGCAAATTGCTTTGATACATCTTTTGCAATTAGCTCTTCGCACATTGAAAAATTCTTTTGAAAGCTTTTTATGCAATTTATACTTAAAAGTTTTATTATCATCAAAAAGGAGGAGATTGTTGAGTCTGTTATTAATTTTGATGATAAGCAAAACGGTAAAGTATAAATTGAGTACTAATGATTTCTTTGAAGTGTGTTTTTATAGAAAAAGGTACTCATCAATTTGACAAATATTGTTTGAATGAAGAAGTCAAAGTTTAGATGAAAGATCTATTCAAAGAAGACTTGGACAGTTGAAGTTTGCTTGAATGGACACTTAATTTCAATACAAACTTGATTCAGCATAAGTTCAGATGGTTTGAGAAGAATCTCAATGAAGTGTCGACTCAAAGTGTCGACACATGACACCAAGTGTCAACACATGATAATGAAGTGTCGACTCAAAATGATACGCAAAGAAAGTTTTAGATGGCACGACTGAAGTATCAACACATGGACTTGAAGTGTCGACTCAAAGTGTCGACACATGGATCAGCTCATCGTCTAAGATTTTTAGGTCATAGAACTTGCTGAAGTTGAAGATCTGGTGAAGTGTCGACATATGGATGCTAAGTGTCGACTCAAAGTGTCGATTCACCTGAAGAAGTGTTAACACATCTGAGATTTCCGGAAAGCTACATTGAAGACTTTTGAACTAGGTGTCAACTCAAGAAGTTCAAGTATCGACTCACAGCCTGAAGTGTTGACACATGGAGTTCTAGGAACTGTAACGGCTAGTTTTTCAAATGCAGAACTCATCCCTCTTGGCTCCCAATGGCTAGTTTTTCATGTCTAACGGCTAAAAACTAGATTTGAGGCCTTGGAAAGGTATTTATATGGTTCAAATCAAATCAAAATGGATATATATGAAGAAAATGAAAAGGATATAACCAAGAGAGAAGAAAGAAGAGCATCCACTCCTATTCATTGAGTTCAACCACTTTCAAGCAAAAGCAAGCCTCCAAGCATTCAAGAACCTTCAAGAACATTAAAGATCAACCATTCTTGAGCAATCAAAGAGGCTTCATCAAGTTGAAAGCATCACAACAACAACCTTCAAAGAGATACCTGCTTTTTATTACAAAGCTTTTATTGTCTTTACTTCAAGCTATTATTTGTTGTAAGGGTTCTTGGTTAGCCTATTACAAAACCAAGGTTATTGGTGAGCCTTTGAAAACCAATTAGGTTCTTGGTTAGCCTGAAAAACCAAGGGAGGTTGGTGATGAGTCTTAAAACCATTTAGGTTCTTGGTTAGCCCGTAAAACCAAGTAAGGTTTTGACTTGTGAGCCTTGTGTAAATAAGTCGAGTTTTGATTAGTGAGCCCAAAAAATTAATCGACTATAATCGGTTGAGATTATAGTGAATTTCCAAGAGGATCTTGGGAAGTGGATGTAGGTGCATTGGATAGCACCGAACCACTATACTTCTTTATGTTTGTGATTGCTTGTCTCTTCCATTTGCTCTTACTTTTATTGCTTTATATTTTCGCTGTACATTTATTTAAGAGCACTTAATTTTCATTCTTAGTACTTTGTTTAATTGTTGCATTGGATCATAAACTCTTACATTCCATCAAATAATTTTTAGAGATCCAATTCACCCCCCTTCTTGGATTGCTTACTGGGCAACACCAAGATCAATAGATCCTCTAAAAGTGCACTCCCTATTTCTATAGAACCTACTATAGCCAATAAATACTGCAAGATCCCAAATGGCTAGGGACCATATTTATGTATTATCAATCTACAGCAACCCTACTATGGGTGACCGAGATACCGTAGGTCAAGGAACTACTCACACAAATATAGTATTAAGTAGTACTGATGAGCGAGTAGACATCCATGTAACTTTTCATACTTGGTCATGCTCAGTACCATTATTCTCTAACAACCACCTTCACTCTCGCTCTAGTATCTCTATACCATAGACTCAAATCATCTACTTAAAAGAGAAGTGATTCGTGCACTGATCTTGATGAATCTATCACCATCCCCATGATGATCCAATTTTAAAAAAACTTAGGAGTTAATCTATAATAATACATATCTCAAATTCTCAACTCTTGAGAATATGTATCATTATATATTAACTCCTTGGATGATACATGGATACATATACATGTATGGATAAAATAGTCCAATTTAAAATATTAAATATAAAATTTTGTCATAGAAAGGAAATATGTGTTTGATAGATTGGCTTCTAAGGTATATATCTAACAATTAATTAAGTCAAACCTAATTAAATAGGAAACCAAATTAAAAAAAGAGTCTAACTAGATTAGGTCAAAGCCAATCTAATTAAGAACCCAAATTAAGGAAACAATGCGAGTCCAATTAGATTAGGTCAAGCCCTATCTTAATAGAAAAACCTAACTATGGAGAAATAAGGGTCTAATCATGTGCTAACATGAATTCCTTAGACCTAATTAGACTACACGAGTCTAATTAAACAATTCAAGACCAAAATCATTATTTATGTAATCCCATAGATTCAATTCAATTTGGTAGTGGGACATATTATAATCTCCGTCATCAATATCATTAAAACCTTTTTTTGATAGATTGGAACTCTTTTCAATTTAGCCAATTAGAACTATTATCATCTAAATAATTCTAATTCATCCCACAATCTACCAGTGAAATCAACTAGTATATAATGGCAATCCATCAGAATTGAATGGATGAACCTCTAGGTACCGTTATCGTGTGATTCGGTTCTTTTATAGTAAGTCCTGATAGAGCATAGATTAATGATGAGTCATCAAACCTAACCCTTATCATATATTAGAGTCAATCAACTTGAGTCCATTGTGAAACCTTATGGAAACACATTTCCATCATTCACATTGCCATGGCCATGGGCTTTAGGACTCAGTTTTATAATCTATATAGGGCTACTCTTCATTTATCGATAGATCTCATATTTGTACACACCTTATTCCTATGATGAACATATTGTAACAAACTTAGACGTTAAGGCTTTATATATCAAAGAGACCGAAGTTTGCTATGGTTAAATCACATCACCCTCATTGTGAATAGCTAAGGTACCTCTGGTCATAGAATTATTTATACTATTGCATTATCGAGTATAACACTGATAAGAAGGTAGACATCCTAATGAATAGTCATGTTTGGTCATGCTAGTACTCTTGTTCCAAACAAGCACCTGCACTCTTACTTCGATGTCTATACACCATAGATTCAAGACTCATCTATCCTAAAAAAGTGATTGTACACCAATTTTTCTGGATCAAACATCGTTCCCATGATGATCCTATGATCGGGATTAATTAATGAATTAATTATTAATAACATATATCTTAAATTCTCAATTCTTGAGAATGTGTCATTATGTCCATTAATTCAATAGATGATTCATAGATGCTTTGAACTCAGATATGAATGAAAAAAATCTAATTTTATCAATATAAAAAGTTTATTACAAAATATATCCTAAGAAAGTTTTACAAGTATCAACCAATATGGGTTCTAAGGCATATATCTAACAGAGGCTTAAGGAGTGCATATAGGTATTACGTAAACCAAACCACTATAAAATTTCTATTTATTTGTGTGTACTTTCTAGTCTCATTGCTTTTACTTTTAGTGTTGCATTCTAAACTAGTTCAAGCACATATCGTTGCTTACCATCACTTCACAAACATTCAAAAGCAGCACATATTTAAGTTAAATTTTTAAAAAATTCAATTCACCTTCCCTCTTAGGTTATCTAGCTGGACAACAACCTATCATGGTACTATCTACAACTAAAGCAGAGTACATCGGTATCATAAAGGTAGCCAAGGAAATGTTGTGGCTGAAGGGTTTAGCACTAGAGATGGGAGTTGCATAGGATGCTATCAAGGTGCACTGCGATAGCCAGAGTATACTGTATTTGGTCCAAAACATCGTATATCACACATGGACCAAACATATCAAAATTATATACTACTAGATTAGAGAGCTTATAGAAGAATTTGAGGTGGAGCTGGTCAAAGTACACAATCCAGTAGATGCACTTATGAAGACTCTTCCATGGGATAGCTTTCACAAGTGTGTGATGCTAATGGATTTGATGAATACATCAAATTTTGCAGTGGCTTTGAAGCATCAAGGTAAAGATTGCAGGCTCAAATGTGTGCCCCTAAGCCTTGGATGGCCAAGTGGAAAGCCAAGGTTTTGGCACCATGAAGCACTCATGGAGATTCTAGGTCCAGCTTAGGTCCTAGGGTGAAGGTGTGCAGTCCTCTACAGCATTAAGGCTTGGGATATAGAGGCTTTGATGGGCTAAGAACCATGTGGACTAGGTTTGGATTAATGGAGATGAGAGCATGTAAGACTTGGGCTTGGATGAGTACTGTTGTTGCAACTTCTCCCGGACCGGGCTCAGATGGCTGGGCTGGAGCGCTCTTCTCCCGGTTTACCTGTAACAAAGTCCCCAAGGGTCGGTGGTGTTCCAACGGGGGACACTCCGATGCTTAAGTTAACAGGAGCTTGAGGGCAATAGAATTGAGGAATCAAATAGAGATAGCGTATGGAGAAGGAAGAGAGTGCTAGTGCTTGCCTTAGCTTGCTTACCACCCTCTATCCCACGGTTTACCTTATATAGGCACGGAATAGTGCCAAAATTTGTTAAGGGTGAAGCCAGGAAAGACTGATCTGCCCCTAGGAGAATTTGGAGAGTGGCCACGTGATGCCAAGATAGGGCGGCATCATGGGAATAGTGAAGTAGCGGTGCTGATATGGTAGGTGTCTGTTGTAACAAAATTTTGATACCAGCTGGAAGAGGCTTCTGGAATCATCGAACCATCTTTGAGGTGGGTTGGTCGGACCTCAACATCAGTGGGTCGGTCGGACCTCCGAAGGAGAGCGTATGTCGGATCTTTAGCAGGGGAGGGTTGGCCAGATCTCAGCAGAAGTAGGTCGTGCGGACCTCTACTTTAGTGGGTCAGTCAGACCTCCGAAGGAGAGCATCCGTCGGAGCTTCAATGGGAGAGGATTGGTCGGACCTCAGCAGAAGTGGGTCGTTCGGACCTCTATTCCACTGGGTTGATCAGACCTCCGAAGGAGAACGTCCATCGGATTTTCAGCAGAGGAGGCCGGCCGGACTTCAGCAGAAGTGGGTTGCTCGGATGTCTGCGAGAGCGGCTTGGTTTGACCTTAGTGGATAAGGTGGTCCGGTTCGGTGTTGAGCCGGTTGGGTATAACAATTGCCCCCTTGCTCTTGGCCTTTGAGCGGTTCTGTAGCTTCGAAGGACGAGAGCATTATTTGGCATTTAATGCATCGATCTTTGAGATGATTACAAATCCGATCCAGCGTGCTGCGACCGGCCACCTCTACTCCGAAATCCTGCCTACAGGACAAGTGTCAGCACCACATTGGAAGCGGTGGCAGGAAAGCAGTTAATGCTGGTGGGGCATAATGATGAGCTGCCAGCCTGAAATGCCCATCTGCCGGGTTCCTGGCGCGACATGGGCAACGTGGCATGATCTGAGCAGTTGGCACGGTATGCGGAGCTACTCATCCGTCACCGGTTGGGTGGTCACGTGGATCGCGATTAGGCACGATCTAGCGCATCCCATCGGCTTCCCCGTCGGATCAGGAAGTCGCATAGTCTGATGGTGGATCGTGGCACTCGAAGGGTGCTGGGAAGCGGCCCCTCAGCACCTATAAAAGGAGGGGGTGAAAGCTCGGAGGGAGTCTTCCACTGCACTTGCATTTGAGGAGAAATAGCTTTCTTCTTCCTCTTGCTTTCGCCTCCCTCTAGGAATTCCATCGCCAGGTTAGTTCCTCCATCTTTCCTTCCAACTTCCATTAGAATGGTCTCCGACAGCCAGAGCTCTGACCGTAGGGAACCGAGCCCTAGCAACATTCCATCAGAGATGACCTGGGAGAAGGTAGAAAACCATAGGGTCATGTATAATATTCTGACCACTTTGCATCCGACCATTCCGACCTAGGAGGGGAGGGTGAACAGCCCATTGAACTTAGGAGCCCTTCCGATGTATGAAGACCACCTTAAGGCTGGCCTTTGGTTTCCTCTTTCTCCTTTCTTCGTCCAAATTTTTAACTTTTACAAAGTTACCCCTACGCAGCAGATCCCGAATAGCATTCGAGTAATCAGCGGCTTCATGGTCCTCTGCCAGAAGGCCAGAGTTGAGCCAAGGATGTCCCTATTCGGTAACTTCTTTCTTCTAAAAAAAGACTTTCGAAGCCAGGAGTGGTGGATGTTCAATCCCCACCCTAGTCGGAAGATACTAGGGGGGCTTCCATCAGCTATTCATGGATGGAAGTCCCGATACTTCTTTGTAGATAGCCTGGAACCCTGGGGTTTTGAACCGATGTGGAGAGAGCCCAGGCCGAAAGCGATAGATGGGAGGAGAGTGTTGAGGGCCGACGAGGTCGATTTTAATAAGATGGATGAAGAAGATCTGACATTTATACATGACTTGCACCGAGAGGAGAACCTCTTCCTTGCTGGGATCAGCCAGCAGCAAGGCTTAGGTAGGGTAGCAACTGTTTGTCGTAGGTCTTCAAATCTTTTGTTGGCTTTGTTTCCTTGCTACTAACCCTATTCTTATTTGATGGCAGGTGCAAAGATGAAGCCTGACCGAGCGACCATTTCAGCACGAGCGGCACAGAGAAGGGCCGATCCGTATTACTAAGTCAATGTCTGGGAGGCCAAAGAGGCAACAGACGGAAGAGCCAGCATCTGAAAGGCCAAAGAAGTGACGGACGGAGGAGCCATCTACTACTGGCATTTCCATAGAGTCTGACGACCACATGCCATTGTCGGCTTGCCAAGTGGCGAGGGTATCGGAGCGTTCATCCTCAATCGGGCAGTCGCCACCTGGACGGGAGAAGATCAATCGCAACCAACCGAAGCAGAGACAGCCCCAACCTCCCTGCTCATCGAGCTGACCAAGGAGATTTCCCCGATGGCCGGAATAGAATAAGTGGCCGAAGGACAGGTAGCTGATAGGGGGGAGGCCAGCGAAGCCGATGATGAGGAGCGTTAGAAATGGCACACCATACATGATGTCGAGTGGGTCAAAGACCTGGTCAAAAGGGCCGTTACAGACGTCGATCATCGAATGGTTAATGAGGTCACCAGGAGTTCCTTTCATCACATGATGGGGGTAAGTCACCTGTATCTGGGCCCTTGGCCTCCGCTTTATTGCCTGTAAATCAATAACATTGTATTGCTGTTGGCAGCTCCTTCGAGACATCTTGCTAATGGACGATGGCCTGGGCAAGCTGCTGTTCCTGAAAGAGCACTTGGCCAAGATGGTTGAAGAGGTAGAGGTGGACAGGGCTGCAACGGAGGTGGCATGGAAGATCGTCGAAGAAGGGTTGTCTGCCTATCGGGCAGAGGTAGAGACCCTCAAGAAGGAGGTGGAAGACCTGTGGGGTCGGCTGGCTGACCAGGGAGCCAGTCTAAAAAGGAAGAAGCAGAGGTTGAAAGCTCTAGCCCGCCGGTTGACCGAAAAGGAGGGATGCTTGGTCGAGTCCAAGAGGCGCTCGAGGGGCCACCAAGCCGAGGTTGAGAGATACAAGGGTTTGTTGAAGAAAACCCAAGAACTAATGGCGATGGCGATCGAAGTGTTCATGAAGAAGTATAGGGCCTCTGACGAATTCACAGAGGAGATAAATGAGGTCAGCACGGTTAGCTTCAACTACGGGTACGAAGAGTGCCTGGCGAAGGTAAGTGATGCATTTCCGGAGCTCGACCTCGCCTTCCTATAGCTGCCAAAACAAGTAGAAGAGGAAGGCATGGAAGAGGAGGCAAACCTGACCGATAAAGGAGTCGAACCCCCAATTGAAGCTTGCATAGAGGAGGCCAAAGTGGATGCCCATGTCGAAGCCAAGGCTGGAGCGGCGATCATCCCAGTCGGAGCTCCGGGGGAGGCTGAGGGGGCCGAAGCCAAAGCCATATTTGTATCTCCAGTGGGTCAGACCTAAGATGTTTGTAAAGGTCTGACTTTCTCTTTTGTAAGAAACTTCCCTTATAATATAGTAGAACTTCTTTTTGTCATACCTCCTACGTATGTCTTTGTATGTGTGGGTCGGTTGGATTGACCGAAGCTCCTTCTTCTAAAATGTTTCTAAGTGTCGACGGTCGGCCGGATGGGACCATAAACACTCTGAAGTAGCCGCTAGACAGTAGCTTAGTCTGAACCTAGACACTTAGGAACTTTTCCAAGTGTTGGTCCATCAGCTCATCTGAACTTGAGACCTCTGAAATGGCTACCGAACAGTAGCTCAATCCGAACCTAGACACTTAGAAATTCTTCTAAGTGTTGGTCCGTCAGCTCGTCCGAACTTGAGACCCCCGAAGTGGCTGCCGGATAGTAGCTCAATTCGAACCTAGACACTTAAAAATTTTTCTAAGTGTTGGTCCATCGGCTCGTCCGAACTTGAGACCTCCGAAGTGGCTGCCAGATAGTAGCTCAGTTCGAACCTATACACTTAGAAATTTTTCTAAGTGTTGGTCCATCAGCTCATCCGAACTTGAGACCACCGAAGTGGCTGTTGAACAGTAGCTCAATCCGAACCTAGACACTTAAGAGTTTTTCTAAGTATTGGTCCGTCGGCTCGTCCGAACTTGAGACCTCCGAAGTGGGTCATTTTGAAGCTGTTGTCGACCGGAGTCGGATTTTTGGAAATGGGCTGTCTTAGAGACTCTGCCGACCGGAGTCGGACTTTTGAAAGTGGGTTGCCCTAGAGCCTCTACCGATCGAAGTCAGACTTTCGGAAGTAGGCTGCCTTAGAGCCTTTGCCGACCGAAGTCAGACTTTCGGAAGTGGGCTGCCTTAGAGCCTCTGCCGACCGGAGTCAGACTTTCGGAAGTGGGCTACCCTAGAGCCTCTACTGACCGGAGTCGGACTTCAAAAGTGGGCTATCCTAGAGCCTTTGCCGACCGGAGTCGGACTTTCGAAAGTGGTTCATAAGAGAAGTTGTGGCCTTTATTGAAAATACTTACGAAGGTTGTCTACATTCCACGGACGCACCACTTGCCATCCGTCTAAATGCTCGAGCTAGTAGGTTCCGGCTTGAATTACTTCCACGACTTGATAAGGGCTTTCCCAATTGGGGGAGAGTTTTTTTTGCTTGGTCGGTCTTGATATTTCTGCCCTTCGCAAGACCAAATCTCCAACCCGGAAAGTTTGAGCCTTAACTCGAGAGTTGTAGTATCTAGCCATCTTCTGACGATAAGTCGCCATCTTCAAGCTCGCTTGGAGCTTGGCCTCTTTGAGTAGATCCAGGTCAGCCCTTCGTTGCTCTGAGTTGGTTGGTTCGGTAAAGTGATCAAATTGTAGGGACTGTAAGGACACTTCTACAAGGATGGCTGCTTTAGTTCCGTAGGTCAGGTTGAACGGAGTCTCCCCAGTCGCCGTTCAGGTGGTTGTCCGATAGGCCCAGAGCATTGAGTGAAGTTCTTCTTTCCAAAGCCCTTTGGCGTCATTCAGTCTGGTCTTTAGTCCTTGTAGGATTGTCCGATTAATGACTTCGACTTTTCCGTTGGACTGTAGATGGCCGACTGATGTAAGTCGATGGAAGATGTGATATTGCTGGCAGAAGTCCCATAATTTGGGGTTGTCGAACTGCCTTCCGTTATAGGTAATAATTGTCTATGGGATGCCGAATCGAAAGATAATGCAGTTATGGACAAAGCTCTCTACTTTGGCTTCTGTGATCTACACCAGTGGTTCGGCCTCCACCCACTTGGTGAAGTAATCTATGGCCATGATCAAGAATTTCTGCTGGTCGGATGCTGGGGGGAAGGGTCCCAAGATGTCCATCCCCCACTGCATGAATGGCTAAGGCGCGGTGAGCGAAGTCAGCTAATTGGCAAGCCTCCTTTGGATATTGGAGTACCTTTGGCACGCATCGCACTTTTTGACGAAGTCCGATGCATCCTTCTGAATTATAGGCCAATAGTATCCCTATCGGATGTGTTGACCCCTAAAGTGATTTTGATGATAACAAAATATTGGAGCATACATTTGGTTATCTAACAACTCTTCAAATGGTTGACAAGTTTTTGTAGGATAACTACATTGACATACTCTCTAAACCCTACAATCTTTATTGCTTTGTGTTGAGTTGTAAAGTGATTAGAATCTTGTAAAGAAGAATCCAACAAAAAATTTTCTACTTGAATCAAAGATAAAGGGTTACTTCTAATAGTTTTCAAGCTTCAATTTTTCTTAATTTTATTGTAAGAAGACCTTGAATAAGTCTTCAAAGCATGGCACAAGAGTTCTGGAAAATTGAATTTGATTTGGCTGAAGAACCATTATCGAGCCAACCGGATGGAGGAACCAGTCGACTCTGGCACTGGCACAAGAAAGAAGTTCTCTGGCACATAGAACCAGCCGACTGGCACCAAGGCCCAGTCGACTCGTGCAGAACATGGTTGAGAACGTTCTGCGAATCTCAGGGATACAAGCCGACTGTATTTCATCCTAGCCGACTCATCCAGAGTGAACCATTTTCTCAACTGTGGAACCTAGCTGACTGGTGCAATCCAGCCGACCCGAACTAGATCCGATCTGACTCGAAGAATGTCCGAGCCGACTGGAATGACAGGGTCACCTCCAACAGCTAGTTCTAGTTTTCTATTTTTGAATTCCAAAAGTGCTCCAACGATAACCTATCACTTCCCAACGGTCTACAACGTTCAAAATCAAGGGAAGGCAGTTGAAATCTCTATAAATAAGGTATGAAAACATCTTTAGAGAGACTAATGAGTTAATGAATAGTTATTGAATATTTATTGAAGTAAGAAGAGAGAGAGCACTTGAGCTTTGAAGTCAGCCTTCAAGCCTTCACCAACTCTTACCAGAAGCTTGAAGCATCTTTTGAGGAAAGCAAGGAAGCCATTGAAGTGCATTGAAGAGCATTCAATTGAGCTTCATTCGAGCTGTATTGGCAACCACCAAACAACTGAGTTTGTCATTATTGTTACTTTTTTATTCTATTCTTAGAATATTTGGATTATTGGTGAGCCCGGTTGTAAAAACCAAATAGATTTCTTTGGTGAGCCTTTTCAAAACCAAAGTATAGAGGTTCTAGGTGAGCCTGTGAAAACCTAGTGTGGGTTTCTTTGGTAAGCCCGGTTTAAAAACTAAAGTGTAGAGGTTGGGATTGTGAGCCTATAAAACAATCCAACTATATTCCGATTTAGGGGATATAGTGGAAATCCCGAGTGGTGAACTTGGATAGTGGACGTAGGAGCTGGGTTGCTCCGAACCACTATAAACTTGCCTTGTTTGTGTTGTGCTTGATTTACTTTTCAGCTTCCGTACTTATTTCTGATTAACACAGCACTCAACCACTAAAAGGAATTACTTGAGCATATAATTGCAAGAAATTTTGTAATTCCCAATTCACCCCCCTCTTGGAAAAAGCCATAAGGGCTATAGCTGGTATCAAAACAGTGTCTCTAATTACTTGAGTAAAGATTGATGGCTCATCCCATAGTATATCCTTGGCCAAAGGCCTGTCAACAAACAGACCTCCACTATTCACATGCACTAATTATTCTTATTGGAAAGCATGAATGAAAATTTACATTCAAGATGTAGATTTTCAATTGTGGAAGGTCATCTTAAAAGGGACACAGATTTTCACGATCAAAGTTGATGGCGTGGACATCCCTAAGCCTGAAGAGGACTGGGATGATTATGACATGAAAATGGGAGAATTGAATGCCAAAGCAATGAATTTATTATATTGTGCTTTGGATGCAAACGAGTTCAACCGAATTTCCACTTGCTCTTCAGCAAAGGAAATCTGGGACAAACTCGAAGTGACCCATGAAGGTACTTCCCAAGTGAAAACCTCTAAGATAAATCTTTTAGTTCACAATTATGAACTGTTTAAAATGGAACCTTCTGAAACAATTTCTGCCATGTTCTCTATATTTACAGATATTATTAATGGTTTGAAGAGTCTTGGCAGGGTATACTCAAATACTGATCTGGTTCAGAACATACTCCGTTCTCTACCTAACAAATGGGATCCCAAAGTGACTGCAATCCAGGAGGCTAAAGATCTCAACACACTTCTACTGGATGAACTACTGGGATCACTCATCACCCATGAGCTAACTATGTAGCACAGAACTGAAGACGAACAGAAGAAAAAGAAGACTATAGCTTTCAGAGCTGCTTTTGAATCAAAGAGGAATGATAAAGAATCTGAAGAAGAAAATACCTTCTCCAATGATGACCTAGAAGACGATGATATCGCTATGGTTGTGAGAAGATTCAAAAAATTTATGGGAAGAAAGAAAGGAAGATACAACCAAAAATTTTATAGGAAGGATTATGGAAAAGAAAAGGAAAAAGACAGAGAAAAAGATAAAGTAGTCCCCACATGCTATGAATGCAAGAAGCCGGGGCACATTCATCCAGACTATCCTCTGTTGAAGAAATCCTTCAGACAGAAAAAGAAGAAGAAAGCCATGGTTGCCACATGGTCCGATAGTGAAGAATCATCATCATCTGAAGAAGAAGAGACCACCAAGACTGCAAATCTATGTTTAATGGGTCTCGAAGATAAGGTAACATCCCCTAATAATTGCACTGAATTTACATTTGATGAATTAAATTCTGCTTTTTATGATTTATTATCTGAATTTAAGAAAGCTGGAGTAAAGATAAAATCATTGAAAAATATGAATGACTCTTTACTCAAACAAAAAGATGAAATTTCAGAAAAGAATCTTTTATTACAAAAAGAACTGCATGACTTTTCTAAATAAATTGAAAAGCTAAAAAATAAAAATCTTTTATGTGAGAGGAAAAACAGTGATTTACTTGCTGAAAACTTTGAACTGAAAAAGGAGGTTACAAAACTCAAGCCATTAGTTGAAAAACTTACTTTGTCTTCAAATAAGCTTGAGTTAATTTTAAAAGAACAATGAATTTTAGGAAACAAAACTGGGATTGGTTTTAAAACTTCTTTTATGAATGAAATTTTAGCAACTACTTTTGTGAAATCTAAAGGACCTGTTCAAAACGTTTTATCTCAAAAGGTTTTAGCCACACCAAAAACTGTTTCAACTCCAAAGTCTTTATTGTATGTTCCTAAGAACTTAAGCAAAAATACATATATTTCAAAAAGTTCAAAATTTGCATCAACTGCATCAACTTTTAGAACTTCAAATTCTGCTTCCATTAAAAATTCTAAAGTTGTATGCTATGTTTGCAAAAGAATAGGACATAAAGCTTTTGAATGCAATAATTCTAGAAATGTCTTTAAGAATGTAAGAAAAATTTGGGTTTCCAAAGGAACCACCTCTACTGACCTGCAAGGACCCAAGGTAGCTTGGGTACCTAAAATAATTCATTGACTGTTTTGTAGGAATGTCTTGCAGCCCAAATATTGAAGAAAAGATGGTACTTAGACAGTTGCTGCTCAAGACATATGACAAGTGACAAGGACCAATTTATCACCCTTGAAATGAAAGAAGGAGGAATGGTCACCTTTGGAGATAATGGCAAAGGAAAAATAATCGGTATTGGTAAGATCAAAATAACTCCCTTCACTTTTATTGAAAATGTTTTGCTAGTGGACAAGTTGAAGCATAATCTCTTAAGCATAAGTCAATTGTGTGATAAAAGCTTCAAGGTTGTCTTTGAATCTTCTATGTGTATAGTAACTAACTCTTTAGATTCTAGCAATAAGTTCATTGGACATAGACTTGGAAATATCTATGTGGCAGATCTTAATGATCTTGCCATGTCAAGTAGCCCTAGTCTAGTTGTAATGAATGCTAAGACCAAAGAGTCGGGTTTACTATGGCATAGATGATTAGGTCATGCTAGCATGCATACCATTGCCAAATTGATTTCTAAATATCTTGTTAAAGGCATGCCTAAGTTTAAAGTTGATTTAAATCATGTTTGTGATGCATGTCAAATGGGTAAACAAACTAGGGAGAGTTTTAAATCAAAGAATATAGTTTCTACAACAAGACCACTTGAACTACTTCACATGGATCTTTTTAGACCTACTAGGACCACAAGCCTAGGAGGTATGAAATATGCTCTTGTAATAGTAGATGATTTTTCAAGATTTACTTGGATTTTGTTTATTGCTTCGAAAGATGAAACTTTTCATGTTTTCAGAAAATTCCATAAAAAGGTTTCAAATCAAAAGAACTTATCTTTGATTTCAATTAGAAGTGATCATGGAACTGAATTTGAAAATCAAATTTTTGAAGATTATTGTACTAAATTTGGCATTGATCACAACTTCTCTGCTCCTAGAACACCTCAACAAAATGGTGTTGTAGAGAGAAAAAATCGGACATTGGAAGAAATGGCTCGCATAATGTTGTGTGAAGGTAATCTTCCAAAGTACTTTTAGACAAAAGCAGTGAACATTGCATGCTATATTTTAAACCGCGTTTTGATCCGTCCTATTTTAAAGAAAACCCCCTATGAGCTTTGGAATGATAGAAAACCTAGTATTAGTTATTTTCATATGTTTGGATGCAAATGCTTTGTGCATAACAATGGAAAAGATAATTTAGAAAAATTTGATTCTAAAGCTGATGATGCAATTTTTCTAGGTTATTCATTACATAGCAAAGCATATCGGGTTTTTAATAAAAGGATTCTTACTGTTGAAGAGTCAATTCATGTTGTATTTATTGAAACTAACCCTATACCTTCTAGACAAGAAGAGTGCATAGATAATGATGTAGGTACATTACAAAAAGGAATGGATGACTTGAGCATTCAAGACAAAGACACTCAAGATGGAGAAGAAACGGTAAGTAAGGATCACACCGATCTATCGAGGGACTGGAGGTATGTTACATCTCACCCTAAAGAATTAATCATAGGAGATCCTTTACATGGTGTTAGGATTAGGTCTGCACATAAGGATGCACATGATTACCTAGCCTTTGTATCATAAATAGAACCCCATAGCTTAAAAGAAGCTGAGACTGATCCAAACTGGATGATGGCAATGCATGAAGAATTAAACTAGTTTAAAAGGAGTAAGATATGGACACTTGTAGATAGACCTACTGACCACCCAATAATAGGAACCAAATAGGTCTATAGGAATAAATTAGATGAGCAATGAAACATTATAAGAAACAAAGCTAGATTAGTGGCTAAGGGATATAACCAAGAAAAAGGTATTGATTTTGATGAAACTTATGCACTTGTAGCAATACTAGAAGCTATTAGATTACTACTTGCATTTGCTTGCTACATGAATTTCAAACTTTTTCAAATGGATGTAAAAAGTGCATTTCTTAATGGTTTTATCTCTGAACAAGTTTTTATGGAACAACCACCAGGTTTTGAAAATCACACTTTTCCAAACCATGTATTTAAATTAAACAAAGCATTGTATGGTTTGAAACAAGCACCAAGAGCCTAGTATGATAGACTTAGCACTTTCTTAATTGAAAATAATTTTTCAAGAGGAAATGTAGACAAAACCTTGTTTATCAAAAGGAAGAATAATGACATCTTAGTTGTACAAATATATGTTGATGATATCATTTTTGGTGCAACTAACGAATCTCTATGTAAAAACTTTCTAAGCTTATGCAAGGAGAATTTGAAATGAGCTTAATGGGCGAACTGAACTACTTCCTTGGACTTCAAGTAAAACAAACAAAGGAAGACATCTTCATCAACCAAGCCAAATACATCAAGAAATCATCAAAAAGTTTGGTATGGAGAGTAGCAAATCAATGAGCACACCCATGAGCCCAGCTTGCAGATTGGACAAAGATGAAAATGGATCCAATATTGACCAAAAGCTATATAGATGTATGATCAGATCCTTATTGTATTTGACTGCAAGTAGACCTGACATATTATATAGTGTATGTGTATGTGCTAGATTTCAGTCATTACCAAAAGAAACATATATGCTTGCTGTTAAAAGAATAATTAAATATTTGAAAGGAACAAGTAATTTAGAAATTTGGTATTCTAAACATTCTACCCTGAATTTGATTGGATTCTCTGATGCTGACTATGCTTGTTATAAAATAGATAGAAAAAGCACTAGCGGTACATGCCAATTTCTAGGGTTGAATTTAATTTCATGGCACTGTAAGAAGCAAAACTCTGTAGCCTTGTCCACAACTGAGGCTGAGTACGTGGCTGCTGGTAGTTGTTGTGCTCAAGTGTTATGGATTAAATAATAACTAGAAGACTTTGGTGTATCATAATCTAAAATTTTAATTAAATGTGATAACACAAGTGCTATAAATTTGACAAAGAATCTAATTCAACACTCTAGAACCAAGCACATTGAAATTAGACATTATTTTATTAGAGATCATGTTTTAAATGGTAATATAGTGCTTGATTTTGTTCCTACTGAAGATCAATTAGCTGACATATTTACTAAGCCACTTAATCAAGATAGATTTGAATTAATTAGGAGTGAATTAGGACTTTATGATCCTTTCTAAATTCTCTAATCTAATTCCTTCAAATTTAAGGAAACTTTATCTAGAGAACCTCCTGATTTCATTCTATATCATAGAGCCTTAATTTCCTTTAAAATTTTCTTCAAAATTTCTCTGATTTATGATCGAAATTTCCAAAACTCTAATTTCTCTAAAAGTCGACTAGTTCTTAAGCCGAGTCGACTAAATTTTCTAAGAGTTTTGAGCGAGTTCTGGCCTAGCCGTTTCGAGCTTTTTCGAGTCGACTAGATTCTCTGAGTATTTTGGGAGAGTTCTGGCCGAGCTGACTCGAGCCTTTTTAGGGCTATTCGAGTCAACTGGAATTTCATGCCTAAGTATTTTACTTTGGGTTATAAACCCCTTTTCGAGCCGTTCAACCTCTATTTTATCTTTAACAGTTCGTTCCTCTCCTAATCGTACTCCAAAGATTCCTATCTCCCTTCTAAGGTCTCCAATCTCTCAGTTTTCATCTTTCCTAGCAATGGCTCCGAAGCGTGCTACCGGGAAACACTCCATTAGGGCTGCTCCGTCTGTTTAAAGGGAAAGAAGGACTAAAAGGCATCAAGAAGAGCCAACTGCCACTGTTCACAGTGAGGAACTTGTGGAAGAAGCCGCAAGGGATACTTCAACTGTTCCAAGTCAAGTCCCTTCGGTGTCTACACGACCGGTAACCTCTGGCCATCGCATTAACTTTAAGTTTATTAAGGGGATTGAGTTAAAAATCGGTGATTTGATTGAAGATCAAAGATGGAGAAAGTTTTGCTCTTTAAATAAAAAGACTTACCCCTCTCTTGTTAGAAGTTTTTATGAAAATCTGAGACTGGGAACACATCATGTTGAGTCTACTATTAAAGGAAAAAGAATTATTGTCAATGAAGAATTTCTACATGGTCTATTGGACTTACCTTCAGATGGAGTGAAATTTCTAGTGATTGACAATAGAGAAAAGGCTTTAAGAACAATCTTAAATAAAGAAGATGTTAGTGGAATTGGAACAGTGTTTACTAATACCCTGTCTCTTGAAATGAGATTGCTGCATAATTTTATCTGCAGAATATTCTTCCAAAGAACAAGAAGATTTGATTGGGTGAGTGAAAGAGACTTATGCCTTATGGAACACATATTAGAGAAGACTCCTGTAAATCTATCCTACATTATAATTATGCAAATAAAGGAGACAATTAGAAAGGCCAAGTCATGCTTACCCTATGGAATGATGCTAACCCTACTGTTTAAGTCTCAAAGAGTGAGTTTGGAGGGTGAAGATGGAGTTGAACTGTACCATACAGATGTTTACACCTCCAAATCACTGGAGAGAATTGGTTACTTCCAAGTTGAAGGAGTTTGGAGGAAGAAAGGGACAAATGTCAGGGCAATAGGTAGCTCTAGCAGTGAAAATGAAGAAGAAGAGAATGTAGAAACAGCTGGAACTTCTTCTGCACCTGTACCTGAGCCTGAGTCTTATATTTCTGAGCTACTACTACTCTTGAGGAGGCTAGAGCACCTTCTCCTATTTTTGATATGCCTACATCCGAGTTTGATTTGCTTGCAGCTGATATTCCTCTACCAGACTACCCTCCTGCACCATCACATCCTCCAATCATCCAAAATCAGATTGAAGAATAGATGAACAGTTTGACTGATACACTAACAGGAACAATTACTTCTCTTTTTGGTGATCTGGAAAGGTTAGTGGATAGTAAACTGAATCAACTAGAAGAACATGTTATAAATCTGCAAGGAAAGGTTGAAGCAATAGAAGCTTCAAGATCTGCACCTCAAGTAGAACTTCAACCAATCCTAGACTGTATTTCTTCTAGTTCTGAAACTATATTGAAATCTGTGGATGCAACTTTGAATGAATACATAACTGAACTGAATGAAGCCAAATGCATATTGGGAACAATTGTAGAAACTAGACAGATGGCAGATGACTATACTAGAGGCATTGGGATCATCAGATCAGAGCTTGGAAGACTTAGAGGATCTGCTGAAGCATTTGCCAATGTCCAAGCTTCTGAGCTTATATCTGAAATCGATGAGATGAAGGAGGCAGTGAACAAGGTACCAGCAAGCCTCAAGGATATCGAAAAACAGCTTGGAGCAATCTGGATGGAGATGGTTTCTATTTGTGGCACTATTAGATCCTTGGAGGTCACTGCTAGAACCAAACCCTTATATGATCCTCCTCCTATTTCCACGAGGGCTCCTACTACTTCTCACCACCCAAGAGCACCTCCACCTCATGCATCCTATAGTAGACCACCTAGACCTGCTTCTAGGTACGGTGCTAGCACACCTATCAATGTACCTAAAGAAGAATCTGAAAGTGAATAGGTCTTTAGTATGGTCTTTAGTATTTTCTATACTTTTTGGAAGCTTTTTGAAGCTTATGTAATGCTTGATGTACTGAATTTTTTGATAGAAATGCAATGAATATCTTTTGGACACTATTGTGTATTTGTTTTATCCTGTTAACACTATCTATTTTTTAATAGAATTCTTTCTAAATTGAGAAAGTGAAATTATCTCAAACAAATCTTGATACATTCTCAATCTATTTAAATATGAGCTTAACTGTTTAATCTTTTTGATTTGATGACAAAAAGGGGGAGAACTATTACACAATAGAGTGCATGAAAGAAAAAATTTAATGAATTGAAATAGAACTGCTAAAGTTAATTAGACAGGGAGAGCTTAATGATTTTTGCATACCTTCTTTTGCTGAATTGTTCAAATGCAGGTTAAAGGGGGAGAAATTTAGAGAAATTTCATATTGATTAGAAATTTTATAAAAAGGGGAAAATATACATGTTTAATTTACATGCTTAATTTACTTCAATGATTACTATGATGCTCTCTACTTATTACATCTAACTGTCAATACTTAATGCTGCTTGATACATACAAGCAATTATTCTCTGACACTTACAGTTTATAAAATTGGCTTTGTGTATAACTGTATAGCATATATTGATATACATTTGAGAATACAGTTAATATTACGATATATCAAACAAATGTAAATGCTTACTATGATATACATCTACTTGTGAATAGAATAGATTCTTTTCATGCCCAATGTTTTGTTATCATCAAAAAGGGGGAGATTATTGACCTCTAAAGTGATTTTGATGATAACAAAATATTGGAGCATATATTTGGTTATCTAACAACTCTTCAAATGGTTGACAAGTTTTTGTAGGATAACTACATTGACATACTCTCTAAACCCTACAATCTTTATTGCTTTGTGTTGAGTTGTAAAGTTATTAGAATCTTGTAAAGAAGAACCCAACAAAAAATTTTCTACTTAAATCAAAGATAAAGGGTTACTTCTAATAGTTTTCAAGCTTCAATTTTCTTAATTTTATTGTAAGAAGACATTGAATAAGTCTTCAAAGCATGGCACAAGAGTTCTGGAAAATTGAATTTGATCTGGCTGAAGAACCATTCTCAAGTCGACTGGATGGAGGAATCAGTCGACTCTGGCACTGGCACAAGAAAGAAGTTCTCTGGCATACAGATCCAGCCGACTGGCACCAAGGCCCAGTCGACTCATCCAGAACATGGTTGAGAACATTTTGAGAATCTCAGGGATCCGAGCTGATTGATTTCAGCCTAGCCGACTCGTCCAAAGTGAACCATTTTCTCAACTATGGAACCTAGCCGACTGGTGTGCAATCCAGCCGACCCGAACTTGATCCGAGCCGACTCGAAGAATGTCTGAGCCGACAGGAATGATAGGGTCACCTCCAACGACAAGTTCCAGTTTTTTGTTTTTGAATTCTAAAAGTACTCCAACGGTAATCTGTCACTTCCCAATGGTCTACAACGTTCAAAATCAAGGAAGGCAGTTGAAGTCTCTATAAATGAGGTATGAGAACATCTTTGGAGAGACTAATGAGTTAATGAATAGTTATTGAATATTTATTGAAGTAAGAAGAGAGAGAGCACTTGAGCTTTGAAGTCAGCCTTCAAGCCTTCACCAACTCTTACCAGAAGCTTGAAGCATCTTTTGAGGAAAGCAAGGAAGCCATTGAAGTGCATTAAAGAGTATTCAATTGAGCTTCACTCGAGCTGCATTGGCAACTACCAGACAATTGAGTTTGTCATTATTGTTACTTTTTTATTCTATTCTTAGAATATTTGGGTTATTGGCGAGCCCGGTTGTAAAAACTAAATAGGTTTCTTCGGTGAGCCTTTTCAAAACCAAAGTGTAGAGGTTCTAGGTGAGCTATGAAAACCTAGTGTGGGTTTCTTCGGTGAGCCCGGTTTAAAAATCAAAGTGTAGAGGTTGGGATTGTGAGCCTATAAAACAATCCGACTGTATTCCGGTTTGGGGGATATAGTGGAAATCTTGAGTGGTGAACTTGGATAGTGGACGTAGGAGCTGGGTTGCTCCGAACACTATAAACTTGCCTTGTTTGTGTTGTGCTTGATTTACCTTTCAACTTCCGTACTTATTTCTGATTAACACAGCACTCAACCACTAAAAGGAATTACTTGTGCACATAATTGCAAGAAATTTTGTAATTCCCTATTCACCCCCCTCTTGGGAAAAGCCACCTGGGCAATAGGATGATCTTGTAAGCCAGGGATCTTTCTCCTATATGGTTGCCGAATATGCCTTCATGCACTTCTCTGAGTGTGTAGTCTGTATCAGTCGGCCCCAAGCACTTCAGCAACGGTTGTGAGAATGATCGCTTGTAGAGGATGCCATCGAGGATGACATACTTTGAAGCCGTCCAGCATCAAACTTAGCTTCAATCGAATCTTCTGGCAGAGTCCCTCTGACAAGGAAGGTAAGAATTGGGTCCATCCAAGAGGCTTCTTGTTCAACTTGGTGGACATCGATCAGCTCTTTGGCAATACTTGGGCATTGCAGATACTCCACAAAGGTTCGGTCGGAGGTGTTGGTGACGGCGTGCCAATCTTGACAAAGCATCCGCCCGGGAGTTCTGCAATCAAGGTATATACAGAATTTCGAAGAATTTAAGTCGAGATACTAGGCTTTGTATCTTGCTTAAGTACTTGGCCAGGGTCGGATCTCTCATCTTGAACTCGCCTTCACCTGATTTACCACCAACTAGGAGTCAGAGAAGGCCCTGATTCGGCTGATGCCCAACTCATTGGCTATTCTCAGTCCTGCAAGAAGGGCCTCATATTTGCTTGATTGTTGGACATCTAAAATGAGAAGTGTAAAGCATACTCCAAGCTTTCTCCGTCGGGGTTGGCTAGGATCAGCTGGCCCCACAGCCTACAAGGTTGGATGCTCCATCCACATAAGGGTCTAGGCGGGCTCTACCTCTCCAATGGTGTCAGCTTCGGGTGTGTCGGCCATTTGTGAGGGCACTTCCAGCTTCCAGGTGCACTATGCAATGAAGTCAGCAATTACCTGGACTTTCATGGCCGACCGAGGTTGGAAAGATATGTCAAACTCACCAAGTTTGACACCCCACTTGGCGAGCCAACCAGAAGTGTCTGGATTCTAGAGGATCATCTTAAGGGGGTGGTCGGATAGCACGATGATCAGATGCGCCTGGAAGTAAGGTCGGAGTCTCTTGGCTGCTGTGACCAGGGAATATACTAGCTTCTACATCTTAAGGTACCTCGTTTCAGCGTCATGGAGAACTTTACTGATATAGTAGACAGGTCTCTACTGACTGTTTTCCCCTACTCAATGAGAACGGAGCTCACCGCCTTGTCGGACACCGACAGGTACAAGTATAATGTCTCTCCCTCCTCTGGCTTGGCCAACAATGGAGGATTCTTCAGGTAATCTTTCAAAGCTTCAAAAGCTGACCGACACTCGTCGGTCCAGTGGAAGCAATCCGACCAGCGTAAGGTCTTGAAGAATGGTAGGGACTTCTTAGCTGATCGGAAGATGAAATGGCTGAGAGAGGCTATTTGACCGGTAAGCTCTTGCACTTGTTTCTTATTGGTCGGATGTCCCATGTCAGTAACAGCTTTAATCTTGTCAGGATTGACTTTGATTCCTCTTTGTATGACCAACAAGCCGAGAAACTTTTCAGAAGTCACCCCGAAAGTGCATTTGGCAGGATTCAACTTCATCCGATGACGTCTCAGTGTGTCAAAGGATTCCTGCAAGTCTTTGATATGGTCAGCTCTATGGAGGCTCTTGATTATCATATCATCAACATATGCCTCCATGTTTTCCCAAGCTACCCTTTGAAGACCCGGTTTATCAGCCTTTGGAAGTGGCACTGGCATTCTTCAAGCCGAAGGGCATCATTTTATAGCAGTACAGTCCTTTGTCAGTGACAAAGGCAATCTTCTCTTCGTCCTCTGGATGCATCCTAATCTGGTTGTAGTCGGAGAAAGCATCCATGAAGCTTAAAAGTTGATGGCCGGCTATGGCATCCACTAGTTGGTCAATCTTTGGCAGATGGAAGCTATCCTTCAGACATGCCTTATTGAGGTCGGTATAATCCATGCATATCCTCCACTTCCCATTAGCCTTCTTCACTATTACAACATTTGCCAGCCAATCAGGGAAATGGGCCTCCCTGATGAAGCCGATATCAGAGAGCTTCTTGACCTCCTCATTAATAGCCCTTTGTCTTTCGAGAGTGAAGCTCCTCTTTTTCTGTCAGACAGGCTTGTAGGTGGGATCTACTTTAAGCTGATGAGTGATGATGTCCGACGGAATGCCTGGCATATCCGACGCCGACCAAGCAAAGATGTGGGTATTTTTCCTTAGGAAGTCGATCAACTTCAACTTAACCTCCTCGCTGAGAGTGCTTCCGATTTGGAGGACTCTAGTGGGGTCGTCCTCCCGAAGAGGGACAAACAAAATCCTTTCGACCAGTTGACCATGGCCATCGGCTTTGACCTTGGGGTCAAGTTATTCTAGAGTGGAATGGCCCTCTGATTGCTTGTCCTGGATAGTTAGGCACTGCCTAGCCATCCTGCGATCTCCCCTCATAACTCCGACCCCGTTCCGAGTCGAAAACTTCGCCAGTAGATGGTAGGTAGAGACGATGGCCCGAAACTTATTGAGGGTTAGTCGATCCAAAATGACATTGTAAGCAGAGGTCGTACGTACGACCACAAAGTTGATGGGGAGGGTTTTCTTGTAAGGCTTTGTCCCGATAGTCACAGGCAAAGTTATCTCCCCTTCGACCTCGATGGAGTTTCCTCCGAAGCCGGTCAACGACACAGGAGATTCTTGCAGTCTTGATCAGGATAAATTCATCCTGACAAAAGCATCATACAATAATATCTCCATGGAGCTTCCATTATTAATAAGAATTCACCTTACATCATAGTTGGCAATTACTGCTGACACAACTACAGGATCATTCCCGGAGACATGGGATTCCAAGAGGTCTTCATCAAAGAAGTTGATTACATTGGAATCCCTAGACCTCTTCACAATGTCCTAACCCTCCTCATATCTCCAATCGGACCAACGGTGTAGCATGCCGACATTCCCATCGGTCGGACACTGGTTGGGAAGCTCTGTCTCCTCTGGGGGGTCTCTAGCAGCTGAGGCTTCAGCCCGATCCCTACGGGGTAGAACATATTTGTGCAGGTACCCCCTCCGAATGAGGTCTTCAATGGCATCCTTCAGTTGGATGTACTCTTCAGTGTCGTGTCCATGGTCTCGAAGGAACTGGCAGTATTTTTCTCTATTTCTGGATGTGGAGGGGCCCCTTATCGGATAAGGTCTTTGCAGGAAAGTCTCATTCTCAATTTCCAGAAGGATCTTCTTCCTAGGAAGGAAGAGGGGCGCATAGGTTTCGAACCTTCCGGGGAAGTCCTTCGCTTTGGGCTGCGGTGCTGGGCTGAGCGGTTGCCATCGTTGGGAGGTCGAACTTCGCGAGCCTTGTTGCTCCGTTTCTTAGGGACCGACCTCCCTTCAGTCTGGCGTCGGTTCGCCGCTTGCTCTTCTGCCAGGGCGTACTTCTACGCTCAGGCCAACAACTCGAAATAGCTTGTTGAAAATTTCTTGTCCAGGAAAAAGGTGAGCCTGGACGAGCGCAGCCCTTTTTTGAAGGCCGACATAGCTACATCTTCATTCAGATCCGGGATCTCATGGTCGCTGAGTTGAAACAGGCCATGTAGTCCCGGAGGGTCTCTCCTCCTTTTGCAACATGAGGAAGAGGTAGTCGGTGTTCCTTGGGGTCTGATTGCAGGTCCTGAAATGGGAAAGAAAAAGTTTTTCAAGATGAGGAAAGGAGTAGATCGTACCTAGTCGGATGGCAAAGAACCACATCCGAGCAGCCTTCTTAAGAGTTGCGGGGAAGGCAATGTAGTGGAAGGCGTCGGAGGTGTCCTGTACCATCATGTGGGTATTGTAGGTGTCCAGATGGTCTAGCGGGTCGGTGGTACCATCATAGGGGTCCACCTGTGGGATTTTGAAGTGACGGGGGATCAGCTCCCTCATAATCTCGTAGAAAAAGGTGGGCGAGAGTCATATGCCTGCCCCCCTTGACTTTTTGCCAATCAGCAAGCTTAGCAATGCACTCCTCCATGCGTAAAATCTTGCTGGTGTAGTCTCTCGAGACATTAGCTGGGTGCTGAGCGCCATCAGGGATGGAGTCAGCGAAGGAGGGTGAGGCGGATCTCGCCCTCTTCCCGTCAGCACGAGCTCCTAAAGACCTTTGGGCTTCGGAACAACGTGGAAAGAGACTAAGGGACTTCTTGCCGTCGGCTCCCCTCAATGATAGGTTGGTGGTTGGTGCAAGATGCAGCAGGTGGCTATTGCCGATTTTTGGCCACCTCTTGGAGGTGTTGAACCACGGTGGTAAGTGTATCAATGCTGTTTAGGAGCGTCTGGAACTGCTGTAGTCCCAGAATGACAGTGGGTTCGATGGCGACGGCGGCATCATTCTCCCTGAGAGGTCCTTCGGACCTGGACAGGGAGTGACCTCTTATGGCGGAGGTGTTCTGGACTTTTCCCTTCACCATTACTTGACTTAGCGGATGGATTCCTCCTTTTAGAGAAGGGAGAGAATCCCTTCCTCTAGCGCCAATCTATTGCTGCAATTTCTCCCAGATCGGGCTCAAACGGCTGGACTGGAGCACTCTTCTCTCGGTTTACCTGCAACAAAGTCTCCAAGGGCCGGTGGTGTTCCGGCGGGGGACACTCTGATGCTTAAGTTAGCGGGAGCTTGAGGGCAACAGCATGGAGGAATCAGACAGCATATGGAGAAGGAAGAGAGTGCTAGTGCTTGCCTTAGCTTGTTTACCACCCTGTGTCTCCGGTTTACCTTATATAGGCACGGAATAGTGCCAAAATTTGTTAGAGGTGAAGCCAGGAAAGACTGATCTACCCCTAGAAGAATCTGGAGAGTGGCCATGTGGTGCCAAGATAGGGTGGCATCATGGGAATAGTGGAGTAGTGGTGTTGATGTGGCAGGAGTCTGTTGTAACAGAATTCCGGTACTAGCTGGAAGAGGCTTCTGGAATCACCGAACTATCTTTGAGGTGGGTTGGTCGGACCTCAATTTCAGTGGGTCGGTCGGACCTTCGAAGGAGAGTGTCTATCAGATCTTCAGCAGGGGAGGATTGGCCGGACCTCAGCATAAATGGGTCGTGCGAACCTCTACTTCAGTGGATTGGTCAGACCTCCGAAGGAAAGCATCCGTCGGAGCTTCAGCGGGAGAGTTGGTCGACCTCAGCAAAAGTGGGTCGTTCGGACCTCTACTCTAGTGGATCGGTCGGACCTCCGAAGGAGAGCATCTGTCGGATCTTCAGTAGGGGAGGCCACCCGGACTTTAGCAGAAGTGGGTTGCTCGGATGTCCGCGAGAGCGGCCCGATCTGACCTTAGCGGATATGGCGGTCTGGTTCGGTGTTGAGCCGGTTGGGTATAACAAGTGATTTCATGTATGGGCTTAACATGAGAGTTGTTTGGATTTAGGCTCAAGTTCATGTTTTGGATTAGAAGCAAGAGAGCTTTGTATAAATACTTTATTCATTGGATTGATGGAAGAGTGAGATCCTTTTTCTTATAAAATCATAGCTCTCCTCTCTCTCCTTGGCTACCATTCCAAGCACTAGGGCACACCTCCCAAGGCAAGAAATCTATCCATCCACATAAAGAAAGTATAAAGGGGAGGTACTAGGGTTTCTTGCACTTCCCACTTCCTAGTTGACAAAAGCTAAATCCCTATTTCTTGGGTACGATTCGAAATCTTTATATTTAGAAGAAGAGAGGTCTCCACGTTCTTGAAGAGGATTTTGATGATTTCCATGCTTGGGATTTGAAGAGGCCTCAAATCTTTTATGTGCTAAAAATTTCTGGATAGTAGTCCAGATTTATTTTTATCTCTTTTTTTTCCAACTTGCTGCTCTCCAAAACTTTCACATCTACCTTCGTTGATCATGAGATCGTCATGCATCAGGGAATACTTCAACAGGGTTAAGGATTTTTATTTTTATCAAGGATTTTGAGTTAATTCGGTAAAATAGTTTGAGATAGGTTCAGGTAGTAAAATTTTATTATAGATTTGGATATAGGGAGTGCAAATTTTACGGGTACCAGATCCTCGCCTTCTCTAGTCCATAGACATGGGCTTTTTATGAGGACTTTGCCCGGCTTTGATGAGTAGTAAGCCCACGGCATACCCCCCACAGCTTTACCAACTGCTAGAATCACAGCCGTTGAAACCAAGAACTCTCAGCACTGGTTTTTCTCCCTTTATTTAAAGACCCAACGGAAATCCACGAGGTCAACGCTCCGAAATCACGGTCCCGAAGTCGACCTGACCGGTATCTGTCTCGAAGCCGCTCTCGCTTTATTTGCTTCCCTGTGCGCGCTTTTTGGCTGCCTTTGGCCCTTTGGCGTTATCGTAAATTTCCTGTGGACGAGTGCCATTTTCCGAACCGCTCCGCTATATATATTGCCTACTCCATTCCCCTCCCTCTTGTCAAAACTTTCCCCTTTTTCCTGTCGCTTCTTGTGAACAAAACCTCAGCTTTCTTCTCTCTGTATCCCCAAATCGTTTTACAAACCCTAATTTTAATCTTTCTTCTCCCAAATCCAACCCTGAAATCGTAGTTTTTTGCTGTTTCTTTTGGGATTATTTTATTGGGATCCGGCAACGAGAGATCTGGTTTGTGGCGTCTTCGGCGATCTCCGGCGAGGGGAACCCTAGGGCTCCGCCGAGGAGGCAATGAGGGATGTTTTCGTGGCTGGCAAGTATTGCGGCGGCGTGCTGGGGCCCGGTCCGGAAGTACGCGCGTATGAGGAAGGATGAGGACGAGGACGACGCGCTTCTGTGGTCGCGGGACCTCGGGCGGCACTCGGCCGGGGAGTTCTCGATCGCGGTCGTCCAGGCCAACGAGGTTCTCGAGGACCATAGCCAGGTCGAGACCGGGCCTGACGCCACCTTCGTTGGGGTCTACGACGGCCACGGCGGGCCTGACGCCTCCCGCTTCATCTCTGATCACCTCTTCCTTCATCTCATGAGTAGGTTATCTTTGATAGACATCTATTGCTGTTCTTAAATTTTTCTTTTCATTACTTCTCATCAATTGCTCGGGAAGTGTTGACTTCACTGATTTTGGACTTATGATGCTTATCTTTATGTCTGGTGTGCTTCTCAAGGTGTGTTCTTGGTTGGTTGGTGGTTTGTATGTTTGTTTGTTTTCTTTTTTTTGGTTAACAAAGGTGTGTTCTTGGTTGGTGTCGGAGTTGGCGATGGCTCAGTGGTGGCTTTTATGTGGCAAGGATATTTAATGTTGGATTAGTTCTTGGATTTGATCATACTAGGAAATTTAGCTAAACCAAAGGTGGCAAGATTCGGACATTGTAATGAAAATCCAGGTCATGCACATGTTATTGATATGTTCTCCTCAAATTGTTTCTATAATAGATGTTGGGTTTGCTAATATGTATATATATTATTTAAGCATTTAAGGTAGTACAAGTGATGATTATTCTATTAAAATTAATAGAACTTGTATTGAGAAAGTGTTTATTACAATTACATGCCCTCAATTTAGTTCTTGTGAGCTACTTTCATTTTCTAATGTACTGTATATTTATTTTAGTCTATTTGTTAACTTGATTTTTTTGTCATCTATCCTTCTTTCTTTAGTTACCGTTGATAACTTATTAGACAATCCATAAATTATGCTGAAATTATTTTTTGTAGTAGATTTGGCTTGCTAATGTGACCATCTGTTTAATTCAATTATTTAAGGTATCTTTGCTTCTTGTGTCTATGGAATGAGAAAGTGCTTGATCACAATAACATGCCATCAGATGACTGCTTTTATGGTATATATATTTCCTTTTAGTTTGATTATGAGCTGAGATTTATGAGTCACCTATCCTACTTTTTGTAGTGATCAGATACTGTATACATGCAACTGAGAATATGTTGAACCATGAGCACTCTTTGGTTTTTTCTGCATCCTGTATACTGAAGCTATTTTATGCATTGTATATGTTGCTGCATAATTTATGCCTTCTGCTCTGCTATGTTTTATCTGATTTTATGAATAACAATAATTTCCAAAATTTATGATTAGAATTTGTAGCATTTCAGTTTTCCTGTATTGGATGTCTGATGTTCTTGATAGATGAGCTGCAGATGCTCCTTCCATCATATTTGGAAAGGTGCATATATGAAAATTATCAATATTTTCAACTTACATTGTGACTCTGATGACCATTTTTGTTTCTTCCATATGTTGTGATTTGTCAGATGAAAATTTTGTAGTGAATGCTTGGAGTTGGGGGCAGCTAGTTTTCCATCTTCTACTGGGTTTGCAATATGCCAGAGAATTTGCTGTTTTCTACAACTAAAAAATGGAACTAGATATAATGATGAAAAGGAGAAGAATAATTAGGACTAATTTGGATGATTGAGTCACTGGAGGGGTATAGGTTCTGAATTTTAGAATAAGTTTTTAGCAAAAAGTGGATAAAAGAATTTTTTCGAGTGAAAATTTGGTAGTGGAACAAATTATTAAACCAAAAATTTATGTTAATTTTTCTGAAATTTGCTAATCAACAGAAAATAGAATGGAGAGAATCAATAAGCTGGAAACTTAATGTAATTAATTTTCTTCAGTCTCTCTCCTACATATATGGGCCATAATCACATAAATCCTAAAAATTCCTGATTTTGATTAAAACCATCGAGCTTCTGGTTCATCGAAGAGCATGGCTTATTGGGGCACTTCATAATTGTACTAAATGGGGACTTTTCTGTCATAGCATTAAGCTATTATTTGGCAAAGGGTGCTGCTATGTTCTCAATAACTTCCATGAAATGAGTGTAAACTTGTTCTTTTAGCACCTTACAATGAGGGTGAGTTCGTTAATATCAGGCCAAACTTCCAACTTTTGCCCTTCATGGTCCATTAAAAATGGTGAGTCAACATGTTTTAGGGAGGTTATGGAATATACTAGAATTTTTTATTTGGAAATTATATCTCAAATTAGAATATTCATGCAATGCTAACTTTTATATTTACAGGCCCATCTATTCTTTTACTTATCAAATAATCTCTTATGTTCCCTGATGTCAAAGGTGCTTTCCTTATTTTTGTCTTCACTATAAGATTTATCATCAGTCCAATACTTTATAAGAATACTTTGGCATTTCTTCGGTGGTTTTGAAGGAAGAATACGAGCATGGCTATGATAGTGGATTGAATAAAGTTTCTGTATTTCGTTATTTTAATGTTTTTTAAACAATTATTCTTTGAATTTTGGTTGGTCATTAATAGCCCTACGGTTGTTGTTTGCCTCTGGAGTGTTATACATTCCCATAGATGCTTATTTTTCTGCATCTGCAGAAATTTCAAATCCTACATCTGAGTATTGAGGGCTTAAATATATTGTAGGTTAGCCATTGGAGGACTGGTGTACACTATTGGTAGAAATATTACAAATTCTCCGACAACTTATATAACAATCAATCATATGAATTGATCATTAATGATGCTAAATAAAAATATGATAATTTATTATATCTTTTAACCAAGTGAGCATCAATGAAAATGATTGGGGTTATAATCTACACATTCAGCATGTCAAATATCACAGCCCACAGAAAACCCACTGCTATATGGGCTTTCCGTTAGACTTAGCTCAGCCATTTAATACGTTCTAGGATGTTTCTGAACATTTAGGGTTTGCATTTGGGTGTTGAGCTTGCAGGGTGGCTAGGGCAAAACATGATTGGTCTAGGTGACTTCTTTTTAAAAGCTAGGGGTGGCAATGGTTGGTTCGGGTTTGGGTTGGGTCAAGGTATGTTCTGGTCAAAAACTCTTAATCCATATCTGACCCATTTATATTCAAGTTGGGAGATGTAAACCCATACTTAACCCATTTATTTTACATAAATTTGTATTGACTGACCAACACATTTAAGTTTTCACCCATCAATCATTCATGTAACTGAAAAAGAAAAGAAAACATGATCTGCAAAGATCACAAACGACAAAATCAAATTTAACTTCAATAATTAAATCACATTAAAGTTAGGAGGTAGGATATATGACAGTCATAAACTAGTTAAGGAAAAAAAATAGCTAAAATGTAATTCGACATCCCAAAATCCCATGGCATGCCTGTCCTTCACTCACAGTAACCTTTTCTTTTTTAAAGAACCAAACCACATAGAAAATATGTGGTTGGTTCTCTAACAGTCTTCAGTGGCCAATAAAGTTCGGTGCACAGACCCAAATCAAATGATCTATAATCGGTTGCTTTGGGATTCACCGTAACTGACTCAATTTTAAAGAAACCCATCAAAACCCATTTATTCAGAGTGGGTTCGTGTAGGTTGGTGGGTGTAGGTAAAATTTTGTCTCCCATACTGAAAATATGGTATTTATGGTTGAACGGAGCCTTGATTTGGTGGATTTGTCTTAGAAATACAGGACTCCAAAAATTGTCCCTTTAACAAGTTTATAATTAACATGGCCTAAATCTACCTGAATGAATTCAAATTTCATTTGGCTTCTAGGTTATGGATGATCTATGACACCTGTGACAAATTTATTTTACAAATAGAAAGTTGTTTATGATAATTATCTTTTGTAAAATTTAATAGTTTATTTTTATTTGATTTTATATAATTGGATGTTAGTTTCCCACCAATGCATCCAACATATTGCACGTCTATATTCATTGTGGAGTAAATTGAACATTCAGAATTTTGATTGCAATAGAGTAAGCAAAATGAGACAATAAATATAAAAGCATGTCTTGATTTTTTGCTACTGTACTGCATAGATAATTTGATCATACACACTAATAATTTGCAAGTTCTTGCTCAATTCATGTTAGTTGCTGCATTTTGAATTGGAAAATCATTGTGTTTTCTAGCTAAAATCTCATTCTTTCTATTTACTAGTATTTAGGTCACGTTTTAAGCAACAGAGACCTTGTTTGAGTCAATTTAAGATTCTAGATTATGTGAAGGGAAATTTGATATCTAAATGATAAAAAATGTTTATACATACATACATATATACGCACAAGGCTCTTGCCATTGCAAGAAGGGTCAGATATACACTGCCTTACCCCTCAAATGTGGAGAGGCTGTTTGTGTGTTTGGAATCCATGTCCTCCAAGTCACAATAGAGCAGCCTTACCATTGTGCAAAGACTCACTCTCTGCGTACACCTTATAAAACATGTGTACCAAAATTCTGTAGAGCTGGATGTTTCTAAACAAATCATGCAAAACATCATTATGAGCTATGAGAATAATATATTTCAGGACCACTTTATGCGTGCAAAAATGACTAAGACCTTCAAAAGACACGTTTTTTGGTTTCAAAGAAGTTTCTATGGTGTAGATTACTCCTCTCTAGATCTCCATCATGGATTTTGGATTGGTAGGGTTGAGGCCCCAATCCTTCAGGAAGGAGAGTACGAAACACATACCTATATATACACATGCATACATGCATATATATACATACACACATACAACAAGCATACCTCATAAAGCATGTTTACCTAAGTTCAATAGATTTGGATGCTTCTATAACATAAATCATGCTAAACATAATATCAAGCCATTAAAATGATATGTTTTTGGGCTACTTGATGCCTAGGAAAATGCCTCCAAAGGACATTATTTTTTATTTCAAAGTAGTTTTTATAATGTAGATTGTAATTAATGCCAACAATATGGATCCTCCATAGATAATCTTTATCACTGATTTTGTTTGATAGCATTGAGGCATTAATCCTTCCGGAAGTAGAGTAGAAATGCGCACACATATCATTAAATATAGTATGATGCAATCTCGATTAAAAAGCATATTGTATTATTTTGTAGGGTCATTTATCCTTTTGTAGTAGTGTGTCATTTTCTCAAGCATATGTGATAGATTGAACCTTTGTTCATTGTCATCCATTTGAAAGTAACATTTTAATAAAAGGAACCTGTTTTCTGGATGGAAAATCTTAGTGCATCCCTCTGTTATCTCCTCTGTTAAGTGCTTGAATCTGCTCCTACTAGTAGTAAATTACATATTCCTCGAAGAATTTTTTTTGAGCCTGTGCAAGATTTACCTGCTTCTTGGTTTGATGGTTTGTATTATTTTCCCAGAAAAAAAAAACTCCATAGTTTTTGCTCCTCTTCTATTGTTTGCGATTATGCTTTTATTTGGTTCTGTGACTTATCATAGAGTACCTTGACCTTGGATGTCCAAATGTAGCTACATGAGCTTGAATCGTGGAACCAAGCATGTCTACATAGCTTCCAACTGGTGTTTAGGATTTCATGGAAGGATACATTTTTTGTCAAATTTGCTTTGGATAGGATAATGTGTTGCCAATTTAGAGAGTTCTCATCAATTTGGAAGCTAGTGGTTTAAGTATTTTCCAAATTGTAGTGATTTTGAATTTTGACTTGATATGTAGAGTCATTTTTGTCCTTGCGTTATCTTAAGGAACCAAGATTCTTTAAGGTTTTATGGCAGGTCTCTCTCTTTCAAAATCTGCCATGGCTAGGATTGGTTACCAATTTAGTAAGGTTCACATCAATTTGGAAGCCAGATGTTTGGCGATGTCAAATCATAGTGATTGTGACTTGAGCCATAGAGCCAATTTCATAAAATAGGGTAAGTCTTGTAGGTTAAAGTTGAAGCTTATCTACATGGTTATGATGGCAATCAAGGCTATTAGCTTGTTGTTTACTTTGTCTTATTGCATTTGGTGAAAGAAAAATGGTCTTTTGGTTCTGCTATTTATAGAAGCTATTATCTATTATATATATAGATATACCTAATATGGAGGCTTAGCTTGTGCAGAGCTCTCTCCATTTGCCACACGGACACTGCTATTAATTATGCTGATATCAATGTGCTGTCCAGCATGAGAGTTCATTGCTTAATATGCAACAGATAATAATGATTCCAGTATTAATATGTGCAGCTATCATTAAAGTTCATTGCTTAATTTGGAACAGAATTTTGGCTATTAAAGTCTTCTGTTTATTATACTTTGTTATGCTGGCATATTGTGACTTACAAATAGTTGGAAAAAGGATAAAAAAACAATACTCTTTGCATCATGCGAGGTCAGTATTATTAACACCGACATTAGTGACTGAAATTTATACATGGTGGCTCAGCTTGTGTAGAGTTCTTTGTCTGCCATGTAGACACCAATATCAATGATACCGGTACTAATGGAGTTTTTGCTCAGCATCACTAAAGTTTATTGTTTAGCGTGCAGCAGAAACTTGGCTATTGAAGGTTCTATTTATTATAATTTGTTACATTGCTGATTGCATTTCTAGAATTGTTGGAAAAAGGAGAAAAAACTGTAAGCATGTATCGCTCAGGTTATGTGCTAGCATGATTTGATAACTAAGTGATGATTTGCTTTGATATCTGATGCCCTTGTGTTCTTCATGTTTTCCATTGCACAGGACTTGCAAAAGAAAATGGAACTTTATCCGAGGATGTTGTTAGAAATGCATTTTCTGCAACCGAGGATGGGTTTCTTTCACATGTTCGCCGAACACATCAAATAAAACCATTGATTGCTGCAATTGGATCTTGTTGTTTGGTGGGAGTTATATGGAAAGGGACATTATATGTAGCCAATGTGGGAGATTCTCGAGCAGTTATTGGTTGTTTAGGTAAGTCAAACAACATCATTGCTGAGCAACTGACGCGAGATCATAATGCAAGTATGGAGGAGGTGAGACAAGAACTTAGGTCTCTTCATCCAGATGATTCGCATATCGTGGTTCTGAAGCATGGGGTATGGCGAATCAAAGGAATAATCCAGGTCAGCTATATTTTTTTCAGTAGCTTAACCAGATTCTCTCATTTCAATTGTAGTAAAATTTCTCTTTCCAACTTGCCACATGGCATCCCACGTTCTTAGGTGTCAAGATCCATAGGAGATGCATACTTAAAGAAGCCAGAATTCTCTATAGATCCATCTGTCCAACGTTTCAGGCTCTCTGAACCTCTTCGCAGGCCTGTTCTTACAGCAGAGCCATCCATATATGCACGAGTCCTCCGTCCACAGGATAAGTTTTTGATCTTTGCATCTGATGGACTGTGGGAGCACCTGACAAATCAGGAAGCAGCCGAAATTGTGTATAATTATCCAAGAGCTGTATGTTGTTCGCTCTTTATCTTGCTAGTATTAATTTCATACCACGTCCTTTTTCTGGCAGCATTCCTCTGTTTTCTTTTGGTAGGGAATTGCAAGGAGGCTGGTCAGAGCAGCACTGCAGGAAGCTGCTCGGAAGAGAGAAATGAGGTACGTGGATCTAAAGAAAGTGGAAAAGGGAATCCGCCGCTTTTTCCATGATGACATAACAGTGGTCGTCATCTTCATAGATCACGAGTTATTGCTGGGTTCAGATGCTTCTGTGCCTGAATTATCCGTACGGGGTTTTATTGATGCAGCTGGACCCTCAAATTTTTCAGTATTGGACAATAATTGAATGCAAGCTCAATAGTCTAATGATAGTGTTCCTTACACCTGAATCTCAACCAGGTTTCATATTGCCCTCTATTGCGTTCTGTTGCATCAACTTTTATTCGCTTTATACACATCACTACAGTACTGCAGTTTTAAGTCCGTTTTTGTTATGTTCTATGTGCTGTATTGGTTTCAGTTCTCTAGGAAAATAATACAACAGAGCGCAATATCTATTGTCTTTTCTTCTTCTTGAAAGGTAATAAATACTTGCCTTCTTTTGTTGTTCTGATATCCTGGATATTGCTTCTTGGTTTTCTCTATGTATAAATCAAGATTTCATTGTGTTGGTTGTCGATAATGCATTAGGACTTGCAGCGGTGTATGTTGCCCAACCTTTTGTGATCTGTTGTGGGTATTTAATGTGATTAAGTCAATCCCCTTTCATAGCCAAGGCATTATATCGTATGGCCAAGAGAGGTCACATCATGCTAATGAATGCTAATCTCTATCATATCTTCATATTTAAGTGAAGCATGCTTCGATTTGTGTATTGGCAAATTTTTATTAAAAACTATGGCTAATTTCTCACAATGAATAAGGTTGCAACTAAAACGGAATGGACATTCTCTATAAATAAAAAATTTCTAGCAACCTACGTGATAAGTCTTGTCATTTCTCATCAAATCTACTAAGCTTTTTATCATTTCGAAAATATCCTTATTCTCCACTTTTAAAAAAGGATTTCTTGGGAGTTCCAAGATACGAAAAATTTTGCTTCACATCTTATATTGTTGTTGTGTTGGAATATTGACTTGAGCATTGGAGGATCATTGTTGGAACATCTTTTGGTCTTAACTTTTTATAGGCCTCGCCTCCTAGAGTTTTCTTGCATTACTAGTTTAGCATCTCAATGTTTGATAGATTTTAGCATCAATACAAAAAGAAAAGGCCTTCACCCATTTTTTGAGAGTGCAGTTCAAAGGCAAGCTAAAAATGCCATCTAAGAATGCTTCTCGTCCCATTGCCATCACCCATTTTTTGAGGAGTGCAGTTCAAAGGCAAGCTAAAAATGCCATCTAAGAATGCTTCTCGTCCCATTGCCACTTCCAAGCCAGCAAAAATCTAAGCCAACAATCTAGCTCAACCACCATCTATAGGAGCCTCTCCACCTTTATAGCCGATAAAGGTTAGTACGAAGCAATTCAATCTACTTTTTCGATAGGTTCAAAATCTAATGGCAGCCATTCAGGCAATCTAAGTATCCTTGCACCACTTCTGGTGGTGTAGCTTGCTCATATGTCATCCTGCAGCACCTCTCCCCATGATGTTGCTGGGTCCTACACTGCTCTTTTTTGTAGCACTGCAACTTTCTTTGGCACCATAGATGGTGCTACCACCATCGCCAACGGAATAATCATAGGCACCTCCTAGAGACCTAGAAAGGAGGTCCACTTGCCATGCTCGCCCTAGGAGTCCAAAACTAAGATGGCAATCTCAAAGCCCTTGCTTCAAGCATGGCTCCACTTTAGGCCAATAATCTCCTCGATGACTAGAGGCCCCACCATCTGAGACCCAAAAGTTGAGTGAAAGCTTTGGAAGCTTAACTAGTGGATTGAGGCGATTTGTAACCTGCCATTGATGGCATCTGATTGGTTCAACAATGACCTGCCCCTTGATGCTAAGATAGTGTGGGTGTCGCTTTACCAATATTTCAAAGTCCCTTGGCTGGAGAGCTATGATAGGACCTTTGATCCCATTGACTATTTAGAGAGTTTCAAGACGATGATGCTTTTTCATGAAACCCTCGATGCCATCCTTTGTTGAGCCTTCCCATCTACACTAAAGGGGGCAATTGTAGTATTTGGATCTGAAGCTGGGATCTGTTCACTCCTTCAAATAGCTGAGCTGATCCTTCGCCGACGATTTTATCAGTAGTCAGTAGTAATAAAGTAGCAAGGCTATCTCCGCCCCCTCAAATGAAAGGACGAAGAGTTGATCCGAGCCTTCATTAATCGCTTCAATATAGCTACTCTAGAAGTCCATAACTTGGATCAATCAGTCACCATCTCTACTTTGATTAGTGGATCGTAGATGAATGGACTTAAAAGGTCACTAATCAAGATTTATCCTTAGATTTTATCAATATGCTAGCCCAAGTAAAAAGTATGCCTTCATGAAAGAAGCTCTTGCCACTTCCTTTATAAAGGGTGGTGGAAAGGTACTAGCTGATTGGAAACACTTCTCAAAATGAAAGAAGATAATTTGACAATACTCTGGGTCCCCACCTTGGTGATGAAAAGGTGGAATCCCACAAAACCTCTAACTCTAGAGTCCCCATGAAGAAGATTGGCACGTGTCCCCATAAAGGAAGATCAACACCTACACTACTAAATGCATCAAGAATACACGTATTGATAGAGATCAAAGGGCGGTTCCTGGAAGCTAGGAAGTTGTGAGCACCTCCTACTTGGAAAAATGAAACAAATTCTACTTGCACCATAAAGACTATGGTCATGGTACAAAAGTATGTATCCAGCTTCGAGATAAGATTGAAGAGCTCATCAGGTATGGCCATCTTGACTGATTCATCTAATGAAGGGGGGAGCAAGGGAACTGATTGAAGTCGCCTCGACCAGCTCAATAGCTTTTGTAGGCCAAGCCCCAGGGCAAGGGTGACCCACCTCCATTAGGGATAGTCAACACCATTATTATGGTTTTTACTCGATCTCGTGAAGTAGTCAGACACCTAACTACTCATCAAAATGTTGACTACTTTATCACTAAAGAACGCTCCGACTATTGAATACAACCTTGAGTACCAAGAAGATGACCACACCAAGTAGCACGATCAGTCATGTTGAGTACTTAGTACCAACTTCTCTACTTTGAATATCTATATGAGACTAGCTATCTACCTTACTTGATAGATCTAGTTGGACTTGTCCATATACAACACCAGGCTCCACCAACTTGGAGTAGCCCATCTACTCAGACCACTAGCATGTTATCTCATGTACTTGAAGTTAGCAACATCTAAGTAGCTAGTAAGACTAACAACTTCCAGCTATTCTAGTTGGAGACTTTAACAGACAAACAATATTAAATTACTAACGGAATAGAGTTATCCCAACTTTCCAACATCCTTAACTCCCTAATGGAAAGCTGTTATACCTAACGCATTCAGTTATTCCATCATGGCATTCAGTTACTCCGAGTAACTCTACAAATAGATAAGAGGGGATCCTTGACCAGGTACACCACTGCCACCACTCCTAAGCATTTAGTCTTCTTTCTCTCATTTGCTCTTAGCTCTAGCTACTATAGCTCATCTCACTCATTCTATTGACTTGAGCATCAGAGGTCCCTCGGTGGAAACCTCAGTCTATGGACTATTCTTGTAGATCCTTGTAGCAGAGCACTCGAGAGCAGTTCTTCATCCTTATTGAATAAGACTAGAAGATTCTCAAGCACTGCTGGATTTCTATCAAGGAGTGATTTGCTGGTAATAGATTGATGTGCTAGGTAGGGGGAAAGTCAAGTAATTCCAATAACCCCGAAGTTTTAGAGATGATGAAGATGAAGATACAAGCACATTATGCCTCTGTCAGCTACATCGAACACTCTTCGCATTGTAGAGAGGCACCCACCTAGATGTTGGAGCCTCTTGCTTTGCCACCTCCACTGCTAGCTACCTAGCATGATGTTCTCATTGTCTTGGCACAGCGGTCCAAGCATTGATCGCAATAGTGTAGGGAATGTAGTAGTAGCAGCAAGCTGTGGTGAAGTAGCAACCTCCGGAGGACCTCATAGTTCCCACAATTGCTACGACACTTCCTATCCATCAATCCCTCTAGGGGAGGTCTTCCTAAGACTGATTTCTTGCCATTCATGATTTTGATCGCCATGTCAAGTGAGTTGCCAGTCCCCTTGGAGTAGGTCTCCTTACCGATCGGGTCAATATAAGTCACAATTTTCATCTCCATGATGACAAAACCCCCAGTGAGAAGAGTAGTGATTGGGGGGAGAGCAAAGGTGAGACAAATACCCCCTCTTCTCACATGAATCCTCCCAAAGGGATCCTCTGATGAGGCTATTCGATGTTTGGCCAAACAACACCTCGATGAATATGAGCATAGATTGGGTAAAATCAGTTGCCGACTTATAGACTTACAGGGAGGAAGTTAGGATCCAATCAACTTCAACACCTATCCATCTCTCTCTCGAAGAACCATGGAGGAACTGATTCTAAGTCGATTAAGATGCCCTGGATGAATCCTTATGATGGCATAATGGATCCACTAGAATACATGGAGAGCTACAAAGCTCTCATAATAATTTAAGGTGCTACTGATGCCTTATTCTATCTCACCTCCCAGCTACCCTTCACAAGATGGTCTAAATATGGTACTCTAGACTCGAGCTGAGAAGTATTCATTCCTTCGAATAGCTGGAAAGGCAGTTTATGGCATACTTAAATGCAAGTCGGAGAATGCCACAAGAGCTTGAGAGCCTTTTCTCCATCCAATAGCAAGATGAAGAATCTTTGAAGGATTGTGCGGCATGATTCAAAGCAGTCATGTTGGAAATCTACAACTTGGATGAGTTCGTAGCCATACTAGCCATGACAAAGGGACTCCACTCCTCTTGGTTCATCTGTTTGCTAGATAAGACTTATCTAAAATCTCATTAGAATTACTGGTACATACTCAGAAGTACATTTGTATAGAAGAAGCCACTGCTACTCAATGAGAGATGATGGAAAGCTGAAGAAGAAGAAAGTCCAAGAAGAGTCAATCAGCACTAAGACTGAGAAGTCCAACTCATCTCATTGACAAAGTCCAAAGCCAAAAAACTAGTTAGCAAATATAGTAAGCATACTCCTTTTCTTGCCCCTCATACTAATATTCTTATGAAAATTAAAGGGAAAGGATTTCTTTGGTGGCCTCCACTAAGAGCTCCATCGACTACTCGTGACAAGAATAACCACTATCTCTTCCATCGAGATCACAACCATGACAACGAGAATTGTATCGCTCTAAAGAATCAAATTGAAGATCTTATTCGGCATGGTTATCTTAAAAAATATGTTCACAGGAAAGGAACATGGCCTAGTATCCAAGACCTTGCAAAGTAGCAAATTCAAGCTGAAATTGATAATTGGCCAACAGAGAACCATTAGCATGATTTCTTGGGGGCAAAGCACTCTTTGAAGAGGCAGAAGAGGTCGGAAGAAGAATAAAATTTAATCTCCTTTCTAATAAGGATCTAATCGAGCTCCAAAATTTTCATGATGATGCTATTGTATTATTAATGATGATATCAAAATATAATGTAAAAAGAATTCTAGTTGATAGTGAAAGCTTAACTAATATTTTATTTTATGATATATTTATTTGGATGAATTTACCTGAAAGTCAGTTGAGATGGGTTTCTACATTCTTAGTCAAGCTTTTCTAGAGACTTAGTCAGGGTTGAAGGCAAAATTATTCTTCTTGTCACTACTAGAACTCTACCTCGATAAAGTACTAATTTCCTTATATTCACGGTTGTCTGACTACCCTCAATATACAATATTATTCTTGGTCATCTAGGGCTTAATTGGCTAGATACTGTTATCTCAACCAAATACCTTCTTATTTGGTTTCCAACAAAAAATGGAGTCAGTGAGATGAGTGGGGATCAACAATTAGCTTGATAGTTCTTCATGATGTCGACTAAGATGCAAAAAGCCAATGATATACCAATTACTAAGTAGTTAGACCAAAGGGAGCCCAAAAAGAGGGAAAAACCTATCGAGCAATTAATATCCTTTCTATTGAAGAATGACCCTTCCAAATGTATATAGATTGGAGCTCTTTTGCTCGAGAATGAGAAGAGCTAACTACTTGAGTTCCTCCACCAAAATGTGGATATTTTCTCTTCATCATCTTTTGATGTATCTTGAAGTCCTTTTGAAGTCATTACTCATAAACTAAATATTGATCCCAAGTTCAAGCCTGTTCGATAGAAAAAAAGCTTTGCTCTCAGAGGCAAAAGATCATTGATGAAGAAGCCAACAAGCTCTTAGTTGCTAGTTTTATATGAGAAGCCCACTATCCTGATTGGTTGGCTAATATAGTCATAGTTAAAAAGGCTAACAGAAAGTAGCAGATTTGTATTGGCTATATTGACCTTAATAAGAAATGTCTAAAGGAAAGTTTCTCACTTTCAAAGATTGATCAATTAGTGGATGCCACTTCTGAATACAAACTTCTTAACTTTGTGGATGCCTTTTTAGGCTACATTCAAATAAGGATGGCTCATGAAGATGAGAAGAACATTGCTTTTATCATCAAAAAAGATATTTATTATTATAAAATGATGCCTTTCGGACTTAAAAATGAAGGGGCCACCAATCAAAAATTAGTCAATAAAGTCTTCAAGGATCAAATTGATCAAAATATGGAAGTTTATGTTAAATAATATGCTTGTCAAAAGCTCCAAAGAAGTCGACTACATAAAGGATGTAGAAGAAACCTTCGATACCCTATATTAGTATTAAATGAAGCTGAATTTGATTAAGTGCACTTTTAGCATTACTATTGAAAAATTTTTCAAATTTTTAGTTATAAAGCGGGGCATTGAAGTAGATCCTGAGAAAATCTAAACTATTCTTGACATGTGACATCCAACTTCAAAGAAAGAAGTGCAAAAACGGACCAGGTGCATTACGACACTTAGTTTATCTTGAAATTGACTAAACATTGCCTATCTTTTTCCAAGATTTTGAATCAGACAAACATCTTCACTTGGATAGAAGAATACGAACAAGCCTTTGAGAAGCTGAAGAAGTTTCTTGGATCTTTGCCTTTACTCTCCAAAGTAGAAGTCAAAGAGATAATGTACTTGTACCTTGCCACATCTCCAGAAGTAGTCAGCTCCATGCTCATTGGTTGGACAACAAAGGAGTTCACAAGTACATTTACTACACTAGTTGAGTACTTCATGATATATAGACCAGGTACTCCAAACCTAAAAGAATTATTTATGCACTAATCATCTCTATACAACATCTCAGGCTATATTTCTAAGCCCACTTAATAGTTATCCTAATCATCTAGCCACTCAAAGCTATTTTGCAATAGCTAGATTCCTCTAAGAGAATGGCCAAATGGATAATTAAGCTCAGTGAGTTTGATATTTCTTACTGACCTAGGTCAACAAGAACCTAGGTCAGCAATGAAAGCCCAGTTCTTGCTGACCTCTTAGTTGAGTTTATTTGGTTGGACAATAAGCTTGAAAAGTAGCATGCTGAGCAAGATGAACCAGAGCTAGCTTGGATTCTTCATCTAGATGGAGTTTCAAATTTTCAAGGAAGAAGGGTAGGATTAATCCTCACAAACTTGAAAGGAGTTGTTGTCGAGTATGTACTTTGCTTTTAATTCAAGGCAACCAATAACCAAGCCAAATGTGAAGCTCAACTAGCTAGACTAAGGCTCGCTAAAGGGTTTAGAGTGAGAGGTTTTCATTGACTCCCAACTTATGACTGACCAAGTAACTAGAGAATTTGAAGCTTGGGATCCAACAATAGCAAAGTATCTTGATAAGATATAAAATTTTATATCAACTCTCACATACTTTGGCATCTTCCACATTCCTAGATGGAAGAATGCTCAGATAGATATACTCTCCTGATTGGCTACTTTAGGTAGCAACTTTCTCGGATGGATTTATATTGAGTACCTGGAAGTACCCAGCATCAATAAAATTGAGGAAGTTTAGCAAGTAAACGATGAGTTGAGTTGGATGGATCCTTTTATCAAGTTCTTGACTAAAGGTATCCTTCGTGATAAATCTCTATTAGAGATTTAAAAAATTTAAGTGGAAAGCTTCCTAATTCGTACTATTGGATGGACAACTTTATAAAAGATCTCTCATTCCTGCAACTCAAATGTCTATGACCAACTATTGCTCAAGTGACTTTTCCAAGAGGGGGATGAATTGAAAATTTAAAAAATTTTAAGTAATAATGTGCTCTTTGAAATCCCTTATGAGTGTTAAGTGCTGTGATAGGATAATTAAATGCAGAAGTATAATCAAACAAGAAAGGCACAACACAAATACAACAAATTATAGTGGTTCGGAGCAACCCATCTCCTATATCCACTATCCAAGATTATCACTTGGGATTTTACTATATCCTCCACTGGAATACAGTCGGATTGTTTTAACAGGCTCACAATATAAACCTTTATACTTTGGTTTTTGAATAAGGATCACCAAAGAAACCCATCTCCTATATCCACTTGGGATTTTCACTATATCTCCCACTGGAATACAGTCGGATTGTTTTAACATGCTCACAATCTAAACCTTTATACTTTGGTTTTTAAACAGGGATCACCAAAGAAACCCAACTTGGTTTTACCAGGATCACCAAGAACCCAACTTGGTTTTACACAGGATCACCAAGAACCCAACACTTGGTTTTAACATAGGCTAACCAAGAACCTATTTGGTTTTTAAATTGGGCTAACCAATAACCCAACAATTCAATAAAAGAATTGTAAAGAAAAGCAACAAAATGATAAATAGATTTTTATCGAATGGTTGCCGACGCAGCTCAAGAGAAGCCTAATTGATTGCACTTCAATTCACTTGGATGACTTCTTTTTAATCTTCAATAAATGCTTCAAGCTTTAGTTGATAGTTGATGAAGGCTTGAAGACTATCTTGAATGGTCTTGTAGTGCTGCTCTCTTGCTCTTAAGGTAGCTTAGATATTCAATATAGCATTAACTCATCATCTCTCTCTTTAAAGTAGTTCAAATCTCCCAAATATATAGTCTTGTATTCTTCTCAGATGATTTTAGTCATTGTAGACCATTGGGATGCGACATTTGACCATTGGAGCACTTTTTGGATTCAAATTCCAAGTTCTGGAACTAACCGTTATAAGTATGAAATCGACCTTCGAGTCGGCTTGGATCCTTAGAGTAGTTCTGGTTGAGTCGACTCTCTTCAATATAGTCGGCTCGCTTGCACAGTGTCTTGATTCCTCACTCTATAAGAGTCAGCTTGCCTTAATTCTAGTCGACTCGGATCCTCAGGCCTTCAAAAATGCAGTCTAGAAGAGTCGGCTCTTTCTTATTAGAGTCGGCTCGATTGGCTGTAGTTCTCAGATCTATTTTTCTGGACTCTGGAGGAGTCAGCTCGATTCTCTGAAGAGTTAGCTCGGGCTCCCTTTGGATCGGCTCGCTTGTCTGATTCAGGAAATGGTACTTTGGATGAGTCGGCTCGGGTCCCTTAGAGTCGGCTTGGATATCTACGTGCCAGAATCCTCATGCGTGCCATGTGCCAGAGTCGGCTCTTTTCTCTTCAAGTCGGCTCGGATGAGTTATTTAGTGAATTTTTAATTCTTCTCTAGAATTCATCTAGCAAGGTTTCAAGCTTTCAAGATATCTTCAAACTCTTCTTACAACACACTCAAAGTAATTTAAAGCTTGAAAACAAAACCTAGAAGTAACCCATTTGATTGATTTTTACTTAAGTTCTTCTTTGGGTTCTTCTTTACAAGATTCAATTACAATACAACTCAATACAAGAAATAGAAATATAGGAGTTGAGATTGAGCAAAGAGTTCATCCTACAAAAACTTGTAAAACACTTGAGTTGTTAGTAAAACAAATGCATGCATCAATGTTTGGTTATCAACAAAATCACTTAAGGGTCAATAATCTTTCCCTTTTTGATGATGACAAAATACTGGGCGTGAAAATTTTTTACAAATACATGTATGATTGTATTTAAGAGTAAGCATTTACATTATCAAAGCTAACTATATTTGCAAGTAAGTACTAGAGCTTTATGAAAAACTATATAGTATTGGTATTAGTGCTTTTGTATGTATCAGAGTATTGAAGTTTGTATGTTTCAAAGTGTTAGAACTTAGCACAAACACAAAGTATCAGAGCTCAAAATTATGAGTATTAGAGCTAATTCTTGAGCTAAAATTGTAAAGTAATCAGAGCAAGTTAAATTTTTGAAGCAATCAGAGCAAATTTAATTTTTGAAGCAATCAGAGCAAATTGCAAGTTTTGATCTAAAGCCATTCAATTTCAATAATTTACTCCGCTTTCTAATGATTTGAAAATTTTGAAATAATTTCATGCTTAGTCAAATATATTCTCCCCCTTTCTGTATATTCTCAAATAGTTATAGTATTTTTCATGCAATCTCAATGTTCTCTCCCTTTTTGTCAATAATCAAAAAGGATATTCAAATAAAGCTCAATTGTTATGATAGAATGAGAAAGTATATAAAATTTGTTTGAGATAATTTCACTTTCTCAAATCAACTTTGATATTCTAATTAAAATCATGAGATTAGCATTGTACAATTGAAGATGTGATAGCAAGACATTGCACAATCCATTTCAAACAGAAAATACGTCAACAAAAGTGCTTTCATTTCATTCAAAGTTTTCAATATAAGTTACAAGAAATTGAAAGCAGTACAATCAATCACTATCTAGCTTTGTAGTATTGGATGGCCTAAAGATGAGGAGCTGGCTTCCAAGGATGTGTAGTAGATATAGGTCCAGGTGTAGGTACAAGTCTAGGTGTAGGAGTGGCAAATGCTACAATGACTGTTGTTTTCGGTTGATTTAGTTGAAATTGAACTACTTCCATTGCTTCATGAAGCTTTTTCATCTCAATGTTTAAAGAACTAACTCAGCAGCTTGTGCATTTACAAAAGCTTCAGCAGACCCTCGCAATCTCCCAAATTCTGACCTTAAGATTTCAATACCCTTTGTGTAGTCTTCCTCCATCCTCTTTCCTTCTTCCAATGATTCCATTTTAAATCTTATTTCATTTAATTCTGTTCTGAATTCTTCTAAAGTTTGATTGACAGTTTTCATGATTGAATCAGAACCAGATGAGATAGTATCTATGATAGGCTGTAGATCAGGCTGAGATACAGATCCAGAGGTCTTAAGTATGTCAATCCTGCTGCACAGATCTCTGATCTCTTCTCCAAACTGATCCAATCTAGCATTCACTGATCAGCGAAACTCGCCAACATACTAGTCAGGGAACAAGTTAGTGTGTTAGTCAAAGTCCTCATCTACTGAGCCATAAAATCTTGGATCACTGAAGTACTAGTAAAGTGAGTAGATGGATCCTGAATTGATGGTGCCGGAGGAACATAAGTAGAATTTGGCAAAGGTGGAGATGTTGGTAGATTAATGTGCTCAGTCTCAATAACAGTAAACTTAGGTGTAGCTGGCTCAGAAGTATGCTCAGTAGAGGTCCCAAACTCGGCAATAGGTACATTAAATATGTGCTCTAAAGTGGGACAGTCTCCTCTGGTGCTGTAGGTCCTGCAGTGGAGATCTCCCTAGGAAGGTTTACACTGTCATCCTTAGAACTACTGCTGCTGCTGGAGGCTGCTATTGCTCTTCTTCTTCCATACTCCTTCACTACAGATATACCCCATTCTAAGTAGAGATTTGGAAGTGTATGTATCTGTGTGATGGAAGGGTTTATCATCTTCTCCTTCTAAACTGATCCTGGAGGCTTGAAACAATAAAGTTAGAACCATTCCATATGGTAAACAAGCTTTAACTTTTCTCACAACTTCTTTCATTTGCATGATCATGATGTAGGGTAGATTAAGTGCCTCCCCCTGAATGACATGTTCCATTAAGCTGAGGTCACATTCACTTATCCAATCAAATCTACTAGTCCTTGGAAGGAATATCCTACTAATGAAATTGTGGAGTAGTCTCATTTCTCATGAGAGTGTATTAGCCATTACAGTTCCTACTCCACATACATCTTCTCTCCCTAGCACAGATTTGAGAGTCTTCTCTCTGTCTTTCAGTACCAAGTGCTTGGACCCATTAGTAGGCATTTCTAACAAATTGCTCAATCTCTCTATCACAATAACCCGTTTTTCTTTAATAGTAGATTCAATGTGATGAGGTTCAAGTCTGAGATTCTTATAAAATGATCTCACTAGGGTAGGATAGGTGGATACATTCAAAGAACAGAAGTAACTCCACCCCAGCTCTTCTATGTAATCTCTAATTTTTAGCTTAATTTCCTCAAGAAACTTGAAAACAATTCTTCTACCACTAGTGATAGTCCAGTTAGACATTGACATTACCTATATTGGAGAATGAGTAGATGCCAATTGTTCAGTTTGTTCTTCTTCCCTCTCAACTGCTCGAGTCGGCTCCTCTTATCGACTTTTTATTCTTTTTTCTACTTCCACTAAGGGTGCAGCTCTTTTGGATCTCTTTCTCACTGCTGATTTTGATGCCATTGCAACACTTACAGGAAGAAATGTGGAATGGGAGCTTGAGGAAGAAGATTTCAGGGTTTTGCTAGAGGTTTTTGGTGGAGAGTTAGGGTTTAGAATGAGAATAGAGAGAGAAAAATTCAGAAAGGGCTTTTATGGCTTTATTAAAACACTACATGCCCGACATCCGAGTCGGCTTTAACAATCCTAAATTGCTTGAGTCGGCTCGACCAGAGAAAAAATAGAATCAACAGAGATTCGAGTCGGCTCGATTAGGGCCAAATTGCCCGAGTTGTCTCGAACAGAAACTTTCCACAAAAGTTGAAATGATTCAGAAATTGAAATTAATTCGATAATATTTCAAGGAAAGTTGTTCAAAGAACTTGAATTGATGTAGGAGGTTTTCTTGACAATTTTTTCTTAATTTTGAAGGAATTAGGTTAGAAAAATCTAGAAAGGATCACAAAGATCTAATTATCTTCTAAAACTTTCAAATCTATCCTGATTGAGTGGCTTAGTGAAAATGTTAGCTAGTTGGTTCTTAGTTGGGATAAATTCTAGTTCAATATCACCATTCAAAACATGATCTCTAATAAAATGGTGTCTAATTTCTATATGTTTAGTCCTTGAATGCTGAATTAGATTTTTTGTCAAATTTATAGTACTTGTGTTATTACATTTGATTGGAATTTTAGATTGTATAACACCAAAGTCTTCTAGTTATTGTTTAATCCATAACACTTGTGCATAATAATTTCCTGCAGCAACATACTCTGTCTCAGCAGTAGAAAGTGCTACCGAGTTTTGTTTCTTACAGTGCCATGAGATTATATTCAACCCTAGAAATTGGCATGTGCCGCTAGTGCTTTTTCTATCAATTCTACAACCAGCATAATCAGCATCCGAAAATCCAATTAAATTTAATGAAGAATGTTTTGAAAACCATAGAACATATTACTTGTACCTTTCAAATATCTGATAACTCTTTTAACAGCAAGCATATGTGATTCTTTAGGATTAGATTGGAATCTAGCACATACATATACGCTATACAAGATATCAGGTCTACTTGCAGTTAAATATAGCAAGGATCCGATCATACCTTTATAGAGATATTGGTCAATGTTGGATTAATTTTCATCTTTATCCAATCTGCAAGATGGGCTCATGGGTATGTTCATTTGTTTGCTTGACTCCATACCAAACTTTTTGATTATTTCTTTGGTGTACTTGGCTTTGTTGATGAAGATTCCTTCCTTTATTTGTTTTACTTGAAGTCCAAGAAAGTAGTTAAGTTTACCCATTAGGCTCATTTCAAATTCTCCTTGCATTAACTTAGCAAATTCTCTACAAAGAGCTTCATTAGTTGTACCAAATATAATATCATCAACATAAATCTGTACAACTAATAAATCATTATTTTTTTTCTTGATGAAAAGAGTTTTGTCAACATTTCCTCTTGAAAAATTATTTTCAATCAAGAAAGTGCTAAGTCTATCATACCAGGCTCTAGGTGCTTGTTTTAAACTATATAATGCTTTATTAAATTTAAACACATGATTTGGAAAAACATGATCTTAAAAATCTAGTGGTTGTTCTACAAAAACTTATTCATAAATAAAACCATTTTAAAATGCACTTTTCATATTTATTTGAAAAAGTTTGAAATTCATGTAGCAAGCAAATGCAAGAAGTAATTTAATGGCTTTTAGTCTTGCTACAAGTGCATATGTTTTATCAAAATCAATGCCTTCTTCTTGGTTATATCTCTTAGCCACTAATCTAGCTTTGTTTCTTACTTAATTTTTTTTGCTCATCTAACTTGTTTCTATAGACCCATTTGGTTTGTATGATTGGATGGTTTGAAGGTCTTTCAACTAAAGTCCATACCTTATTTTTTCCAAACTGGTTTAGTTCTTTATGCATGGCCATCATCCAGTTTGGATCATGTTCAGCTTCTTCTAAGGTATGAGATTCTATTTGTGATACAAAGACTAGGTAATCATGTGTATCTCTATGTGATGACCTAGTCCTAATGCCTTGTGAAGGATCACCAATAATTAATTCTCTTGGATGAGAAGTTACGTACCTCCATTTCCTTGGTAGATCAGCATGATCCTTACCATTTCTTCTCCTTCTTCGATTGGTCTTTCTTGTATGCTCTTATCTTTTATTTCTTTTTGAATTGTATCTGTATCATTATCTATACACTCTTTTTTCTTATAAGGTGAAGGGTTAGTTTAATCAAAAATAATATGCATGGATTCTTCTACAGTGAGAGTTCTTTTATTAATATAATGAATAACCAAGAAAAATTATTTCATCAGATTTAGCATCAAATTTTTCTTGATTATCTTTACCATTGTTAAGCACAAAGTATTTACAATCAAATACATGAAAATAATTAATATTGGATTTCTTTTCATTCCAAAGCTCATAAAGGGTTTTCTTCAAAATAGGATAGATCAAAATACCGTTCAAAATATAATAAGCAGTGTTCATCGCTTCTACCCAAAAGTATCTTGGAAGATTGCCTTCACATAATATTGTTCGGGCCATCTCTTTCAAAGTTCTATTTTTTCTCTCTACAACATCATTTTGCTGTGGTGTCCTAAGAGCGGAGAAGTTGTGATCAATGTCGTTTTCTGTGCAATAATCATCAAAAAATTGATTTTCAAATTCGGTGCTATGATCACTCCTTATTGAAACTATTGAAAGAATTTTCTGATTTGAAACCTTTTTGGAACATAAGCTTTTGGTATCACAAAAGTAGTAGCTAAAATTTCATTTGATGTTGAAGAGTTAAAACCGATTCCAGCTTTATTTCCAGAAATTCTGTTCTTTTAAAATCAACTCAAGCTTGTTTGAAGATAATGTAAGTTTTTCAATGAGTTGCTTGAGTTTTTCAACTTCCTTTTTCAAATCATTATTTTCAATAGTTAAAGCTTTGTTCTTGTCAAGACATGCATTATTTTCAGTTTTCAAAGCTTTAAAACTTTCAGAAAAGATATGTAAATTCTTTTGCAATATATTATTCTTTTCTGAAATTTCTTCCTTTAGTAAAGAATCATTGATATTCTTTACGGATCTAATATTTACTCTTATCTTTTTGAATTCAGATAATAAATCATGAAAAGCAAAATTCAATTCATCAAATGTAAAGTCTAATTGAGGTTCGGGAGAGTTACCTGGTCTTCGAGACCCATTAGACAATGATTAGCAGTTTTCATGGTCTCTTCCTCTTTAGCTGAGGTGGATTCTTTGCTATCGCTCCATGTAGCAACCATCATCTTCTCTTTCTTTTTCTTGAAAAATTTCTTTAATAAAGGACAGTCGGGATGAATGTGCCATAGTTTCTTACATTCATAGCATGTGGGCACTTGTTCCTTTTCCTTTTCTTTATCCTTGGAGTGTTCTCCTTGTTTATGAAATTTTCTGTAGTATCTTCCTTTCTTCTTTCCTATAAACCTTCTAAATCTCCTCATGACCATAGCAATGTCATCATCTTCTAGATCATCTTCATAAGAGGTGCAGTTATCTTCCTATTCCTCATTATGTCTTTTAGAATCAGATGCAGCCTTGAATGCAATAGTCTTCTTTTTCTTTTGATCATCATTAGTTCGGTGCTGCATAGCCAATTCGTGAGTGATGAGTGAACCCATTAATTCATCCAGAGATAAGGTGTTTAAATCTTTCGCTTCTTGGATGGCAGTCACTTTAGGGGTCCACTTATCCGGAAGTGATATGAAGATATTCTGTACTAAATCAGCATTTGAGTAAACATTGCCAAGACTTTTCAAACCATTAATAATATCTATAAATTGAGTAAACATGGCAGAGATAGTTTCAGTAGGTTCCATTTTAAACAATTTGTAACTATGTACAAGAAGATTTATTTTCGAAGTCTTCACTTGGGAAGTCCCTTTGTGGGTCACTTCAAGTTTGTCCTAAATTTCCCTTGCTGAACAGTAAGTAAAAATTCGATTAAACTCGTTAGCATCCAAAGCACAGTATAATAAATTCATTACTTTGGCATTTAATTCTCCCATCTTCATGTCGTGTTCATCTCAGTCCTCCTCAGGCTTTGGGACATCCATGCCATTAATTTTAATCATGGAAATATGTGGCCCTTTTAGAATGACCTTCCATAATTGAAAATTAACAGCTTGTATATAGATTTTCATTCTAGCTTTCTAGTAAGAATAATTAGTGCCAGTGAAAAGTGGAGGTCTATTAGTAGATTGGCCTTCGACCAAGGATGTAATCATGGGATGAGCCATCAATCTTTACTCTAAATGTATTCAGAGACACTGCTCTGATACCAATTGTTGCCTAGGTGGCTTTCCTAAGAGGGGGATGAATTGAGAATTTAAAAAATTTTAAGCAATAATGTGCTCTTTGAAATCCCTCATGAGTGTTTAGTGCGTGATAGGATAATTAAATGCAGAAGCATAATCAAACAAGAAAGGCATAACATAAATACAAGCAAATTATAGTGGTTCGGAGCAACCCAGCTCCCACATCCATTATCCAAGATTATCACTTGGGATTTCTACTATATCCCTCACTGAAATACAGTCGGATTGTTTTAACAGGCTCACAATCCAAACATTTATACTTTAGTTTTTAAACTGGGATCACCAAAGAAACCCAACTTGGTTTTACCAGGATCACAAAGAACCCAACCTGGTTTTAACACAAGATCACCAAGAACCCAACACTTGGTTTTTGTTGAACTTAGTGTGGTTCCACTGAGAGGAAGGGGTGAATCAGTGGATGAAAAATCTTCTTATCTTTCTTTTGGGAATAATCAAAAACACTTGATGGAGAAATATTATAGAGTAATAGAAGAATAACACCAATCAAACCAAACACACAGAGGATTGTTCACCCGGTTTGTCTTGATTCCCAATCAAGACTACATCCAGTTAGGGTACTCAATTGATGTACCCCTAATATATTCAACTTCAAGGTTTGCCAATTATGTTGGTCTTACATCCACATAACCCTCTAGGCTATGACCTGAGTACCTCCAGGATTTGATCAAGACAACTGCAAACACAGTATCACCCTCTACTCAAACAAAAGCAGATCAAAAGGAATAGACCCCTCTACTCAAACAAGAGTAGATCAACAGAGCAATGGTCCCACTATTTCAGGACACAAAGAAATCATAATTATAAAGACAGGAGTAGATATCACCAGGAAGATGCTGCAGCAGAAGAAGAACTGCTGAAATCTATCTATTTGGGGTTTCTCCACTGTGGCTGCAACGTCCGTTTCAGATTTATCCATAGCGGCAGCAATTTTTTTGTTTTTTGTTTTTCACAACCGCCACAACCTTTCGTCACAAGGTTTCTCCACGACCTCTCTCACCAAAAAATCTATTTTTTTTTCTTTCCTTTTTTTGTTGAAGAATCCACCTCATTCACATGTTGCCCAAAAACCAAATCCCTGTCCCGCTCAAACTCCTCTTCCACTTTTTCCAATTCAGCCAGTTCTGTCTCGTTGCATAGACCACTCTCATGATTTTGGCCATAACTTTCTTGTCCGAACTCCAAATCTAGAGAACTTAGGCTTATTAGAGAACTTAGGCTTGTTTTAAAGCTAAGACATAGGGCTACAACTTTTGTATTCACTACAAGACCCAATTCTTAACACATTGGACCCAGTTTTCATCGAAAGGGAGAAGATTGAATTCTAAAACAGTTCTGTCTCGTTGCATAGACCACTGTCACGATTTTGGCCATAACTTTCTTGTCCGAACTCCAAATCTAGAGAACTTAGGCTTGTTTTAAAGCTAAGACATAGGGATACAACTTTTGTATTCACTACAAGATTCAATTCTTAACACATTGGACCCAATTTTAATTGGAAGGGAGAAGATTGAATTCTGAAAATCTGGACAGAATTTTGCATTGATAGGCCTTTAATAAAACACTTCTTAATCATCTCTGTTGTAGTCACCCGACCTTAACCCCCTCTATGCTGGTTACTTTCTCCGGGACAGCAATAATCTCTATTAGTCTAAGCACACAGACTACTCATGTTGCCAACAAGCTCAATCAAACTCAACTTGGCACAACAATCTCCCCCTTTGAGATTGTTTGGCAACATCCATACACACATCAAATTCTCCCCCTTTGCCAACAAAATCAAAGTAGTCTAAAGAAGCCGTTCATCTCTGCAATGCACCTGTAACTTACTGCATCAAGATCTGAGAGTAGTGTACAACTACACAAGCATAGCTGCAGTGTTCAATGTACGACGGTCCCCTGGATCATGTCCGGTTAAAAGTGTACACAAACATTAACAACATGCAATTTAGATTGTACAACTCCACTGCTAACCATGTGTCTATGCTTCCCCTCACATGAAACACAGAAATAGAAGCTCGGTCAGAAACATGAAGTTTATCGACTTGTCAGTCCCTGGATAGTTTAGGGTCATTTTGGACCGAAGCAAGTTCAGGGATTAGGCTTCAGCAATTACTTCTCCCCCTGTCTCTTGGACATCTTGTAGAGTAGCCAAACTTTTTAGCCCCAACTTGGCATATAGATGGTTGAATTGCTCTTTTGGTAGAGATTTTGTGAACACATCTGCAACTTGATCACTTGTAGGCACATACTCTAATTTTATCTCTCCTCTGGCAACTTTGTCTTTCAAGAAGTGATACCTTAGCTCTATATGCTTCATTCTAGAGTGCTGCACTGGGTTCTTGGAAATGTTGATTGCACTAGAGTTATCACACAGAATCACTACTGGCTTTGGACTGTCAATACCAACATTCTTCAATAGCTCTACCATGTATAGAACCTGTGTACAACTAGATGTGGCCGCCACATATTCAGCTTCTACTGTGGATAGAGATATTGATTCTTGCTTTTTAGAATGCCATGACACTAGATTATCTCTCAAGTAGAAAGCTCCACCACTTGTGCTCTTTCTATCATCAATACAACCACCCCAATCTGCATCGGAATAAGTATATAATGTTGAAGAAGAATCTCTTTCGTAATACAACCTATGCTCTTCTGTGCCCTTCAAATTCTGAATATGCGCTTTACTGCTTGCAAGTGAGCCTCTCTAGGATCTGCTTGATATCGTGCTGCTAGGCAAACTGCATAAAGAATATCTGGTCGAGTGGCTATCAAGTAGAGTAGATTACCAATCATTGATCTATAAAGCTTCTGATCAACACAAGGTGAATTCTCCTCTTTGGATATCTTGCAACTTGTAGAAGTAGGCGTTCCCATAGGCTTGCAATCATCCATTTGAAACTTGTTCAACATATCTCTGGTGTACCTTGCTTGAGAAAAGAAAATGCCATCTATTAACTGCTTCAGCTGAAGACCCAAAAAGTATGATAGTTCACCAAGTATAGACATTTCAAACTCAGATTTCATCAATTCAGCAAACTGCATGCATAATACTTCAGATTTTGCAGCAAAGATAATGTCATCTACATAGACAATCACAAATATTTTCTGATGATCCTCTGATTTGACATATAGATTACTGTCAACTGTACTTTTGTAAAATTCACTGTCTATCAAAAATCTGTCCAAACGATAATACCATGCCCTAGGAGCCTGTTTCAACCCATATGGAGCTTTCTTTAGTCTACAAACATAAGTGGGGTCATCACCATACTGAAATCCCTCTGGCTGCTCCATGTAAACTTCTTCCTCTAGCTCACCATTCAAGAATGCATATTTCACATCCATCTGATAGATCTTGAAATTCATGTGTGCCATTAAAAATAGAAAAATATGAATAGCCTCAAGTCATGCCACTGGAGCAAATGTCTCATCAAAGTCAATGCCCTCCACTTGAGTGTATCCTTTGCATACCAATCTGGCTTTGTTTCTAATTATCTTACCATCCTCATCAAGTTTGTTTTTGAAGACCCATTTTGTACCAATGATGTTCTTTCCAATGGGTCTTGGGACCAGCTCCCATGTATCATTCTTTTCAATTTGGTCCAATTCCTCTTCCATAGCTTTTAGCCAAAATTTATCTTCTGTAGCTTCAGCGACAGATCTGGGTTCAATTAAGGACAATAGAGAATAAAGATTTGTGGCCACCATTCTTCTAGTTTGCACACCTTTGCCAACATCACCAATCACCAAACCTTCAGGATGATCCTTAGAGTACCTCATCTCATCACCATCATTATGAGAATCATTATTGGATTCTGGGACATCTTCAATCTCATTTTTAGATTCAGATATAATTTCTTCAGCACCGCTATGCACAGGTGAAGCTGGAACACCAGGAGTGAGCGATGTAGGTTTTTCTTCTACTTTCATATCATGACTCTCCATGATTTTATCAGTCCTCCTATTGTAACATTTGTAAGCTTTTGAATGTGAGGAATAATGGTGCGGGCACCAAACTCAGAAGAAGACTTCAGAGCTCCATCTGGATCTCTGATTAACCTTGCCCGAAGAATTAGGGTTTTTTGGCTTGTAATAAGGGTTGACTGGATCAACTCAATTTTAGCTTGAGTCTATATTACCTGCATTTTATTTTGTTGAGTCATGTTGACTCAGTAGTGGACTAGGGCTTCAACCTGGGGTGTTACATTTTCTCCCAAGGCCAAGCAAGTGGGCGCCACACTCCCAGCCACACTCCCAGCTATACGCCTGAGTCCAGGGGGCGCCACATCTACATCCAGCAGCCTTTGGTCCCCACACCACAGATAGCAGCTCCCTTCTCTCATGCGCCAGTTGAGGAGAAATCCACCAGGAGTCCACAAATCAAGGGAGCGGCCCAAGACTTTCCCAAAAGAACCAAACTATGAAAGGGAAGAAATTCTCTTGGAGAGAACTTCAAGGAGGCGCCCACTACCTGCCAGAAATACTCAAAACAAAGTTAGAAGGAGCCATAACTTGGGGAGAAAGAAAAGGAGGTATCCAAAAAAGGTTGAGCCATGGAAGGAAGGAGATTTCTCTTGAAAAAGCAAGGTTAGGAGGCGCCCTAATCATTCCAACTAAAGCCAGATATAAAAGGCAACAAATTTTCTCTTGGAGGGCAAGGTTAAGAGGCGCCCAAACACTTCCAGATAAGGCCAAGCATAGAAGGAAAAAAATATTTTCTTGGAGGTCAAGACAAGGAGGCGCCACCCACTTTCCTTTTTTAAGCTTCAATCAACTTTGGAATTAATTGGCCGGCCATATGAGTAGGGATTGATATCCTAATTTGAAGATCCCCTCCTTTAGTCCCACATGGGAAGATGTAAAACCCTACTCTCTTGTAATGGCCTATAAATTAAACCCCCATGTAAGTTTGAAAAGATCAGATGAATGAAACCAAACTTTTTAGTGAGCAAACTCTGTGTTTTCTCTCTTCCGCACTTGCATCCAGGTGTTGAGCTCCATGAGGGAGTAAATCCGGGTTCCCCAGGAACCTTGAGGAGGTGTGAGATCTCCAAAATCCAAACCCTAGGTTAGCCACTTCTACTCCAAAACCCTAGCCATCCACCATCCACTTCAATCCCCCAAACCCTAGCCTATTCCACCTCCCACGACCTCTTTCTCGAAGTCCAGGCCGACCACCAGCATCCAGCTACAGTCCGGATACTTCAGATCCAAAGCTCTTTCCAGAGGGAGTCGAATCAGCCTTCAAGAGAATCCGGATCTCAGCGACATCAGCCTTCAAGTTTTTCGAATTGGTAAATCCTTTCCCGAGTCTCTGAATCCATCACTTGTTTTTCTTCTTCCCAGATCTTGAGTCCAGGAGAAGCCGACCCAGCCACGAGACCAGTATTGGAGGATCCATTGCGAAGATAGCCGAATCTGAGGATCCAACAATCTGCCCGAGAGAGTTCTTCCACCCAAATTCTGTGAAGATCACTGTCTGGTTGGTAACCCATCTCTCCTCTCTATTTCTATCCTGTTGAAAGTTCAGAGCGAAACCCTAGGTCTGGGAGTTTCTCAATCCCCAGCGATCCGTTACTTCTGAACTACTCTGATAACCTAGTTTTTCTAAATTGTGCTTTCAATCCTTACCTAGTTTCCTTCAACTTAGTTTAACTTTACTTTGAGTCAAAGCCAATTTCTGAAATTAAAAAAAAAAAAAAAGAATTAATCTTAATTTTACTTCCGCATATGCTTTTTGTTCTTTGTTCTACATCATTTTTGGTATCAGAGCCCTGTCTAGGGTTTCTGTTTTGATTGCTTGTTTGAGTCTCTCTCTTTTTACTTTGTCTGCTCGAAGTAGACTCCCCAGGACATCCGGTCCTAGGAACGAAGCGAGGTGCAAACCTCCTCTTCCCATTCCATGGGATGTTCCTAGGGCGTGTAGGGGATCCGTTGGGTTATAACTTCGTAGCAGGAATTGTAAACGGGGAAGTGCTCTGTTTTCAGCCCGTAATTGCCCTGTTACAAGAATTATTTCTCACTACAGGTAACTCCAAATTCGGTGATTTTTGTTTTGCTGAAACCAGTATAATTGAAACTATTTTGCATAATTTTCCTGTGACTTATTGGTTTTCGTGGGATTTCTGAGAATTAAATTACTGCAAGTCTGTTTTTGTGTTCTGCAATCCAATTATTTTTGAGTGTTCATCTCTTAATTCATCTTAAGGGCATTTGAGCATCTAAGATAAGGGGAGGAGATGATAACCTCTCCTTAGCCCAAAACCATCACCCACTCATTCGAACCTAAGCCTTTAATCTAAAAATTGATTAGACCTAATTTGCCTTAGTGGGCTAGGGACATCAACAAGTCGGGTCAAGGCTAGTGTTGAGTCAGTTTGTCTGGTTACTCTGTGTGTGCTTTGTACTCAGTGTCTAGAACGGTAGTTCAGGGATTCCATCCCAAAGGGCTTGTGTGCTGGTCCGCCTACCTGGCCAATCTCTGATTGGTGTCTAGGATTGGCATTCAGGGACCTAACACTCCCCTTACACCTGCCTGGCTGAGTCCTGAGTTACTACAGGCTAGCTTGCCACTCTGATTGGGCATCTAGTTTGGGCTCTAGGTCTAGTTAGCCCGTAGTCGTTCAGTTGAGTCTCATTTTGTGTGTTTGCTTGCATCATGTCTACCCGGAATGGAGTGCCCTACCAACCTGGTCAAACCCAACCTGATTTAGAGGCCATGGTTAGAGCTCTTACTGAGAGTATGAACAAACTGAGTCAGGATGTGACTACCACTGTTGCCCAGTTTAAAGAACAAGTCCATGAGGATTTTGCCCAGCTTAGGGATCGAGTCCAAGTGCTAGAGAAACCTAGGCATCAGAACTGGACTCCTGACCCAGATTTTAATGTGCCTCAACCTCATCCACACCAAGAGCCTAGAAGACCTTTATACCGAGATCCTGAACCTAATCATAGGAGGCCTGACCCAGAACCTGAGGATAGAGATGATAGGTTCATTCGGAACATCAAGTTAGATGCACCCACTTTTGATGGTAGCTTAAATCCTAAGGTGTATTCTGATTGAGAGGGTGAGATGGATCAGTACTTTGAGTGGTATGCCATGTCTGAGGAGAGGAAATTCAAGTTTGCCAAGATAAAATTAATACGTCAAGCTAGGTTATACTGGGGGAACATTGAGCTGACCACTAGAAGATGAAATGTAGAGCCCATAACCACTTGGCAGGGTATGAAAGAGAAACTTAGAGACAAGTACCTACCCATTTCATACCAGCAAAATCTGTTAGACCAATGGCAGACTTTGAAACAAGGGAACCGATCTGTTTCAGACTACATAACCACCTTTGATGAATACCTAATGAGATGTGATGTGAGTGAAGCCTATGAGGTCACTTTGTCTAGATTTAGGGCTGGACTTAGGGAAGACATTAAGAGAGAGTTATTTCTGAGAGAGGTTACTGACCTAGACCAAGCCTATCAGATTGCACTGAACACTGAGAAGTTTCAGAGAGGACCCATGCCTTCTAGGGTTAGTGCCCCAATCCCAAGAAATGGACCTAGCCAGGTTACCCCTAACAAGCCTAATCAGGGTATTCCCACCCCTAGGCCCATGGACAAAGATAAGGCACCTGACACCCAGAGAACCCCTAGTATCATCTGTTTTAAGTGCCAGAAGCCCGGTCATATCTCCAACCAGTGCACAGCCATAGCTTGTTTTAAGTGCCATAAGGTAGGTCATGTTTCTAGCCAGTGCCCTCATAGATCCCTTTATATAGAAGAGGGAGGAGAAGAGAATTCCGAGCCTAATGAGGAGTTTGAAGAAGAAGTTTATGAGGCCGGAATGAATTTAGTTGATGAGTATGAAGGAGAGGAAGAATCCACAGAGTTTGACTAATTAGGGGTTGTGAGATGCATCCTATCCCAGACTAAAGTTCAGGAAGATTGGTGTAGGACTAACATCCTACAGACTTTCCTTAAACTAGGGGATAAGGTTTGTAAAATCATCATAGATAGTGGGATCTGTGTGAATGCCATTTCTACTAGCATTGTCAAAATGTTAGGCTTAACCCCAGTCTCCCACCCCAACCCCTATAAGGTTTCTTGGGTAGACTCTACCTCTATACCCATCCAGTCTAGATGTCAGGTCCAAATCCAAATGCAATCCTATCAAGAGAAGATTTGGTGTCATGTCTTGCCCATGGGGGTGAGCAGTATAATTCTTGGAAGACCTTGGTTGTATGATCATGATGCCACCCTCTTAGGAAAATCCAACACCTGTGTCTTTAGTTTCAATGGGAAGAAAATCACAATCCATTCAGTCCCTCCTAAGGACAAGGTAGCTAAAGGAACCAGTAAGGTCAGAGAAATGAAGACTGGAGTGAACCTAATTAGTGCCAAGGATCTAGAACAAGAAATTCATAGTGGTTCACCCATTTGGATGTTGACTGCTAAGGAACTTAGGACTCCTACACCCTCAGAGCCCCCTCAGGAAGTTAAGCCTTTATTAGAAGAATTTGAGGATGTTTTTCTCGAGGATCTGCCAGACCACCTTCCACCTCTTAGGGATATTTAGCATTCCATAGATTTAGTCCCAGGAGCTACTTTACCCAATTTGCCCCATTATAGGATGAATCCATCTGAGCATAAAGAACTGCAAAAGCAGGTTGGCGAATTGTTGAGGAAGGGGTTCATTAGAGAGAGTCTTAGCCCTTGTGCAGTCCCTGCACTTCTAACCCCGAAGAAGGATGGCACGTGGAGGATGTGTGTTGACAGTCGTGCCATCAATAAAATCACAATCAAGTATAGGTTCCCCATCCCTAGACTAGATGACATGCTTGATATGATGGCCGGTGCCATGGTTTTTTCTAAAATTGATCTCAAGAGCGGCTATCATCAGGTTAGGATTAGACCAGGGGATGAGTGGAAAACAGCCTTCAAAACTAAGGATGATCTCTTTGAATGGGTTGTTATGCCTTTTGGGTTGTCCAATGCTCCTAGTACTTTCATGAGGATTATGACCCAGGTACTTAGAGCTTTCATAGGGAAGTTTGTAGTGGTCTATTTTGATGACATCCTGATCTATAGTAAGACCCCTGCAGATCACCTAGGCCACCTTAGACAAGTCTGTCAAGTTTTGAGAAATGATAGTCTCTACGGTAATCTCAAAAAGTGTGAATTTATGACCAGTAGAATTATCTTTCTTGGATTTGTTGTAACCCCTGACGGTGTGGCTGCCGATCCTGAAAAGATTAGGTCCATAGTAGAATGGCCAGAGCCGACCAGTGTGCATGAATTTAGAAGTTTCCATGGCTTGGCTACCTTCTATAGGCGATTCATCAAGGGGTTTAGTACCGTAGTTGCTCCTATCACAGACTGCATTAGGAAGGGAGAATTTCAGTGGACCAAAGCAGCCCATAAAGCCTTCCTAGATCTTAAGGATAGGATGACCCAAGCACCCATTTTGAGACTTCCGGACTTTTCAAAGGTATTTGAGGTTGCCTGTGATGCTTCAGGAGTAGGTATAGGTGGAGTCCTAAGCCAAGAGAACTATCCCGTAGCATTCTTTAGTGAAAAACTTAATGATGCGAAGCTTAGGTATTCTACCTATGATAAGGAATTTTATGCGGTAGTGCAAGCTTTGCGTTACTGGAGACATTATTTGCTGCCGCAAGAATTTGTGCTGTTTTCGGACCATGAGGCTCTTAGATTCTTGAATTCTCAGAAGAAGCTTAACCCTAGGCATGCTAAGTGGGTAGAGTATATCCATTCCTATACTTTTGTTTTGAAGCATAAGGCTGGGTCTGAAAATAAGGTAGCTGATGTCCTTAGTCGTCGATCTTTGTTGTTGAATTCTGTTAGGGCTGAAGTCATAGGGTTTGAGCAAATCAAAGAGGAATATGAGTCGTGTCCGGATTTTAAGACTGTGTACCAGGATCTAACTCAAGGACCATCTAGTGAACATAAGGATTATTCCCTTTTAGATGGCTTTCTGTTCTTTAAGAATAGGCTTTGCATCCCTAGAACCTCTCTTAGGGAATTTTTGATTTGGGAAACTCATGCTGGAGGTTTAGCTGGCCATTTCGGAAAAGATAAGACCACCCTGGCTATTGAAGACCATTTTTTCTGGCCTAGTTTAAAAAGAGATGTAGCACACATTGTGGCTAGATGTCGAACCTGCGCTGTTGCCAAACAGCGAAAACAGAACACCGGCCTTTATACCCCACTCCCTGTCCCAGATCGTCCTTGGCAAGATGTGAGCATGGACTTTGTGTTAGGTTTGCCTAAGACCCAGAGGAGGCATGACTCCATCTGCGTTGTAGTAGACCGATTTTCCAAGATGGTCCATTTCTTGCCTTGTTCCCAAACATTTGATGCGTCTAAGGTAGCCACCCTGTTCTTTAATGAGATAGTGCGACTCCATGGCCTACCCAAGACCATTGTTTCAGATAGGGATGTTCGGTTCACCAGCTATTTCTGGAAAACCCTTTGGCATAAGTTAGGGACGAAACTTAAGTTTTCAACTACCTATCATCCCCAGACTGACGGCCAAACCGAAGTAGTGAACCGTAGTTTAGGCAATCTGCTAAGGTGTCTTGTTGGAGAAAACATTAGGAACTGGGATTTGTACTTACCTAGAGCTGAATTTGCATATAATGACTCGGTCAATAGGTCTACGGGTAAGAGTCCATTTGAAATTGTGCATGGTTACAAACCCCACACACCTCTTGACCTAGCTCCTTTACCAGTCCACACACGGGTCTCCGAGTCTGCCGAAGTTTTTGCACAGCATATAAAAGACTTGCATAAAGAAATTCAAGCCAAAATAAATTTAAGTAATGAAACTTATAAGAAATTGGCTGATTCTCAAAGGCGAGTCAAAACTTTTGACGAAGGAGACTATGTAATGATTAGGTTAAGGCCTGAACGGTTTCCTCCTGGAACCGTTAGAAAGTTACATGCGAGGGGAGCTGGACCATTTAGAGTGGTAAAGAGAGTAGGATCCAATGCCTATGTGCTCGAGTTACCTCCAGAACTAGGCATTAACTCCACTTTCAACATTACAGACCTAGTAGAGTATAGGGAGCCAGCTGTGATTCCTAGTGAGGCTTTTGAACCTAATCCTGCTCTTGAGAGTGAACCTGACCCTGTGTGTCCACCAACAAACTGGCCTGTGAGGAAAGAGCAGATTGAAAAGATCTTGGATGATCAGGTTATCTCTACTCGTAATCGAGGATACCAAAGATACCTGGTCCGCTGGCTAGGAAGGCCAGATTCTGATGACTCTTGGATCTCCCGAGAAGAATTACAAGAGTTGGACCCAGACCTCTTGGAGAGATACCAGAGCCAACTTGATCCATACTCGACAGGGTCGAGTTCCTCCCACCCTGGGAGAATTGGTGCGGGCACCAGACTCAGAAGAAGACTTCAGAGCTCCATCTGGATCTCTGATTAACCTTGCCCGAAGAATTAGGGTTTTTTGGCTTGTAATAAGGGTTGACTGGATCAACTCAATTTTAGCTTGAGTCTATATTACCTGCATTTTATTTTGTTGAGTCTTGTTGACTCAGTAGTGGACTAGGGCTTCAACCTGGGGTGTTACATTTTCTCCCAAGGCCAAGCAAGTGGGCGCCACACTCCCAGCCACACTCCCAGCCATACGCCTGAGTCCAGGGGGTGCCACATCTACATCCAGCAGCCTTTGGTCCCCACACCACAGATAACAGCTCCCTTCTCTCATGCGCCAGTTGAGGAGAAATCTACCAGGAGCCCACAAATCAAGGGAGCGGCCCAAGACTTTCCCAAAAGAACCAAACTATGAAAGGGAAGAAATTCTCTTGGAGAGAACTTCAAGGAGGCGCCCACTACCTGCCAGAAATACTCAAAACAAAGTTAGAAGGAGCCATAACTTGGGGAGAAGGAAAAGGAGGTATCCAAAAAGGGTTGAGCCATGGAAGGAAGGAGATTTCTCTTGAAAAAGCAAGGTTAGGAGGCGCCCTAATCATTCCAACTAAAGCCAGATATAAAAGGCAACAAATTTTCTCTTGGAGGGCAAGGTTAAGAGGCGCCCAAACACTTCCAGATAAGGCCAAGCATAGAAGGAAAAAAATATTTTCTTGGAGGTCAAGACAAGGAGGCGCCACCCACTTTCCTTTTTGAAGCTTCAATCAACTTTGGAATTAATTGGCCGGCCATATGAGTAGGGATTGATATCCTAATTTGAAGATCCCCTCCTTTAGTCCCACATGGGAAGATGTAAAACCCTACTCTCTTGTAATGGCCTATAAATTAAACCCCCATGTAAGTTTGAAAAGATCAGATGAATGAAACCAAATTTTTTAGTGAGCAAACTCTGTGTTTTCTCTCTTCCGCACTTGCATCCAGGTGTTGAGCTCCGTGAGGGAGTAAATCCGGATTCCCCAGGAACCTTGAGGAGGTGTGAGATCTCCAACACCCAAACCCTAGGTTAGCCACTTCTACTCCAAAACCCTAGCCGTCCACCATCCACTTCAATCCCCCAAACCCTAGCCTATTCCACCTCCCACGGCCTCTTTCTCCAAGTCCAGGCCGACCACCAGCATCCAGCTACAGTCCGGATACTTCAGATCCAAAGCTCTTTCCAGAGGGAGTCGAATCAGCCTTCAAGAGAATCCGGATCTCAGCAACATCAGCGTTCAAGTTTTTCGAATTGTTAAATCCTTTCCCGAGTCTCTGAATCCATCACTTGTTTTTCTTCTTCCCAGATCTTGAGTCCAGGAGAAGCCGACCTAGCCACGAGACCAGTATTGGAGGATCCATTACGAAGATAGCCGAATCTGAGGATCCAACAATCTGCCCGAGAGAGTTCTTCCACCCAAATTTTGTGAAGATCACTGTCTGGTTGGTAACCCATCTCTCCTCTCTATTTCTGTCCTGTTGAAAGTTCAGAGCGAAACCCTAGGTCTGGGAGTTTCTCAACCCCCAGCGATCCGTTACTTCTGAACTACTCTGATAACCTAGTTTTTCTAAATTGTGCTTTCAATCCTTACCTAGTTTTCTTCAACTTAGTTTAACTTTACTTTGAGTCAAAGCCAATTTCTGAAATATATATATAAAAAAAAAAGAATTAATCTTAATTTTACTTCCGCATATGCTTTTTGTTCTTTGTTCTGCATCAAATAACCCAAAAACATACCTTCATCACTTCTATCATCAAACTTGCCCAGATTGGTACCTTTTCTTAGAATCCAACATTTTGACCCAAAAATTCTGAAGTAATCAACATTTGGTTTCTTGCCAAAAATAAGTTCATATGGAGTTTTGGATTCATGAGGATGAAGAAGACATCTGTTCATCACATGAACAGCAGTATGCACAGCAAATGGCCAAAATCTTTCAGATACCTTCCCTTTAGTAAGCATTATTCTAACCATTTCTTGAATTGTTCTATTTTTCTTCTCGGCAACCCCATTCTGTTGTGGAGTGTGAGGTGCAGTAAGTTGCCTTCGGATACCATGCTTCATGCAATAACAAGTCATCTCATCAGAAGTAAACTCACCTCCTCTATTAGTCCTGATGGATTTGATTCTTCTACTCATTGCATTCTCTATCATCTCTTTGAATGCCACAAAATGCTTGAAAGCTTCATCTTTCTTTCTCAACAACGCAATCCAAGTCATTCTAGAGTAGTCATACACCATCACCATAAAATATCTTTCACCATTGAAGCCATTATTTCGAGTAGGACCACAAAGATCAAGATGAAGAATATCTAGTGGCCTTCTAGTGTTGTGCTCCATCTCACTGTATCTTGATCTAGTTTGCTTCCCCTTCTGGCATGCTTCATAAATATGATTTCTTGGCTTCTTGATGCTTGGTAAGTTTCTTACTGCATTCTTCCTTAAGAGTTTTGCCAGGTTTTCAAAACCAATGTGTCCCAGCCTCTTATGCCATAGCCAATCTTGCTCTTCATTCACATGCATACATTGATTTGAAGATAATTCAGCAAGAGTGTAAAGATTTTCCAAGGTTCTGGAACCTCCTGCAACTAGCTTCTCTTTGCATATTTCTCGAATCTCTACACCATCCTTCTTGAAAATCACAGTGTGACTTATGTCATAGATTTGACTAACACTGAGAAGACTATGCCTGAGACCTTTCACATATAGGACGTTCTGAATTCTACCTGCACCTGCACTCACATTGCCTTTTCCAACTATAGCAGCATTTTCATTATTCCCAAACTTCACAGTTCCACCATCATAAGATACTAATTCTAAAAATAGAGATTTATCACCTGACATGTGACTTGAGCATCCACTGTCAAGTATCCAAACTTCAGCCCCTTTCTGTGCTTTCAGAGCGGTTTGCACAACTAGAGAGTCTTGTACTTTCTCTTTACCTTTGGCAATCCATCGCAATTTTTCCTCACTAGTTTCAGATTTTGAGGATGATTCATCTGAAACTTTCTTATTGTCAGATACCTCCTTACTTGCTATTCTTTGAGCTTGAGGATGATAGATCTTCTTCTTCTTGCTTTGCTCATTTTGCTTGTATGCTTTCAGATTTTCAAAATGTCCTTGCAAAGCTTTGAGGATGACAAAATTTAAATTGTTGCTTCTATAATTTCTTGCCAAGTGACCCAGTTGACCATAATTATAGCATGAGAAAGCACCTTGGTTTTGAGCATATTTCACAGGAGGAGGAACAACAGCATATTTTTTATGACAATTTGCAGAGATATGCCCTAGTTCACCACAAGTATAGCATTCTTTCATATAAGATAACTCTTCAAACGAATTAGAAAGTTTTACCTTGGGTGGATAGATGGCCGCCAAGAACTTGCAAGTTGAGATCCGATGTCCATAAAGGTTACAATGAAAGTAATGACCTGGAAAGAAATTATTTGAATTTGTATAAGAGAAACCCGATCTTCTAGGAAGCTTAGATGCACTTTCAGGCCTCATATGTTTCTTCTTAAGGATTTCTGGTTCTTTAAAGATTGTTGAACTGATAGGAAACACAAAGACTTCCTTCACAATTTGAGAATAGAATTAGATGGAAATATAGACCTCGAAGAGGAATCTTTCTCTCCTTTATAACCAAGGCCGAATTTCACATGTGTGGGCCTCTATGAACTAATCATTTCGTCTAATTTCCTGGAGGAGATATTCTGCACTTTAGCACATTCCAACTCACAATGAGAATCCTTTTCACTAACGAATTGAGAAAGCTTGCCCTCAAGTTCTTCAAGTTTGACATGCATCTGAGCAATCATTTCATTTGCTTCCCTTAATTTTTTCTGTGCCTCTTCCTTCTCTTGCCTTTCTTCATCAAAGCGACTGGACAAATAATTATATTCCTCTAACAAATCAACTTCAATTTTTGGCACCTCTTCTTCTTTCTCTTCAGATGAATTTTGAGCCACATGAAAAGAAAAATTCCTTTGGAATTATCATGAATAGAGACTTGCTCTCTATCGGATTTATCACATGAGTCATCTTCTAGTTCCTCGGTCATGAAACTTCTCCCTTTTGTCTATCCTCTGAAGTTCTTTGTCACTTTCGTAGTAGTCTCCCCCTCATTCATTGCCTTCATTGGGCAATTTTTGGCCATATGCCCAATTCTTCCACAATCAAAGCATTTGAAGGGTAATTTGCCTTTGTACTTTCCTTTGCCTCTTGAAAGCTTTCTCACAAAGTTCCCCTCATCTTCATCAAGATCATCACTATTCTCGTTGATTTGCACTTTGCTTTTAAAAGAAGCCTGAATATCTGGATTCTTGCCTTTGTCTGCTCTCATCTCATATGCAGTGAGAGACCCATGCAGTTCATCCCATGTGAGAGTGTTTAGATCTTTTGCCTCCTCAATAGCAGACACTTTAGACTCATATTTGGAGGTTAATGTCCTAAGCACTTTCTTGATCACAATAGAGATATCCATCTTCTCATCTAGACCTCGAATAGAAAGAACTACATTGTTCACCCGTTCCAAGTATTCACTAACAATCTCATCATCATTCATGTGAAGTAATTCAAACTGAGCCCTGTAGATTTGTAACTTGGCTTCCTTGATCTTTGCATCTCCCTTATGCATACTCTATAGCCTATCCCATACCTCCTTAGTAGATTTGCAGTCAATAACTTTTGACATCTCAGAATTTGTTAGTGCTGACAACAATGCATTATGAGCTTTGGGATTCATATCAGCATGCTTCTTCTCTGATGGATCAACAATAGAGCCCTCTGTAACTGTATAGCCTTGCTTGACTGATTCCCAGACTTCATTGCCTAATGACTTTAAGAAATAGCACGTTCGAACTTTCTAGAAAGAATAATCCTTGCCATTGAAAGCAGGTACCCTATTGGATAGATTTCCTTCTGATGCCATGAAGATCACACACTAACTCTCCAATTGATTAGATTGCACTATGAGAGCCCTCGCTCTGATACCAATTGTTGAACTTAGTGTGGTTCCACTAAGAGGAAGGGGTGAATCAGTGGATGAAAAATCTTCTTATCTTTCTTTTGGGAATAATCAAAAACACTTGATGGAGAAATATTATAGAGTAATAGAAGAATAACACCAATCAAACCAAACACACAGAGGATTGTTCACCCGGTTTGTCTTGATTCCCAATCAAGACTACATCCAGTTAGGGTACTCAATTGATGTACCCCTAATACATTCAACTTCAAGGTTTGCCAATTATGTTGGTCTTACATCCACATAACCCTCTAGGCTATGACCTGAGTACCTCCAGGATTTAATCAAGACAACTGCAAACACAGTATCACCCTCTGCTCAAACAAAAGCATATCAAAAGGAATAGACCCCTCTACTCAAACAAGAGTAGATCAACAGAGCAATGGTCCCACTATTTCAGGACACAAAGAAATCACAATTATAAAGACAGGAGTAGATATCACCAGGAAGATGCTGCAGCAGAAGAAGAACTACTGAAATATATCCGTTTGGGGCTTCTCCACCGTGGCTGCAACATCCGTTTCAGATTTCTCCACAGTGGCAGCAATTTTTTTGTTTTTAGTTTTTCACAGCCGCCACAACCTTCGTCACAAGGTTTCTCCACAGCCTCTCTCACCAAAAATCTGTTTTTTTTTTTCTTTCCTTCTTTTGTTGAAGAATCCACCTCATTCACGTGTTGCCCAAAAACCAAATCCCTGTCCTGCTCAAACTCCTCTTCCACTTTTTCTGGTTCAACCAGTTCTGTCTCGTTGCATAGACTACTGTCATGATTTAGGCCATAACTTTCTTGTCCGAACTCCAAATCTAGAGAACTTAGGCTTGTTTTAAAGCTAATACATAGGGCTACAACTTTTGTATTCATTACAAGACCCAATTCTTAACACATTGGACCCAGTTTTAATTGGAAGGGAGAAGATTGAATTCTGAAATAGTTCTATCTCGTTGCATAGACCACTGTCACAATTTTGGCCATAACTCTTTTGTCCTAACTCCAAATCTAGAGAACTTAGGCTTGTTTTAAAGCTAAGACATAGGGATACAACTTTTTTATTCACTACAAGACCCAATTCTTAACACATTGGACCCAGTTTTAATTGGAAGGGAGAAGATTGAATTCTAAAAATCTGGACAGAATTTTGCATCGATCGGCCTTTAATAAAACACTTCTTAATCATCTCTGTTATAGTCACCTGACCTTAACCCCCTCTATGCTGGTTACTTTCTCCGGGGCAGCAATAATCTCTATCATGTCTAAGCACACAGACTACTCATGTTGCCAACAAGCTCAATCAAACTCAACTTGGCACAACAGTTTTAACACAGGCTAACCAAGAACCTATTTGGTTTTTAAATCGAGCTCACCAATAACCTAACAATTCAATTAAAGAATTATAAAGAAAAGCAACAAAATGACAAACAGATTTTTGTTGAATGGTTATCGATGCAGCTCAAAAGAAGCCCAATTGATTGCACTTCAATGTACTTGGATGGCTTCTTTTCAATCTTCAATAAATACTTCAAGCTTTAGTTGATTGTTGGTGAAGGCTTGAAGACTATCTTGAATGGTCTTGCAGTGCTCTCTTACTCTTAAGGTAGCTTGGATATTCAATATAGCATTATTTCATCATCTCTCTCTTTAAAGTAGTTTAAACACCTCAAATATATAGTCATGTACTCTTCTCAGATGATTTTAGTCATTGTAGACTGTTGGGATGTGACATTTGACCATTGGAGCACTTTTTGGATTCAAATTCCAAGGTCTGGAACTAGCCATTATAAGTCTAAAATTGACCTTCGAGTCGGCTCGGATTACTCGAGTCAGCTAGGATTACTCGAGTCGGCTCGGATCTTCAAAGTAGTTCTGGTTGAGTCAACTCTTTTCAATCTAGATGGCTCGCTTGCACAGTGTCCTGATTTCTCACTCTGTAAGAGTCGGCTCGCCTTAATCTAGTTGACTCGGATCCTCAGGCCTTCAAAAATATAGTCTGGAAGAGTCGGCTCTTTCTCATTAGAGTCAGCTCGATTGGCTATAGTTCTTAGATCTCTTTTTCTGGACTCTGGAGGAGTCGGCTCGATTCTCTGAAGAGTCGGCTTGGATGTCTGATAATATGATAGAGTCGGCTCAGACTCCCTTTGGGTCAGATCGCCTGTCTGATTCAGAAAATTATACTCTGGACGAGTCAGCTTGGGTCCCTTAGAGTCGGCTCGGATATCTTTGTACCAGAATTCTCATGCATGCCATGTGCTAGAGTCGGCTCTCTTCTCTTTGAGTCGGCTCGGATGAGTTCTTTAGTGAATTTTCAATTCTTCTCCAAAATTCATCCAGTAAGGTTTCAAACTTTCAAGATATCTTCAAACTCTTCTTACAATTCACTCAAAGTAATTTAAAGCTTGAAAAAAAACCTAGAAGTAACCCATTTGATTGATTTTTACTTAAGTTCTTCTTTACAAGATTCAATTACAATACAACTCAACACAAGAAATAGAAATGTAGGAGTTGAGATTGAGAAAAGTGTTCATCTTACAAAAACTTGTAAAACACTTGAAGAGCAAAGAGTTCATCCTACAAAAACTTGTAAAATACTTGAAGAGTTGTTAGTAAAACAAATGCATGCACCAATGTTTGGTTATCATCAAAATCACTTATGGGGTCAACACCAACTGAAGACAACTATGTGCTTTGGAAGATTCATGAAGGAATTGTAGGAATCATCTAGAGGCTGGTCCTTGGCCTATAAAGCCTTAAGGTAGGAATAGTATTATCCTACCATATAAGAGGATGCCATGGAACTTATTCGAAAGTACAACTAGCACTAATGCTACACCAACATTCAATGGCAACCTACTACCTAATTGGCTCAACTCCTGGTCCTTTGCCCAATGGAGAATGGACACACTCAGTCCATTTCCCTCAGCAATAGGTCAGCAAAAGTTTCTTATAGTCATTATTGACTATTTTACCAAATAGATTGAGATTGAATCCTTGGTGCACATCATAGAGAGTAAGTTCAAGAACTTCTTTTGGAAGTCCATCATCTATCGATTTGGACTCCTACATATCATCACTAATAGTGGCTGACAGTTCGACAATCAAACATTCTAGAAATTTAGTACTAATCATCATATTCAGCATCGATTTACATCTATTAGGCATCCCAATCAAATGGGAAAGTAGAAGTTATGAATCATACCATTTTACAAAGACTTAAGACCAAGTTGGATGAAGCTAAGGGTAAATGGGCTGACGAGTTACTGGGAGTATTGTGGGCATACCACCCAACTCCTCAAACATCAACCAATGAAACTCCATTCAATCTAGCTTTTGGCACTAAAGTAGTGATCTCAATCAAGATCGGACTTTCAACTATGTGGATCGAGCACCTCGATGAGTTAAGTAATTTGACCTGACTTCAAGCCATTCTTAACTTATTAGAGGAAACTCAGAACTAGGCTCGTCTGCGAATGGTAGCATATTAGTAACAAGTTGCCCAGTACTACAACTCCATGTGAAGTTAAAAGCTTTTCACCTAAGGGACCTGTCCTATGCTGGGCAAAAGTTTCAAGATGATGGAGCAAGGGAAGCTCTCATTGAATTGGGAAAGACCTTACTGAGTAACTAAGGCCCTTCAGTAAGGAGCTTACAAGCTTGAAGACCTAGATGGAACACTAATTCCCTAAACTTGGAATGCCAAAAATCTCTGATTGTATTACCAATGATGTAATGATTATTATGGTAATATAATTAAAGATGTTCTATGACAAAATTCTTATAGGTCTTATCTTGGTTATAACTCTCTACTCAGTGCATTGAGCACCAGGTACAGCAGATCCACCACTCAGTGATCCATCACCTAACTCGGGTTTTCAAATCCCTCGATTACTTAACAACCAGCCACTTGACGATCCATCACCCAATCGGGTTTTTGAATCCCTCAATCATATGACTACTAGCTACTTGGTGATCCATCACCTAACTCGGGTTTCTAAACCACTTAGTTTCTTGACAACTAGTCACTCTATGATCTTCACCCAACTCAGGTTTTCAAACCCCTCAATTATCTAACTACTTGCTACTTGGCAATCCATCACCGAACTTGGGTTTCCAAACCCCTCAGCCATCTAACTACTAGCTACTCGATGATCTATCACCCAACTTGGATTTGCAAAATCCTTAGCCGTCTAACTACTGGCCACTTGGCGAAATATTACCAAATTCAGAGTTTTCTAATCCTACTCTTAATCAGAGATGGATTACTTATTTCGTTGAAGCTATTCTACTGACTAATATAGTTGGCCAGATCTTATTCAAGAATGAATACATTCATTCAAGATAGAGAATAATTAAAAGAAAGATTACTTTTCATTATTTGGAAAGATTCTTACAAAGTTGGATCAGGTTTGAGAAGTCTTTTATAATAATCATATCAAATTTAAAGAAGCAAAAAGAAATTACAAATATCTACTTCATCGCTGATAACTTTCCAACTCTAAGACTTGTTCCTCATAGCTGAATGCTTTGCCCTGCTCATCAAGTTTGAAGTTGATTTGCCAAGAGTGAGCTTGATGCCAAGTATCCAATGTGAACAATCAGGAAGGCCAATTTGTCCATGAAGGATTTTTGAAGAGAATATTTCATCAAGAACTATAAGCCAAGCAACAGTTCTAGGAAGAACTATCTCTATGGACACCTTTGGTGCCCATTCTTTCTATCTTTAAGAACACCTTCGCCTCTTCTTCTAGCCTTTTTTGTGCCATTAGTCTCATCTCTATCAGATTCCATGTCCTCTCCAAATGCTCCAGTGACTGGCATCAGATGTTTTTCCGGTTAAGGGTCACCAGAGCTTAGTTTTGCCTAAAAGCATCCACTTGGAAAGAGATTTTAGTAGAAATAGCTAATGATGGGTTCCTATTTATACCCAACTCAACCTATCAAATGCTAGCATGTGGCCCTACCAAAATGGCTGAATGGGATGGCTACTTGGAAATTTAACTCCATTACTTCTATCTTCATGGTTTACACTAGCGGTTAAAGGTTAAACCTTATCCACCACATGGTACACTCTAATTGGACAAAGGTGACTGCCATCAAAGAAATAAATGCACTATATTTTCAAAATCCACTTCCCAACATGGCATCAAATACAAGGGGGATAATCAAAGTAACCTAGTCAGCATGCAAGGTGATTAACTTTCTCTAGTCAGGCTTCGAAAGATTACTAGTTCTCAACAACCAAAAGGAAATATATTAAGTAATTTGGAGGTGGTCTGACATCTTTTCTTGACTAAGGGACTTTAACACATTTTGTTGGAAGATAGTGGTGTTGGAAACTCCATTCTCAAGTTGCATATCTAATTGGTGAACCACCTATCTGACTGAGTTACCATGAGTTAAGTATCAGCCTACCCAACATTCCCGACTACTTTACCTAGAATATTCTAGCATTTATCAATTACCAAGTCAGTTGTTGGGAGGAAATATGTTTGGGCGAGAGATGTGAGGCCCAAACCATCAAATATGGCCCACCAGCCCAACTGAAGAATATAAAGCCCAAAAGTGAATCAGCCGAGATAGAAGGCCCAATTACATGCACTGTCTGACCACTCATTGGATTGGTAGGATTCATCATTTGGGGTCCATTCTTTGATGCCAACACCAAGCAGCTTAACAAGTTGATTATGTGGCTTAACAGGCACTATTAATTGAGTATACCCAATATGCACTCACCGACCATGCATTGGATTAGGCCCTTAAGTGAAGGCAAAGTTTCTATGCCATTGGGCAATTCTGGTGTTAATGCATCTCATCGGATATGGTTTCTGATCATAGAGTCACTGACCGGAATAATTAGTGCAAAATAGCTCAACCTCCTTTTCATGCAAGTCTAGAACTTGGTGGTAGCCATAAGGCTATCCAAGACACTCTTGTGACATCTCCTATGACTTAGCCTCTAGCAATGATGCTACCTGCAACTTTTTGATCCAAGGTGCAACTAGCTCCTACATTAGCTCCTGCAACACCCTATCCTTGTCTGGCAATCAAAGTAGTACCTCCACTATGGGAGCAATCATAAGTTCTTCTTAGGGACTTGGAAAGAACTACTTACCTTTGTCACCCTAAGAGCTAAGAGCTAAGGAGGCAACACTCTCGGAGCTCCTACTCAGAACATGATTCTACTCTGGGCCAATAATCCCCTCAATGATCAAAGACCCCAGTCATTCAGGACCCTAAAGTTGAGTGGAAACTCATGGAGTTAGATTGATGGATCAGGGCTATTGCTTAGACTGACAATCTAAGAGGGATGATGAATTGGATTTTCAAAAATTAAGGTAGATATGTGCTTTTAAAAAATTTGTCCAAAGTATACACCACATGTAGTGTGATATGCAAAAGCTAAATGAATAATAGAGAAAGAAAGAGACAATCATGAAAACACACCAAATTTATAGTAGTTCGGAGCAATTCCAGCTCCTATGTCCACTCCCTAAGGTTCACTTGGGATTTCACTATATTCTTGCAAGATCGATGAATGGGCATGAGATTGTCAAAAATGAAACTTCCAATGCTCCTGACACCTCTTTTTTTGCTCAACCCTCTGGGGCTCCCATTGTTGAATTTGATGAAGCAGGTCCCAGGAGAGCTGGTTTATTTTCTTCCAAGTACACACTAAAATCCAACTACTCTTAGTGCTTTTAGAGAGTAGGTAGGAAGGAGTTATGCTTCTCACTTTTTGCAATGATTAGTAAGGAATCTTCTTAGGAATATTGGTCTTGACTTTAATCCAAGCATTTATATTTTTCCAAGTAATCTCCTATTGGTTTAGAGTCCTTTCTAGCTATTTCTACTCATTGGAAGTCAAAAATAGCCATTAAAATTTTTAAAAATCAAACTTTAGAAGTTTTAGAACTAGCCATTATTATTCTATCAGATAGGCTATGAGTCGACTCACTTGTAGGATTCAAAAAAAAAAAGGTTCTCTATTCCTTTGAGAGAGATGACTTGAATTCTGGGAGTCGGCTTTTCTGCATTGTGTCCGGAAAACCATGCTTCTATATTTCTGAGAGAGTCAACTTGATTTATGAGAGAAGGCTTATTTGCATGTCAAGAAAAATTTTAGCCTTTTGTCCATCTAAGAGAGTCGGATAATTTTTCATGAGTTAGCTCGCATGCATACCATGCTAGATAGCATGCCACTTCTTGTGTGCCAGAGTCCACTCTTTTTCTATGAGTTGGCTCTTTCAGTCCAGACTTGCATTCTAATCATCATTTCACTCATATTTCAGTGTAATTGAGCTCTCAACACTTCCTAACAATTTCCAATGATGCATATGAACTCTCTAACCACATCTTAAACATCTATAATGACAACATTAAGATTACTACACTTTTCATGATATATAGACTCTCTTAGAGACTTAAAAGGATTTACAATGATACATAAAAGTCTACAATGATCCTTATAAGCTCACTAATCATTCTAATAGCTTACAAACTATTCTAATATTTCAAGAGGTTTTTCATGAAAGATTGTCCATTGCAAAGCTCTCTACAAAAACATTCTCAATCATTTAAAAGATGTTAATATATAATTCATGCTCTAATGTTTTGTGATCATCAAAGTTATTTCTAGGATCAGTAACCTCTATCTTTTAGATGATGACAAAATACTAGATATAGAGATTAAAAATCTTATAGTATAAAGTGTATTAGAGCTTTGTATATGTTGAAAGATTTTTTAGAGCTATAAATGTATCAAGATATTATAGTATCAGAGTATATACAATGTATCAATGTAGATTTTTCTATAAAGTGTATCAGAGCTCTGAATTTTACACATATCAGAGCATATTTAAGATGTATCATCAATATATCACAGCAAACTGAGTTCGTATCAAAGCTTAAGAATCCGAATTAAAGGTTAAAATGGAATGTATTAGAGTTAATAAATTTGTATTAGATCTAATGAGATATATCAAAATTATTAAAATATATATCAAACCTTAAAGTGAGGAGTATATTAGGGCTTGTAAAGATTGATAATGTATCAAAACAATACTCCCCCTCAAAATTTTAATCATATGCATGATTTTTAATCAAATTTTAATCTCATGCATGCACTCTCTTATTCTCCTATTTAATATTTCATTCTTTTTTTTTCATATATTTTTAATCTCTTCTTTTCTCTCCTTTTTGTCATCAGCAAATTGGTTAAATGCATGGGGTAAAGTAAATCCATGTTAAATTCATTTCTCAAGTTAAGACATAAAAGGTGAAGTAATATCATTTCATTCATAAAAATTATTGATATATGATACAAAAAGTGATACAAATCATGTATCAAAGCATAGTATCAAAATTTGTACAAAATGTTCACTACAATAAAAACATAAATATGATACCATAACAAAATATGGATCATAGTGATCCAGACATACATATAGTCTAATACATAAAATCTTAAGAACATGACCTAGTGCCCTAATCATTATCATTTGGAAGTTCAATAATTAGAGGGCATGTCCTAGAATAGGAAGCATATTGAGGTGTGAAACTGCTAGTGCTATGGGTCTAAGAAACTAATTTGTAGGCAGGTGTTGAGGGAATCCTGTACCAGGCTGAAAAGTAGCAGAAAAGGGAGGTCCAGTGGGAGTAGCCTAGGGTGTAGGTCTAGGTGGCTAATTGGATGTTTGTCCATAGGCTAACCTAGATCTGGTTAATCCAAGAAGTATAGCTCCTAGCTCGACTTGATCTTGTGAGTTGCCTACTGAACAGACATCATTATCTCGGCCTGCTCTTGGGCAAATTTGCCAGCAACACCTCGCATGCAACCAAAGTCAGCTCTTAGACCAGCAAAATCAGCTTGAGGTGCTCCCTAAGTCCTTTGACTCTACTCAATCACCTCCACTCTGAGGGTAAGCTCCCTCAAGTCATCTCTCATCTCTTGGTAGCTCCTGGTGATATCTTTATTCCTGTCTCAGGTCACTAATGATGGAGCTAAACCATGCTGTCAAAGCATCAAAAATCTGAGTGAACTGCTCCAAGGAGATCCAAGTAGAAGTATTTGTAGAAGGTCTAATAGTGGTAGGTGTAGCTGGCGGTATTCTAGGGTTGGTGGCTGTGTAGATGTCTGTCCAATGAAAGCTCCAGCACCTAGCACTGATTTTGAGGGTGTAGTAATGTTGTCATGTGTCTCCTCGGCATCCTCATCCTCATCAGTATCATCATTCTCATCCTCATATCCATCCTCGTTTGAAGATCAAAAGTAGCCAGTCTTTGTTTAGATATGCAGGTACCCATCTATTGTCCACCTTTTGGTAACCTATATGGTGGAGAGACCTCTCATTGTACCGGTCAGTATGTAAAAGTCTCCTGGCATCCTCCCCAGTATAGTCATGCTGAACTCCTCAATAATCATAGTAAAGACCATGCCAAAAGTTAGGCATACCCGGCTTTTGTTAGTAGCCTCAATCTGGCTAAGCATAAGAAAAGCTTGTTGATGGGTTGACCTCTAATCAAATAAAATATAAAAGCAATATCCTTCTCCATCACCCAGTCGAACCTTCCAATCTTTGAAAAAAATATCCTACTCACCATATTATACAACAACCTCATCTCAATGCTCAACTAATTGGCTTGCAGGTTCTTAAGATTTCTAACATCACTTCTTTCCAAAATTACTCTCAATTCCTCAATTTTACTTTCCAAATGCAAAAAACAAATACCCTTTTTTGACAGTTCTAATAGATTCAATGTATGAACCTCCTAATCTAAAATTTTCAAGGAAAGAATGGATAAGAGTAGGGCAAATGGTACCTCTAAAGTGTAGAAATGCTCCTAGCTTTGTGCTTATAACCACTGTCTAATTTGGAAGTTTTCTTGATCCAAAAAATCAAAATACTCCTTCCTCCCTATAGTTACTAGTCGATTGGCCATAGACATAGCCAGAGGAGGTGTAATCGGAGGGTCATTTTTCTGCTTGGACCATCATTCCACTGAAGATTGACCCATGGATGTCTCCTTTTTAAATTAAGTGCCTTGTAGGGACCCATCATCCTTGGAATCATATGGAATAGGGCTTAGGAAGTGGTCCCTAGGGCTTGGAATAGTGAAAGGGGAAGGAGATGACTTAGGTAACAGTGAAAAGATAAGGCAAAGTAAAGTTGTATCGAGATTTTTAAAAACCAGTTTTTGAATGGATGAGTTGGCTCGCTCAGTCAGTTGGTAGGGATGAGTCGGCCCGAGCAAAGATTGAGTTTTTGAGTCTAAAATGTTTGGAAATTGAATTGTAGGGATCTAATCAATAGAATAAGGTTGAATAAGCTCTAAAATGATAAAAAATGGCTCAAGAAAATTCTCTAATTTTGGAAAACTTTTAGATAAAGATATCTAAAATGGGTCACATAGCCCTAATTCATATCTAATCATAGAAAATCTATTTTCACTAAGAGGATTGGTGAAAATGTCAGCAAGTTGTTTATCTATACTAACAATTTCTATCTCTATATTACCATGTTGCATGTGATCCGTAATAAAATGATGTTTAATCTCTATGTGTTTAGTCCTTGAATATTGAATAGGATTTTTAGTCAAGTTGATAGTACTAGTGTTGTTACATTTGATAGAAGTTTATGCTTAATATCAAAGTCTTTTAATTATTGCTTGATCTAAAGTACTTGATCACAATAAGTTCCTGTAGCTATATATTCTGCCTTAGTAATTGATAGTGCTATAGAATTTTATTATTTACTATGCCATAAGATTAAATTAAATCTTAAAAATTGAATGTACCACTAGTATTTTTTCAATCAATTTTATATTCATCATAATTAGCATTAAAATGACTAATTAAATCTATTGATGAATGCTTTCAGTACCATAATCCTAGATTAAATATTTCTTTTAAGTATCTTATGATTCTTTTGATAGCAAGTATATATAATTCTTTAGGATTTGATTGAAATCTAGCGCATTTACAAATATTAAACAATATGTCAGACCTACTAGTAGTTAAGTACGACAAAAATTTGATCATACCTCCATTAAGCTTTTGATCAATACTATGTCCTTTTCATCTTTGTCAAGCTTGCAGGTTGGGCTCATTGGTTTGCTAATTTTTTTTGGGGATTCTATTATGAACTTCTTTAATAGCTCTTTGTTGTACTTAGTTTGGTTGATGAAGATCCCTTCCTTTTGTTTATTTAATTTGAAGTCCAAGGAAGAATGTCAGCTCATCTATCATACTCATTTCAAATTCATCCATATCATCATCTTTTCTTTTAATAAAAAGGGTTGTGTCTACACTTTTTCTAGTAAAATTATTTTTGAGCAAAAATTTACTTAGTCTCTCATACCATGCTTTAGGTGCTTATACAACTTTATTTACTTTGAAAACATGATTAGAAAAGTTATAACTTTCAAATCTAGGAGGCGGCTCTACAAAAACTTTTTCAGAAATATATTTATTTAAAAATATACTTTTCATATCCATTTGAAATAATTTAAAATTCATGTAATATGTAAATGCAAGTAAAAGTCTTATGGCCTCTAACCATGCTACAAGTGCATATATTTTATTAAAATCTATTATCTCTTCTTGATCATATTCTTCGGCCACTAATCTTGCCTTATTTCTTACTACATTATCTTTATTATCTAATTTGTTCCTAAATATCCATTCAGTATCTATGATAGAATGTTCTTTAGGCCTACTCACTAAAGTCCATATATTATTTTTTTCAAATTGGTTTAACTCCTCTTGCAAAGCTATCATCCAATTAGGATCATTTTCTGGATCCTCTATATAATTGGGTGCAATTTAATAAATAAATATAAGATAATCAAAGGTATTTCTAAATGAAGATCTAGTTCTAAAACTTTATAAGGGATCACTTATAATTAAGTCTTTAGGGTGGTGATGTGCATACCTCCATTCTTTAGGCAAGTAACCATGATCTTTGCTTACCTTTTTCTTTTCTCATTAATTAACTTTTCTTTCAAGCTCAATTCCTTCATTTCTTTATTGATTGTATCCGTATCATCATCAACACTCTTCTTTTCTAGAAGGTAAGGAGTTAGATTTACTAAATATAACATGTATAGAGTTCTCTATAGTTAAAGTTCTTTTATTAAATACTTGATAAATTTTGCTAGAGATAGAATAACCAGAAAAGATATTGATGTGGCACATCCACTGACGTGGAGCCACTGCTAGCGGCCCTGCTAGCAAAGAGTCTACCACCCATGCACGGTGGCCAAACCAAAGAGCCAAGGTGAGCTCTCTTACCGAGGTCAGCTCCCTGTCGGGGTCATGCTCATAATGCAAGCCCTGTGTCTGAGGTCAGCTCCTGGCTGGAGTCGTGCTCATGCTACCAAGGCAAGCCCTCCTGTCGAGGTCAGCTCATAGCCGGGGTCATGCTTAAAAGGTGAGCCCTCCATTTGAGGTTAGCACTCCCAGCCAGAGTCGTGCTCATGCTGCCAAGGTGAGCCCTTCTGTCGAGGTCAGCTCCCACCGGGGTCGTGCTTATAAGGCGAGCCCTCCATCTGAGGTCAGCTCCTGACTGGGGTCGTGCTCATGCTGCCAAGGCGAGCCCTCCTACTGAGATCAGCTCCCAGCGAGATCATGCTTATAAGGCGAGCCCTCCGTCTAAGGTAAACTCCTAACCAGGGTCGTGCTCATGCTGCCAAGGCGATCCCTCCGTCCAAGGTCAGCTCCTGGACGGGGTCGTGCTCATGCTGCCAAGGCGAGCCCTCTTACCGAGGTCAGCTTCCAGCTAGGGTCGTGCTCATAAGGCAAGCCCTCCATCTGAGGTCAGCTCTTGGCTGGGGTCGTTCTCATGTTGCCAAGGTGAGCCCTCCTATCGAGGTCAGCTCCCATCTGGGGTCGTGCTCAAAGGTGAGCCCTCCGTTTGAGGTCAGCTTCCAGTCGGGGTCATGCTCATGCTGCCAAGGAGAGCCCTCCTGTCGAGGTTAGCTCCCAGCTAGGGTCATGCTCATAAGGCGAGCCCTCCGTCTAAGGTAAGCTCCTGGCCTGGATCATGCTCATGCTGCCAAGGCGAGCCCTCCTGTTGAGGTCAACTCCCAGTCGGGGTCATGCTCATAAGGCGAGCCCTCCATATGAGGTCAACTCCCAACCAGGATCATGCTCATGCTGCCAAGATGAGCCCTCCTGCCGAGGTTAGCTTCTAGCCCGAGTCGTGCTCATAAGGCGAGCCCTCTATCTGAGGTTAGCTCCCGGCCGGGGTTGTGCTCATACCGCCAAGGCGAGCCCTCCTGTTGAGGTTAGCTCCCAGCCGGGGTCATGCTCATAAGACAAGCCCTCCATCTGAGGTTAGATCTCAGTCGGGGTCACGCTTATGCTGCCAAGGTGACGCTCCCGAAGCGGGTCCCTTTCCTACCCCGTAGAGAAAAAAATTCCTGCCAATAGCAAAGAAGGGAAAGATCAATAGGAATTCAAACCACAGCAAAGGGAGGTCCTCATCCGCCTGCAACCTCTGGAAGATGGTGCTCAGCCCATCATTAATTCAAGTTCTGCGACGTGCTGCCTGTGTGCTCTACACAAAGAGTGCTCCTTTAGGAGCCTTCAAGCCCCAGATCCTATAGTGTGCCGCCATGTTGACGACCGTACAACTGGGAGCTTCAACCCCCGTGATATGAAGCCTAAGCCTTCCCCAAGGGTAGTATTCCATTAAGACCCCAGGTCCCTACAATGCTCGAACGATCTCTTCAGGAATGGAAACTCCCCACTATGGCATGGGGCTTAGTGGTACGGCACCCACCCCTCCCACGGGGAACTGCACCACCAGAAGGGACAAGATCTGTGCCACACCGGCATGCACCCCCAAAGAGAGGATCTCCTCCTAAGGACCGATCTGATAGGAGGAGAAGCCACAGGCAACGGTAAGCCCCTCCTAGAGAGGGCACCTAGAAAGGGACACTGGGACAAAGCCCCAGACCTGTCAAAGATTGGCTTTTAGGACACTTTTCTTTTAATCTCCCACTTGTACTAAAGCCAATTGCCCTTATATTTTATATCCATACAATTTAAGTGGTGATCAAACTGCTACTAGTGTAGTGCTTTAGTGAATGGTTCTGCTATATTATTCTTTATATCTACTCATTCGATGATAATATCTTGTCCTTGAACGAGGTAGAAGCATCTTAAGATGTGCTTGGACTTATTATGAGACCTTGGTTGCTCAGCTTGCACAATAACTCCAGTGTTATCACAATAAAGTGACACCAGTTATTCTATAGCAGGAACCATGCCCAATTTCATGATGAATTTCTTCATTCATATAGCTTCCCTTATGGCTTCATTTGTAGCTATGTATTCTGCCACTCATTGCACCACCATATAGGGTGAAGACATGCCCTGATATGGATTTGCTATCATCTGGATCTGATTGAAAATTAGAATATGTATATCCTTCTAGTTTCAAATCTGATCCATCATATAGAAGAAAAACATCCTTAGTCTTTCTCAGGTACTTAAGGATATTTTTTACAGCTTTCCAATGATCCTCTCCTGGATCTACCTGAAACCTGCTCACAATGCCCAAGGCATAAGCAACATCAGGCCTGATACATAACATGGCATACATAATTAATCCTATAACCGAAGCATAAGGAATCATAGCCATCCTCTCTCTTTCTTCGAATTTCTTAGGAGACATTTTCTTAGAGAGATGTATGCCTTGACTCATAGGTAAGTAACCCCTCTTGCTACCATCCATGTTGAATTGCTTCAATACTAAGTCAATGTACTTGGATTGGGATAAGCCTAGCATTCTCTTAGATCTATCACTATAGATCTTAATCCCTAATATATAGAATGCCTCTCCTAGATCCTTTATGGAAAACTTTGATGATAGCCAGGTTTTGATCGATTATAACTTTAGGATATCATTTCCAATGATAAGTATGTCATCGACATACAGAACTAAAAAGATAATTGCATTCCCATTTATCTTTTTATACACACAAGGTTCATCCATATTTTTAATGAAACCAAATTCTCTGATTGCTTCATCAAAATGGATGTTCCAACTCCTCGATGTTTGCTTTAATCCATATATGGGTTTTTTAAGTTTGCATACTTGATTTGGTCTCTCATTTGAGACAAACCCTTCTGGTTGTAACATATAGACTTCTTCCTCAAGATATCCATTAAGGAAAGAAGTCTTTATGTCCATCTACCATATTTCATAATCATTGTATGCTCTGCTATTGCAAGCAAAATCCTGATGGACTTGAACATTGCTACTGGTAAAAAGGTTTTATCATAGTCAATACCATGCTTTTGTTTGAAACCTTTTACCACTAGCCTGGCCTTGTAGGTATCTACTTGGCCATCTGCTCCAATCTTTTTCTTGAAGATCCATTTACACCCTATTGGGTTAATTCCTTTAGGTGGATCTACCAAGGTCCAAACTTGATTGGAATACATGGAGTCTATTTTAGATTTCATGGAATTTAGCCATTTATCGGAGTCTCTACTCTCGATAGCTTCCGTATAGGTCACGGGATCATCATCCTGAATGATACTGGCCTCATTGTCATTTCCAATGAAAAAGCCATATCTGAGAGGTGCACCTTGCACCCTTTCTGACCTTCGGAGAGGTGTGTGTTGTGGCTATTCCTGATCAACAAGAATATTTGGTTGAGGAATTTCATTAGAAGACTCTTCAGGTACTAGTTGTTGGTTTTGAACTTCACTAAGTTCAAGTGTTGTTCTGCTACTTCCTTCTTGGATAAATTCTTGTTCTAAGAATGTAGTGTATCTACTGACAAATACCTTTTATTTAGTAGTATAATAAAAGAGGTATCCAACACACTCTTTAGGATAACTAATAAAACTACATTTGTTAGCCTTAGCACTTAACTTATGTCCAAAATTATTTTTGACATAAGCATAAGAATCCTAAATCTTCAAGTATTTAAGATTTGGTCTTTTGCCATTCCATACCTCATATGGAGTGCTAGTCACTGACTTTGATGGTACCCTATTCAAGATATAAGCAGTACTTTCTAGGATATATCTCTAAAAGGAAATGGGAAGATCTATGAAGCTCATCATGGACCTCACTATGTCTAACAAGGTGCGATTTCTTCTTTTTGCCATACCATTTAATTGGGGTGTATAAGGAGGAGTCCATTCAAAGATTATGCCTTTATCTTTAAGATGGTTTAAAAAATCACTAGACAAGTAATCTCCTCCTCGATCATAATGAAGAGTTTTAATACTATGTCCAGTTTGTTTCTCAACCATACATTGATACTCTTTAAACTTATCAAAAGCTTCGGACTTGTGTTTCATAAGATACACTATCCAAACCTAGATAAGTCATCAATAAACATGATGAAATAAGAGTATCCTGAAAGAATGGTGCCCTAAAAGCCAATCATTGTAAAGGCATTTCTAGGATCTTCCAACTTATGTATGATATTATTTATCAATAAAAGGCATCCTTTGTTTCATCATACTATTGCATTTTATCAAGATTATGATGAACCCCATTGCTAGGGCAATGAAATTAGGGTTATGATGGAGATCATAATGATGAGACCTAAGTTGCTATAAATCCTAATCTAAAATATTTCTAGTCATTGGATAATCGATTCGGGGATCAATGAATCCAGAAAGACTAGCACATCCTATGTATGCTCGATGGAGAGGGTGGTTGGTCTCACAACCACTTGTGTAGAGACACTAATAGAAGGATATGGGTGCTCATTAGGTTATGAGTCCACTGAAGTAATTCGATAAGAGAACATCAAATGGAAGTCTTACTTGTCAAAAGAATGTTCTCTTAGTGGGAGTTGTGCATGTGATCCTTAGACCTGAGACTACCATAGTAACTTGTGCACATGAACCCATGTTTTGGTGCATACTCACTCATGGCAATTAAGTCATGTACGGGGTGTTTCTAGATATGGTGGATTGTGTATGAAGGTAATGAGTACTCAACAAGAAATCGATCATTCATAGTAAGAGGAGAAGTTATCCCATGTGATCTCTTCGAATGATGACTCAGGAAGTCTTTGATCAAAGTAGGATGAGATTAGATAGGGTTTCTAATCTTTCATTGATCGAGTCTTCATTATCGAATTGAGATTCAAAATAATTAACTGCTAGGGTTTAATATTTATCCATGCCGATCACTTAATCGGGATATAGGGAGATCGAAGGAATGAATTGCACGGTAACTTTTTGCTAAAGGATATTTTAGTACTTTCTACTAAATTTCTCATTTTCTAGGTAGGCATGACATGTTGCTAGACGTCAATCATGTCTTGTAGGTTTTCATAAATCAATTTGATTGAATTCATGAGTCAAATCGAAAGCTAGTTCGAATTGGCAACTTATGTTAGCTCAATTTGACCTAATTAGGTCAAATCGGATTCAATTGGATCAAATTGGCTTGAACCTAGACCTACTGCGGGCTAGACGTAGAACCCAAAGGGTCACACACATTAGGAAATTGACCTAGAAAGTCAATTGGTATTTTATTAGGGTCATGGGATCCTAATTGATTAGCTAGATTACACACTAGCATGTGTATGCTAACCTAACTCCTAACCCAATTGAATTGAGTCTAAAAGGTTGCTAAATGGACTAACCAATTTATGGAAGACCTAAATTGGGTTGAGTCCTAAGTGGGATGAATTTATCAGAATTTATTTAATATTTTTCATGGATTTTATGCACCAAATACCAAGAGTGCCAAGGGCATTGGACTCTTGGTGCCAAAAGTAGTGGTCGTCAATTAAAGGGATGCAGAAGGACCAAGAGTCCTTCTACCTATTAATCACTTATGAGGTGATAAACTATACTTTATCCCCTTTCATATGACACCCTATTGCACGGTCTTTGACTAGTCAAAGATGGGAAATGGCATGGAGAAAATTGACCGACAAGTGAAGAGTAGCGACTCTTCACTATTTGCATGCAAAAAAGGACCTAGAGTCCTTCTGCTTTGCGGACTTTGTTTCTGGATGAAGCAAGGCATCCCTAGACTTATCCCTTATCCATTTGATATGTTATATTACTGGTGAAATAAATGAAGGGGTGGTGAATTAAGATGGTGCGCACATGAAGGGTTGCGTCCCTTCATGATAACCACAGATAATTTAAATCCAAGAGTCATTCATAATAAAGGAACTTGTCTCTTGGAAGGGTCACTTCATTCCATGCCATCTGAACCACCTCCCTGCCGGTTACATGCCACATGGCATGAGGATAAGTGGGCCACATTATCCAGACAAAGGGATATATGGCTTTTGGCACATGAAAGGTCTTGACCTTCCATGATAAGACTTCTTTTTAGTGAAGGGTCTTTTTGATCTGTGTTTGGATAGATCAAAGGCTGATGATAGGGCTTATCTGTTGCCTCCCCCTCTCATATAAATAGCCATCGATGTTTAGGCTGATGGCATCACAAATTCTTTCTTTCCTGCATTCTTACACTCACACTCTGCCACACTCTCCTTTTGTCTCTTCCTCCCTTGTCTTGTCTTAAGACAAGTACTTCATTTTAAGACAAGGATTTTAGGAAGTGAATTAGGAAGTTTAAGTGAAAGTGAAGAGAGTTTTGGAAAGGGCTCAGAGTGCTCTACTGGAGGGCAAGGGTCTGAGCAAGAAAGGAGAGGCTACCAAAGGAAGAAAAGCTATCAGAATAGTCCCAATGGTTTAAGCAACCTACTAAGGAGTGCTTCATAGGTTCCATTTGTTGGATTCGGGAACCAGTGCGGAAGCGTGGATTTCAAAATTTTATGAAATCAGGTCCGAACCCTAATCCCAAAATCTCCTTATTAGCAATTAAAACTACGACTACATGCATGTCCAAATTTAAACATTGTTTAAATACTAACCTCAGATCGCTATTACCAGTCTGATGCAGAAATGAACTCCAAATTGAGTAGCCTCTTGAACACACCAGGTGTCCACTTGTCCGCCCTCCGATGGTGATCCACACGGGCAGATGATCAAGACACTGACTCCTTAATTGGGTTCCTTCCAATCAAGCTCTACCCTAAGAACTTGATATATGGGCTATTGGCTAGGACTCCTCTAGCCAAACTGGGACTAAACCTTCTCTCTTACCCTTCTCCTCGTCTTCTAGCAACTTTGGCCCCTTAAGACACTCTTGTCTTAAGAATAAGCCCTTGTCCTAAAATGGGACAAGGCTTGTCTTGGAGGGAGAATAAAATTAAGACAAGATTGTCTTAATGTAAGAAAGAAAGGAGAGGCGCCTTCTTCCTTTACCGTCGGAGAGATTCTCTCTGACTCTCCTTCTGTTCTGAGATTCGACAGAGCCTAGGCTCTGTAAAGGAATCAAAGAGGAAAGAGAGGAGGGGGAAACAATCTTCTGGAGAGGGAGAAGGAAAAAGAAGCAAGGCTTCGCCGTAGAAAATCTGGAATAATTTTTTACGGTGAAGTCTTCTCCTTAAATAGGCGACAGAGAGGCGCCTTCTCATCTGTAATCATCCTCTCACGTCCCTCTCTCCCTTCTCATGTCCTTTTCCTTTATCTCACGGCCCTTGGAATTAATCTCACGGCCTTTGGGATGGGAAGACGCAAGGAAGAATCGTGAAAAACACAGAAGGGCGCGCGCAGAAAGAAGAGTCGCGCCCCTTCGGTGTTTTTTCTTTCTTTTTCACGGTAATTCCAATTTTTTGAAGAGTCCACGCCTAGGTGGACTCTCTTCCACGCCTCTTCAGCCAAAACGCCGACTTCCTCTCTTTCTCACGCAGAAACGCCGCTTGGAGAGAGTCCACGCGCGCGTGGACTCTTCTTCTTGCGCGCGCGCGTGGGAAAAGAGGGGAAAGGGCTTAGGCGATGTGGAAAAGGGGTTTAGCCTCTTAGGTTAGCCCAATTGCTAGCTTACTATTAGCCCAATATCTTGAATCTTCAATTAGATTCAAACCGGAATGAATTTGGATCTAAAAAAGACCAAATCGGAACCCTAACTCGAATCCGATTCAAGTAGAAGCCATGGTTTGCAACACATGCTAGTGTGTTCATCTGCAAACGAGATTTAATTCCAAATTAAAACCTTGATTATCTGTCCTAAGTGTGTGACCCATTGGGTTCCATACTTAGCCAGCAGTGGGTCCGAGTGCAAGTTGACCTAATTTGATCAGAACTCATTCTAATCGATTTAGGTCAAATCGAGCTAACTCGAGTCAGTCAATTAGGACTCCTCCTAATTAGTGATCCAATTAAACCATTTAATTTGATCAACCCACAAGACAAGATTGACGTCTAGCAACGTGTCATGTCTACCCGAAGATATGGAAATTCTGGTGAAATTCCAAACTACCCTTCAGTGGAAAGTTCCCGTACAATTCGATCCTTCAATCATCTTGCATCCCGAATATAACTATGGATATGGAATCATGTCAAATCTAGTTTATAGTCATTCCCAGCTCAGTCATACACTAATGATTCAATTAATTCGATATTAGAAATCATTTCTAATATCTGTACTTTGATCAAAGATTTCCTGAATCATCATCTGACCTAATTTGGCTGGATGCAATCTCCTCCTACTAGGAGTGTTCAATTCCTTGTTGACCTACTCATTACCTTCATATACAATTCACCATACCCAGCATCAACCTCGTGCATGACCCAGTGTCATGATTGAGATTGAACCAAAGCATGGGTTCATGTAAATAAGGTATTATGGCAGTCTCAGGTCATAGGACTACTTATACAACTCCACTATGAGAAACATCTATTGACATGCAGCTAAGGCTCCATTAGATGTTCTCAAACTGGATCTCTTCAGTGAACTCATTCGCTAATGAGCACCCACATCCTTGTATTAGAGTCCCACACAAGTGACTGTGAGAGCAGTCACCCTTTTCAGCATACATAGGATGTGCCAGTCTAACCGGAAACCCTGATCCCCAACTCAGGGTTCCTATGACTAGGAATATTCTAGATTAGGGTTTTAAGGCCTTAGATCTCACTGGTATGATCTCATCATAGCCCTACAACCATAGCCCTAATCTATGGGGTTCATCATATAATGACACAGCGAATGATGAAAAATTATTGCCTTTATTAACTTGTCAATTTACAATGGTCTGGGAGATACAAATATTGGCTTATAGGGCATAATCCTTTCAATCTCCCACTTGCACTAAAGCCAATTGCTCTTATTCTTTAACCCCATACTGTCGAGGTGGCGATCAAACTCCCGCTGTGGTAGAGCCTTAGTGAACAGGTCTGCTATGTTGTTCTTTGTATCCACTCTATTGATGCAGACTTCTTGTCTCTCGATTATCTCTCGGACAAGATGGAAGCGTCTCAGAATGTGCTTGGACTTGTGATGGGCTCTCGGTTCCTTAGCTTGAGCAACTGCTCCAGTGTTATCACAATAGAGTGGCACCGGGTTCTCAATCTCAGGAACTACTCCCAACTCTGTGATGAATTTCTTCATCCAGACAGCTTCCTTGGCGGCTTCACTGACAGCTATGTACTCTGCCTCGGTAGTTGAGTCAGCTACAGTCTGCTGTTTAGTGCTCTTCCAACTTACTGCTCCACCATTCAAGGTAAAGACATACCCTGAAATGGATTTACTATCATCTGGGTCTGATTGAAAACTAGAGTCTGAATAGGCTTCTAGTTTAAGATCAGATCCTCCGTATATAAGAAAAATATCCTTAGTCCTTCTCAGGTACTTAAGAATATTTTTTATAGCCTTCCAGTGATCCTCTCCTGGATCAGCCTGAAATCTACTGGCTACACCCAAGGCATATGCCACATCAGGCCTGGTACATAACATAGCATACATAATCGACCCTATAGCCGAAGCATAAGGTATAGAACTCATTCTATTTCTTTCTTCAGGTGTCTTAGGAGACATCCTCTTAGAAAGACGTATGCCATGACCAATAGGTAAGTAACCTCTTTTACTTTCCTCCATGCTAAATCTCTTTAGCACCTGGTCAATGTACCTAGACTGGGATAAGCCTAGCATCCTTCTTGATCTTTCTCTATAGATCTTATACCCAGTATATAGGATGCTTCTCCCAATCTTTCATGGAAAACTGTTTCGATAACCACACTTTGACTGATTGTAACATTGGGATATCATTCCCAATAAGAAGTATATCATCAACATATAGAACTAAGAAAACTATGGCACTCCCACTAGTCTTCTTGTACACACAAGGTTCATCCTCATTTTTGAAAAAATCAAATTCTTTGACTGTTTTATCAAATCGGATGTTCCAACTCCTGAACGCTTGCTTTAATCCATAAATGGATTTCTTTAGCCTACATACCTGATTAGGTTTAGTCTCCAAGACAAAACCTTCTGGCTGTGACATATAAACCTCTTCCTCAAGGAAACCGTGAGGAATGCAGTTTTTACATCCATTTGCCAGATCTCATAATCATGATATGTTGCTATAGCAAGCATAATCCGAATAGATTTGAGCATGGCAACAGGGGAAAATGTTTCATCATAATCTATTCCTGTTTTTGTCTGAAACCCTTAGCCACCAATCTGGCTTTATAAGTTTCAACTTGGCCATCTGCCCCAATCTTCCTTTTATACCCATTTACACCCAATAGGGTTAATACCCTCTGGTGCATCAACCAAAGACCATACTTGGTTGACATACATGGAGTCCATCTCGGATCTCATGGCTTCCAGCCATCTGTCTGAGTCTCTACTCATGACTGCTTCCGTATAGGTTAGAGGCTCATCATTTGAATGATTTGGGCTTCATTATTTTCGATTATGAACCCATACCTCTCAGGTGCCTGTCGCACCCTATCAGACCTACGGATAGGAGTGTGTTCAGGTTCTATATTAACTATGTTGTTACTTGACTGAGATGTGTCTATTGTTGAATTTCATTAAGTTCGATATTCCTACCAGTGCCCTTTTGTAGGATGAATTCTTTTTCCATAAAAGTGGCATGCCTACTGACCGAAACCTTTTGCTCAGTATGGTGGTAGAACAGATATCCTATACTATCTCTAGGATATCCGATAAATAGACATTTGTCTGCTCTAGCATCTAGTTTATGTCCAAAATTTCTTTTTACATAGGCTGGACATCCCCATATCTTAATATACTTAAGATTGGGCTTCTTACCTCTCCATAATTCATATGGAGTGCTAGAGACAGTTTTAGATGGTACTCTATTCAAGATATAAGTTGCTGTTTCCAAAGCATATCCCCAGAAAGAAAAAGGTAACTCCGTGAAGCACATCATGGACCGTACCATATCCAATAAAGTATGATTCCTCCTTTCAGCAACACCATTTAATTGTGGTGTGTAAGGAGGAGTCCATTCAGAGATGATCCCCTTATCTTTAAGGTGATCAAGAAACTCAGTGGATAAGTACTCACCTCCTCTATCTGATCGGAGGATCTTTATACTTTTTCCTGTCTGTTTCTCTACCATACTTTGATACTCTAAAAATTTTTCAAAAGCATCGGACTTATGTTTCATTAGATACACAAATCCATACCTTGAAAATCATCAGTAAATGTGATGAAGTATGAGTATCCACCATAGGCTTGAGTTGTCATAGGCCCACATACATCTGTGTGTATGAGTCCCAATAACTCTTTTGTCCTTTCTCCATGTCCACTAAATGGAGTCTTGGTCATCTTACCCATGAGACATGATTCACAAGTTCCTAATGACTCATAGTCATAAGGATCAAAGAAATTTTCTTTGTATAACTTGTTAATCCTAGTCTCACTAATATGTCCAAGTCGACAATGCCAAAGTAAGGTATTGTTACATCATCTCTTTTCCGTTTGTTAGAAACATGAAAAATATTGTCATTAGTGGAAAGAGTTAATAGACCATTGCAGAATATGCCATAACATATAATTTCATTAGATAAAGAAATTGAGCAGCCACTGCTCATTACATTCATAGTAATCCTTGTTTAAGTAACAAGGGTACAGATATGATATTTCTATGATTTTTGGCATATAGTAATAATTCCTTAGCTCCAAGATCTTCCCTGAAGGTAACTTCAAAACATAAGTCCCTACAGCTTCTGCTTGGATGGGGTCCCCTCCAGCACCGTAGAGCTCAAAGTTACCTTCCTTCAATACTTTAAGCCCCTGAAGTCCCTGCAATGATTTGCAGATGTTATGACCACAGGCGGTATCCAACCCCAAGTATTTGAAATGGAAGAATCCAATGACAAATAGTATGAACTTCTTTCATACCTTTTGGTGCCTCTGATGCACCAGGCTTCACACTTGCAAGGTAAACCTTGCAGTTCCTTTTCCAATGACCCGGCTTGCCACAAATGAAAGCAGGTCATCTGTAGGCCTTCTTTCCTTTCTTCTTCTTAATGCCCCCTTTGGGATTCATCCTCTTACTGGAACCCTTTTGCCTGTCTTCTTCTTATCCACAAGAAGAACTGGAGCCTTATTTTCTTTACATGGCTCTCTGCTTATCTCAAAATATTCAATAGCTCAGGCAAGGAAGAATTTAGTTTGTTCATATGGTAATAAGAACAAACTAGAAAATGACTCTGGGAGTGATTGCAAGATTCAAGTCTTGATTCACTCCCCATCCATTACAAAACCTAATGACCTAATCGAGTGATCAGATCAATTATCTTTAATACATGGTCTGTGTACTGATGTGTACCTTCTGTCATCCTTGCACGGAACAAAACTGCTTGATTATTTCATATCTAGCAGTCTACTGTGTTTCCATAAAGCTCTTTTAATGAGCAGTATGGAGTTAGTATCCATGCTATCATGCTGCCTCTGCAACTCATTAGTCATAGAGGCAAGCATAACACACTTGACAGTAAGTGAGTCATTTTGCCACATATTATATGTGGTCTTCTCCTCTTGCGAGGCATCTTCCCTGGTGGTTCCAAATTGGGGTATCAAGAATATAGGAAATTCTTTCTTGACTGAGTACTATTTTTAAATTTCTCAGCCAATCAACATAATTAGGCCCAGTCAATTTGTTGGCATCTAAAATACTGCGAGTGAGAGTGAAGAGGCCATTTATCTACATTTAAACAAAGAACAATACATAAGCAAACAACCATGAAATGACAATACATAATTAAATTAGGACTTTAATTTAATTATGTCTCCCACTATTTTATCGAGCATCATAACCCTCTATACGATGATCGAGAAAACCCTAATTAGTTTTTCTTAGTGGGGTTGAGATCCCAATCCCTTATAAAAGACCTTGTGTGTACACAACAAATCTTATATAAGTTCATAGGTAGGAAATCTCTCTCCAATTGTAACCCATACAATTCTCAACTTATCCCGGCCTCTAAAATATTAATAGCCTTGTGTATACACAACAAACTATAATATTTCAGTTAAGTAAGACCCTTCATAGCCATATAGTCATGACTTTAATAGTAATACCCTTGTGTGTACACAACAAAATATTACATTAAATCATGCCATAAACAAAAATTGTATTAGGCCAAAAATTGTGTTAGTCACCAAATTAGGTCTTGTGTGTACACAACAAACCTAGTATAGATCGTAACACAATAATGACCTATCATGAAGGAAGGCCAATAATAGTATTTTAACACCAAGCATGTTAGTCAAGAATTAAATCAATCAGATCGGCCAGGCTAGTGGAAGAGATGTGGGGGTCCCCCCATTGCTTTCCTAGACACCAATTTAAATTGGCCAGGTCAACAACGGAACCAATTAAAAACCACGATTCCCTTTACCTTCCCAGAACCACCTTTCTAGACACCGAAATGACTAATTATCCATCATGACTAATAATGCTTATCGATTACTATACTACCACTTAATATATTTCAAGAGGATTTATGCAATGCCAGCACATTCAATTAAAAGCTATCACATATTAATACATGCTTTAAACTAAGCAATATGTGAAATGTGTGCCATCATACTAGGACAACCATTTACCACATAATATACACCATTATGCGAGGGCAACCTTATTTCAGTATGATGGCTCCAGGGCTAATCATATCTCTAAGACAATTAGGGTTTCAGTGGAAAACCCTAACTGGTGGCAATCATCAACTCATGTTCAATCAAAGACATGCATTGTGCATCAATATAAAACTTTAACATGATACTACATCATTCAATAAAGCATGAATTGACTGCATAAGTTTTAATCCTAATAAGGAGGCTCTGATACCACTGTTGGATTCGGGAACCAGTGCGGAAGCGTGGATTTCAAATTTTATGAAATCAGGTCCGAACCCTAATCCCAAATCTCCTTATTAGCATTAAAACTATGACTACATGCATGTCCAATTTAAACATTGTTTAAATACTAACCTCAGATCGCTATTACCAGTCTGATGCGAATGAACTCCAAATTGAGTAGCCTCTTGAACACACCAGGCGTCCACTTGTCCGCCCTCCGATGGTGATCCCCACGGGCAGATGATCAAGACACTGACTCCTTAATTGGGTTCCTTCCAATCAAGCTCTACCCTAAGAACTTGATATATGGGCTATTGGCTAGGACTCCTCTAGCCAAACTGGGACTAAACCTTCTCTCTTACCCTTCTCCTTGTCTTCTAGCAACTTTGGCCCCTTAAGACACTCTTGTCTTAAGAATAAGCCCTTGTCCTAAAATGGGACAAGGCTTGTCTTGGAGGGAGAATAAAATTAAGACAAGATTGTCTTAATGTAAGAAAGAAAGGAGAGGCGCCTTCTTCCTTTACCGTCGGAGAGTTTCTCTCTGACTCTCCTTCTGTTCTGAGATTCGACAGAGCCTAGGCTCTGTAAAGGAATCAAAGAGGAAAGAGAGGAGGGGGAAACAATCTTCTGGAGAGGGAGAAGGAAAAAGAAGCAAGGCTTCGCCGTAGAAAATCTGGAATAATTTTTTACGGTGAAGTTTTCTCCTTAAATAGGCGACAGAGAGGCACCTTCTCATCTGTAATCATCCTCTCACGTCCCTCTCTCCCTTCTCACGTCCTTTTCCTTTATCTCACGGCCCTTGGGATTAATCTCACGGCCATGGGAAGACGCAAGGAAGAATCATGAAAAACACAGAAGGGCGCGCGCAGAAAGAAGAGTCGCGCCCGTTCGATGTTTTTTTCTTTCTTTTTCACGGTAATTCCAATTTTTTGAAGAGTCCACGCCTAGGTGGACTCTCTTCCACACCTCTTCAGCCAAAAACGCCGACTTCCTCTCTTTTCTCACGCAGAAACGCCGCTTGGAGAGAGTCCACGCGCGCGTGGACTCTTCTCCTTGCGCGCGCGCGTGGGAAAAGAGGGGAAAGGGCTTAGGCGATGTGGAAAAGGGGTTTAGCCTCTTAGGTTAGCCCAATTGCTAGCCTACTATTAGCCCAATGTCTTGAATCTTCAATTAGATTCAAACCGGAATGAATTTGGATCTAAAAAAGACCAAATCGGAACCCTAACTCGAATCCGATTCAAGTAGAAGCCATTGTTTGCAACACATGCTAGTGTGTTCATCTGCAAACGAGATTTAATTCCAAATTAAAACCTTTATTATCTGTCGTAAGTGTGTGACCCATTGGGTTCCATACTTAGCCAGCAGTGGGTCCGAGTGCAAGTTGACCTAATTTGATCAGAACTCATTCTAATCGATTTAGGTCAAATCGAGCTAACTCGAGTCAGTCAATTAGGACTCCTCCTAATTAGTGATCCAATTAAACCATTTAATTTGATCAACCCACAAGACAAGATTGACGTCTAGTAATGTGTCATGTCTACCCGGAAGATATGGAAATTCTGGTGAAATTCCAAAACTACCCTTCAGTGGAAAGTTCCCGTACAATTCGATCCTTCAATCATCTTGCATCTCGAATATAACTATGGATATGGAATCATGTCAAATCCAGTTTATACTCATTCCCAGCTCAGTCATACACTAATGATTCAATTAATTCGATATTAGAAATCATTTCTAATATCTGTACTTTGATCAAAGATTTCCTGAATCATCATCTGACCTAATTTGGTTGGATGCAATCTCCTCCTACTAGGAGTGATCAATTCCTTGTTGACCTACTCATTACCTTCATATACAATTCACCATACCCAGCATCAACCTCGTGCATGACCCAGTGTCATGATTGAGATTGAACCAAAGCATGGGTTCATGTACATAAGGTATTATGGCAGTCTCAGGTCATAGGACTACTTGTACAACTCCCACTATGAGAAACATCTATTGACATGCAGCTAAGGCTCCATTAGATGTTCTCAAACTGGATCTCTTCAGTGAACTCATTCGCTAATGAGCACCCACATCCTTGTATTAGTGTCCCACACAAGTGACTGTGAGAGCAGTCACCCTTTTCAACATACATAGGATGTGCCAGTCTAACCGGAAACCCTGATCCCCAACTCAGGGTTCCTATGACTAGGAATATTCTAGATCTCACTGGTATGATCTCATCATAGCCCTACAACCATAGCCCTAATCTATGGGGTTCATCATATAATGACACAGCGAATGATGAAAAATTATTGCCTTTATTAACTTGTCAATTTACAATGGTCTGGGAGATACAAATATTGGCTTATAGGGCATAATCCTTTCACCATTCCTGTGTGGATCACCTTTGGAGGGCATGCACTTGTGTGCCTAGTGGAAAGAAGAAGGAATTAGCATTTCAGGTATTTTTCTAAATCCTAATTGAATGACTTGTTAATTGTAATGAAATAAGGGATATTGGGGCTTTGGGTTTCAAGTCATTGGAGTTTCAAGAAAGAAATATTTTGAAATCTGTGGTTCCACTATGCCATCGAAACCCTATAAACCCAACATATCCATCTTTGGCCTGAGTTGTCATAGGTCCACGCACATCAGTATGTACAAGACCTAATAATTCAGTTGCCTTGTCTCCATGTCCAGTGCATGGAGACTTGGTCATCTTACCTATGAGGCAAGATTCACAAGTTCCTAATGATTGAAAATCATAAGGGTCAAAGTAATTATCTTTGACTAACTTGTTTATCCTTGACTTACATATATGACTTAATCGGCAATGCTAGAGAAATGTGACATTGACATTATCTCTTTTTTTTTTTCTTGTTATCAACAAGTAATATTGTATCATTGAGTTCCAAAGTTAAAAGACCATTGATGAAGTAACCATGTCCAAATATTTTATTAGAATGAAGAATAGAGTAGCCACTACTCTTTACACTTATTTCATATCCTTGTTGTAATAACAAGGGTACAAAAATAATGTTTCTTACAATATTTGGGACATAGTAACAATCTTCTAACTTCAGTACATTACTCGAAGATAATAGAAGATAGGTGTCCATAGCTTCAGCGTTCATGGCTTTATCATTTGCGCAATATAGCTCGAAGTCACCTTTCTTTAAGCTTCTAATTCTATAAAGTCTCTATAATGACTTGCAGATATGAGGTCCACATGCGGTATCTAATACCCATAAATTAGAAATAGAAGCACTCAATGATAATATGGTTTGTATCATGTACAAACCTTTAGATGCTCCTCTGGCATCTTGCTTCACACTTGCAAGATATATCTTGCAATTTTTCTTCCAATGCCCTTGCTTGCCGCAATGGAAACAGGCTCCATCATTAACAGCCTTTTTCACTTTCTTCTTCTTTTGGATACTCCTTTTAGGGTTGAATTTCCTCTTCAAACCCTTCTTCATTCCCTTCTTCTTTCCATCAACAAGAAGAAGATGACCATTGTTGATGCGGGATGATTTATGCATGCAAAGTATTTTTTCATGATTAAGCATGAAGTTAAGGTTTTAGATCCCGAATTTCAAGTCAAGATTCAAAGTATAGAATTTTATAAAAATTTTGGAAGTCATGCATGCAAAAATAAACCCTAAAGTAATAGATAAGCAGGATCGCTAAGATTGAGAAATCCTGGTCAGGCTAGCTTTCCTACAATACCACTATTGATGAATCAAGGGAGTGTACCTGGAAATGGTAGAAGTGCCTGTTGAAGATCGTTCCATGAAGAGATCGCTCACGCTCCCGGATGCAGCTTGGAAAAATAAGCTTTTGATCTTACGGATTTGCGGCTTTCTTCTCGGTGATTCGATGGCTGATCAAAAGATATCCTTGGACTCGTGAGAACTGAGGGACCTACAAATCACTATCTGGGATTAGAAAACTAAGAGTATGAAGATAGAATAATTGAATGAAGGGAAAAGAAAGGCTCTTCGATGATGGCGACCAAGGGTTGGAAGGAAGGGGCGGCTAGGGTTTTGATGTTGTAGATGGAGGTGGGATGTAGGAACAAGAAGAACTCTCACACAGCTCGCACAGCACGCACACAGTAAGGGCACACAACAAAGAGAGAAAATTCAAATTTAATTCATCAATATTGTGAAATTATATGAGGAGGGGAGGCCTTTAAATAGGCTTACAAACTTGGAGCTCAAGTAAAGGTATTCATGAGAAATTACATTAGTCCTAAACCCATATAAAGACATAGACTAGGGCTCTCCACTTTTGAATGAGCCTCTCTCTCTCCCTCTCCTTCTCTTGGTCGGCCAAAGAGGGGTGACTCTAAGGGTGGCCAACCAATGGGGGTGACCATAAGGGTTGGCGCCCCTCTTGATGCTCTTCATGGGCCTTGGGCAGCCCAGCATGCTCCAAGCTGCAGTCCAGGATTTCAAGGCCTTCAAATTCTTTTGCTAGGTCTTCCATGATCTTTAAGTGTGGCTCCATGACTTTAAGCTGGATGGATCTTTGATTATCTTGAATCTTCTACTTGCAAAATTTGACTGGACTCACTATAAAATTTATAGGACTCAGGAAATGACTAGCTCAACATGAGCTGACTTGATTGATAAACTTCAAAACTTACAAGACTTAAAACTTGACCTGACTCAACTGACTTGGCATTCTAAATATAGGACTCAAGTGTGGATAGGACTCTAATGGACTTACTCACAAAACTCAAATGAACTCACTTAAATTGACTAAACCCTAATTACAAATTGAACAAAACTTGGACTCATATCCTAAACTCTAATTTGATAACCACAGAGGGTTGAAATGCCTCTATCAAAGTCTGGGGCCTCTGATATCCCCATCAATTCTCCCGGGATGGGAGGAATTCGACCCCGTTGAGCAAGGGTCACATTGAACCTGGTGCCTCTCAAGAAGGTCTGAGTGGAGGCGCAGCAAGTCCTCTCGAGAATCCCATGAAGCGTCGGGTCCTGGTAGACCTTGCCAATAGACTAGGTGGCATTGAAAATCGCTATCCCAGGTCATGGAAGCTCAATCATCTAGGACACGCTCGATCCGTATTCCTCTCTTAGGCCAAATTATAGGTGGACACTCAGAATCAGGCTCACTCTCAATGGGTAGGGTAGGTTCAAAGGTCTTACTAGGAATCGCTGCCGATTCCCTAGACTCAATCAGGTCTGCGATATTGAAGGTAGAGCTAAAGCCAAACTGCAAGGTTAAATCATGCACATGGGGTCCTACCTTCTCTATCACTTCTAAGGATCCAGCTTTGCGACCATGAAACTTCTTTTTAGGCCTAAGCCTAACCAAGATAGAATTCCCTACATTGAATCCATTGGCTCTTATTCGGGAATTAGCTAGTTTGTTAGATGTTTCATTACTTAAATTACTCTTATGGCTAATATCCTAATGCATATGCTATGCGGTGCTCAGTGTAGGTGTGGACAGTTGAACTGGGTTTATGGACTTATCAGGCTCAGCACCAATTGGAAGGTCATCAGGAAGGTCTTTGGGAAGAAAGTCTCCTAAACTAATGTCTACCTCCTGGAGTTGTTCCTTAGGGACTTGTTCCTGGACCTCCTCTATGGACAACTCTCTTGAACCCTCTATTATGTTTGATCCTGTCTCAGTCACTTCATTTTCAAATTTTGCAGTGGGTTCAGGATCCTTTTCCTTTGATTCCTCAAGGGGTTCACTCTCTAGATTCTCTTCCACTAGACTCAACTCTTCAATATCAATGGGCTCAGGGGTTTCTTTCTCTAATTCCTTAGCCTTAATTAAATTAACTCTTATTTTCTGCTCCTTAAGGCTACTAGATGCTCCCCTAAATGGGTCTTTAGGTTGAGTCGGGTGGATCACAAACTTCTCCCCATAGTGACTAAATGTACAGGTATTGGTTCGACCAAACAAGATTGCATCATGATCATAAAGCCATGGTCGACCTAGGATAATACTACTAACTCCCATGGGAAGGATATCACACCAAATCTTCTCCTCATATATTTGTAATTTGATCAGGATTTGGCATCTAGATTTGATTGGGATGGAGGTGGAATCTACCTAAGAAACCTTATAGGGGCTAGGATGGGGAACTGGGGTCAATCCTAAAGATTTCACTATACTGGCAGAGATGGCATTGATACAACTCCCACTATCTATTATGATCTTGAGCACCTTATCTCCTATCTTAACAAAGATTTGTAGGATGTTGGTCCTATGCCAGTCTTCCTTAATTTGGGTTTGGGTCAAGATGCACCTAATCACTCCTAATAGGTTTTCAAACTCAGGTACTTCCTCCTCTCCCTCATACTCATTTATCAATTGTTCATCAGCTTCATAAACTTCTCCCTCAGGCTCATCCTCACCTAGCTCACCTATGTGTAGGGCACTGGCTAGATACTGGCTAGCAAAGTGACCTGGTTTACGACATCTATAGCACACCTTCTGGGAGATGAGTTCCCTCTGACCCTCTACAGCTTTGCCTTTATCTTCTCTATGGGTCATGGAGGTACTATGTTGAGGTCAACTCAGGTCAGGGTGACTTAGACTGGGCTGACTTAGGTTGGGTCGATTTGGATCAGGTCGACTAGGGTATGCTTGACTAGATCCTGAGTATAGGCTAGGGTTTCTAATGGGCTCAGGTTTACAAAAGATGGGCCCTTTCTAGAAACGCTCAACATTCCTAGCAATCTGGTAGGCCTACTCTATATCTCTGACCTCTCTCAGGTAAAGCTCCCTCTTAATGTCATCCCTAAGGCTAGCCCTAAACCTAGACAGGACAACATCTTCATCTTCATATAAGTCACATCGCATGGAATACTCATCAAATTTTGCGATGTACTCATCTACACTCTTGCTACCCTGATTCAATCTTTGCCACTGATCCAACAAACCCTGGCGATATGAGGTTGGAACGTATTTCCCTCTAAGCTTGTCCTTCATGGCCCTCCAGGTGACTATGGGTTTATGGCCTCCTAGCCAAAGTATTCTTTCAACAGTACCCCAATATAACCTGGCCTGGTGGACTAGCTTAAGCTTGGCAAACCTAAACTTACGTTTCTCAGACATATCGTACCACTCAAAATATTGGTAAACTTCTCCCTCCCAATCTAGATAAACCTTTGGATCAAGATAGCCATCAAAAGTGGGTGCATCAAGTCTAATATTTCTATAGGCCTTGTCTTCCTAGTCTATGAAATCCTGATTGGGTCTCCTTGGGGGAACCTCTAGAACTAAGTCATGATGATGGCTCTCCTAGGTTCAACCTCAAAGTATGGATTAGGGTTTGGGTTTCTCCTAGGGTTAGCCTTAGTAAGGATCTCGGCGTGGGGTTCTCCTAGGATGGGGAGGTGACTCAAGATCTGGTTCACAATGGAACCTATGTGTCTCCTCTAGGGTTCCTAGCCGAACATCTACTTGATCAAATCTATGAGTCAATTGGGCATTCAATTGGGTCATCTGGTCATCCAGTCATCCATTTGGTATAATCGGGTGTTCAATCGAGCCATTTGGTCATTCAAGGTCTTTAGGATAGCATTAAGGTAGGATTCCATTGGTTCAGCCGGTTATGGAGGTGTCGAATGATATGAATCTCCTGATCTAGTGCACATGCAAGACTCAAACAAATCGACTATGGATACCTAGACCTAGAGCCCAAACAGAATGTGTCGACTCAACTTACACACAACTCAACCCCTAATCCTTTCACTGGCCAGGTAAGAGATGGGATGGTGGGAGGCCCCCTGCTTAACATAGGACCCAATTAAGAAACCACCGATCCGCTTTGGTCGTTTGATACTATACCTCTAGCCTAGAGACCAGCTTTCAGTAATAGGAGATGAATTAGGTGCACTAGTCTTCCCATAATGGTTGAACCCGACCTATTGATGTCCCTAGCTCTCTAGAGCAAAGTAGGTCTTATCACTTTTAGTTAGGGTTGGGTTTAGTTGCAAGGATTGTGGTTTTGGGCTAAGGAGAGGTGATCAAATCCTCCCCCCATCTGACATAGTAAAAGTGCCCTTAAGGTAGATTATGTAGATGATGGCACACATATGAAATGCAAATTAGGATTTTGTAGTTTTGGTATTTTCTTATTTTGAATATATATATTTTTTGTCTTTATATTTGGCAGGAAATAAAATATGCAAAATAGTACCTAATATGCAGAAAATATGTAGAAAAATTAAAATCTGAAAAGATTATGCAAGAAGAACCCTAAACATACTAAAATTTGTCTTGCTAAAAAATAGAGTAGAATTGTTCTCAGGAAGTATTGCAGCATACAAAAAATCCACATACCAAATTAAATCATAAGAAAACTATGAAAAATGATTTCAATTATACGGAATCCAGCCAAAGAAAAATCAGGATTTTTGGATCTTCTTACATGCAAAAATCACAAGAATAACAGACCATATACTGAGATAATAGGATGCAGAAATTAGCCTTAAGCTATGCTCTGATACCAAATGATTCGGGATGATTTATGCATGCAAAGTATTTTTTTGTGATTAAGCATGAAGGTAAAGTTTTAGATCCCGAATTTCAAGCCAAGATGAAAAGTATAGAATTCTATGAAAATTATGGAAGTCATGCATGCAGAAATAAATCCTAAAGTAATAGATAAGTAGGATCGCTAGGGTTGAGAAACCCTGGTCAGGCTAGCTTTCCTACAATACCACTACTGATGAATCAAGGGGGTGTACCTGGCAATGGTCGAAGAACCTTCTTAAGATCATTCCATGAAGAGATCGCTCACACTCCCAGATGCGGCCTGGAAGAACAAGCTTCTGACCCTGCGGATTTGCGGCTTTCTGCTCGGTGATCCGATGGCTAATCAAAAGGTATCCTCAGACTTGTGGGAACTGAGGGACCTACAAATCACCATATGGGGTTAGAAAACTAAGAGTATGAAGACTGAATAATTGAAAGAAGGGAAAATAAAGGCTCTTGGATGATAGCGGCTAAGGGTTGAAGGAAGGGGTGGCTAGGGTTTTGATGTTGTAGATGGAGGCAGGACACATGAACAAGAAGAACTCGCACATAGCTCGCACACAGCATGCACACAGCAAGGGCACATAGCAAAGATAGAAAACTCAAATTTAATTCATCAATATTTTGAAATTACATGATGAGGGGAGGCCATTAAATAGGCTTACAAACTTGGGGCTCAAGTAAGGGTATTGATGAGAAATTACATTAGTCCTAAACCCATACAAAGACATAGACTAGGGCTCTCCACTTTTGACTGAGCCTCTCTCTCTCCCTCTCCTTCTCTTGGTTGGCCAAAGAGGGGTGACTCTAAGGGAGGGCGACCATAAGGGTTGGCGCCCCTCCTGATGCTCCTCATGGGCCTTGGGCGGCCCAACATGCTCCAGGCTATAGTCCAGGGTTCCAAGGCCTTCAAATTCTCTTGCTGAGTCTTCCATGGTCTTTAAGTGTGGCTCCATGACTTTAAGCTGGCTGGATCTTCGATTATCTTGAGTCTTCTACTTATAAAATTTGACTAGACTCACTATAAAATTTACAGGACTCAGAAAATGACTAGCCCAACATGAGCTGACTTGACTGATAAACTTCAAAACTTACAGGACTCAAAACTTGACCTGACTCAACTGACTTGGCATTCTAAATACATGACTCAAGTATGGACAGAACTCCAATGGACTTACTCACAAAACTCAAATGAATTCACTCAAATTGACTAAACCCTAATTATAAATTGAACAAAACTTGGACTCACATCCTAAACTCTAATTTGATAATCACAGAGGGTTGAAATGCCTCTACCAAAGTCTAGGACCTCTGATGTCTCCATCACTTGTCTCCCTTAGAATGGCTCTCTACTATCTTAAGCATGTTAAGCAGCTCAATCAAAGAAATATTCAATTTGTTCATATGATAATTATGAACAAACTAAGAGAAGGAATCTAGGAGTGACTACAGGATCAAGTCCTGGTTGAGTTCACCATCCATTACAAACCCTAATTGACCTAATCAGGTGATTAAGTCAATCATTTTCAAAATATGGGTTTGCATTGATGAACCCTCACTCATGCGTGCATGGAACAATTGCTTCGATATCTCGTACCAAGCAGCCCTACTTTACTCTCCATAAAGCTCCTTTAGATTAAGCAATATGGACTGAGGTTCTATCTCCTCACATTTTCTTTGAAGCTCATTGCTTAGCCAACATGATGCACTTGACAGTCATGCTATCATTTGCCACATTTTATGTGTGACCCTTTCCTCCTCGAAAGCATCCTCTCCAATCGGCTCTGGATCCGGAGAATCAAGAATATAAGAAAGGTTCTCCTGAGTTAGTAGGATCCTCAGGTTCCTCAGCCAGTCCATATAATTGGGACCGATCAACTTATTGGCATCTGAGGTGCCCCACAGTGATAAACTTGAAGCTATAATAAAACCTATATTTAATAAAGAACAGTATAATTAGACCACTCAAGATGACATTGATAACTAGATAAGGACTTTATATCTAATTATATCTCTCACTATTTTATTCGAATACCATAACCCTCACCTTTTGTAAGCGAGAAACCTTACCAGGTTTCTTTAGTGCGGTTGAGATCCTAATTCCTCATAAGTACCATGTGTTACACAACAAACAATCATGAGTTCAAAGGTAGGAATTCCTTTCCAATTGCAATCCATGCAACTCTTAACACATGAACTGCCTCTAAGACACTTATAGTCTTGTATTACACAACAAACTATAATATCATAGTTTAGTCAGACCCTTCATTTTTAGATAGACATGTTCTTCATTTTCATATAGACATGTTCGAATAATATTGTCCTTGTGTTACACAACAATGCAATACTACCAAACATACTATAAAGCATAAACTGCACTAAGATAGTTCATATTTAACACTAGGGTAGGCCTTATGTTATACAACAAACCTACTATAGTTGTTAATATGAACTATACCTAGCATGAAGGATGGCAAACTATAGTGTGTTAAGTTAATTGGCATATTCAATTTAAGGTGCAGATATAGCCAAATTGGCCAGGTAAGTGGAAGAGATGAAGGGGTCCCCCAGTTGCTTTCCTTAGAAACCAAATTAAATGGCCAGGTCAGACAACGGAACCAATTAAAAACTGCATTTCCTTTACCTTCCCAGAACCACTTGCCTAGACACCAATTGGATAATCATATAACCCTAAATGAATTTTGTCTTTTGATTAACTTACACTATGATTAAAATTATGAGGACTTTTAGTGGTCTCAAAACACATCCTAAATAGACTTAATCATGTCAACCTAACAGTCACGACATTATAAAACCAAACATTCATGACATCATAATGTATTCATAACCATACACATATGACATGATATTCAATCCATCATTCGAGCATATTAACCCTAATATGCATACCAAAAGCATGATTGTAATATCAATCCGTTCACCTCACTTGTTCATGGGATATGGCTACAGCAGCACCCCTACACGCCATAGGAGACCCCATTGAATGGGATGAGAGGACCATGAAACCTTAATTAACTACTATGACCGGACAGCCATGGTAACTAACCCAATCCGAAGCAGTTACTAGGATTTATCATATTGGAAATATGTATTTGACTTAATCATGCATAGAATCATATAATCATTCAATAGCATGCACCACATGATAATATGCACTATCATATAATCTTTCAATAGTATGCATCATACTATGATTAATATATATGATCATATTATCATTCAATATATAATTGAATCCTAATTTGTGGCATGCATCATATATGATCATATTAACTATATGCATATACAATTGACCATTAATTGAATGAAATAAGGTGGCTCTGATACCAATATTAGGTTTCGGTGATGTAGCAGAAGGATGGATTTCAAAATTTTTTATTTTGAAACTGCAAAGCAACTTGAAATCCTAAGCCTAAGATCCCTTATTCATTACAATTAACAAGTCATTCAATTAGGATTTGAAAAAATACCTGGAATGCTAATTCCTTCTTCTTTCCACAAGGCATACAAGTGCATGCCCTCTAGAGGTGATCCACACAGGAATTGATCCTAGGAAGCACTCCTTAGCAGGTTGCATAAACCACTGGGACTCTTCACTTTGGCCTTTTTCCTTTGGCAGCCTCTCCTTCCTTGCTCAGTCCTTTGCCCTCCAGTAGAGCACTCTGAGCCCTCTCCAAAACCTCTCTTCACTCTCTTTTTCACTTCTTTATTCACTTTCTAAATCCTTGTCTTAAAATAGTGAACTTGTTTTTAAGATAAGACCTAAGTTCTAACAAGGGAAGGAAGAGACAAGGAGAGTGTGGCAGAGTGTGAGGGTAAGAATGCAGGAAAGAAAGGATGACATCATATACCCATCGGCCTAAACACTGATGGCTATTTATAGGAGATGGAGAGGTGCCAGATAAGCCTTATCATCAACCTTTGATTTGTCCAAACACAGATCATATAAGACCCTTCACTAAGAAGGAGTCTTATTTGAAGCACCATGTCCCTTCTTGCACCAAGAGACCAGACTTTTTGTCTCTTCAGTTCCTAGCCAAATTCTCCACACACCACATGTCATTTTCTAGTCACAAAGAAGCCAAGAGATGTGGCTTTTTAATTAGAAGCATCGGTGTTTCAAAATGCCTTAAAGTAGAAGGACTTTGCTTACTAGGATTAGCACCAAAAATGAAGGGATGCTTCTGTTCATTTGCGCCAACTTCCTTCCACCGAATTTTCTTTTTTGTTGACTGGTTAAAGTCCACATGAGAGGGTGTGGAGATGAGGAGGAACCTTTTTAGGCTTATCTGGAAACTAAGTCCTATAAGCAGGACTTTAGGTCCATCTGTGCCCCATTTATTCCTTGCACACAAAAGAAGTTGGCGCCAAGAGTCCCCTCCACTTAGGACTCTTCAAATAAATAGGATCAAGGCTTATTAAATCTAGATAAAACTAGATAAATGCTGCCCCACCTTGGACTCAACCCATTCTAGGATTTTCTCAAATTGGCTAGCCCATTAAGCAACCTTTTAGACCCAATTCAATTGGGCTAGGAGTTAAGTTAGCCTACACATGTTAGTGTGCGATTTAGCTAATCAATTAGGATCCCATGACCCTAATAAAATATCAATTGACTTCCTAGGCCAATTTTCTAATGTGTGTGACCCTTTGGGTTCCACATATAGCCAGCAATAGGTCTAGGTCCAAGCCAATTAAGTCCAATCAAATCTGATTTGACCTAATTAGGTCAAATTGAGCTGACCTAAGTTGCCAATTCGAACTAGCTTTTGAATTGACTCATAAATCTAATCGAATTAATTCATGAAAATCTACAAGACATGATTGACATCTAGCAATGTGTCATGCCCACCCGAAAGATGAGAAATTTGATAGAAAGTATCAAAATACTCTTTAGTGAAAACAAACCGTGCAATTCAATCTTTCGATCTCCCTTTATCTTGAATAAGTGATGGATATGGATAAATGCCAAATCCTAGCACTTAGTCATTTCAAATCTCAATTTCATAATGAAGACTCTATTGATAACTGATTAGAAATTACTTCTAATCTTATCCTACTTTGATTAAAGACTTCCTGAGTCATCAATCAAAGAGATTACATGGGATAACATTTTCTCTTACTAGGAATGATCACACCATATCCGAGAACACCCCGTACATGACTTAATGTCATGAATGAGTATGAACCAAAACATGGCTTAGTGTGCATAAGGAATCATGGTGATCTCAAGTCGGAAGATCACTTACACAATTTCCACTATGAGAACTATCTCTTGACAAGTAGTAAGATTTCCATAAGATAGTCTCAGTACGGATCAGTTCAGTGAACTCATACCCTAATGAGCACCCTTATCCTTGTATTAGTGTCTCTACATAAGTGGCTATGAGACCAACCACCCTCTTCATCGAGCATACATAGGATAAGCTAGTTTTTCCGGAAGCATCGATCCCCGAATCGATGATCCAACGACTAGGAATATTTTAGATTAGGGTTTATAGGAATTTAGGTCTCACCGTTATGATCTTCATCATAACCCTAATTCTTTTGTCCTAATCTATGGAATTTATCATAATCTTAAATAAGACACAGTAGTATGATGAAGCAAATATCTTTTTTTAATATATTAATGTTATACAAGAGTTGGAATATTATAAAAAATGCCCTTACAAAGATTGGCTTTTAGGGCACTTTTTTTTCAACCTAAGGGTTCATACATAATAGGAGCTTAATCTGATCATGCGATTGGATCAATATATATAAGTTATATATTTAGAATATGCTAATTTTGGCACCTACTAATTTTAGTACCTACTAATTTTAGCATCTGCTTTTTTTGTACCTATTAATTGTGACCCTTGCTATTTTTGGCATCTATTAATTGTTAGCACAAGAGACATCATTGCAAGAGTTGTAATGCAACTAGGTTTAATAATTCATGTTATGCTTGAATTGCAACCCTAATTAAATAAGGAATGGTAGCCTTTCAATTTGGATTTGAATCGAATTTGAAATTGACCCGAATCGAAGCCTAATTGGGCTAGAAAGCTAGAGTCTCAGTTGCCTGGGCTTCTATCTCTTATTACATGCCAATAATGAGGATGATGAGTACTAAAGTAGTGCCCCTCTCTTATTTGTGTGTGAGAAATTATGATTGCCAAAAGTTGGCGCTAGCACGAATTCTCCTTTTATTCTAAGTTTCTATCTAATTAGATAAAGTTTACCTTTATATTAATCTGAATTAGATGAAGATAAACTTTGTCTTCAATTATTTTGGGGCATGAACTCCTTCATAGTTGGCATGGAAAATATTTTTTGTGTGACAATTATGAGAAATAGGTAGCATTACTTATTATGATCTCACCTTTTTCTTTCACACCAATCCTTGGTTAATGCCAAAATCCTAGCATTTGAATTTGATTCGGATGTGATTGGATAGGACCTTATCTAGTGTTCTAGGTGGCGCAGAGTTTAGATTTGGCGTGAAGTCTTTTTGTGTGACAAAAAGCAAAAATAAAGGTAGGTTAACGCTAATTGAAGTTATGAGATGTTTTCATTTGCCGCTACCTCTTGTTCCATTGCCCTTCCTCCCATCCATGGATGATTCAACATGCCAAAACTAGAAAAAGAAGAGAGAATTTAAGAGAGATGTAAAAGAAAGTTGGTTTTGTCAGGAATGTGTTCTAAAGCCAATCATCTAGGTTATGGATGATTGATCATCTTGTAATTTGTACATGATTCATTAATAAATAAAAGTTATTTTTAGTAGTTTATTAATGTGTATACATCTTCCTTTATGAACTCTTCTATAATGAAGTCTTTAGAAGTACTTCAATTTGATAAAGGAGGATTTATCAAGTAGTTCTTAAACATATTCGTGACCAAATGATGCATTGTTATCTAGGACGACAACTTTTATTGAGCATAGGTCGTATGCCATATGGGTTGGTTGTCCTCATAACCAAGGAGTATGGGGACACTCGTACGGCATACAGGTAAGTGTAAGAGTTCACTACACTGAACATGACCTACTATGTAGAGTACTCTATTATCAAGAGGATCTCTTAGAAGGATATGGATATACGTAACACTCTAACCTGAGATCACCAAGGTGACTTGCAAGCAACTCATTATACTTAAATGCCAGACTATCTGGATTTCTAATTTGGTGATAGAAGGTTACTGGGTGCAGTAAGTACTTGTTAAATTGGTATGTGAGTCAAGATAGAATTGATTCCAAGGTTTTGGAAAAAATGCTCTGTTGTATTTTAATTTAATAAGACCTTGGCTAGGGCAATCATTGTGAGGAGTTACAAGATTTGTTTGGTTGAAACACATTTGGATACACTATTCTAGAGTTGATAATTGACTCTAAAGTCATCTTGAGAATTAGGTCAAAAGGATGATTTATATTGTAACCATGTGCTTGGGTTCTTGAATATTGTTTTGTAATCATTCACTAATTCGGACATCGGGCACCATTACTAGATAGTCGTATTGATTAGTTCAGGAATTGGTTCCTTGGCTACCGGCTTAGTATTCAAACCTTTGGGATGATGAGGTCATCGCGAGTATGGATTTTGATGCATGCTTAGCATTTTTTTGGCATAGATAGTTGTATTTATTTTTATTTTACCTAGGTATATGGGGTTGGATTTATTTTTCTTGTATCTAGCTCATGCATTAATCTCAAAGCATGTAATTGGATTAGTTTTGATTTTTTAAATTTATTTTATATTAGTATATTTATTTTAGATTAGTTTGAAGTTTTATGTCTTGATACAGTTGGCCTCCAGGTTGTTGGGATCTAGAGTCTATTTAAAGGATCTTATTATTAGAAAAATTCATCAAGAAGTGAATAGAAATATTTAAGATTTCTTCCATCCTACTTGTTCTCTTCTCTCCCCAATTCTCTTTCTCTCCACTCTTCTTCTTCTCCCTTCTCTTCTCCTTCCTCTGCTATTTCTTCCCTATTCTTCTTCTTCCTCCTATTCTTCTCCCTGCTATTCTAAAGTGACCGAGACCCTGTTTCTACTTCAATCCCATCCATGAGCCCCTCTCTCTGCTCACCCCATCCACCAACGGACAGTCCATGCTCATCCCTACTCCACCTGCCCCTCACCACCAAACAACATTTATTATGGACCTTTGCTCCCCACTGTCCATTATTGCCGAATCCCATCATCCACCACTACCATCAATCTCCCACCTTCCTGAGTCTCTCATGGCCTCCACATCCTCTCGCTTGAGCCCGCATCTAGAGATGCCACCGATCTCACCACCGTTAGCCATTGATCGGCCTCACCCTTAAGGGTTCCACCTCTCATGGGTTGCTCATCTTTGATCAACATCCCCCTTTGTGATGAAGCTGTTGCCTCCTCCTTCATCTATCTGAAAGGGATATGCTATACAAGCCAATCTATGTTGTATCTCCCTAACCATTGTAATTGACAATATTCTAATAAAGGCATTATTTTTCATCATACGCTGTGATTATTATTATATGATGAACCCCATAGATTAGGGCTATGATTTTAGGGTTATGATGAGATCATACTAGTGAGACCTAAAGTCTTAAAACCTTAATCTAAAAATATTCCTAGTCAAAGGAACCCTAAGTAGGGGATCAGGGTTTTTCGGTAAGACTAGCACATCCTATGTATACTGAATAGGGTGACTGCTCTCATAGTCACTTGTGTATGACACTAATACTAGAATATGGGTGCTCATTAGTGAATGAGTTCACTAAAATGATCCAACTTGAGAACATCTAATGGAGTCTTAGATGCATGTCAATGGATGGTTCTCATAGTGGGAGTGGTGCAAGTAATCCTTTGAACTGAGACTGTCATAAGTACCTTATGCACATGAACCCATGCTTTGGTTCAATCCTAATCATGACACCGAGACATGCACAGGATTGATACTGAGAATGGTGAATTGGATATGAAGGTAATGAGTAGGTCAACAAGGAATCGATCACTCTTAGTAAGAGGAGATTGCATCTAGTTAATTATCAATCGGATGATGATTCAGGGAATCTTTGATCAAAATAAAGATTGATAATCCAATTGATATCAAAGAACCCTCCTCTTAATATGTTACTACACTTAGCAAAATCAGAACTCGGTAATGTTTTTAATCCTTCTTCCTCTCCTAAAGACTCTTTCTCTCTTTTCTTGTTCTTGCACTGTTTCCTTTACAGAGTACACCTCTGTCGAAACTCTGCTACTGAACAAGAACAAGAGCGAAAGTCTCTGACGGTAAAGGAAAGAAGGAGTTCTGATTTTGTTCTTTCCTTCTTACATTAAGACATTCTTGTCTTAATTTCTCCTCCAATTTAAGACAAGCCTAAATTCCCTTAGGACAAAGTCTTATCTTCAAGACAAGAGTGTCTTAGAGGGTCAAGGTCTTAGTGGAAGGAGGAGAAGAGATAAAAGAAAGGAAGGCAACCTCTTGTTTGGAAGAATTCCAGCCATAATCCGAAGAATTGAGTTCTAGGAAGAAGGACTCAATAGGAGGAACCATTGGACAAGAAGATAGTGTTCTTGATCATTGCTCTGTGTGGATCACCATCGGAGGATGGACACTTGGATGCCTGGTGAATTCAAATAGCCCGTTGATCTTCAAGTTTTAAGTCTTCATAAATTGGAATTAGCGATTACAGGTTGGTATTCTAATTCAATTTGCTTAGAAATATTTGTCTTCATATATTCTAGTCTTATTAAGGAGTTCCTGTTTTAGGGTTTTGGTGCATATTAATTTTAATTTTTAAAATTACCCTTCCGTTGCGTTGCACCGGAACCCTACAATGGTATCAGAGCCACCTTAATTAGGACTATAATTTATGATAGCTTGTATGTCACATCTTAGGGTTTTTAAATCCTAATATGTTACTACACTTAGCATATCTTTGATTACATATATGTTTTGATGTATGCCACTAGTTAGGGTCTTTCACTCAAACCCTAATTATTATAGAGATATATTTAGTTTTAAGTCATCATACTGAAATAAGGTTGCCCTGGCATAATGGTGGATCCATTATGTGGTAAATGGTTGTCCTAGTATGATGACACACTTAGCACATATTTGTTTATAAAAGTGATATGTTGATTGTGATACATTCTATAAGGATGTGCTGGCAATTTATAAATCCCTCCTCTTAAAAATTTTATTAAGTCTTAGTATATTTAACTAATAAGCATCACTAGTCATGATGTACAATTGATCATTCGGTGTCTAGAAAGGTGGTTCTGCGAAGGTAAAGAGAATTGTGATTTTTAATTGGTTCCGTTGACTGACCTGGCCAATTTTTATTGATGTCTAGGAAAGCAACGAGGGGACTCCCACATCTCTTCCACTTGCCTGGCGGATTTGATTAAATTTAAATCTTGACTAAAATGCTTAGTGTTAAAAATACTATATATTGGCCTTCCTTCATGCTAGATCAATATTGTGTTATGAACCACATTACATTTGTTGTGTTATCTGCAAGACCTAATATGGTGATTGACATAATACTAGTCTAGTGCATAGAGACGCTTACAGCATATTCAGTATAATGCTTTGTTGTGTTATCTGCAAGGGCATTATATTTAAATATTGACGGTAAAGAAATGAAAGGGTCTTGACTTAACTAGAACATTATGGTTTGTTGTATTTTCTACAAGACTAATAATGTTCTAGAGGCCAAGTTATTTTTTGAGAATTATATGAGATATAATTGGAAGAGTTTCCTACCTTTGAGCTTATAAAAGATTTGTTGTGTTTTCTCCAAGATCTTTTATAAGTTATTAGGATCTCAATCTCACTAAGAAAAATCGATCAGGGTTCTTCTCGATTATCATAGTGAGGGCTATGATTTTTGATAAAATAGTGGGAGACATAATTAAATTAAAGACCTAATTTAATTATGTATGTTATTTCATGGTTGTTTGCTTATGTATTGTTCTTTGTTAAATGTAGATAAATGGCATCTTCATTATCACTGCGAAGTATCTTAGATACCAACAAACTAACTGGTCCAAACTATGTGGACTGGTTGAGAAATTTAAAGATTGTGCTGAGTTCAGAAAAACTTTCTTATATTCTAGAGACCCCTAATCTTAATCCACTAGGGGATGATGCCACAGAGGAAGATATGGCCACATACAAAATGTGGCAGAATGACTCCCTTACTGTCAAGTGTATCATACTAGCCTCTATGACCAATGAGTTACAGAGACAGCATGAAAGCATGGATACTCAATCCATAATGCTCAATTTAAAAAGCTTTATGGAGAACATAGCAGAACTGCTAGATATGATATATCTAAGCAGTTATTCCGTGCTAGGATGACAGAGGGTACATCCATTCAGGATCATGTTCTGAAGGTAATTGACTTGATCACCAGATTGGGTCAATTAGGTTTTATCATGGATGGGGAGTTGAATCAAGATTTAATCCTGCAATCACTCCCGGAGTCATTTTCTCAGTTTGTCTTGAATTATCACATGAACAAACTGAACACTTCCTTGCCTGAGCTGTTAAATATGTTAAAAATAGCGGAGAGCCACATAAAGAAAGAAAAGGCTCCACTTCCTCTTACTAATAAGACCAATAAGAAGAAATCAGGCAAAAAGGATTTTAATAGGAAGCTAAGCCCTAAGAGTGGCATCAATAAGAATAATAAAGGAAAGAAGGCCTCCAAATAGTCAACCTGTTTCTTTTGCGGCAAAGCAGGACATTGGAAAAGGAATTGTAAGGCTTACCTTGCAACTGTGAAGCCTGGTGCATCAGATGTGCCAAAAGGTATATATGAGATACATGCTATATTGACATTAAATTCATCTATATCAAATACTTGAGTATTGGATACCGCTTGTGGTTACCATATATGCAAATCTTTGCAGGACCTCCACAAGCTTAAAGTATTGAAGGAAGGTGACTTCAATCTCTACGGTGCTAGTGGTGATATCATCCAAGCAGAAGCTGTAGGGACCTATATTCTGAAGTTGCCTTCAGGGAAGATCTTGGAGTTAGAAAATTGTTATTATATGCCTAAGATTATTAGGAACATTGTATCTGTTCCCTTGTTATTAAAACAAGGATATGTAATGGATGTAACGAGCATTGGTTGCTCGATAATGTTGTCTAATAAAATTGTTTGTTCTGGCATATTTAGCAATGGGCTCTTAACTCTTTCTTCCAATAATAGTATTTTTCATGTCAATAATAAAAGAAAAAGAGAAGACTTTAATGATACTTTACTTTGGCATCATCGACTTGGTCATGTTAATGAGTCTAGGATAAGCAAGTTATATAAAGAAAAATTCCTTGATCCTTATGAGTATGAATCATTAGGAACTTGCGAATCATGTCTCATGGGTAAGATGACCAAGACTCCATTTACTGGACATGGAGAAAGGTCAACTGACTTATTAGGACTTATACATACTGATGTATGTGGTCCAATAACAACTCAGGCCAGAGGTGGATACTCATATTTTATCACTTTTATAGATGATTTATCTAGGTTCGGATATGTGTATCTTATGAAACATAAATCTGAAGCCTTTGATAAATTTAAGGAGTATCAAAGTATGGTCGAAAAACAAACCGGGAAAAGTATTAAAGTTCTTCGGTCTGATCGAGGAGGAGAATACTTATCCGCGGAGTTTTTAGACTATCTTAAAGTTAATGGAATTCTTTTTGAATGGACCCCTCCTTATACACCATAGCTAAATGGTATAGCTGAAAGGAGGAATCGTACCTTATTAGATATGGTGCGATCCATGATGTGCTTCACAAATTTATCCATTTCCTTCTGGGGTCATGCCCTAGAAACTGCTGTTTACATTCTGAACAAAGTACCTTCTAAATCCGTTGTTAGTACTCCATATAAAATTTGGAGTGGAAAGAAACCGTATCTTAAATATTTTAAGGTATGGGGATGTCCAGCTTATGTTAAAAGAAATTTTGGACATAAGTTAGAACCTAGAGTGGATAAATATCTATTTGGACGATATCCTAGTGAGGGTAGAGGATATCTTTTTTACCATCCAGCTGAACAAAAGATTTTTGTCAGCAGACATGCCACTTTTCTAGAAAAAGAGTTTATTTTAGAAAAGGGCAATGGTAGAACTATTGAACTTGGAGAAGTACAAGAAACATAGATAGACAATTCTCAATCAATAGAACCTATAGTTAGATCAAAACCAAAACACAAAACTCCTTCCCGTAGGTCTGATAGAGTGTCACGGGCACCTCAGAGGTATGGGTTTATTATTGAAAATAATGAAGCCCAAGTTATTCAAAATGATGAACCTCTGACCTATACGGAAGCTATCTTGAGTACCGATTCATATAGATGGCAAGAAGCCATTGAATCCGAGATAGATTCTATGTATGTCAACCAAGTATGGACTTTGGTTGATGCACCAGAGGGTGTTAATCCTATTGGGTGCAAATGGGTCTATAAGAAAAAGATTGGGGCTGATGGCCAATTTGAAACCTATAAAGCTAGATTAGTGGCAAAAGGTTTTAGACAAAAACAGGGAATTGATTATGATGAAACATTCTCACCTGTTGCCATGCTCAAATCAATTCGGATTTTACTTGCTATAGCAGCATACCACAATTATGAGATCTGGCAGATGGATGTGAGGACTGCATTCCTCAATGGTTTTCTTGAGGAAAAAGTCTACATGTCACAGCCAGAAGGTTTTATTTCAAAGAATAAACCTAATCAAGTATGCAAGCTAAAGAAATCCATTTATGGATTAAAGCAAGCTTCAAGGAGTGGAACATCCATTTTGATGAAACTATTAAAAGGTTTGGTTTTATCAAAAATGTGGATGAACCCTGTGTTTATAAGAAGACTAGTGGGAGTGCCATAGTCTTCATGGTTCTGTATGTAGATGACATACTCCTCATTGGGAATGATATCCCATTGTTACAATCAGTCAAGGTTTGGCTATCAAACCAATTTTCCTTGAAAGATTTGGGAGAAGCATCCTATATACTAGGTATTAAGATCTATAGAGATAGGTCTAAGAGGATGCTAGGTTTATCCCAATCTAGGTACATTGACTTAGTGCTAAAAAGATTCAGCATGGATGGAAGTAAAAGAGGTTATCTTCCTATGAGTCAAGGCATACATCTTTCCAAAAGGATGTCTCCTAAGACACCTGAAGAAAGAAATAGAATGAATTCTATACCTTATGCTTCGGCAATAGGGTCCACAATGTATACCATGTTATGTACCAGGCCTGATGTGGCATATGCTTTAGGCATTGTCCGTAGGTTTCAGGCTGATCTAGGAGAGGATCATTGGAAAGTAGTTAAAAATATTCTTAAGTACCTGAGAAGGACTAAGGATATTTTTCTGGTTTATGGTGGTTCTGATCTTAAACTAGAAGCTTATTCTGATTCTAGTTTTCAATCAGACCCTGATGATAGCAAATCCATTTCGGGATATGTTTTTACCCTAAATGGTGGAGCAGTGAGTTGGAAGAGTACCAAGTAGTAGACTGTAGCTGACTCAACTACAGAGGCAGAATACATAGCTGTCAGTGAAGCCCCCAAGGAAGCAGTCTGGATGAAGAAGTTCATCACAGAGTTGGGTGTTGTTCCTGAGATTGAAAAACCAGTGCCACTTTACTGTGACAACACTGGAGCGGTTGCTCAAGCTAAGGAACCAAGAGCTCATCATAAGTCCAAGCACATTCTGAGATGCTTCCATCTCGTACGAGAAATAGTAGAAAGACAAGATGTCTACATAAATAGAGTTGATACAAAGAACAATATAGCAGACCCGTTCACTAAGGCTCTACCACAACGAGAGTTTGATCGCCACCTCGAGAGTATGGGATTAATATTTAAAGGCGATTGGCTTTAGTGCAAGTGGGAGATTGAAATGGATATGCCCTACAAGCCAATCTATGTTGTATCTCCCAAACCATTATAATTAACAATATTCTAATAAAGGCATTATTTTTCATCATACGATGTGATTATTATTATATGATGAACCCCAAAGGTTAGGGCTATGATTTTAGGGTTATGATGAGATCATACCAGTGAGACCTAAAGTCTTAAAACCTTAATCTAAAAATATTCCTAGTTAAAGGCACCCTGAGTAGGGGATCAGGGTTTTTAGGTAAGACTAGCACATTCTATGTATACTGAATAGGGTGACTGCTCTCACAGTCACTTGTGTATGACACTAATACTAGAATGTGGGTGCTCATTAGTGAATGAGTTCACTGAAATGATCCAACTTGAGAACATCTAATGAAGTCTTAGATGCATGTCAATGGATGGTTCTCATAGTGGGAGTGGTGCAAGTAATCCTTTGACCTGAGACTGCCATAAGTACCTTATGCACCTGAACCCATGCTTTGGTTAAATCCAAATCATGACACTAAGACATGCACAGGATTGATACTGGGAATGCTGAATTGGATATGAAGGTAATGAGTAGGTCAACAAGGAATCGATCACTCTTAGTAAGAGGAGATTGCATCTAGCTAGTTATCAATCGGATGATGATTCAGGGAATCTTTGATCAAAGTAAAGATATTAGAGATGGTTTCTAATATCAAGATAATTGAATCATCAATATAAGGTTGAGCTAGAAACAAATATAATATTGGATTTGACATATATCCATATCCACAATTATATTTTGGGTGCAGGCTGATCGAAGGATTTAATTGTACGGTAACTTTCTACTGAAGGGTAGTTTTGGTATTTCACCAGAATTTCCATATCTTCCGGGTAGACATGACATGTTGCTAGATGTCTATCTTGTCTTGTGGGTTGATTAAATTGAATGATCACTTATTAGGAAGAGTCCGAATTGATCATAATTGGGTAAGCCCAGTTTGACCTAAATCGATTAGAAAGAGTTATAATCAAATTAGGTCAACTTGTATTCGAACCCACTGCTAGCTAGATGTAGAACCCAATGGGTCACACATTTAAGAGAATTGATCAAGGGTTTAAATTTGTAATTAAATCATCTTTGCATGATGACACTCTAGCAGGTGTTGCAAATCCTAGCTTCTATTCGAATTAAATTCGAATTAGGATTCCAGATTGGTTCAATTTGGGTTCTAATTGGATCTAATTAGATCCTAATTGATGTTATAGGGATTATGGCTAACCCTATTGGCTAACCATGTATCTAGGCTAGCCCCCCACCCGCCCCTTAGCATTTTCACGCCAAAAATGCCAAGAGTCCATGCGCTAATGGACTCTTGGCACGCCATTTGGAAGAGTCCATGGCGCATGGACTCTTGGTGTGCTCCGTAAAAAAAAAGAAAAAAAAAACTCTGGTATTTTATATGGGACAGCTTTTCCTTCTCTCTATTAGCGCCTCAATTGTCCCCCCTTGTATTGGAATCCAAGGGTTGATGTTTTTTGAGAAAGGCATAAAGCATTCGTTGTTTCCTAGTCGTGCGAAATAACATCTCTTCGGAGATTAAAAGTCACGACTCCTTTTTTTTTAAGAAAAAAACATCACGATTTTTCATTTAAGAAAAGTCATGGGATTTTTCCGGAAGGCCGTGAGAAGGAAGGATGGGGCGTGAGAAAATGAGAAAGGGCATGAAAAGTTTTTCACGAAGAGATGTGTGGGCGCCTCTCTTAGATCTATTTAAGTGGTCAGGAAAATCAGAACTCGGTAATGTTTTTAATCCATCTTCCTCTCCTAAAGACTCTTTCTCTCTTTTCTTGTTCTTGCACTGTTTCCTTTACAGAGTACACCTCTGTCAAAACTCTGCTACTGAACAAGAACAAGAGTGAAAGTCTCCGACGGTAAAGGAAAGGAGTTCTGATTTTGTTCTTTCCTTCTTACATTAAGACATTCTTGTCTTAATTTCTCCTCCAATTTAAGACAAGCCTAAATCCCCTTAGGACAAAGTCTTATCTTCAAGACAAGAGTGTCTTAGAGGGTCAAGGTCTTAGTGGACGGAGGAGAAGAGATAAAAGAAAGGAAGGCAACCTCTTGTGTGGAAGAATTCCAGCCATAATCCGAAGAATTGAGTTCTAGGAAGGACTCAATAGGAGAAACCATTGGACAAGAAGATAGTGTTCTTGATCATTGCTCTGTGTGGATCACCATCGGAGGGCGGACACTTGGACGCCTGGTGAATTCAAATAGCCCGTTGATCTTCAAGTTTTAAGTCTTCATAAATTGGAATTAGCGATTACAGGTTGGTATTCTAATTCAATTTGCATAGAAATGTTTGTCTTCATACATTCTAGTCTTATTAAGGAGTTTCTGTTTTAGGGTTTTGGTGCATATTAATTTCAATTTTTGAAATTACCCTTTCGCTGCGTTGCATTGGAACCCTACACTATCACCATTGATGGAGCCATAGACTCCCTTTACCATCATGCCCATCATCGTTGTCAACATGAACTCCCACCTCCCATGGTGCTTGCTACTCTGCTATTGCCATGCTGTTATTCTCAAAGCCACCATTGTTGATTCTACACATTGCCATAGGTGACCTCGCTCCCCAATGATCCACTCTCCTCCATGATCACCAATGGGCCTTATCCTCTATCCACCGTCGCCCCTTCTACGAAGCCATGCTGTCCTTTGTTCCACCAAGCTCCTTTGGTTGCACAAACATGAAAGCCACCATTAAAGTTACACACTTTCAAAGCATATCCCAAAACCCCTGCCGACTTCTATTTTGGGCCTTATTGGACCGAATTGTTCTTTTATTCATATTTGGAATAACTCTTGTTTAATTGACTACTATTATCTTGTATTTTGGTAATCCAGATTCGAAGGCTTTAATAGACTCGCTATCAAACTAGGATCACTACTTGGCTTGGTAGAACACCTCCTCTTTCAGGTTCGACCACGATCATGATTGTGAGCACCTTCTCTTTATTTAAAAATAAATATTTAATTGGTATTGGTGGTGAGCATAAATCTTTAATTTTATTGGATTAATATATTAATTGCCTATGCTGAGCCTAACCTTATGGGTGGTTTCTCAATTACTCACAATCCTAATCTTTAGATCTAGGATCTTCTGTTGGTGCTTGTAGTTATTTTAAAAAAAGAAAAATTTACTTATAACTTAATCCCTTCCTTAATCATTAAAAAAATTGAAGCAACTAATTTTGGTTATAGTTTTAGTTTGCTGGTAATTAAAAAAATAATAAAGAAAATTACATTAGTCTCGTCTCTTGCATCCCTAGATCAATTCATCCCGTATCAGATTCTTCTTTGGTATCAGAGCATGGTTTATGTTAGGTTAAGGATATTTGCATTACATTGACATAGATTGTATTAATTAGAAAAAATATTCAGCATTCATATTTAGCATTATTTGGAAGTCTGCATAACCTGCACATCCTTTAGATTTTTAGGAAGTCCAATTTCAAGAAAACTCAAAAAATTATAAAACTTGCTTCATTAGAAAATAGACTCAAAAGCAAACATCTCTATGTTTACTGATTTGTGAGATTGCTTTAAAATTCATGCAAGTTTAAACTTAAAATTTTAAGTTTCTATTCTTAGAATTCTGCCACCAGTAGTTTCGGACAATCTCTATTCAAACCCTAAGTTCCATTCATAGGAGTGTCAAAAAATTATAAAATTAGTGGCTTTAGAAACTAGACTCAATTTGAAAAACTTTTGTGTGAAAATCCATGAACTTGCTTCAAGATTCATACTAGTTTGACTTAAAAGTTTTGAGTTGTGTGTACAAAAATCTACAACCTACAAGATTGTGTAAATCTTATTCTTTTATCGATTCCCGTTAATAAGATTGTCAAAAAATTATAAAACTTATAGATTTGAAAACTAGGTTTGACAAGGAAAGTATTTATTTTTGACAATTTTAGAATTGAATCCTAGATTGATTTCAGATTTCACTGGAAGACTGGTCACTACACCTAGAAAATCTTGCTAAAAATTTAGTATGTGCAGTCCTTTAAAATCAGTCATTTTCTAATCCTAGGAATTTCAAAAAATTCTGAATTTTAGGTTGTTGGAATCCCCACTCATTAAGAAATCTAACCCTACTTTGAAATACATGAAAACACTTCCCTAGGATATCTATTTTTAAGCATCAATCTAGATTGAAATATAGCTCCTGCATATTGTGGGATTGTAAAGTTAATAAAGAACTTGATGTGACTTTATGTGACCACCAGGTCAAAAACAAAATACCATCCTGAACCTTTCGAGTCAGATAGCAAAATGGATCCTAACCAATTTGCTACAACGTTTCAAAGCTTTATTGGCAAAATTAATAATCTGATTGGTATTTGTCAAGATCATGGAGTAACTCTAGAAAGCTTAGAAGAAAATCGAGCCAATAATGCCTAAATTTGGAATACCTTGCCTAGGCCCATAGAATAATGAGAGATCCAAAATTTCAATGGAGATAGAAATCGGGTAATTCATCATTATCAAGATTTTATTGAATAAGATGAATAAATTTTGTGAAGTGTTAAGGTCAAAGCCTTAAGCTTTATGGGCCGATTGGATCCTAAAGAGTACATTGATTGGGAAGCAGACATAGACCACTATTTTGAGTGGTATGATATGTTTGAAGAATGGAAAATTAGGTTTGCCAAAATGAGATTATTTGGTTGGCCAAAATGTACCGGAGTAACATTGAGTGATTAGCCATGCATGGGAGACACAAACCCCTTAGGACTTGGATTGAAATGAAGGATAGACTTCATGAAAAGTACGTACCCACATCCTACCATGAACATCTCCTTGATCAATGGCAATGGCTGACCCAAGGCAATAAACCTATTAGCAAATTAATCTCTAGATTCGATAAATACCTTATAAGGTGTAACGTGTTTGAGGATCTCTCTATCACTCTATCTCAGTTTCGAACTGGTTTAAGAGATGATATTCAGAGTGAATTATTTGTGCAAGAGGTTTACAATTTAAAGCAGGCTTATCAATTAGCTTAGGATTATGATAGATTCCATAGGTCATCGATTACCCATCGACTTGAACCTCATAACACTAGAATCTTAAGACCTAGACCTAGAAATAATGAGACCTCTACTAGTCATTCCCCCATTGATAGCACCGCCCTATATAAAGGATCATAAAAGAAAAGCTATTTTAAAAGAGGTTCCCCAAACTAGTAGTCCCAAGATTCAATGTTTTAAATGCAATGAGCTAGGTCATTTTGCAAGTCAATGTCCATAAAAGACCAAGGATGAACCTGAGGAAAAAAATTATATTGCTAATCTAAATTTAGCAAAAACCTTTGAAGAATACAATACTAAAAGAATAATGTCCTAAAAGCCAATTATATTTCTATGAAATAGGGGCTTATCTATAAGTTTTTTTTAACTCAAGTATGATATTAATAAAAGGTATTTTTGTTTTATCATATACTATGTCTTATACTTTATTGTTTTAAGAATATGATTATTCTCATATTAGAAATTGTGTTCCAAAGCTAATCATCTAGGTTGTAGATGGTTGTGCAACTCATGTATATGTATATGAATTATTGAATTGAATAAAAAGTTTATTCTGGTTGTTCATCACATGTTATCTTCCTAATTGAACTCTTGTGTGATGATGTCCTTTGAGCTACCTTGTATGTGATGTAGAGAGGATGCATCGTGTAGTTCATAAATTGGTTCGCAATCAAAGGATATATTGTTTCAGGATGATGATATATCGAGAGTAGGTCATTGATGTCATATCTATTGGTTGTCCTCTTAACCAAGTAGCATGGAGATGCTGGTATAATATCAAGTGTTGTGTTTGATACTTCACTGAATGTGACTCTCATGCGAGATTTTCTTTCTGTCAAAGAGGAGTCTTGCATTAGAATGTGGACATGAATTATCCTCTGACTTGAGATCACTATGGCAGCTTGCAAGCAACTCACTATGCTTAGGTGCCAGACTACCCGAATTTCTAATCCGGTGATGGAAAGTTGCTGGGTACAGTCAAGTACTTTCGTAGCGGTAGTCGAAACGAGATAGGATTGATCTCTCCAAATGGATTGGATTGAATGTTTAATATACCTCAATTGAGAAAGACCTTGGTCAGGGCATTCTTTGTAAGGAATTACATGGATTCTTTGTTTGAGACATATTGAGATGGATTGATTAGGATTAGGCAGTTTAACCCTAAGCCATTTGGAGCATTAGGAGATTAAAGGAATAAGTTAACTGATATTCCATTTTCGATAGGTTCATGTTGCTCTGCAACCTTCAACATATCCGGATACTGGGTGTCATTGCTAGATGGCGACTTTGGCTGGTATTGGAAATGTTCCCGAGCTATCGATTTAGTGTTTGAATCTATGGAGTCACACACCGAGGGTTTTTTCTTGCTTTGTTGGCATGCGAATGATTGAGAATCATTCTGGACTAATTTGATAAGAGTTGTCAAAACTGCTCAAGCCGACTCATTTGGATGAGTCAACTCAAGTCATTTGAGTTGACTCGAGTAGTCGAGTTGACTCAACTGACAGGTTCTGGTGAAAACTGAAACTACTACATTAATCACTACAATCATTGTGGACATTAATGAGGGGAGTTTCTGGTTTTTATGCTGATCGATTGCTGAATTCCAAAAGTTCCAGAAATCCTAAGAGTCTGACAACTCCCCATTAATCTCTCATTAACCCTCTTAATTATTTTGGGGGCTACTGTTATAAAAACAGGGCTCAGGAAGGTGAATGATATACGTTCATGTTCAAGGATCAACTCTCCAGATTTGGATCAAGCTCCATACTCTGCCATATTCCTTGGTTATAGATCTTGTTCGATCCTTGAGGGATTATGAGATTCGATCTCCGGGATAGAGTGGGGTGTGAGTTCTGGGAGGGATTCTGGTGTGCTACCTTCTATTGAATGTTTGGGATAGAGAGAACTGGGAGGGTCCTTGTTTTGTTCCAGCATTGCTATAGCAACCGGTACTTCAAGGAGTTGAAGATACGTCCACTGCTACTGACATCATTTCTGGAGAGGCTAGTACCTCGAAGGAAGGATAAGAAACTATGCTATATGGTGTGAACCACCCGTAGAGGCAGCTCGCTTGTGCTGTTGGCAAGCTCTGTGGTCCTCATTGTAGCACTATACTTGGCAGTGATTATCACTTTGCAGAGGCCCTTGTTCACCCAGGAGTAGCACCATTCAGAGCTACTGCCGCCTCTTCTTCCTCCAGTTGGTGTTTTCCTGGTGATCATTATCCAGGTACACTTTTAGATTATATGTTAGATATATTGTTCTTTATCGTATCATTGTATGGTTATATAAATAGTTCTATATTTCATGCTGTGGATACATGATTTCATATATACATTACTCTAGATGCATCTAGATCCTGGTAGGAGGTTGTGTTAATTAGATTAACATTTTGAGATAAAATGGTTTTATCGCTTTTCGCTACTGCATGCCTTTAGAAAAGTTTTAAAATGCATGTATCATCCCTAGGAATAGTTCCTTATAATGGTATCGGAGCATCCAGGTTATGTATGCATCTAGTTTAATATTTTGTATGAAATCGATTTGATTTCCTTCATGTAGTACTCGGATTTAGGTGGATTCATGATGGCCGTCCGGTCATAGGAGAGAAGTATGGTTTAAAGACCATCTCTTTCCATTTCAAAGGGTTCTCCTATGGCATGTAGGGTGTCGCGGCATCATGACCTTATGAAGAAGAAAGTGAAGAATTTAATCGATTAAAATTTTTTTAATCTTTGGTTTACAGATCATAACTATGTTTAGATGAGATCTAAAAGAAGTTTGATCTAAAACTTTGAAAAGTTTAAGTGGAAATGATCGATGTTTAAAAAAAATTGTGTTCTGGAAGAGCTGGCTCGAGTAGAAGAGATGACTCAAGCAGAAAAGCTGACTTGACCAGAAATCTATATTCTGGAAGAGCCGACTCAAACAGAAGAGCCGACTCGACCAGAAATCTGTGTTTTGGAAGAGCTGACTCAATCTACAAGAGCTGACTCGACTAGAAAACTATTAAACAGTAATTTTAAGCTTCATATTTTTATGAAATTATTTCATTTCATTTTGAAAATGTTTCAATAAGTATGATACACTTAATTGAGAATTAAGATGTATAATTTTAAGATTTAGGATATGATTCTAATCTTAAGTCATGATTCAAAATCATGGGTTGAATGGGTTAGCTAGAATTGGATCCTTAAACTGGTTAGACCTAGGTTTAGATGAATGGATTAAATAGAGAAAAGACTAATCAAAAGTTGATTTAGGTCTCTCCTTTATAGATCTCTCTAATAGTTAGTTAGATCATTCCATACATCTAAATAGACTTGATTCATGGCTTCGTGATGAGCCCAGATCTTTAGCTTAGTCTGATTGAGTTTGGTAAACCACTTAGTGTCTAAGGTAAGTTTGATAGTTGTGATCAAGGTTTTTTGGGGCTAACTCTTACCTGGCCAACTCATGGTTGGTATCTAAGGCAAGAGGCTTACCTAGCATAACCCATCCTTTGGTCTTACTTACTTGGCTAATGATGTGAATCATATCAATTTAGACTATCTATTGATTCGAGTTGATCCATGTCAACTAAGGTTAATCAGTCTGATTGGTTTATAGGTGCCCATGGACCAAATTGATCCAAAAATCTTCTAAGTGTTTGGTGGGAGTTTTCTTGATTAAGGTCTATGTCTTCCTCTCAAATATCACAAAATTGAAATCCTATAAATTATTAAGTCCATAAAAAGACTAAGTTATGAGATAGCCTATGTCTTAGCCTCTCATTAAGTTGGATTGGCAATGAGTCCATAAGTTGGGGATCATCGACAGTTCAAAAGAGTGGGTGGTCATCAGGCGAGTGGGATTGCCATTCAACATATGATGGCTCAGTGCGACTATCTTAACACATGGTCAGGTGGGCCGGCCAAAGTCGGGCTTGATCATGGGTTAGTTAGAAGTATTGAATTTGATCATGTTAATGGTTGGACCTAACTAGGACCTTCAATAGGAGGCCCAAAGGCCGATTATGAGGACCCCTGGGGCAAAATAATTATTTAAAATTGCTTGGAGAAGTAATTGGTATTGTACCAACCTTTAGATGCATTTGGATTGGCCGACCAAAGTCGGTCTCATATGTAGTCTATTGGATCCTAGTACCCACTAAAGGATAAATATTATTCTTTGGATTGGGGTGTAGAGGTTACCAGTCTGAATAAAATAGAGGAAGAAACCTTTAGACTAAAATCCATGTCTTTAGGATTTTTAAAATAATTCATATACTGATAGGTCTTGTTTTTCTTTTTTTAGATAATGTCTATCACTTTGTGGCTCTAATCATTATTAGATAATGACAAACTATTTGGACCCAACTTCGATAGCTGGTATCGAAAACTCAGGATTGTCTTGGAGCACGAGCGGATCCTCTATGTGATAATGGATTCGGTACTTGAGATCCTAACCCCCAATGCTCGTAGCACTGTCAAGTACCAGAAGTGGATCTCTGACCGTACCATGGTGCGTTGCATAATGTTGGCTACGATGAACGATGACTTCAGTCGCAAGTTCAAGGAGGCCCAGCCAGAAGAGATTCTTCAAAAGTTGAAGGAATCTTTTGGCACTCCGAATGATATGGAGAGATACCGAATATCTTCCGCCATCTATAATACACGTATGCATGATGGAGCTTCGGTGACTGATCATGTAATGTACATGATCGAGTTATTTGAACATTTGGGCAAACTCAGATAACCTTTGCACGAGCAGCTCGGCAAGGATGCGATTCTAAATTCTCTGCCCCCTTCCTACCAAGTCTTTCTTGATAATTTTAGAATGAATAGGCCTGCAGTAAACTATCATGAGATGTTAGGGTTACTACAGACTTATGAGAGAGATCACAACCTCAACAAGGGGTTAGTGAATCTAGTGGGAGGTTCTGGAGCAGGACGTTGTCCCTTTGGGAAAGGGAAGAAGAAGAAAAAGAATAAGAAGGTGATTAGTGCTGGGCCAAGTCAGACAAGGAGGGTAAAGGCTATCATGAGTAAGGTAGAGTGCTTCTTCTGCAAGAAGCCGGGTCACTAGAAGCGAAATTGTTTTGCTTATCTTGCAACTCTGGACCCGAACAGGCCAAGGAAGGGAAAGCAGCAAGGTGTTGTTGGCCAAGGTATTTATATGATAAATCCTTGTAGTTTCTCTATTTGTGATACTACTAACAGGGTATTGGATACCGAAAGTCCTTACCACATTTACAATTCTTTGCAAGGACTTTAAGTTAGTAGGAGATTTGGAAGCGATGAAAGGTTTCTGAATGTTGGGAATGGAAGTCAAGCTCCAGTTTTGGCTTTGAAAACTATTTCTTTGTATTTCGAATCTTGTACTGTCATTCGTAATAAATGTCATTTTTGTACTTTTTTGGTGAATATCATTTCTATAGGCCTGTTGGCCAATGATGGTTATGAATTATTAATAAAGAAAGATATTTGCTACATCACTTTGAATGGTTCTAATGTGATGAATGGATAATTGAAAAATGGTGTAGATGTACTGTCACAACCTGTTACTGTATTGTACACTGCTAATAAATACCCTAGGATAGATAAGGTTAGTGATATTTATCTCTGGCACTGTAGGTTAGGTCATATACACAAGAATAGGATAAATAAGTTTGTAGGAGGTCTCCTAGATCTCATCGAGGGTGAATCCTTACTGACTTGTGAATCTTGTCTACTTGGAAAAATGACAAAGTCACCTTTTACTGGAAAGGGTGAAAGAGCTAGTGATATTCTAAGTCTAGTACATACTGATGTATGTGGACCTATAAATATTAGTGCAAAAGATGGATATAGTTATTTCATTACGTTTACAGACGATCTTTTGAGATATGGTTATGTCTATCTCATGAGACATAAATATGACGTATTTGAAATGTTCAAACGTTATCATAATGAAGTTAAAAAATAAACTGGAAAGTTTATTAAAATCCTTCAATTAGATCGAGGTGGTGAATATCTTTCCGGTAAGTTTCTGACTTATCTTAAAGAGAATGAGATTCTCTTTCAATGGACCCCTCTAGGGACACCTCAGTTAAATGGTGTGTTTGAAAGGAGGAATCGAACTCTGTTGGACATGGTTCGATCCATGATGGACTTAGCTAGGCTACCTAAATCCTTTTAGGGATTTGCTTTAGAGTCAGTGTCCTACCTTCTGAATAAGGTTCTAAGTAAGTCTATTAACAAAACACCATATGAGATATGGACTGAACGAAAGCTGACTCTCTCTCACCTTTGGGTTTGGGGATGTCCGGCTTATGTCTAATGTTTGGAGATGGATAAACTAGGACCTAAGTCTGATAGATGTCTTTTTGTTGGGTATCCTAAAGAATCCAAAGGGTATTATTTCCATCTACCTAAGGAACAAAAGTTGTTCGTCAGTCTTAGAGAAACCTTTTTAGAAAGAGAGTACCCTGGTGAAGGCACTCAAGCTGCTGAGATTGAACTTGGAAAAGTTCAACAAATAGAAGAACCTTCTCACTCTAAGGCTACTATAGAACCGAATTTGATTAGATCAGATCCAGAGCCCATAGTGCAGCCATTAAGGAGATCTAGTAGAGTACCACATCAAACAGATAGAAACTATGATTTCTTGGTCCAGGACGATGATCCTATTGATCTCGATGAGAACAACGAGGATCCAATCACCTATATGGATGCAATGACAAGGTCTGATTCTGAGTCATGGCTAGGAGCCATGAAATCCGAAATGGAGTCCATGAAAATCAACAATGTATGGACATTGGTTGATCCACTTGAAGGGATAAAATCCATTGGGTGTAAATGGATCTTCAAGTGGAAGCGAGGCACAGATAGGCAGGTGGAGACTATGATGAGACATTTTTTCCTATGGCAATGTTCAAGTCCATTCAGATTATGCTTGCTTTAGTAACACATTTAGATTATGAAATCTGGCAAATGGATGTCTGAATAGCTTTCCTAAATGGTGAGCTGGAAGGGAAGGTGTATATGATGCAAGCTACAAAGGTCCATTTATTGATTGAAGCAGGCTTCTCGGAGTTGGAACATGCGCTTTGATAAGTGTATCAAGATGTATGGCTTCATTAGGAATGGAGAGGAACCTTGTATATATAAATGGGCAAATGGTTATGTAGTTGTATTTCTTGTTTAGTATGTTGATGGAATTCTCCTAATCGAAAATGACATTCCAGCATTACAAGGAATAAAGGTCTCGCTTTCATCTCAATTCTCTAAAAAAGACTTGGGTGAAGCCTCATTTTTACTGGGTATGAAGATCTATAGAGATAGATCTAAGAGGTTTCTAGGACTGTCCCAATCTATGTATTTAGATACTGTACTGAAGCAGTTCGACATGGAGAATTTCAAAAGAGGCTATCTTCCGATAGGTCATGGAATTACTCTTTCCAAGAAGGATTGTACGACAACTCATGAAGAAAGAGGCGTATGAGTAGGATTCCATATGATTCAGCAGTGGGTTCTATTATGTATGCTATGATATGTACTAGACCGACGTGGTATACTCACTAGGGATAGTAAACATATATCAGTTTAACCTAGGTGAAGCTCATTGGAAAGTTGTTAAGAACATCTTTAAGTATTTGAGAAATACTAAGGACCAATGGCTTATTTATGAAAATTTTGACTTAAAACTTGTGGGGTACACTGACTCTAATTTTTAGTCAGATAGAGATGATAGCAAAAGTGTGTCTGGTTTTATATTTACCCTTAATGGTGGAGCTGTCTGTTTGAAAAGTTTCAAGCAGCATACAGTGGCTGATTCTGTTTACGAGGTAGAGTATATTGCAGCATAAGATGCAGCAAAGGAGGCTGTGTGGTTGCGAAAATTTTTAGATGAGCTGGGAGTGGCACCTTCCTTGGATGGACCTATTCCGGTTTATTATGACATCATTGGAGCCAAAGCTAAAGCCAAAGAGTCGAAGTCACATTAGCGGACCAAGCATATTCTGCATCATTATCACCTTGTCCGAGAGATTTTTAAACGAGGTGACATCGAGCTTCTGAAGATCGATGGTAAGGAGAACTTGGCTGATCCCTTCACTAAAACTGTTGGAATTCAAGAGTTCAACGACTACAAATGGAAGATGAAAATTAGATTCTGTTCTAATTGGCTTTAGTCTAGGTGGGAGTTGTTGGGAATTGTATCCCAAAGCCAATCATCTAGGATGTAGATAGTTGTGCAACTCATTTATATGTATATGAATTATTGAATTGAATAAAAAGTTAATTCTGGTTGTTCATCACATATCATCTTCCTAATTAAACTTTTGTGTGATGATGTCCTTTGAGCTACCTTGTATACATTATAGAGAGGATGCGTCGTGTAGTTCATAAATTGGTTCACAACTAAAGGATACGCTATTTTAGGACGATGGTGTATCGAGAGTAGGTCGTTGATGTCATATATGTTGGTTATCCTCTTAACCAAGTAGTATGGAGATGCTAATATGACATTAGGTGTTATGTTTCACACTTCACTGAATGTGACTTTTATGCGAGATTATCTTTCTGCAGAAGAAGAGTCTTTCAATAGAATGTGGACATGAATTGTTTCTCTGACTTGAGATCACTATGGCAGCTTGAAAGTAACTCACTATGCTTAGGTGCCGGACTACCAGGATTTCTAATCCGGTGATGGAAGGTTGCTGGGTACAATCAAGTACTTGTGTAGTGGTAGAAGGATCGAGATAGGATTGATCTCTCCAAATGGTTTGGATTGAATGCTTAATATGCCTCAATTGAGAAAGATCTTGGGCAGGGCATTCTTTGTAAGGAGTTACAGGGATTCTTTGTTTGAGACATATTGAGATGGATCGATTAGGGTTGGGTAGTTTAACCCTAAGCCATCTGGAGCATTAGGAGATTAAAGGAATAAGTTCATTGATATTCCATATTCGATAGGTTCATATTGCTCTGCAACCTTCAACTTATCTGGATGCCAGGTGTCATTGCTAGATGGTGACTTTGGCTGCTACTGGAAATGTTCCCGTGCTACCAATTTAGCGTTTGAACCTATGGAGTCACACACCGAGGGTTTCTTATTGCTTTGTTGGCATGCGAACGATTGAGAATTGTTTTGAACTAATTTGATAAGAGTTGTCAAAACTACTCGAGCCGGCTCATTTGGATGAGCCGACTCAAGTCATCCGAGTCGACTCGAGTAGTCGAGTCAACTCGACTGACAGGTTTTGGTGAAAACTAAAACTGCTTCATTAATTGCTATAATCGTTGTGGACATTAATGAGGGGAGTTTCTGGTTTTTATGCTGATCGGTTGCTGAATTCCAAAAGTTCCAAGAATCTTAAGAGACTCATAACTCCCCATTAATCTCTCATTAGCCCTCTTAATTGTTTTGGGGGCTGCTGTTATAAAAACAGGGCTCAGGAAGGTGAATGATATACATTCACGTTCAAGGTTCAACTCTCCAGATTTGGATCAAGCTCCATACTCTGCCATATTCCTTGGTTAGAGATCTTGTTCGATCCTTAAGGGATTGTGAGATTTGATCTCCAGGATAGAGTGGGGTGTGAGTTCTGGGAGGGATTCTTATGTGCTAGCACCTCGACGGAAGGAGAAGAAACTGCGCTACATGGTGTGAACCACCCATAGAGGCATCTTGCTTGTGCTACTAGTAGAGCTCTGTGGTCCTCATTGTAGCACTGTGCTTGGCGATGATTATCACTTTGTAGAGGCCCTTGTTCACCTAGGAGTAGCACCATTCAGAGCTGCTACCACCTCTTCTTCTTCCAGTTGGTGATTTCCTGGTGATCGTCGTCCAGGTACACTTTTAGTTTATATGTTAGACATATTGTTCTTTGCTGTATCATTGTATGGTTATATGAATAGTTCCATATTTCATACTATGGATACATGATTTCATATATACATTACTCTAAATGCATCTAGATCTTGGTAGGAGGTTGTGTTAATTAGATTAACATCTTGAGATAAAATGGTTTTATCGCCTTCCACTTCTGCATGCTATTAGAAAAGTTTTAAAATGCATGTATCGCCCCTAGGAATAGTTCCTTACACCTCATAAATTAGGGTAATGATTTTAGGATTATAATGGAGTTCATAATAATGAGATCTAAGATCTTATAAATTCTAATTTAAAAAATTTCCAATCATAGGATAATCGAGTCGGGGATCAATATTTTCGGAGAGATTGGCACATCCTATGTATGCTCGATGGAGAGAGTGGTTGGTCTCATGACCATTTGTGTAGAGACACTAATACAAGGGTATGGGTGCTCATCAGGGTATGAGTTCACTGAATTAATCCATCATGAGAATATCTTTTGAAGTCTTATTAAAAGATAATTCTCCTAGTAAAAGTTATGTAAGTAATCCTTAGACTTGAAATCACCATGATATCTTGTACACATGAATCCATATTTTGGTTCATACTTATTCATGACTTAGTCATGTACAGGATGTTCATAGATATGGTAAATTATGTATAAAGGTTATGAGTAGGTTAACAAGGAATCAATCATTCCTAGTAAGGAAAGTATTTATCTCTTGTAATCCATCGAATGATGACTTAGGAAGTCTTTATCAAAGTAGGATGAAATTAAAAAGGATTTTTAATTTTTCATAGATTGAGTCTTCATTAGTGATTTAAGGTTTGAATGAATAAAGTATGAGGGTTTGATAATTTTTCATACCCATCACTTATTCAGGATAAAGGGAGATCGAAGGATTGAATTGCATGGTAACTGGCCACTGAAGGGTATTTTGATAATTTTTATCAAATTCTTCATCCTCTAGGTAGGTAGGATAAATTGCTAGATGTCAATCATGTCTTGTAGGTTATCATGAATCAAATTGATTGAATTCATGAGTCAATTTGAAAGATGATTAAAATTGGTAGCTAGGATTAGCTCGATTTGACCTAATTTGATTAGTTGATTTTTAATCGAACTAAATTGACATGAACCTAAACCTACTACTAGCTACATGAGGAGGCCAAAGGATCACACACATTAAGAAATTGATCAAGAAAGTTATTTGTATTTTTATTAGGGTCATAGGATCCTAATTGGCTAGCTAATTAATATACTAGAATATGTTGGCTAGCCTAACTCCTAACTTAATTAGATTGGGTTTAAATGCTTGCTATTTGGGCTAACTAATTTGAGTGGGACTTAAATTGGGTTGAGCCTTATGTAGGGTAGCCAAATTGAGATTTATCCAAATTTATTAGCCTTTATCCATTAATTAAACCAAGAGTCCCAAAGGCATGGGACTCATGGTGCTATATTGATGTGCGCATAAGACAAGGGATGCAAAAGGACCAAGAGTCCTACAAATTAATTACCTTTTAGGTGATAAGGCTTAGCCCCTATCCTATTTATTGGATGCTCAAATTGACTATAATTAGCCATTCCATGATGTAAGAAAGGGCATGAATAATGAAAGGACGTGACACTTCATGTATATGGTGCATGGATAGCTAAGAGTCCTTCTGCTTGTTAATCATTTATTTTTCAGATAAGCTCCCTACTTGATATGCCTATTAGGGTGTGGGACCATGTCTTTATTTCTAAAATTAAAGACTAATTTTTTATTTTTCTTGAAGAATTACAATAAGCAACACTTGGTGCAAATAATTAGTGAAATGATATTTTACTTTGCACCTTTTTGCCAAGGGACTCTTTCTGATTAAATGATCTTATCATATATGTTAAATACTAAATAAGGGCCTGATGAAAGGGTATATTAAGCACCTCCTCTCTTTCTATTTAAAGGCTTCAATGATTGAAACCAAGGCATCCAAAAGATATCCTGATAATTCTCTTCCTTCTCTTGTTAACACAAATCTATTATTTTAAGACAAGTCTACCATTTTAAGAAAAGGGCTTAGGAAGAGAATTAGAAAAGATAATATGATAGTAAGATAGTTTTCGGAGAGGTACTAAGCTATTCTTCGAAATAGAAAAGGTCTTAGAAGGGAAAAAAGGCTGTTGAAGGAAGAAAGTCTGCCGAAAGGAGTCAAGCAAGCAAGAGGAGTGCTTCCTAGGTTCGGTTCCTGTGTGGATCATCTCTGGATGGCATATACTTGTGTTTCTAGTAAAAAAAAGGATATAGGTATTACAGGTATTGAAGGCTGTTGAAGGAAGAAAGTCTGCCGGAAGGAGTCAAGCAAGCAAGAGGAGTGCTTCCTAGGTTCGGTTCCTGTGTGGATCATCTCTGGATGGCATACACTTGTGTTTCTAGTAAAAAAAAGGATATTAGTATTACAGGTATTTTTCTATTTCTAAATATTTTATCTTGTTAATTGATATAATCAAGCGAGTCTTGGGTCTAGGGTTTTTGTTAACTAGAGTTTCAAGGATTAATTTTATTTGAAATACAGTTTTTTGCTACACAACCGTAACCCAACAGTGGTATCAGAGTAACCTTGATTCATTTAATTAATAATGAAATGTTTGGATGATTATGTCTAGCATAATAGTTGTAGCATATGTTGATTGATGTATGCCACTAATTAGGGTTTCACTTAAATCCTAATTGATATAGAGATATGTGTAGATTATTCGGTCATCATTCTGAAATAAGGCTATCCTAACATAATGGTGGATGTCTGCTATGTTGTAAGGTTGTCCTAGAATGATGACACACTTGGCACATATGATGTTGTTGTATACCTGTTAGATAGTTTGTAGAATTAAGATGCACATAAGATCATGAAAGCCCTCTTTAAAATATTATATTTAGTCATAGTGTTATCAAATCATAATGCAAATCTATTTAGGGTTTGATTGATCAATTGGTATCTAGGAAAGTGATTTTGGGAAGGTAAAGAGAACATGGTATTGAATTGGGTATGTTACTTACCTGGTTAAAATTTTTTGTATCTAAGGCAAGCACGGGGGCCCTCCCACCTCTCTCCCACTTACCTAGCTAATTCGATTGACTTAGACCTTGATTTGGAAATGCTAATTGATTAAAACACTACTAATTGCCTTCCTTCATGCTAAGCCAAATTTATGTCAAAACTATAGCAGGTTTGTTGTGTAACACAAGGCCTACTATAGGATTTGATATAAAATTTATCTTGGTGCATCTAATGCTTTGTAGCATGATTATTGATATTACTTTGATGTGTAAACACAAGGGCAACATTATTTAATCATGACTATATGGAAATGAAGGGTCTGACTAAACTAAGATGTTATAGTTTGTTGTATAAACGTAAGGCTGTAAGTGTCTTAGAGATAGTTGTCATGTTGAGAGTTGCATGGGTTGCAATTAGAAAAGAAGTTTCCTATCCTTGAACTTATAACTGTTTGTTGTGTAAACACAAGGCATTAATGAGGAATTGGGATCTCAAACCATTAAAAAAATCTTCTTAGTGTTTCTCGCTTACCATAGTAGAGCTATGGTATTTGTAAACAAATAGTAGGAGACATAATTAGATTGATAAGTCCTTATCTAATTGTATATATCATTTTGAGTGGTTTGCATATATGTTGTTCTTTATTTATATTTATATTATGGCTTCTATTTGTCACTATGGGATATTTTAGATGCCAATAAGTTGACCGGTCTTAATTATGTAGATTGGTTAAGGATCTTGAGAATTATCTTAACTTAGGAGAAGGTATCCTGCATCCTCGACTCTCCTGATCAGGATCAGATCAGAGATGATGCTTCGGAGGAGGAAAATGCCACATATAAAATATAGCATAATGATAGTTTAACTATCAAGTGCATTATGTTAGCCTCTATAAGTAATGAATTGTAGAGGCAATATGAAGATATGGATCCTTAGTCCATACTGCTCAATTTTAAAGAGCTTTATGGAGAGCAAAGTTGGGCTGCTTGATATCAAATATCGAAGCAGTTGTTCTGAGCACGTATGAGTGATAGCTCATCTATTCAAGTCCATGTACTAAAGATGATTGACTTAATCACTTGATTAGGTTAATTAGCATTTGTTATGGATGGAGAGCTTAATCAGGACTTGATCTTGTAATCACACCCTGAATCCTTCTCTCAGTTTATCATGAACTATCACATGAATAAATTGAACCTTTCATTACCAGAGCTGCTTAACATGCTTAAGATAGCTGAGAACCATTTTAAAGGGGATAAGGCTCATTTTCTTTTAATTGAAGGGAAGAAGAAAATAGTAATGAAAAAGGGTTCAAAGAGAAAGTGGAACCCAAGGAAAAGCATCGAGAAGAGGAAGAAGGCAAAGAAGTCTTCTGCAGATGGAACCTATTTTCACTATAACAAGTAGGGACATTCGAAGATGAACTACAAGTTATATCTTGGTAGTCTAAAAGTTGATGCCAGTGGAGCATCAAAAGGTTTGTACATGATGCAAACTAACTTGTCATTGAGTACTTCAGAATCTGATTCATGGATATTGGATACCACATATGGGTCTCATATATGCAAGTCTTTGCAGGGACTTCACAAATTTAGTAGCTTGAAGAAAGGTAGCTTCGAGCTTTATGGTGGAGTGGTGAAGCCATTCAAGCAGAAGTTGTGGGCACCTATCTATTGTTATTATCTTTTAACAAAATTTTAGAACTAAAAGACTATTATTATGTTCCAAATGTTATCAAAAATATTATTTTTGTACCTTTATTGTTACAACAAGATTTTGAAATTAATATAAAGAGCAGTGGATGCTCTATTTCTCATTCTAATGAGTTTTGTAGAACTGGTTTATTTGTTAATGGTCTTTTAGTTCTTTCGCTCAATGATGAAGTTATACTTATTGAAAATAAGAAAAGAAAGAGAGAAGATGTTAATATCACTTTTCTCTAGCATTACCGATGAGGTCATATTAGTGAGTCTAGGATAAACAAGTTATAAAGATAAATTCTTTGATCCTTATGATTATCAATTATTAGGAACTTGTGAATCCTATCTCATGGGTAAAATGACCAAACCTTCATTTACTGATCATGGAGATAGGGTAACTGAGTTAAAAGGTTAATACATACAGATATATATGGACCCATGTCAACTCAAGACAAAGGAGGATACTCTTGTTTCATCACCTTTACTATTGATTTATGTAGGTTTGGATATGTGTATCTTATGAAACATAAATCCGAAACCTTTAATAAATTTAAAGAGAATCAAAGTATGGTTGAGAAATAAACTGAAAAGAGTATTAAAATCCTTCAATCAAATCGAGGAGGAGAATACTTATTTAGTAAGTTTCTTGATCATCTTAAGGATAAAGGCATTCTCTCAGAATGGATACCTTCATATATACCACAATTAAATGGTGTAATATAAAAGAGAAATCATACCTTATTAGACATGGTAAGGTCCATGATGAGCTTCACTGATCTTCCTGTATCCTTCTGGGGTTATACCCTAGAGACTACTGCTTATATACTAAACAAATCACCATCTAAATCAATAATTAGCACTCTATATAAATTATGGAAAGGCAAAAGACCAAGACTTAAATATCTTAAGATTTGGGGTAGCCCAGCTTATATTAAAAATGTATTTGGATATAAACTGAGCGCAATGGCTGATAAATGTAGGTTCATAGGTTATCCTCAAGAAGGTATTGGATACCTCTTTTATCATCCTAATAAATAAAAGGTTTTTGTCAATAGGCATGCCACTTTTTTGAAAAAGAAATTTACCCAAGAATGAGATTATGGGAGGATACTTGAACTTAATGAAGCACAAGATTAATAACCTACTCCTATAGATAATCAATCTCAAATTTTTTAACCATAAGTACCTATTAAGAAGGTACCATCATAACACACACACTCTCTCTATAGGTCAGAAAGAGTGTAGGATGCACCTCTCATATATGGCTTTGTCATTAGTAATGATAATGAAGCTAGAATCATTCAAAATGATGATTCTTTGACCTATACGGAGCTGTTAAGAGTAAAGACTCTGACAAATGGCTTAATGCCATGAAATCTAAAATGGACTCCATGAAAACTGACCTGATTTGGACCTTGGTTGATCCACTTGAGGGAGTAAATCTAATAGGGTACAAATAGGTCTTTAAAAGGAAGATCGGAGCAGATGGCCAAGTAGAAACCTACAAGGCTAGGCTAGTGGCAAATGGTTTTAAACAAAGACATGAAATTGACTATGATGAAATGATTTTGCCAATAGCTATGCTCAAGTCCATTAGAATTTTTCTTGCTATAACTGTATACTATGATTATAAAATATGATAAATGGATGTAAAGATTGTCTTCCTTAATGGATATTCTAAGGAAGAAGTCTATATGTCATAGCCAGAAGGGTTTATCTCAAGTGGGAGACCAAACCAAGTATGCACGCTTAAGGAATCTATTTATATATTAAAGTAAGCAACGAGGAGTTGGAAATCTGATTTGATGAAATAATTAAGAAATTTGGTTTCATTAAAAATGTGGATGAACCATGTATGTATGAGAAGATAAATGGGAGTACCATTGTCTTCTTAATATTGTATGTTGATGACGTACTTATCACTAGAAATGATATTCCAATGTTGCAATCAGTCAAAGCTTGGCTATCTAAATAGTTTTCCATGAAGGATTTGGGAGAAGCGTCCTATATACTAGGTATAAAGGTCCGTAAAGATAGATCTAAGAGGATGTTCGGCTTATCTCAATCTAGGTACATTGACTTAGTATTGAAAAGATATAATATGAAAGGAAGTAAAAAGGGGTTACTTGCCCATGAGTCGAGGCATACATCTTTCTAAGAAGATGTTTTCTAAGACACCTAAATAGAGACAAAGAATGAGTAAGATTCCTTACGCTTTCACTATAGGATCAATTATATATGCCATGTTATGTACCAGGCCTGATGTTACTTATGCTTTAGGTATAGCAAGCATATTCCAAGCTGATCTAGAGGAGGATCATTGTAAAGTTATGAAAAATATTCTTAAGTATTTTAGAAGTACTAAAGATACTTTTCTTAATCCATATTTTGTTTCATACTCATTCATGACTTAGTCATGTAGGGATGTTTATGGATATGATGAATTATGTATAAAGGTTATGAGTAGGTCAACAAGGAATCGATCAGTCCTGTAAGGGATGTATTTATCCCATATAATCTCATCAAATGATGATTCAGGAAGACTTTGATCAAAGCAGGATGAAATTAAAAAAAGATTTCTAATTTTTTATTAGTCGAGTCTTCATTAATGATTTAAGGTTCCAATAAATAAAATATGATGATTTGATAATTTTTCATATCCATCACTTATTTAGGATAAAGGAAGATCAAAGGATTGAATTGCATGGTAACTTACCATTGAAGGATATTTTGATAATTTTAATTAAATTTCTCATCTTCAAGGTAGGCATGATATGTTGCTAGATATCAATCATGTCTTATAGGTTATCATAAATTAAATTAATTGAATTCATGAGTCTATTTGAAAGAAGGTTCAAATTGGTAGCTAGGGTTAGCTCGATTTGACCTAGTTCAATTATTTGATTTCTAATCGAACTAAATCGATATTAACCTAGACCTACTGCTGGCTAGATGAAAAGCCTAAAGGGTCACACATTAATGAATTAATCAAGAAAGTCATTTGTATTTTTATTTAAGTCATAGGATCCTAATTAGCTAGCTAATTAACATAAAGCATATGTTGGCTAGCCTAACTCCTAACCTTATTAGATTGGATTTAAATGCTTACTATTTAGGCTAACCAATTTGAGTGGAACTTAAATTAGGTTGAGCCTTAAGTGGGGTAGCCAAATTAGGATTTATCCTAATTTATCAGCCTTTATCCATTAATTAAACCAAGAGTCCCAAGGGCATGGGACTCTTGGCACCATATTGGCATGCGCATAAGATATGGGGCACAGCAGGACCAAGAGTCTTTCTACAAATAATCACCTTTTAGGTGATAAGGTTTAGCCCCTATCCTATCTATTGGACATCCAAATTGACTAGAAATGGCCAGTCAATTGATGTAAGAAAGGGCGTGAATAATGAAAGGATGCGACGTTCATGTATATGGTGCATGGATAGGCTAAGAGTCCTTCTGCTTGTTTATCATTTATTTTTCAGATAAGCTCCCTACTTGATATATCTATTAGGGTGTGGGACCATGTCTTTAATTCTAAAATTAAAGATTAATTTTTTATTTTTCCTGAAGAGTTGCGATAAGCAACACTTGGTGCAAATAATTAATGAAATGACGTTTCACTTTGCACTTTTCTACCAAGGGACTCTTTCTGATTAAAGGATCTTATCTGATGTATTAAATATCAGATAAGGGCCTAATAAAAGGGTGTATTAAGTGCCTCCTCTCTTCTTATTTAAAGGCTTTGATGGTTGAAATCAAGGCATCCAAAAGTTATCTTGATAATTCTCTTCCTTCTCCTGTTAAGACAAGTCTATTTTTTTAAGACAAGTTCACCATTTTAAGACAAGGATTTATAAGGAGAATTAGAAAAGATAATAAGATAGTAAGAAAATTTTTGGAGAGGTACTCAGCTACTCTTCGGAAGGAAAAAGGTTCTAGAAAGGAGAAAAGGCTGGTGAAGGAACAAAGGCTACCGGAAGGAGTCAAGCAAGCAAGAGGAGTGCTTCCTAGGTTCAGTTCCTATGTGGATCACCTTTTGATGGCAAACACTTATGTGCCTCGTGAAAAGAAAAGGATGTTAGAATTATAGGTTGTTGCCACCTGGATCGTTATGGTCTGTAGCTCTGACATGTCGCGGACTCATCAGGCTCCCACTGGGCACTTGGTCCTCTTCCTTGGTCAGCTTCAGAAACACCATGACCTACAAAAGAGAGGAGACTCAGGTCGGGGATTCTAGCGGGGACACTCCAACGATCAAGTCAGTTGGGATGATTAAGGAGAACAAAATCTCTATAACGGAGAGCTTGGGATCTCTTCACCTAAGGATAAAAGGTGAGATGTAAGAAATGGAAAGACAAGGTGAAGTGGAGATCAGAGAGCTGGGAGGTTCTCTTGGCTGGTTCCTTGCCCGCTTGCTCTCTGAGTCTTACCAATTGTCCCTCTCCCCTCTCAGGGGTCCTTTCTTCTATTTTATATAAGAAGGATGGCCCAGACCTGTCTGGGGCTTCCTTGAGATGTCCCTTTGCTAGTATCCCTTTCTGGAGGGGTCTTCCTTTATCTGCAGCTTCCCCTTATCGGATCGGTCCTCAAAAGAAGATCTTTCTATTGGGGGTGTTCGTCGGTGTATTATAGATCTTGTCCCTCTAGTGGTGCAGTTTCTCATGGAAGGGGCTGGCACCGTGCCATTGAGCCTTGAGCCATGGTGGGGCATTTCTTTCCAAGAGGGACCATTGGAGTGTTATAGGGCCTGGGGCCTTAATGGAATACTCCTCTTGAAGGAGGTACAAGTTCTGTATCACGAGGGTCGGAGCTCTCGGTTGCATGGCCATTGACATGGCGACATGCTATAGGGCATAGAACCTGGTGGAGCTTGCACTGCATAGAGTTTATAGATGGCACGTTGCAGAGCTTGAATTTTCTAGCAGGGATGCGCCACCTCCAGGAGATTGCAGGTAGCTAAGAGCTTCCATGCCATAGTTTAAACTTTTGCCAACTTTCCCCTATTTTTCTTTTGGTGGGAACTTCAATCTTGGTGGGAATGGGGGACTTTATCTCTGGAGCTCGACCCCAGGAAGCGGGAGCATGACCTCAGCTGGGAGCTCGACCCTGGATGGGAGCTGACCTCGTTCGAGGGCTTGATGGGGGAGCTCTATCTTGGGAGCTCAACCTCGGGAAGCGGGAGCGCGACCTCGATCGGGAGCTCAACTTTGAATGGGAGCTGACCTTGATAGGGGGCTCAACATCGGTAGGATGGCGGAGCTCTATCTCAGGAGCTTGACCCTAGGATGGGAGTATGACCTCGGCTGGGAGCTCGACCCTGGATGGGAGCTGACCTCGATCGAGGGCTCATCCTTTGCAGGATGGGGGAGCTCTATCTTGGGAGCTCGACCCTGGGATGAGAGACAACGACCTCGCCAGGAGCTCGACCTCGGATGGGAGCTGACCTCGATTAGGGGCTCGACCTCGACAGGATGGGTGAGCTCTATCTCAGGAGCATGACCCCGGGAAGCGTGAGCACAACCTCAACTAAGAGCTTGACCTCGGATAGGAGCTGACCTCAATCGGGGGCTCCACTCTAGAAGGCGGGAGTGCACTCCAATCACCAGGGTGGCTTGACTTCAGATCTACATTCGGTTGCCATGTCCAAGTGGCACTCTCTACCAGTGCGACCACTAGCTATTTCTATCATGGGTTCCACATCAGCGATAATGCCACCTCAGGTGTCCCCCACTCTCGAACCCGAAGAATGATGTGGCGCTTAGGGTGAAGAGAGTAATGATCATGCTGACATAGAGGGGTGTGCCTCCCTGCACCATAGGTACCTCGAGCATCGGCGCCTCGGAGATCATGATTTCATGCCAATGAAGTGATGCCATGTCAGCCCTTCCAACAAGAGGCCATAAATGTTGCACTCAAACCAAAGCGTCTGCTTTCGAATTGAAGCATCGGCTTTGTCGGATCTCAACACATGGCGGGCCCTCATTGGTTAAGGAGGGGAAAGGGTGCACCTTTTCGACTGGTATGAGGCGACAGGGCAGCAGTCATTTTGAAAGGGACTCGTCCTTTCTCCCCTTAAGGGTTTTCTCAAGCAAGGGGGACAAGTCTTCTCTGTAGAGTGCTTCTCTTCCTCAGTCTTCTTGTTATAGTGTTCAAAGTCTCAGTAGGTTAGCCTCTCCTTCTCCTTTCTTCTTCTTTCTTCTTTTCCATCTCCTGCTCTTCTTCTTTGGCCTGTGCTGGAGGAGATCTTGTAGAGTCTCTAGGCTCCCGTCTCCTTTGTTTCTTCTTCCTTATTCTCCATGAATTCTTCTGGCAGAGGGCATCACCACTCGGACCATTCTGGTGAGGCAGGGCTATCTTGTCTAAGGCCTTCTTCCTTGGATAGTAAGGAGAAGGAAGTCCCTGTAGTGGCTCGCATGTGTCCCCATCGGATAGGGATTGTCATTGGACCCCCTGCGGCTCCTCCCCCTCCTCCTCCTCCAGTCGGGGAGTCGACCGATCCCGCCAGCATTGCTTCAATGATAACTGGTGAGGACCTCCTCCATGTTTGGAGGGCGTATGGGATTCCTGATTCCATCCAACTCTCTATCCCAGGATCGGAGGAATGGGTCACTTCTAATGGCCCGGGCTGGATCGCCTTGTACAAAGATTTTTTTTTTGGTGGCGTCCATCTTCCTCTTCACCCTTTCTTTCTCTCTTTTCTAAGCAATTATTGCTAGGTCCCTGCCCAACTTGCTCCCAATGCTGTCAGGACCATTTTTTATTTTATTGTCCTTTAGCACTTCCATGGGATTGTTGCCCATTTCTCTCTCTTCAGGTTATTCACCCTGAAGCACCATCTTGTTAACAATGGATGGTGGTTCGTGGGCCCTCGCTCGTGAGCCATCAAGCTTTACTTGCCCTCCTCCATAAGAAAATTGAGGAGGTGGACTGGGTTTGGAGTGACCCAGACTGCTCCCCCAACTGGCAATCTGCAGTCGAGCCGGCTGACATGGAAGTGTATGACCGGATCGTCACTTCTAAGGTCCCATCTCTTCAGGACCTATTGACCGAACGGAACCTCATCGATGCCAGGGTTAGCTAGGCCCAATCTCAGGGTAAGGCTCACTGCCAGGCTTTGTTTTCTTCCAAGTTGTTCGAGCTTTCACAAAGGACTAACCAGTTTCTTCCATCTTGCATGGATGAAGTTCACCATGGGTGAGCTCCTCAATATGTCCAAGAAGAGGGCCGCTTCCATAGGGCGTGAAGGGGAGCCTACGAAGAAGGCCCGGGAGGAGTCGGGGTGGAGGCCCCGCGAGGAGCTCGCCAGAAGGGGGCTCGTCCCCACACCGATTGCACCTGGGCCAGCAGCCCAGCCTTCAGCCCACAAGCCCAAGAGTGAGGCTAGGCCTATGGAGTGGACCACACTGACAGCCCTAATGGCCCTCCACGATCTAAAGATCCACCCCAGTCAGAGGTGGTGGAGGTGGTGGGAGAAACCACCACGAGAAGACTGGCCCCACCACCTAGAGATAGGGTCTCCGGTGGCTAGCTTGCTATCGCCATGCCTCCACCAGTAGCCACACCCGAGACCTCGGAGCCATCTGCTATGTCAAAGCAGGGGATGATGAAGGTGTCCCTTTACCTGCCCTGGGATGCAATGCTGACAAAGGATGGCAAGTTGGTGAAGGAAATCCTCAGCGCCCTCATCTAATCGCAGGACAGCCAGGAGATGAGCGACCGGTAGCTGGTGGACATGGTCACCGACATGTTCCCCCAGCTCCTTTTGGTGAGTTGAAAGAATAGTGCCCTAAAAGCCAATCTTTGTATGGGCATTTCTATAATCTTCCAACTCATGTATGATATTTTTTGATAAATGGAAAGGCATTTTGATTCATCATATTGCTGCATCTTATTAAGATTATGATGAACCCCATGGATTAGGGCAATGAAATTAGGATTATGATGGAGATCATAATAGTGAGACCTAAGTTCTTATAAATCCTAATATAAAATGTTCCCAGTCATTGGATCATCGATTCAGGGATCGATGTTTTCGGTAAGACTAGCACATCCTATTATTGGGAATCTGGTGCACTGCAGCGGATGTATAATTTCAAAATGATGAAATTTGCACCATAATCCCTTAGCCAAGATCTCCTTATTCAGGATTAAAACATATAATAAACGTACAGACTTACATTGTTAGAATTAGGGTACCAACCTATAATCGCTAATCCCAACAAAATTTGATGTTGAAGGGGCGACTGAATTCACCAGGCATCCAAATGTCCACCCTCCAATGGTGATCCACAAGATGATTGATCAAGATGCAAGCTTCTTCAAAATTCCTTCACTTGAATTCTTATCCTATAACTCAAGAAGACTATGGCTTTAAAACTCCAGGGTAGGGGCTCCTTACTTCCTTTCTTTCTTCTTCCTCTCCCTTTCTTAAGACCTTGTCCTAAGAATAAAACTCTTGTCTTGAAGTAGGAGAAGGATTTAAGACACTAATGTCTTAAAGTAAAAGGAAATAGAAACAGAGTAGGAGTTCTTTTCTTTTACCGATCGAGAGATTCTTCCTATCTCTTGTTTTGGACTTGAGTTTCAACAGAGAAGAGAACTCTGTAAGAGGGAAACTCTCTGTGTCCTAAATAATCTAAGGAGGAATCAATTTCCTAGAAAGAAAAGAAAAATAAAAACCTCTGTCGTACATTAGTCAAACACTCGAGACCTCTGTTGTTTAAATAGATTACAGAGAGATGTCTTCTCAAAAGAACACAACTCTCCGTAAACACCATTCCACTTTGTCTCACACCCCTTCCCAATTTCTCATGCCCCCTTCCCTCCTTCTCACGCCCTTCTAGATTAAATCTCACGGCTTTTTCTAAAAGAAAAGTCGTGAAATTTCAGAAGAAAGGAATCGCGATGTTTCGATATCCGAAGAGACATTGTTTCGCGCAACCGGGAAGAGTCAGCACATTCCTTCTTTCTTAAAATTCGATCAGCCGTTGGATTCCCATCCAAGGGGGGACAGATGGTGCGCTAATCATTAAGAAAGGAGGCCGCCCCATCTTAATTCATCAGAGAATTAAGCGGGGCGTGCCAAGATTCCATGCGCCATGGACTCTTCCAAATGGCGCGCCAAGAGTCCATAAGCACATGGACTATTGGCATTTGGCATGGAAAAGAAAAGGGGTCGGGTGGGGAGGCTAGCCTAGTTACATGGCTAGCCAATAGGGTTAGCCATAATCCTATTTTCACAATTAGGATCTAATTAGGTCCAATTAGAACCCAAATTGAACAAATCCGGAACCCTAATTCAAATCTGATTCGAATAGAAGCTAGGGTTTGCAACACCTGCTAGAGTGTTATCCTGCAAAGATGATTTAATTCCAAATTAAACTCTTGATCAATCCTCTTAAGTGTGTGACCCATTGGGTTCCACATCTAGCCAGTAGTGGGTTCGAATACAAGTTGACCTAATTTGATTAGAACTCTTTCTAATCGATTTAGGTCAAACCAGGTTTACCCGAATCGATCAATTAGGACTCTTCCTAATAAGTGATCTTTGAATTTGATCAACCCACAAGACAAGATTGACGTCTAGCAACGTGTCATGTCTACCCGGAAGATATGAAAATTCTGGTGAAATACCAAAATTACCCTTCAGTAGAGAGTTACCGTATAATTAAATCTTTCGATCAGCCTGCACCCAAAATATAACTATGGATATGGATATATGTCAAATCCAATATTATATTTATTTCCAGCTCAATCTTATATCGATGATTCAATCATCTTGATATTAGAAACCATCTCTAATATCTTTACTTTGATCAAAGATTCCCTGAATCATCATCCGATTGTTAACTAGCTGGATGCAATCTCCTCTTACTAAGAGTAATCGATTCCTTGTTGACCTACTCATTACCTTCATATCCAATTCACCATTCCTAGTATCAATCCTGTGCATGACTCAGTGTCATGATTAGGATTGAATCAAAGCATGGGTTCATGTATATAAGGTACTTATGGCAGTCTCAGGTCAAAAGATTACTTGTACCACTCCCACTATGAGAACCTTCTATTGACATGTAGCTAAGACTCCATTAGATGTTCTCAAGTTGGATCATATCAGTGAACTCATTCTCCAATGAGCACCCACATCCCAGTATTAGTGTCATACACAAGTGACTGTAAGAGCAGTCACCCTTTCTAGTATACATGGAATGTGCTAGTCTTACCGGAAAACCTTGATCCCCTACTCAGGGTTCCTTTGACTAGGAATACTTTAGATTAAGGTTTTAAGATTTTAAGTCTCACTGGTATGATCTCATCGTAAGCCTAAAATCGAAGCTCTAATTTATGGGGTTCATCATATAAACACAGCGTATGATAAAAATAATGCCTTTATTAGAAAAATTGTCAATTACAATGGTATGGGAGATACAACATAGATTGGCTTGTAGGGCATATCCTTTTCAATCTCCCACTTGCACTAAAGCCAATCGCCTTTAAATCTTAATCCCATATACTCGAGGTGGCGATCAAACTCTCGCTGTGGTAGAGCCTTAGTGAACGGGTCCGCTACATTGTTCTTTGTATCAACTCTATTTATGTAGACATCTTGTCTTTCTACTTTTTCTCGGATGAGATGGAAGCGTCTCAGAATGTGCTTGGACTTATGATGAGTCATTGGTTCCATATCTTGAGCAACAGCCCCAGTGTTGTCACAGTAAAGTGGCACTGGGTTTTCAATTTCAGGAACAACATCCAACTCTGTGATGAACTTCTTCATCCAGACTGCTTCCTTGGCGGCTTCACTAACAGCTATGTATTCTGCCTCTATGGTTGAGTCAGCTACAGTCTGCTGCTTGGTACTCTTCCAACTTACTGCTCATCATTTAGGATAAAAAAATATCCCGAAATGGATTTGCTATCATCACGGTCTGATTGAAAACTAGAATCAGAATAAGCTTCTAGTTTAAGATCAGAACCACCATAAACCAGAAAAATATCCTTAGTCCTTCTTAGGTACTTAAGAATATTTTTAACTGCTTTCCAATGATCCTCTCCTGGATCAGCCTGAAACCTACTGACAATGCCTAAAGCATATGCCACATCAGGCCTAGTACATAACATGGCATACATTATGGACCCTATTGCCGAAGCATAAGGTGTAGAATTCATTCTATTTCTTTCTTCAGGTGTCTTAGGAGACATCCTTTTAGAAAGATGTATGCCTTGACTCATAGGAAGATAACCTCTTTTACTTCCATCCATGCTGAATCTTTTCAGCACTAAGTCAATGTACCTAGATTGGGATAAACCTAGCATCCTCTTAGATCTATCTCTATAGATCTTAATACCTAGTATATAGGATGCTTCTCCCAAATCTTTCATGGAAAACTGGTTTGATAGCCAAACCTTGACTGATTGCAACATTGGGATATCATTCCCAATGAGGAGTATGTCATCTACATACAGATCCAAGAAGACTATGGCACTCCCACTAGTCTTCTTATAAACACAGGGTTCATCCACTTTTTTGATAAACCAAACCTTTTGATAGTTTCATCAAAGCGGATGTTCCAACTCCTTGAAGCTTGCTTTAATCCATAAATGGATTTCTTTAGCTTGCATACTTGATTAGGTTTATTTTTTGAAATAAAACCTTCTGGCTGTGACATGTAGACTTCTTCCTCAAGGAAACCATTGAGGAATGCAGTCTTCACATCCATCTGCCAGATCTCATAATCGTGGTATGCTGCTATAGCAAGTAAAACCCGAATTGATTTGAGCATGGAACAGGTGAGAATGTTTCATCATAATCAATTCCCTGTTTTTGTCTAAAACCTTTAGCCACTAATCTGGCTTTATAGGTTTCAACTTGGCCATCAGCCCCAATCTTTTTCTTATAGACCAATTTGCACCCAATAGGATTAACACCCTCTGGTGCCTCAACCAAAGACCATACTTGGTTTTCATACATAGAGTCTATCTCGGATTCTATGGCTTCTTGCCATCATCTGAATCAGTTCTCAGGATAGCTTCCGTATAGGTCAGAGGTTCATCATTTTGAATGACTTGGGCTTCATTATTTTCAATAATAAACCCATACCTCTCAGGTGCCCGTGGCACTCTATCAGACCTACGGGGAGGAGTTTTGTGTTCTGGTTCTCTCATAACTATATGTTCTAATGGTTGAGAACTGTCTATCTGTATTTCTTGTACTTCTCCAAGTTCAACAGTTCTACCATTGCCCTTTTCTAAAATAAACTCTTTTCTAGAAAAGTGGCATGCCTGCTGACAAAAATCTTTTGTTCAGTAGGATGGTAAAGCAGATATCCTCTATCCTCTCTAGGATATCCTACAAATAGACATTTATCCGCTCTAGGATCCAACTTATGTCCAAAATTCCTTTTAACATAAGCTGGACATCCCCATACCTTAAAATATTTAAGATACGGTTTCTTTCCACTCCAAATTTCATATGGAGTACTAACAACGGATTTAGAAGGTACCTTGTTCAGAATGTAAACAGCAGTTTCTAGGGCATGACCCCAGAAGGAAATGGATAAATTTGTGAAGCACATCATGGATCATACCATATCTAATAAGGTACGATTCCTCCTTTCAGCTATACCATTTAGCTGTGGTGTATAAGGAGGGGTCCATTCAGAAAGAATTTCATTAACTTTAAGATAGTCTAAAAACTCCATGGATAAGTATTCTCCTCCTCGATCAGAACGAAGAACTTTAATACTTTTCTCGGTTTGTTTTTCGACCATACTTTGATACTCCATAAATTTATCAAAGGCTTCAGATTTATGTTTCATAAGATACACACATCCGAACCTAGATAAATCATATGTAAAAGTGATAAAATATGAGTATCCACCTCTGGCCTGAGTTGTCATTGGACCACATACATCAGTATGTATAAGTCCTAATAACTCAGTTGACCTTTCTCCATGTCCAGTAAATGGAGTCTTGGTCATCTTACCCATGAGACATGATTCGCAAGTTCCTAATGATTCATACTCATAAGGATCAAGGAATTTTTTCTTGTATAACTTGCTTATCCTAGACTCATTAACATGACCAAGTCGATGATGCCAAAGTAAAGTATCATTAAAGACTTTTCTTTTTCTTTTATTATTGACATGAAAAATACTATCATTGGAAGAAAGAGTTAAGAGTCCATTGCTAAATATGCCAGAACAAATAATTTTATTAGATAACATTATCGAGCAACCAGTGCTCGTTACATCCATTACATATCCTTGTTTTAATAACAAAGGAATAGATATAATGTTCCTAATAATCTTTGGCATATAGTAACAATTTTCTAACTCCAAGATCTTCCCTGAAGGCAACTTCAGAATATAGGTCCCTACAGCTTCTGCTTGGATGATATCACCACCAGCATCGTAGAGATTGAAGTCACCTTCCTTCAATACTTTAAGCTTGTAGAGGTCCTGCAAAGATTTGCATATATGGTAACCACAAGCGGTATCCAATACCCAAGTATTTGATATAGACGAATTTAATGTCAATATAGTATGTATCTCATACATACCTTTTGGTGCATCTCACGCACCAGGCTTCACAGTTGCAAGGTAAGCCTTGCAATTCCTTTTCCAATGTCCCGCTTTGCCACAAAAGAAATAGGTTAACTGTTTTAAGGCCTTCTTTCCTTTCTTATTCTTATTGATGCCACCCTTAGGGTTTAGCCTCCTATTAAAACCCTTTTTGCCTGATTTCTTCTTATTGGTCTTATCTTATCAACAAGAAGAAGTGGAGCCTTTTCTTTATTAACGTGGCTCTCTGCTGTTTTTAACATATTTAACAGCTCAGGCAAGGAAGTGTTCAGTTTGTTCATGTGATAATTCAAGACAAACTGAGAAAATGACTCCGGGAGTGATTGCAGGATTAAATCCTGATTCAGCTCACCATCCATAATAAACCCTAATTGACCCAATCTGGTGATTAAGTCAATTACCTTCAGAACATGATCCTGAACGAATGTTCCCTCTGTCATCCTAGCACGGAATAACTGCTTAGATATTTCGTATCTAGCATTTTGCTTTGTTCTCCATAAAGCTCTTTTAAATTGAGCATTATGGATTGAGTATCCATGCTTTCATGCTGCCTCTGTAACTCATTGGTCATAGAGGCCAGTATGATACACTTGACAGTGAGGCAGTCATTCCGCCACATTTTGTATGTGGCCATATCTTCCTGTGTGGCATCATCCCCTAGTGGATTAAGATTAGGGGTATCAAGAATATAAGAAAGTTTTTCTGAACTCAGTACAATCTTTAAATTTCTCAACCAGTCCACATAGTTTAGACCAGTCAGTTTGTTGGTATCTAAGATACTTCGCAGTGATAATGAAGAAGCCATTTATCTACATTTAATAAAGAACAATACATAAGCAAACAACCATGAAATGACTTACATAATTAAATTAGGTCTTCAATTTAATTATGTCTCCCACTATTTTATCAAAAATCATAGCCCTCACTATGATAATCGAGAAGAACCCTGATCGGTTTTTCTTAGTGAGATTGAGATCCTAATAACTTATAAAAGATCTTGCAGAAAACACAACAAATCTTTTATAAGCTCAAAGGTAGGAAACTCTTCCAATTATATCTCATATAATTCTCAAAAATAACTTGGCCTCTAGAACATTATTAGTCTTGCAGAAAACACAACAAACCATAATGTTCTAGTTAAGTCAAGACCCTTTCATTTCAATATAGTCAGTACTCAAATATAATGCTCTTGTAGATAACACAACAAAGCATTATACTGAATATACTGTAAGCATATCTATGCACTAGACTAGTATTATGTCAATCACCATATTAGGTCTTGCAGATGACACAACAAACCTAATGTGGTTCATAACACAATAATGATCCAGCATGAAGGAAGGCCAATATATAGTATTTTTAACACTAAGCATTTTACTCAAAATTTAAATATAATCAAATCGGCCAGGCAAGTGGAAGAGATGTGGGAGTCCCCCTGTTGCTTTCCTAGACACCAATAAAAATTGGCCAGGTCAGTCAACGGAACCAATTAAAAATCACAATTCTCTTTACCTTCCCAGAACCACCTTTCTAGACATCGAATGATCAATTGTTCATCATGACTAGTGATGCTTATTAGTTAAATATACTATGACTTAATATAATTTTAAGAGGAGGGCTTTATAAAATTGCTAGCACATTCTTATAGATCATATCACAATCATATCAATCTGATAAACATATATGTGCTAAGTCTGTCATCATACGAGGACAACCATTTACCACATAATGGATCCACCATTATGCCAGGGCAACCTTATTTCAGTATGATGACTTCAAAACTAATCATATCTCTATAATAATTAGGATTTGAGTGAAAAACCCTAACTAGTGGCATACATCAAAACAAAAAATTATCATATACGCATCCCATAAATATGCTAAGTGTATCAGCATTCAAAGGTTTAAAACCCTAACATGCGACACTATAACCAGAAACACATATAAATAATTTTCATATGTTTTAACTGTAATAAGGGTGGCTCTGATACCACTGTTGGGAATCCGGTGCACCGCAGTGGAAGTGTAATTTTAAAATGATGAAATTTGCACCATAATCCCTTAGCCAAGATCTCTTATTCAGGATTAAAACATATAATAAACATACAGACTTACATTGTTAGAATTAGGGTACCAACCTGTAATCGCTAATTCCAACAAAATTTGATGTTGAAGGGGCTGATTGAATTCACCAGGCATCCAAATGTCCACCCTCCAATGGTGATCCACAAGATGATTGATCAAGATGCAAGCTTCTTCAAAATTCCTTCACTTGAATTCTTATTCTAGAACTCAAGATGACTATGGCTTTAAAACTCTAGGGTAGGGGCTCCTTACTTCCTTTCTTTCTTCTTCCTCTCCTTTCTTAAGACCTTGTCCTAAGAATAAAACTCTTGTCTTGAAGTAGGAGAAGGATTTAAGACACTAATGTCTTAAAGTAAAAGAAAATAGAAACAGAGTAGGAGTTCTTTTCTTTTACCGATCGAGAGATTCTTCCTATCTCTTGTTTTGGACTTGAGTTTCAACAAAGAAGAGAACTCTATAAGAGGGAAACTCTCTGTGTCCTAAACAAGCTAAGGAGGAATCAGTTTCCTGGAAAGAAAAGAAAAATAAAAACCTCTGTCGTACATTAGTCAAACACCCGAGACCTCTGTTGTTTAAATAGATTACAGAGAGATGTCTTCTCAAAAGAACACAACTCTCCATAAACACCATTCCACTTTGTCTCACGCCCCTTCCCTATTTCACATGCCCCCTTCCCTCCTTCTTACACCCTTCCAGATTAAATCTCATGGCTTTTCCTAAAAGAAAAGTCATGAAATTTCAGAAGAAAGGAATCGCGATGTTTCGGTCTCCGAAGAGACGTTGTTTCGCGCAACCGAGAAGAGTCAGCACATTCCTTCTTTCTTAAAATTCCATCAGCCATTGGATTCCCATCCAAGGGGGACAGATGGTGCGCTAATCATTAATAAAGGAGGCCACCCCATCTTAATTCATCGGAGAATTAAGCGGAGCGCGCCAAGAGTCCATGTGCCATGGACCCTTCCAAATGGCACGCCAAGAGTCCATAAGCGCATGGACTCTTGGCATTTGGCATGGAAAAGCAAAGGGGGCGGGTGGGGAGGCTAGCCTAGTTACATGGCTAGCCAATAGGGTTAGCCATAATCCTATTTTCACAATTAGGGTCTAATTAGGTCCAATTAGAACCCAAATTGAACCAATATGGAACCCTAATTCGAATCTGATTCGAATAGAAGCTAGGGTTTGCAACACCTGCTAGAGTGTTATCCTGCAAAGATGATTTAATTCTAAATTAAACTCTTGATCAATCCTCTTAAGTGTGTGACCCATTGGGTTCCACATCTAGCCAGTAGTGGGTTCGAATACAAGTTGACCTAATTTGATTAGAACTCTTTCTAATCGATTTAGGTCAAACCGGGCTTACCCGATTCGATCAATTAGGACTCTTCCTAATAAGTGATCTTTGAATTTGATCAACCCACAAGACAAGATTGACGTCTAGCAACATGTCATGTCTACCCGGAAGATATGAAAATTCTGGTGAAATACCAAAATTACCCTTCAGTAGAGAGTTACCGTACAATTAAATCTTTCGATCAGCCTGCACCCAAATATAACTATGGATATGGATATATGTCAAATCCAATATTATATTTATTTCTAGCTCAATCTTATATCGATGATTCAATTATCTTGATATTAGAAACCATCTCTAATATCTTTACTTTGATCAAAGATTCCCTGAATCATCATCCGATTGTTAACTAGCTGGATGCAATCTCCTCTTACTAAGAGTAATCGATTCCTTGTTGACCTACTCATTACCTTCATATCCAATTCACCATTCCTAGTATCAATCCTGTGCATGACTCAATGTCATGATTAGGATTGAACCAAAGCATGGGTTCATGTACATAAGGTACTTATGACAGTCTCAGGTCAAAAGATTACTTGTACCACTCCCACTATGAGAACCTTCTATTGACATGTAGCTAAGACTCCATTAGATGTTCCCAAGTTGGATCATATCAGTGAACTCATTCTCCAATGAGCACCCACATCCTAGTATTAGTGTCATACACAAGTGACTGTGAGAGCAGTCACCCTTTCCAGTATACATGGGATGTGCTAGTCTTACCAGAAAACCCTGATCCCCTACTCAGGGTTCCTTTGACTAGGAATACTTTAGATTAAGGTTTTAAGATTTTAGGTCTCACTAGTATGATCTCATCATAAGTCTAAAATCATAGCCCTAATCTATGGGGTTCATCATATAAATACAGCGTATGATAAAAATTATACCTTTATTTGAAAAATTGTCAATTACAATGGTTTGGGAGATACAACATAGATTGGCTTGTAGGGCATATCCCTTTCACCTATGTATGCTTAAAAGGATGGTGGTTGGTCTCATAGCCACTTGTATAAGGACACTAATACAAGAATATGAGTGCTCATTAGGATATTAGTTTACTGAACTGATCCATCTTGAGAACATCTTATGAAGGTCTTACTACTTGTCAAAAGATAGTTCTTATAGTGGGAGTTGTGCATGTGATCCTTAGACCTGAGACTACCATAGTATCTTGTGCACATGAATCCATATTTTGGTGCATACTCATTCATGGCAATTAAGTCATGTATGGGGTACTTCTAGATAGGGTGGATTGTGTATGAAGGTAATGAGCAGGTCAACAAGGAATCGATCACTCCTTGTAAGAGAAGTTATCCCATTTAATGTTTTCGAATGATGACTCAGGAAGTCTTTGATCAAAGCATGATGAGATTAAATAGGATTCTAATCTTTCATTGGTTGAGTCTTCATTATTGAATTGATATTCAAAAGGATTAAGTGATAGGGTTTGACATTTATCCATGCCCATCACTTAATCGGGATAAAGGCAGATCGAAGGATTGAATTGCACGGTAACTTTCTACTGAAGGGTATTTTGATAATTTCTATCAAATTTCTTATCTTTCAAGTAGGAATGACACGTTACTAGATATCAATCATGTCTTGTAGGTTTCAAGAATCAAATCGATTGGATTCATGAGTTAAATCGAAAGCTAGTTTGAATTGGCAACTTAGGTCAGCTTAATTTGACCTAACTGAAAGGGATATGCCCTACAAGCCAATCTATGTTGTATCTCCCAAACCATTGTAATTGACAATTTTCTAAATAAAGGCATTATTTTTCATCATACGCTGTTTTTTATATTATATGATGAACCCCATAGATTAGGGCTATGATTTTAGGGTTATGATGAGATCATACCAGTGAGACCTAAAATCTTAAAACCTTAATCTAAAATATTCCTAGTCAAAGGAACCCTGAGTAGGGGATCAGGATTTTCCGGTAAGACTAGCACATCCCAAGTATACTGGAAAGGGTGACTGCTCTCACAGTCACTTGTGTATGACACTAATACTGGGATATGGGTGCTCATTGGAGAATGAGTTCACTGATATGATCCAACTTGAGAACATCTAATGGAGTCTTAGCTACATGTCAATAGAAGGTTCTCATAGTGGGAGTGGTACAAGTAATCCTTTGACCTGAGACTGTCATAAGTACCTTATGTACATGAACCCAAGCTTTGGTTAAATCCTAATCATGACACTGAGTCATGCACAGGATTGATACTGGGAATGGTGAATTGGATATGAAGGTAATGAGTAGGTCAACAAGGAATCGATCACTCTTGGTAAGAGGAGATTGCATCCAGCTAGTTAACAATCGGATGATGATTCAGAGAATCTTTGATCAAAGTAAAGATATTAGAGATGGTTTCTAATATCAAGATAATTGAATCATCAATAAAAGATTGAGCTAGAAATAAATATAATATTGGATTTGACATAGATCCATATCCTTAGTTATTTTTGGGTGTAGGCTTATCGAAAGATTTAATTGTACGGTAACTCTCTACTGAAGGATAATTTTGGTATTTCACTAGAATTTCCATATCTTCCGGGTAGACATGACATGTTGCTAGACGTCAATCTTGTCTTGTGGGTTGATCAAATTCAAAGATCACTTATTAGGAAGAGTCCTAATTGATCGAATCGGGTAAGCCCGGTTTGACCTAAATCGATTAGAAAGAGTTCTAATCAAATTAGGTCAACTTGTATTCGAACCCACTGCTGGCTATATGTGGAACCCAATGGGTCACACACTTAAGAGGATTGATCAAGAGTTTAATTTGGAATTAAATCATCTTTGCAGGATAACACTCTAGCAGGTGTTGCAAACCCTAGCTTTTATTCGAATCGGATTCGAATTAGGGTTCCGGATTGGTTCAATTGGGTTCTAATTGGACCTAATTAGACCCTAATTGTGAAAATAGGATTATGGCTAACCCTATTGGCTAGCCATGTAACTAGGCTAGCCTCCCCACCCGCCCCCTTTGCTTTTCCATGCCAAATGCCAAGAGTCCATGCGCTTATGGACTCTTGGCGCGCCATTTGGAAGAGTCTATGGCGCATGGACTCTTGGCGTGCCCCGCTTAATTCTCCGATGAATTAAGATGGGGCGGCCTCCTTTCTTAATGATTAGCGCACCACTTGTCCCCCTTGGATGGGAATCCAACGGCTGATGGGGTTTTAAGAAAGAAAGAAGGCGCTGACTCTTCCCGGTAGCGCGAAACAACGTCTCTTCGGAGACCGAAACATCGTGATTCCTTTCTTCTGAAATTTCATGACTTTTCTTTTAGGAAAAGCCATGAGATTTAATCTGGAAGGGCGTGAGAAGGAGGGAAGGGGGTGTGAGAAATAGGGAAGGGGCGTGAGACAAAATGGAATGGTGTTTACGGAGAGTTGTGAAGACATCTCTTTGTAATCTATTTAAGGAACAAGGACTCGGGTGTTGGACTAATGTACGACAGAGGTTTTATTTTTCTTTTCTTTCTAGGAAACTGATTCCTCCTTAGCTTGTTTAGGACACAGAGAGTTTCCCTCTTACAGAGTTCTCTTCTCTGTTGAAACTCAAGTCCAAAACAAGAGATAGGAAGAATCTCTCGATCGGTAAAAGAAAAGAACTACTACTCTGTTTCTATTTCCTTTTACTTTAAGACATTAGTGTCTTAAATACTTCTCCTCCTTCAAGACAAGAGTTTTATTCTTAGGACAAGGTCTTAAGAAAGGGAGAGGAAGAAGAAAGAAAGGAAGTAAGGAGCCCCTATCGTGGAGTTTTAAAGCCATAGTCCTCTTGAGTTCTAGGATAAGAATTCAAGTGGAGGAATTTTGAAGAAGCTAGCATCTTGATCAATCATTTGTGGATCACCATTGGAGGGTGGACATTTGGATGCCTGGTGAAATCAAAAGGGGCATTCAACACCAAGTTTTGATTCTACATCAAAATTGGATTTAGCGTTAACAGGTTGGTGCCCTAATTCTAACAATGTGAGTTTTTATATTTATTATATATTTTAACCCTTAATAAGGAGATCTTGGCTAAGGGATTATGGTGCAAATTTCATCATTTTGAAATTACACTTCCACTGTGGTGCACCGGATTCCCAACAGTGGTATCAGAGCCACCCTTATTACAGTTAAAACATATGAAAATTTTATGTGTTTTTGTTGTAGTGTCGCATGTTAGGGTTTTAAACCCTTGAATGCTGATACACTTAGCATATTTTATGGGATGCATGTATGATAATATATGTTTTGGTGTATGCCACTAGTTAGGGTTTTTCACTCAAACCCTAATTATTATAGAGATATGATTAGTTTTGAAGTCATCATACTGAAATAAGGTTGCCCTGGCATAATGGTGGATCCATTATGTGGTAAATGGTTGTCCTAGTATGATGACACACTTAGCACATATTTGTTTAATCAGAGTGATATGATTGTGATATGTTCTATAAGAATGTGCTGGCAATTTTATAAAGCCCTCCTCTTACTATTATATTAAGTCATAGTATATTTAACTAATAAGCATCACTAGTCATGATGAACAATTGATCATTCGGTGTCTAGAAAGGTGGTTCTGGGAAGGTAAAGAGAATTATGGTTTTTAATTGGTTCCGTTGACTGACCTGGCCAATTTTTATTGGTGTCTAGGAAAGCAACGGGGGGACTCCCACATCTCTTCCACTTGCCTGGCCGATCTGATTATATTTAAATCTTGAGTAAAATGCTTAGTGTTAAAAATACTATATATTGGCCTTCCTTCATGCTGGATCATTATTGTGTTATGAACCACATTAGGTTTGTTGTGTTATCTGCAAGACCTAATATGGTGATTGACATAATACTAGTCTAGTGCATAGATATGCTTACAGTATATTCAGTATAATGCTTTGTTGTGTTATCTGCAAGAGCATTATATTTGAGTACTGACTGTATTGAAATGAAAGGGTCTTGACTTAACTAGAACATTATGGTTTGTTGTGTTTTCTGCAAGACTAATAATGTTCTAGAGGCCAAGTTATTTTTGAGAATTATATGAGATATAATTGGAAGAGTTTCCTACCTTTGAGCTTATAAAAGATTTGTTGTGTTTTCTGCAAGATCTTTTATAAGTTATTAGGATCTCAATCTCACTAAGAAAAACCGATCAGGGTTCTTCTCGATTATCATAGTGAGGGCTATGATTTTTGATAAAATAGTGGGAGACATAATTAAATTGAAGACCTAATTTAATTATGTAAGTCATTTCATGGTTGTTTGCTTATGTATTGTTCTTTATTAAATGTAGATAAATGGCATCTTCATTATCACTGCGAAGTATCTTAGATACCAACAAACTGACTGGTCTAAACTATGTGGACTGGTTGAGAAATTTAAAGATTGTACTGAGTTCAGAAAAATTTTCTTATATTCTTGATACCCCTAGTCTTAATCCACTAGGGGATGATGCCACACAGGAAGATATGGCCACATACAAAATGTGGCAGAATGACTCCCTCACTGTCAAGTGTATCATACTGGCCTCTATGACCAATGAGTTACAGAGGCAGCATGAAAGCATGGATACTCAATCCATAATGCTCAATTTAAAAGAGCTTTATGGAGAACAAAGCAGAACTGCTAGATACGAAATATCTAAGCATTTATTCCGTGCTAGGATGACAGAGGGAACATCCGTTCAGGATCATGTTCTGAAGGTAATTGACTTAATCACAAGATTGGGTCAATTAGGTTTTATTATGGATGGGGAGCTGAATCAGGATTTAATCCTGCAATCACTCCCGGAGTCATTTTCTCAGTTTGTCTTGAATTATCACATGAACAAACTGAACACTTCCTTGCCTGAGCTGTTAAATATGTTAAAAACAGCGGAGAGCCACGTTAAGAAAGAAAAAGCTCCACTTCTTCTTGTTGATAAGACCAATAAGAAGAAATCAGGCAAAAAGGGTTTTAATAGGAGGCTAAACCCTAAGGGTGGCATCAATAAAAATAAGAAAGGAAAGAAGGCCTCAAAACAGTCAACATGTTTCTTTTGCGGCAAAGCGGGACATTGGAAAAGGAATTGCAAGGCTTACCTTGCAACTATGAAGCCTGGTGCGTCAGATGCACCAAAAGGTATGTATGAGATACATACTATATTGACATTAAATTCATCTATATCAAATACTTGAGTATTGGATACCGCTTGTGGTTACCATATATGCAAATCTTTGCAGGACCTCAACAAGCTTAAAGTATTGAAGGAAGGTGACTTCAATCTCTACGGTGCTGGTGGTGATATCATCCAAGCAGAAGCTGTAGGGACCTATATTCTGAAGTTGCCTTCAGGAAAGATCTTGGAGTTAGAAAATTTACTATATGCCAAAGATTATTAGGAACATTATATCTATTCCTTTGTTATTAAAACAAGGATATGTAATGGATGTAACGAGCACTGGTTGCTCGATAATGTTATCTAATAAAATTATTTGTTCTGGCATATTTAGCAATGGGCTCTTAACTCTTTCTTCCAATGATAGTGTTTTTCATGTCAATAATAAAAGAAAAAGAAAAGACTTTAATGATACTTTACTTTGGCATCATCGACTTGGTCATGTTAATGAGTCTAGGATAAGCAAGTTATACAAGAAAAAATTTCTTGATCCTTATGAGTATGAATCATTAGGAACTTGCGAATCATGTCTCATGGGTAAGATGACCAAGACTCCATTTACTGGACATGGAGAAAGGTCAACTGAGTTATTAGGACTTATACATACTGATGTATGTGGTCCAATGACAACTCAGGCCAAGGTGGATACTCATATTTTATCACATTTACAGATGATTTATCTAGGTTCGGATGTGTGTATCTTATGAAACATAAATCTGAAGCCTTTGATAAATTTAAGGAGTATCAAAGTATGGTCGAAAAACAAACCGGGAAAAGTATTAAAGTTCTTCGTTCTGATCGAGGAGGAGAATACTTATCCACGGAGTTTTTAGACTATCTTAAAGTTAATGGAATTCTTTCTGAATGGACCCCTCCTTATATACCATAGCTAAATGGTATAGCTGAAAGGAGGAATCGTACCTTATTAGATATGGTACGATCCATGATGTGCTTCACAAATTTACACATTTCCTTCTGGGGTCATGCCCTAGAAACTGCTGTTTACATTCTGAACAAGGTACCTTCTAAATCCGTTGTTAGTACTCCATATGAAATTTGGAGTGGAAAGAAACCGTATCTTAAATATTTTAAGGTATGGGGATGTCCAGCTTATGTTAAAAGAAATTTGGACATAAGTTGGAACCTAGAGCGGATAAATGTCTATTTGTAGGATATCCTAGAGAGGGTAGAGGATATCTATTCTACCATCCTACTGAACAAAAGATTTTTGTCAGCAGGCATGCCACTTTTCTAGAAAAGGAGTTCATTTTAGAAAAGGGCAATGGTAGAACTGTTGAACTTGGAGAAGTACAAGAAACACAGATAGACAATTCTCAACCATTAGAACATATAGTTAGGACAGAACCAGAACACAAAACTCCTCCCCGTAGGTCTGATAGAGTGCCACGGGCACCTGAGAGGTATGGGTTTATTATTGAAAATAATGAAGCCCAAGTCATTCAAAATGATGAACCTCTGACCTATACGGAAGCTATCTTGAGTACTGATTCAGATAGATGGCAAGAAGCCATGGAATCCGAGATAGACTCTATGTATGTAAACCAAGTATGGTCTTTGGTTGAAGCACCAGAGGGTGTTAATCCTATTGGGTGCAAATGGGTCTATAAGAAAAAGATTGGGGCTGATGGCCAAGTTGAAACCTATAAAGCCAGATTAGTGGCTAAAGGTTTTAGACAAAAACAGGGAATTGATTATGATGAAACATTCTCACCTGTTGCCATGCTCAAATCAATTCGGATTTTACTTGCTATAGCAGCATACCACGATTATGAGATCTGGCAATGGATGTGAAGACTGCATTCCTCAATGGTTTCCTTGAGGAAGAAGTCTACATGTCACAGCCAGAAGGTTTTATTTCAAAGAATAAACCTAATCAAGTATGCAAGCTAAAGAAATCCATTTATGGATTAAAGCAAGCTTCCAGGAGTTGGAACATCCGCTTTGATGAAACTATTAAAAGTTTTGGTTTTATCAAAAATGTGGATGAACCCTGTGTTTATAAGAAGACTAGTGGGAGTGCCATAGTCTTCTTGGTTCTATATGTAGATGACATACTCCTCATTGGGAATGATATCCCAATGTTGCAATCAGTCAAGGTTTGGCTATCAAACCAGTTTTCCATGAAAGATTTGGGAGAAGCATCCTATATACTAGGTATTAAGATCTATAGAGATAGATCTAAGAGGATGCTAGGTTTATCCCAATCTAGGTACATTGACTTAGTGCTGAAAAGATTCAGCATGGATGGAAGTAAAAGAGGTTATCTTCCTATGAGTCAAGGCATACATCTTTCTAAAAGGATGTCTCCTAAGACACCTGAAGAAAGAAATAGAATGAATTCTATACCTTATGCTTCGGCAATAGGGTCCATAATGTATGCCATGTTATGTACCAGGCCTGATGTGGCATATGCTTTAGGCATTGTCAGTAGGTTTCAGGCTGATCCAGGAGAGGATCATTGGAAAGCAGTTAAAAATATTCTTAAGTACCTAAGAAGGACTAAGGATATTTTTCTGGTTTATGGTGGTTCTGATCTTAAACTAGAAGCTTATTCTGATTCTAGTTTTCAATCAGACCCTGATGATAGCAAATCCATTTCGGGATATGTTTTTATCCTAAATGGTAGAGCAGTGAGTTGGAAGAGTACCAAGCAGCAGACTGTAGCTGACTCAACCATAGAGGTAGAATACATAGCTGTCAGTGAAGCCGCCAAGGAAGCAGTCTGGATGAAGAAGTTCATCACAGAGTTGGGTGTTGTTCCTGAAATTGAAAACCCAGTGCCACTTTACTGTGACAACACTGGGGCTGTTGCTCAAGCTAAGGAACCAAGAGCTCATCATAAGTCCAAGCACATTCTGAGACGCTTCCATCTCGTACGAGAAATAGTAGAGAGACAAGATGTCTACATAAATAGAGTTGATACAAAGAACAATGTAGCAGACCCGTTCACTAAGGCTCTACCACAGCGAGAGTTTGATCGCCACCTCGAGTGTATGGGATTAAGATTTAAAGGCGATTGGCTTTAGTGCAAGTGGGAGATTGAAAGGGATATGCCCTACAAGCCAATCTATGTTGTATCTCCCAAACCATTGTAATTGACAATTTTCTAAATAAAGGCATTATTTTTCATCATACGCTGTTTTTTATATTATATGATGAACCCCATAGATTAGGGCTATGATTTTAGGGTTATGATGAGATCATACCAGTGAGACCTAAAATCTTAAAACCTTAATCTAAAATATTCCTAATCAAAGAAACCCTGAGTAGGGGATCAGGGTTTTCCGGTAAGACTAGCACATCCCAAGTATACTGGAAAGGGTGACTGCTCTCACAGTCACTTGTGTATGACACTAATACTGGGATGTGGGTGCTCATTGGAGAATGAGTTCACTGATATGATCCAACTTGAGAACATCTAATGGAGTCTTAGCTACATGTCAATAGAAGGTTCTCATAGTGGGAGTGGTACAAGTAATCCTTTGACCTGAGACTGCCATAAGTACCTTATGTACATGAACCCATGCTTTGGTTCAATCCTAATCATGACACTGAGTCATGCACAGGATTGATACTGGGAATGGTGAATTGGATATGAAGGTAATGAGTAGGTCAACAAGGAATCGATCACTCTTGGTAAGAGGAGATTGCATCCAGCTTGTTAACAATCGGATGATGATTCAGGGAATCTTTGATCAAAGTAAAGATATTAGAGATGGTTTCTAATATCAAGATAATTGAATCATCAATATAAGATTGTGCTAGAAATAAATATAATATTGGATTTGACATATATCCGTATCCATAGTTATATTTTGGGTGCAGGCTGATCGAAAGATTTAATTATACGGTAACTCTCTACTGAAGGATAATTTTGGTATTTCACCAGAATTTCCATATCTTCCGGGTAGACATGACACGTTGCTAGACGTCAATCTTGTCTTGTGGGTTGATCAAATTCAAAGATCATTTATTAGGAAGAGTCCTAATTGATCAAATCGGGTAAGCCCGGTTTGACCTAAATCGATTAGAAAGAGTTCTAATCAAATTAGGTCAACTTGTATTCGAACCCACTGCTGGCTAGATGTGGAACCCAATGGGTCACACACTTAAGAGGATTGATCAAGAGTTTAATTTGGAATTAAATCATCTTTGCAGGATAACACTCTAGCAGGTGTTGCAAACCCTAGCTTCTATTCGAATCGGATTCGAATTAGGGTTCCGGATTGGTTCAAATTGGGTTCTAATTGGATCTAATTAGACCCTAATTGAGTTAATTGGGATTATGGCTAACCCTATTGGCTAGCCATGTAACTAGGCTAGCCTCCCCACCCTCCCCCCTTGCATTTTCATGCCAAATGCCAAGAGTCCATGCGCTTATGGACTCTTGGCGCGCCATTTGGAAGAGTCCATGGCGCATGGACTCTTGGCGCGCCCCGCTTAATTCTCCGATGAATTAAGATGGGGCGGCCTCCTTTCTTAATGATTAGCGCACCACTTGTCCCCCTTGGATGGGAATCCAATGGCTGATGGGATTTTAAGAAAGAAGGAAGGCGCTGACTCTTCCCGGTTGCGCGAAACAACATCTATTCGGAGACCGAAACATCGCGATTCCTTTCTTCTGAAATTTCATGACTTTTCTTTTAGGAAAAGCCGTGAGATTTAATCTGGAAGGGTGTGAGAAGGAGGGAAGGGGGCGTGAGAAATAGGGAAGGGGCGTGAGACAAAATGGAATGGTGTTTACGGAGAGTTGTGAAGACATCTCTTTGTAATCTATTTAAGGAACAGAGGTCTCGGGTGTTGGACTAATGTACGACAGAGGTTTTATTTTTCTTTTCTTTCCAGGAAACTGATTCCTCCTTAGCTTATTTAGGACACAGAGAGTTTCCCTCTTACAGAGTTCTCTTCTCTGTTGAAACTCAAGTCCAAAACAAGAGATAGAAAGAATCTCTCGATCGGTAAAAGAAAAGAACTACTACTCCATTTCTATTTCCTTTTACTTTAAGACATTAGTGTCTTAAATACTTCTCCTCCTTCAAGACAAGAGTTTTATTCTTAGTACAAGGTCTTAAGAAAGGGAGAGGAAGAAGAAAGAAAGGAAGTAAGGAGCCCCTACCGTGGAGTTTTAAAGCCATAGTCCTCTTGAGTTCTAGGATAAGAATTCAAGTGGAGGAATTTTGAAGAAGCTAGCATATTGATCAATCATCTTGTGGATCACCATTGGAGGGTGGACATTTGGATGCCTGGTGAAATCAAAAGGGGCATTCAACACCAAGTTTTGATTCTACATCAAAATTGGATTTAGCGTTAACAGGTTGGTGCCCTAATTCTAACAATGTGAGTTTGTATATTTATTATATGTTTTAACCCTGAATAAGGAGATCTTGGCTAAGGGATTATGGTGCAAATTTCATCATTTTGAAATTACACTTCCGCTGCGGTGCACCGGATTCCCAACACTAACTAGGTCAATCGGGTTCGATTGGATCGAATTGGCTTAGACATAGATCTATTGCTAGCTAGATGTGGAACCCAAAGTGTCACACACATCAGGGAATTCACCAAGAAAGTCAATTGGATTTTTATTAGGGTCATGGGATCCTAGTTGGCTAGCTAATTGACCTACTAGCATATATTGGCTAGCCCAACTCCTTACCTGATTGGATTGGATCAAGTTGCTTGTTATTTGGGCTAACCAATTTAAGTAGTAATTAAATTGTGTTGAGTTCTAAGTGGGGCAGCCTAATTCAGATTTTATCTAGATTTTTATTGGACTTATCTTGGATTTATGGAAGAGCCCATGTTGGCATGGACTCTTGGGCACCAATTTGGTTTCACACCAATATTGGTATGCGCAGAAGGACAAAGAGTCCTTCTGCCAGTCAGACACTAGTCATAGATAAGTACTAAGGCCCTCATCCTAATCTCCATGCCTTTTTGAAGTATTTTTTAATGGTCAAAAGATGGAAATTTCGTGGAAGGAGGTTGCCGCAACATGAATGATCGCGACCCTTCATGGATTAGCGCTAAAACACAGTCCTTCTATTTGAAGGTTCTCAGATATCTGATGCATCCCTTCATACATCCATGACTTTTGGCGGTTTAAATGATCGGTAATTAACATGTGGCAGGAGATTAAAATGCTGGAAAAACTGAAGTGACATTTATATGTCTCTTGGTTTATGAAAGGGTGTATCATGATAAGTATGTCCATCCAATAAGACTCCTTCTCATTGAAGGGTCTTATCAGATGGTTGTAGAAGAGGCATATCAGGCGCCCCATCTTCTTTATATAAGGTATTGGTGTTTTGATGCCAGAGCACTTGAATTCTCATCAGAAAACCCATCCTGCTATTTTCTCTTCCTTCCCTGTTAAGGCAAGGTTTGTCTTTTTAAGACAAAGCTTGTTCTTTAGAGACAAGGCAAGTTTTTTAAGACAAGAAAAAGCCTAGGAAAGAAAATAAAGGGAATATTCAGGATCCAAGAGGGGATATAGAGAGGTATCTGAGTGCCCTACAGGAGGGTAGGGAGTCCAGCTAGGAGAAAGTCCGAAAGGCTATCAAAAGAGTCCTAGTCAAACAAGTAACTATTATAGGAGTGCTTCCTTGGTCTAGTTCTTGTGTGGATCACCTTTGGAGGGCATGCACTTGTGTGCCTCATGGAAATAAAGGATAATAGCACTCCACGTATTCTTTTATAGCTCTAAAGTATAGATTTATTAATTGTTATGCATATGTGGTCCTAGGGTTTAGGGTTCTAGCCGGCTAGGGTTTCAAAAATAAAAATTTTGAAACCCGATCTTGTACTGTGCCTGGCCTGAGGAACCCAACAATAGTATAGAGCCACCTTGATGCATGAAATTAGTAGTCACTTATGAGTTGATTGCTTGCTATGACATGAATCGATGCATGATTATAGCTCTGATATATTATAGTTATAGCTATGATACATTGGAACTATATGAATTGAACTCTTCCTATAGATATATCTATAGCTCTGATATGTTGAAACTATATGAATTGAATTCTTTCTTACATATACATATATAGCTCTGATACATTGTAGATGAGTTTTTACTCTTGATAATCATTTGAACTTAGCCCTGATACTTATTATCATTAGCTCTAATACTGATAGTCAAATTGTTGCACAACGTAGCAACACAAGAGGGGGGATAATTGGGATTTTAAAAATTTAAACTATGTGCTAAACTAATGTGTTTGTGTAATAATGTGAATGTACAAAATATGATATAAATGTAGTGCTTTAAAGAGCAAAGAACAATGCTAGAGAAATAAATGAGAAGGCAAGCCACACAAACAAATACAAGAAGTTTATGGTGGTTCAATTCACTCCGAGTACCTACATCCACTTTCCAAGCTATCTCTTGAAAATTTCACTGTAATCTACCAAAGTTTATAGCCAATTTGTTTTCAAGGGCTCATAGTCAAACCTACAGTCAGTTTTCTGACTTAGGCTCATCAACAACCTTTTCCATAAGCCAATCCTAGGTTTGTATTCCAATTCTAGGCTTGAAAGGACCAAACCCTAGTTTCAATAACTTTGAAACTAGTTACAGCAAATGAAACCAAAAGTATAGTTTTAAGCACAAGAATAAAGCTCTCAAAAGAGCAAAAAATAATGTTGATGAAGCTCTTCTTGAATACTTGAGTTATCTTCTTCTTCTTGGAAGCTTTCAATGAATACTTTTGGATATTGATTTGAAGGCTCAATAGCCAGAATAAAGGCTTTTTACTTGGAATCTTCTTTTTAGCTCTTTCTCTTATCTTTTCAATAGATTTCTAGAATGATAGGAGTTGTCTCTTATGTCTCTTTTATGTGTTCAATGAGTTTGGTAAGAGATAAATACACTAAAAACCTTCAAAAAATTATTTATGACCGTTGGAGAAGAGAAACTAGCCATTTTGGACCATTTGAATCAATTCTGAACTTCCAAAAACATAACTGTTACTGTTGTCAGAACTTGTGAGTCGACACTTGGATCGATACTAGGTGTAATTCTTGAAATCCATGGTTCTGCTTCATTTTGGTCTCAGGCTATGAGTCGACTTGTGAGTCGATACTTGAACTTTTGAGTCGACCCTTAGGTCTACAATTGAGTCAGCACTAGATAAAGAATCCAGGAATGACACTGTTTTATAACTTTCTTGTCTCAAGCTATGAGTCAATCTGTGAGTCAACCTGTGAGTCGACACTTAGGTCGATACTTAGGTCAACACTTCACTGGAGTCCAAAAATAATATTCTGTCCATTTTTATTCTCAGGCCTTGAGTTGACCTGTGAGTCGACCTATGAATCGACACTTAGGTCGACACCTGGGTTGACACTTGGTATGCTGGCAGAAGTTCTGCATGCCAATCTTCAGAAGTGTCAATACTTAGACTTCATGAGTCGACACTTGGTCTGTGTCAATTCCAAATTTTGTACCAAGCTCCAAAACTCTAAATTTTGTCCAATATACTTCCAATTTCTTCTCGATAATGACCAAAGTGATCAATTTATTAGCTTTCCAAAGTAAAAGACTTCTTAAACTTTGAAATTTATCTTGCATTAATGTAAATGACTTTGATGCTTTTATGTAAAGAGTTTGATGTACCTGTAACCTAGAATTCACAACTTTAATTGAAACATTAGTACAAAACATATACTTAATATTTTGTTATTCATCAAAATCAAGGGCTAAAGCTAACAATCTTTCCTTTTTGATGATGATAAAACTTTGAGTATATAAGCATTTGAGTTCAAATTTGGCTATTGTATTAAGCTTTCAAGTAAGCATATTTTCAAAGGCATTATAAATTGAACAAGTTCATCAAATAAACTTCACATTTGTTAACATATCAAAGTTTATAAGGGTATTTAGATGAAGATGTATCAGCTCTTTAGTTCATACAATAATATTTCAAAGTTAGTGAGTCAAACAAAGTGGGATTTTCTCTTCCTATCTTAAGTAGAATGTGAATTCTTGAAAATTTTAGATTTTTGCTAAAAATTTTGGATTTTTGCTTATATAATCTATCTTACTCTTCCTTTTTGTCATCATTAAAAAATTAAAAAGATTTTCTCCCTCTTAGTTTGTGCTTTTGTCAAACAAAGATTTAATATAAGACAAAAAGAAGAGCAATATAAGGAAACATAACTGTCATATATATAAAAAAGTTTCAGTATATTAAATGATGTCCTTGCAGATATCAATCTTACAAGACATCAACAAAATAGCATGCATGAACTGACAATACACTGTAGAAAGTACATGAAATACAAGAAAAGTATAGCATCTACGAGGCTACTCCTTATCAGATGGAAAATCAAAAACTATAGGTGCCATGATCCTAGATGCAGATGGTTTACGGGTCTTGTAGGTCATGCTTCTGGTCCTAAGAGATGAGCCAGAGTGAGTAAGAACCTAGAGGTCCTAGTGGCATGAGTTGCTAGTGAATCAGCCGGTGTGAAGAATGGAGAATGTTGACCCCTAAAGTGATTTTGATGATAACAAAATATTGGAGCATACATTTGGTTATCTAACAACTCTTCAAATGATTGACAAGTTTTTGTAGGACAACTACATTGACATACTTTGTAAACACTACAATCTTTATTGCTTTGTGTTGAGTTGTAAAGTGTTTAGAATCTTATAAAGAAGAACCCAACAAAAAATTTCCTACTTAAATCAAAGATAAAGGGTTACTTCTAGTAGTTTTCAAGCTTCGATTTTTCTTGATTTTATTATAAGAAGACCTTGAAGAGGTATTCAAAGCTTGGCTCAAGAGTTCTAGAGAATTGAATTTGATTTGGCTGAAGAACCACTCTCGAGCCGACTGGATGAAGGAACCAACCGACTCTGGCACTAGCACAAGAAAGAAGTTCTTTGGCACACAGATCCAGCCGACTGGCACCAAGGCCCAGCCACTCATCCAGAACATGGTTGAGAACGTTTTGAGAATCTCAAGGATCCGAGCCGACTGGATTTCAGCCTAGCCAACTCATCCAGAGTGAACCATTTTCTCAACTATGGAACCTAGCCGACCCGAACTTGATCCGAGCCGACTCGAAGATTGTCCGAGCTGACTGGAATGACGGGGTCACCTCCAATGGCTAGTTCCAGTTTTTTATTTTTGAATTCCAAAAGTGCTCCAATGGTAACCTGTCACCTTCTAACGGTCAACAATGTTCAAAATCAAGGGAAGGTAGTTGAAGTCTCTATAAATAAGGTATGAGAACATCCTTGAAGAGACTAATGAGTTAATGGATAGTTATTGAATATTTATTGAAGTAAGAAGAGAGAGAGCACTTGAGCTTTGAAGTCAGCCTTCAAGCCTTCACCAACTCTTACCAGAAGCTTGAAGCACCTTTTGAGGAAAGCAAGGAAGCCATTGAAGTACATTGAAGAGCATTCAATTGAGCTTCACTTGAGCTGCATTGGCAACCACCAAACAACTGAGTTTGTCATTATTGTTGCTTTTCTTATTCTATTCTTAGAATATTTGGATTATTGGTGAGCCCGGTTGTAAAAACCAGATAGGTTTCTTTGGTGAGCCTTTTCAAAACCAAAGTGTAGAGGTTCTAGGTGAGCCTTGTGAAAACCTAGTTTGGGTTTCTTTGGTAAGCCCGGTTTAAAATCCAAAGTGTAGAGGTTGGGATTGTGAGCCTGTAAAACAATCCGACTGTATTCCAATTTGGGAATATAGTGGAAATCCCAAGTGGTGAACTTGGATAGTAGACGTAGGAGCTGGGTTGCTCCGAACCACTATAAACTTGCCTTGTTTGTGTTGTGTTTGATTTACTTTTCCGCTTCTGTACTTATTCTATGATTAACACAGCACTTAACCACTAAAAGGAATTACTTGTGCACATACTTGCAAAAATTTTGTAATTCCCAATTCACCCCCCTCTTGGGTAAAGCCACCTGGGCAACAGCTGGTATCAGAGCGGTGTCTCTGATTACTTGAGTAAAGATTGATGGCTCATCCTATGATTACATCCTTGGCCGTAGGCCAGTCAACAAATAGACCTCCATTATTCATAGGCACTAATTATTCCTATTGGAAAGCACGAATGAAAATTTACATTCAAGCTGTAGATTTTCAATTATGGAAGGTCATCTTAAAAGGGCCACACATTCCCACTATCAAAGTTGATGGCGTGGACATCCCTAAGCCTGAAGAGGACTGGGATGATCATGACATGAAGATGGGGGAATTAAATGCCAAAGCAGTGAATTTATTATATTGTGCTTGGATGCTAATGAGTTCAACCAAATTTCCACTTGCTCTTCAGCAAAGGAAATCTGGGACAAACTCGAAGTGACCCATGAGGGTACTTCCCAAGTGAAAATCAAAGATAAATCTATTAGTTCTTAATTATGAATTGTTTAAAATGGAACCTTCTGAAATAATTTCTGTCATGTTCTCTAGATTTACAGATATTATTAATGGTTTGAAGAGTCTCGGCAGGGTATACTCGAACACCGATCTAGTTCAGAAGATACTCCATTCTTTACCCGACAAATGGGATCCCAAAGTGACTGCAATCCAGGAGGCCAAAGATCTCAATACACTTCTGCTGGATGAACTACTAGGATCACTCATCACCCACGAGCTGATAATGTAGCACAGAATTGAAGACGAATAGAAGAAAAAGAAGACAATAGCCTTCAGAGTTGCTTCCGAATCAAAGAGGGATGATGAAGAATCTGAAGAAGAAAGCACCTCCTCCAATGATGACCTAGAAGACGATGACATTGCTATGGTTATGAGGAGATTCAAAAAATTTATGGGAAGAAGGAAAGGAAGATACAACCGAAAATTTCATAGGAAGGATTATGGAAAAGAAAAGGAAAAGGATAGAGAGAAAGCTAAAGAAGTAGTCCCCACATGATACGAATGCAAGAAGCCGGAGCACATATGTCCAGACTGTCCTCTATTGAAGAAGTCCTTCAGACAGAAAAAGAAAAAGAAAGCCATAGTTGCCACATGGCCCGACAGTGAAGAATCATCTTCATCTGAAGAAGAAGTGACCACCAAGACTGCAAATCTATGCTTAATGGGTCTCGAAGATGAGGTAACATCCCTTAATAACTGCACTGAATTCACTTTTGATGAATTAAATTTTGCTTTTCATGATTTACTATCTGAATTTAAGAAAGCTAGAGTAAAGATAAAATCATTAAAAAATATGAATGATTATTTACTCAAACAAAAAGATGAAATTTTAAAAAAGAATCTTATATTACAAAAAAACTGCATAACTTTTCTGAACAAGTTGAAAAGCTGAAAAATGAAAATCTTTTATATGAGAAGAAAAACAATGATTTACTCACTGAAAACATGAATTGAAAAAGGGGTTACAAAACTCAAGCCTTTAGTTGAAAAACGTATTTTGTCTTCAAATAAGCTTGAGTTAATTTTAAAAGAACAACGGATTTCAGGAAACAAAGCTGAAATTGGTTTTAAAACATCTTTTATGAATGGAATTTCAGTAACTACTTTTGTGAAATCTAAAATACCTGTTCAAAACATTTTATCATAAATGGTTTTGGCCACACCAAAAACTATTTCAACTTCAAATCATTATTATATGTTCCTAAGAACTTGAGCAAAAATGCATACATTTCAAAAAGTTCAAAATCTGCATCAAGTGCATCAACTTTTAGAACTTCAAATTCTATTTCTATCAAGAACTCTAAAGTTGTATGCTATGTTTGTAAAAGAATAGGATAAAGCTTTTGAATGTAATAATTCTAAAATGTCCTTAAGAATGTAAGAAAGATTTGGGTTCCCAAAGGAACCGCCTCTACTGACCTGCAAGGAACCAAGGTAGCTTGGGTACCTAAAAGAATTCATTGACTATTTTGTAGGAATGTCTTGTGGCCCAAAGATTGAAGAAAAGGTGGTACTTAGATAGTGGCTGATTAAGACATATGACGGGTGACAAGGACCAATTTATCACCCTTGAAATGAAAGAAGGAGGCTTAGTCACCTTTGGAGACAATGGCAAAGGGAGAATAATCAGTATTGGTAAGATCAAAATAACTCCCTTCACTTTTATTGAAAATGTTTTGCTAGTAGACAAGTTGAAGCATAATCTCTTAAGTATAAGTTAATTGTGTGATAAAGGCTTCAAGGTTGTCTTTAAATCTTCTATGTGTATAATAACTAACTCTTTAGATTCTAGCAATAAGTTCATTGGACATAGACTTGGAATATTTATGTGGTAGATCTTAATGATCTTGCCATGTCAAGTAGCCCTAGTTTAGTTGCAATGAATGCTAAGACCAAAGAGTCGGGTTTACTATGGCATAGACGATTAGGTCATGCTAGCATGCATAATATTGCCAAATTAATTTTTAAAGATCTTGTTAGAGGCATGCCTAAGTTTAAAGTTGATTTAAATCATATTTGTGATGCATGCCAAATGGGTAAACAAACTAGGGGGAGTTTTAAATTAAAGAATATAGTTTCTACAACAAGACCACTTGAACTACTTCACATGGATCTTTTCGGACCTACTAGGACCACAAGCCTAGGAGGTATGAAATATGCTCTTGTGATAGTAGATGATTTTTCGAGATTTACTTGGATTTTATTTATTACTTCGAAAGATGAAACTTTTCATGTTTTCAGAAAATTCCATAAAAAGGTTTCAAATCAAAAAACTTATCTTTGATTTCAATTAGAAGTGATCATGGAAAATCAATTTTTTGAAGATTATTGTACTGAATTTGGCATTAATCACAACTTCTCCACTCCTAGATCACCTTAACAAAATGGTGTTGTAGAGAGAAAAATCGGACATAGGAAGAAATGGCTCGCACAATGTTGTGTGAAGGCAATCTTCCAAAGTACTTTTGGGCAGAAGCGGTAAACACTTCATGTTATATTTTAAACCATATTTTAATCCATCCTATTTTAAAGAAAATCCCCTATGAGCTTTGGAATGATAAAAAACCCAATATTAGTTATTTTCATGTGTTTTGATGCAAATGCTTTGTGCATAACAATGGAAATGATAATTTAGAAAATTTGATTCTAAAGCTGATGATGCAATTTTCCTAGGTTATTCATTACATAGCAAAGCATATCGGGTTTTTAATAAAATGACTCTTATTGTTGAAGAGTCAATTCATGTTGTATTTATTAAAACTAATCCTACACCTTCTAGACAAGAAGAGTGTATAGATAATGATGCAGGTACATTACAAAAAGGAATGGATGACTTGAGCATTCAAGACAAAGACACTCAAGATGGAGAAGAAACAGTAAGTAAGGATCACACCGATCTACCAAGGGACTGGAGGTATGTTACATCTCACCTTAAAGAATTAATCATAGGAGATCCTTCACATGGTGTTAGGACTAGGTCTGCACATAAGGATGCACATGATTACTTAGCCTTTATATCACAAATAGAACCCATAGCCTAGAAGAAGCTGAGACTGATCCAAATTGGATGATAGCAATGCATGAAGAATTAAACTAGTTTGAAAGGAATAAGGTATGGACACTTGTAGATAGACCTAGTGACCATCCAATAATAGGAACCAAATGGGTATATAGGAATAAATTAGATGAGCAAGGAAACATTATAAGAAACAAAGATAGATTAGTGGCTAAGGGATATAACCAAGAAGAAGGTATTGATTTTGATGAAACTTATGCACCCGTAGCAAGACTAGAAGCCATTAGATTACTACTTGCATTTGCTTGCTACATGAATTTCAAACTTTTCAAATGGATGTAAAAAGTGCATTTTTAATGATTTTATCTCTGAACAAGTTTTTGTGGAACAACTACCAAGTTTTGAAAATCACTCTTTTCTAAACCACGTATTTAAATTAAACAAAGTATTGTATGGTTTGAAACAAGCACCAAGAGTCTGGTATGATAGACTTAGCACTTTCTTAATTGAAAATGATTTTTCAAGTGGAAATGTAGACAAAACCTTATTTATCAAAAAGAAGAATAATGACATCTTAGTTGTACAAATATATGTTGATGATATCATTTTTGGTGCAACTAACGAATTCTATGTAAAGAATTTGCTAAGCTTATGCAGGGAGAATTTGAAATGAGCTTAATGGGCGAGCTGAATTACTTCCTTGGACTTCAAGTAAAACAAACAAAGGAAGCAATCTTCATTAACCAAGTCAAATACATCAAAGAAATCATCAAAAAGTTTGGTATGGAGAGTAGCTAATCAATGAGCACAGCCATGAGCCCAGCTTGGAGATTGGACAAAGATGAAAATGGATCCAATGTTGACCAAAAGCTATATAGAGGTATGATCAGATCCTTATTGTATTTGACTGCAAGTAGACCTGATATATTACATAGTGTATGTGCTAGATTTCAGTCATCACCAAAAGAAACACATATGCTTGCTGTTAAAAGAATAATTAAATATTTGAAAGGAACAAGTAATTTAGGAATCTGGTATTCTAAACATTCTACACTGAATTTGATTTGATTCTATGATGTTTATTATGCTGGTTATAAGATAGATAGAAAAAGCACTAGCAGTACATGCCAATTCTAGGGTTGAATTTAATTTCATGGCACCGTAAGAAGTAAAACTCCGTAGCCTTATCCACAACTGAGGCTGAGTACGTGGCTGCTGGTAGTTGTTGTGCTCAAGTATTATGGATTAAATAATAACTAGAAGACTTTGGTGTATCACAATCTAAAATTCTAATTAAATGTGATAACACAAGTGCTATCAATTTGACAAAGAATCCAATTCAACACTCTAGAACCAAGCACATTGAAATTAGACACCATTTTATTAGAGATCATATTTCAAATGGTAATATAGTGCTTGATTTTGTTCCTACTGAAGATCAATTGCTGACATTTTTACTAAGCCACTTAATCAAGATAGATTTGAGCTAATTAGGAGTGAATTAGGACTTTGCGATCCTTCTAAATTCTCTAACCTAATTCCTTCAAATTTAAGGAAACATTATCTAGAGAACCTCCTAATTTTATTCTATATCATAGAGCCTTAATTTCCTTTGAGATTATCTTCAAAATCTTTCTAATTTATGATCGAAATTTCTAAAACTCTAATTTCTCTGTTCGAGTCGACTGGCTCTTAAGCCAAGTCGACTGATTTTCTGAGAGTTTTGAGCGAGTTCTGGCCTAGCTGGCTCGAGCATTTTCGAGTCGACTAGATTCTCTGATTGTTTTAGGAGAGCTCTGGCCAAGTCGACTCGAGCCTTTTTAGGGCTATTCGAGTCGATTGGAATTTCGTGCCTAAGTATTTTACTTTGGATTATAAACCCTTCTCCGAGCCATTTAACCTCTATTTTGTTTTCACTAATGGTTCGTTCCTCTCCTAATCGTACTCCAAAGACTTCTATCTCCCTACCAAGCACTCCAATCTCTCAATTTTCCATCTTTCCTAGCAATGGCTCCCAAGCGTGCAACCGGGAAACGCTCCATTAGGGCTGCTCCGACTGTTGAAAGGGAAAGAAGGAGCAAAAGGCATCAAGAAGAGCCAAGTGGCACCATTCATAGTGAGGAAATTGTAGAAGAAGCCGCAAGGGATGCTCCAACCGTTCCAAGTCAAGTCCCTTCGATGTCTACATGACTGGTAACCTCCGGCCGTCGAATTAACTTTGAATTTATCAAGGAGATTGGGTTAAAAATAGGCGATTTAATTGAAGATCAAGGATGGAGAAAATTTTGTTCTTTAAATGAAAAGACTTATCCCACTCTTGTTAGAAACTTTTATGAAAATCTGAGATTGGGAACACATCATGTTGAATCCACTATTAAAGGAAAAAGAATTATTGTCAATGAAGAATTTTACATGGTTTAGTGGATATACCTTCAGATGGAGTGAGACCTAGTGATTGACAATAGGGAAAAGACTTTAAGAACAATCTTAAACAAAGAAGATGTTGGTGGAATTGGAACAGTGTTTGCTAATACCCTGTCTCTAGAAATGAGGTTGCTACTCAATTTTATCTGCAGAATATTCTTGCAAAGAACAGGAAGATTTGACTGGGTGAGTGAAAGAGATTTGTACCTTATGGAACACATTATAGAGAAAACTCCTGTAAATCTATCCTACATTATAATCATGCAAATGAAGGAGATAGTTAGAAAGGCCAAGTCATGTCTACCCTATGAAATATGCTTACCCTACTGTTTAAGTCTCAAATAGTGAGTTTGGAGGGTGAAGATGGATTAGAACTATACCATATATGTCTACACTTCCAAATCATTAGAGAGGATGGGGTACTTTCAAGCTGAATGAGTATGGAAGAAAAAAAGGTACAAATGTCAAGGCTATAGGCAGCTCAAGTAGTGAAGAGGAAGAAGAAGTAGACGAAGAACCTGCTGGCACATCTTCTGTGCCTACACCTGAGCCTGAGTCTCTTATTTTGAGCATGCTACTACCTTTGAGGAGGCTAGAGCACCTTCTCCTGTTTTTGATTTGCCTGCAGCTGATATTCCTCTACTGGACTACCCTCCTACAGCATCACATCATCCAATCATTCAAAGTCAGATTGAAGAACAGATGAGGAGTTTGACTGACACACTGACAGGTACAATTACTCCTCTATTTGGTGATCTGAAAAAGTCAGTGGACAGCAGACTGGATAGGCTAAAAAAGCATGTTTCAAATCTACAAGGAAAGGTTGAAGCAATGGAAGCTTCAAGATCAGCACCTCAAATAAAACTTCAACCAATCCTAGATTGTATCTCTTCTAGCTTTGAAGCTATATTAAATCTGTGGATGCAACTTTGAAGGAATACAGAACTAAACTGAATGAAGCTAAATGTACATTAGGAACAATTGCAGAAACCAAACAGATGGCTGATGACTATACTAGAGGCATTGGGATCATCAGGTTAGAGCTTGGAAGACTTAGAGGATCAGCCGAAGCATTTTCCAATGTCCAAGCTTCTGAGCTTATATCAATGCAAAAAGAAATCGGTGAGATGGAGGTAGTGAACAAAGTACCAGCAAGCCTCAAGGATATGGAGCAACAGCTTGGAGCAATCTGATGGAGATGGTTTTCATTTGTGGCACTGTTAGATCCTTGGAGGTCATTGCTAGGACCAGACCCTGTATGATCCTCCTCCTATTTCCACTAAGGCTCCTACTACTTCCACCACCCTAAGGCACCTCCACCTCATGCATCCTCTAGTAGACCACCTAGACTTGCTTCTTGGTATGGTGCTAGTACACCTACCAATGTACCTAAAGAGGAATCTGAAAGTGAATAGGTTTTTAGTATGGTCTTTAGTATTTTCTATACTTTTTGGAAATTATTTGAAGTGTTTGTAATGATTGATGTACTGAATCCTTTGATAGAAATGCAATGAATACTTTTTGGTCACGGTGTAATGTGTGTACTTATATTATCCTGTTTACACTCTCTATTTTCTTAAATAAAATTCTCTCTCTAAGTTTGAGAAAGTGAAATTATCTCAAACAAATCTTGATACTTTCTCAATCTATTTAAAAATCCGAGCTTAACTGTTTAATCTTTTTGATTTGATGACAAAAAGGGGGAGAACTATTATACAATAGAGTGCATAAAAAAGAAACTCAATGAATTGGAATAAAACTGCTAAAGTCTATTAGACAGGGGGAGCTTAATGATGAGCTTATATGATGAGCTTAATGATCTTTGCATACTTGTCCTGCTGAAATGTTCAAATGAATGATAAAGGGGAAGAAACTTAGAGAATTTTCATGTTATTTAAAAATTTTATAAAAAGAGGGAGATATACATGTTTAATTTACATGTTTAATTTGCTTCAATGATTACTATGATGCTCTCTACTTACTACATCTATCTATCAATACTTAATGTTGCTTGATACATACAAGCAATCATTCTCTAATACTTACAATTTATAAAATTGGCGTTGTGTATAACTGTATAGAATATATTGATACACATTTGAGAATATAGTTGATGTTATGATTTGTCAAACAAGTGTAAATGCTTACTATGATATACATCTACTTGTGAATAAAATAGATTCTTTTCATGCCCAGTGTTTTGTCATCATCAAAAAGGGGGAGATTGTTGACCCCTAAAGTGATTTTGATGATAACAAAACATTGGAGCATACATTTGGTTATCTAACAACTCTTCAAATGATTAACAAGTTTTTGTAGGACAACTACATTGATTTACTTTCTAAACCCTATAATCTTTATTGCTTTGTATTGAGTTGTAAAGTGTTTAGAATCATGTAAAGAAGAACCCAACAAAAAATTTCCTACTTAAATCAAAGATAAAGGGTTACTTCTAGTAGTTTTCAAGCTTCAATTTTTCTTGATTTTATTGTAAGAAGACCTTGAAGAGGTATTCAAAGCTTGGCTCAAGAGTTTTGGAGAATTGAATTTGATCTGGCTGAAGAACCACTCTCGAGCCGACTGGATGGAGGAACCAGCCGACTCTGGCACTGGCACAAGAAAGAAGTTCTCTGGCACACAGATCCAGCCGACTGGAACAAAGGCCCAGCCGACTCGTCCAGAACATTGTTGAGAACATTCTAAGAATCTCAGGGATCCGAGTCGACTAGATTTCAGCCTAGCCGACTTTTCCAGAGTGAACCATTTTCTCAACTATAGAACCCAGCCGACTGGTGTCAACCCAGCCACCCGAACTTGATCCGAGCCGACTCGAAGATTGTCCGAACCAACTAGAATGACGGGGTCACTTCCACGGCTAGTTACAGTTTTCTATTTTTGAATTCCAAAAGTGCTCCAAAGGTAACTGTCACCTCCCAACGGTCTACAACATTCAAAATCAAGAGAAGGTAGTTGAAGTCTCTATAAATGAGGTATGAGAACATCCTTGAAGAGACTAATGAGTTAATGGATAGTTATTGAATATTTATTGAAGTAAGAAGAGAGAGAGAACTTGAGCTTCGAATCAGCCTTCAAGCCTTCACCAACTCTTACCAGAAGCTTGAAGCACCTTTTGAGGAAAGCAAGGAAGCCATTGAAGTGCATTGAAGAGCATTCAATTGAGCTTCACTTGAGCTGCATTGGCAACCACCAGACAACTAAGTTTGTCATTATTGTTGCTTTTCTTATTCTATTCTTAGAATATTTGGGTTATTGGTGAGCCCGGTTGTAAAAACCAGATAGGTTTCTTTGGTGAGCCTTTTCAAAACCAAAGTGTAGAGGTTCTAGGTGAGCCTGTGAAAACCTAGTTTGGGTTTCTTTGGTGAGTCCGGTTTAAAAACGAAAGTGTAGAGGTTGGGATTGTGAGCCTGTAAAACAATATGACTGTATTCCAATTTGGGGATATAATGGAAATCCCAAGTGGTGAACTTGGGTAGTGGACGTAGGTGCTGGGTTGCTCCGAACCACTATAAACATGCCTTGTTTGTGTTGGTTTGATTTACTTTTCTGCTTCTGCACTTATTCTCTGATTAACACAGCACTCAACCACTAAAAGGAATTACTTATGCACATACTTGCAAAAATTTTGTCCCTCTTGGATAAAGCCACCTGGGCAATAGAGAATCTGTGGCACACTGATCAGCTAAGGTAGCAACTGGATCCACTGACTAAGCTGAAGTCACTGCCTTGTCAACTGGAGGTTGATGTTCAATGGATGGTGGGACATTTGGTATAGACTCATCACATACTGCATCACCATCATCTGCTGGTTCATCATCACCGGCATCATTATCATCATCATGATGATGCTCAGTGTCCTGTGCATCATCATCAGCTGGAAGAGGTGGTGGAGGAGGAACAGAAGGTCTTGATGCAACTGGAGGTGGCAACAAGGTTCTCAAAAGATCTCAAATCTTAATAAAGCCTACATCCATACTCTATCTGATCAAAGTGAAATGCTCATCAGTATATGCTCTCAAACTGTGCAGCTCTAACTAAAGTCTGCTCGTCATAACTGATATGCTTAAAATATCCTCTCAGACCACAGTAATCTGCTCTGTCAATCTCTCCTCTAATCCAGACTCTATCATTAAAGTATGTCGAGAAGCTCGAGTAGAAGGGGGCGTATCTAGCTCAAACTTTGATTCAGCAACTGGTGCTCGAATGGAGGGAGTCATCCGAGGAGCAGGTGCAAAAGACCCAGCCTCTGCTACTCGAATATCATCCTCCTCATCAGGCTCCTGGCCTGACTTTCTTCTCGTCCATTTGCCTCCCACCTTTTTGAAACCCATCCGATGAAGTGACTTCTCCCCATAGGTGTTAGTGTGAAAAATCTCTTTGGAGGCCTCGCCCTCCAAGGGTATCCCATAAGCATAGAAAATACAGGTCAGTCCCATCCCATATGGTAAACACAACCTCCTTTGGGTGGCTGCCTCACCCATTTGATTCACCATCAGTATAGGAAGTTTGATGGCTGTCCTCTGAGTCAGAGTCACCATCAAGACAAGCTCTCACTCAGTGATAAAGTCAAACCATCCTATCTTCGAAAGAATGATGCGAGCAATGATGTGATGTAGCAATATCATCTCCATCGATAATTGACTAGTAGAAATAGTGGATATCCCTCTAATATCATCCTGCTCCAAAATACATCGAAAAGTGGCGTCTCTGTCTATGACATAGCTAGCTATCAGTCCATGCTGAGGGATCTCCCATACTTGATTGAGTGCCTCTGGAGTAACTGGGATCTATACACCTCTAACCTAAGTAGTCCAAGTGATCCCATCAGTGGCCATACTACCATAAAACCCTTTCATCAAATGCGAGTAGTATCGCTCTCGCATAGTACAGAAGGGGACCAATCCTGTAGCTCTCAGCAGATCACCAATCACAAAGCCCTCCGAGTCCAAAAATGGCAGATCAATCCTATGCCATAAGCAATACTTTTTCCTGCCTCTTTTTTGGCTGACGGGGAAGGCTGCGGAGGTGGTGCTCTTGTAGTCGCTTGAACCTCAGGCTTATCTCGATGCCTAACTGGATCCTGTTGAGACTTTGATCTCTTTTTCCCTGTGCTATCTTCTCTACGCTCAAAATGGGATCTTTTCTTATGAAAAGCCACTTGTTTTCTTGGACCCATGGCCACCGAAACCACAAGGAACGGTTGGGATTAATGGAGAGCAAGGGGATTTTGCCCAAAAAGGAAGGATAGGGATGAGAAAATACTGTTTGAGGATGATGGGAGATGTTTGGGGACCACTACGGAGAGAGAAGATTGATACACAAATGGGAAAAATCATTCGGTGATGCCCTTGAAAAATAGGTCAATCAGTCATGAGTCGATACTTGCGATTTGCTCAAGTGTTGACACTTCGATGAGTTGACACTTGGTCAAAAAATTAGAAAAGAAATTAGAAAAAAGGTCAACAAAATTAGTAAAAATCAAGGGGGTGTCTAGGGATTATACCAAGTAATATTTGAGAGGATTTGAAACTTTTGAAACAATTCAATGAAGTATTTGAAAGAGTTTTAATCAAAAGGATCAATGATGCCTAATTCTTTCCTAATCATGCAGAACCTATCTTCACTAAGTGACTTAGTAAAAATGTCTGCTAATTGCCTATCAGTACATACAAAATCAAGCATTACATCTTCATTTTGCACATGGTCTCTTATGAAATGATGTCTTATTTTAATGTGTTTGCTTCTTGTATGTTGAACAGGATTTTTAGTTAAATTGATTGCACTTGTGTTATCACATCTTATAATAATTTTATTTAACTTAATACCAAAGTCTTCAAGTTATTGTTTGATCCATAAGATTTGAGTACAACTTTCAGTTACTATATATTCGGCTTCTATCATAGATAGGACAACTGAATTTTGTTTCTTGCTAAACTATGAAATCAAATTAACTCCAAGTAATTGACAGGTTTCGCTAGTACTTTTCCTATTTAGTTTGCAACCAGCAAAGTCAGCATCAAAATAAGCAATTAATTCTATTAATGAATCTCTAAAATACCATAGTCCTATATCTATTATGCCAGATAAATATCTAAGTATGCATTTAACAGCCAATAAATGAGATTCTTTAGGAGCAGACTGATATCAAGCACACATACATATGCTAAACATAATATCTGGCCTACTTATAGTTAAGTACAATAATGAACTAATGATATCCCTATATAATTTTTGATCAACATTCTTACCTGATTCATCTTTGTCAAGTTTGCAACAAGGACTCATAGGTGTACCTAATGGCTTGGTTGTCTCCATCCCAAACTTCTTTAAGATTTTTTTTATGTATTTAGCTTGGTTGATGAAGATCCCTTCTCTAGTTTGCTTGATTTGGAGTCCAAGGAAGAAGTTTAGTTCTCCCATCATACTCATCTGGAACTCTCCCTGCAAAAGCTTGGCAAACTCTTGACAAAGTGTTTCAATAGTAGCACCAAAAATGATATCATCAATATAAACTTGTACTACTAAGAGATCATCATTTTTGATTTTCAAAAATAGCGTAGTATCTACATTACTTCTAGAAAAGCTATTTTCAAGTAGAAATTTACTTAACCTATCATACCAAGCTCTTGGAGCTTGTTTTAAACCATATAAAGCCTTGTGAAGTTTAAAAACATGGTTAGGATATGCATGATTTTCAAAATCAGGGGACTATTCAACATATACTTCTTCTTCAATGAAACCATTTAAAATATACTTTTGATATTCATTTGAAATAATTTAAAATCCATAAAGTAAGCAAAAGCAAGTAGTAACATAATTACTTCTAATCTAGCAACCGGAGCAAAAGTTTCATCAAAATCAACGCCCTCTTTTTGATTATAACCTTTTGTTACCAATCTAGCTTTGTTTCTAATTACTATTCCATTTTCATTAAGTTTATTTCTGAAAAACTATTTGGTTCTAATTATTGAAACATTAGAAGGCCTTTCAACTAAAGTCCAAACTTTGTTTCTTTTGAATTGAATTAGTTTATCTTGCATGGCATTTATCTAATTAGCATCTTTTTCAGCTTCTTCAGTTGATTTGGGTTCTATTTGGGATACAAATACTAAATAATCATACACATTTCTTAGTGAAGAACAAGTACTTATCCCTTTCGATGGATCACCAATTATAAGTTCTTTAGGGTGTCCATGAGCATACTTCCATTCTCTTGATAATGGTTTGGGTGTTGATGAAGCTCTAACTTCTTGTACGTGTTCTTCTTCATGGTTTTGATCACCTTCTTACTCTTAGGAAGGTCCTTTATCGATTGTCAATTTTCTATCCTTTGGATATATGTTTCATCATCAAAAGTATCTTCTTTTTTAGATGATTTTTTGTTAGTTTTATCGAAAACAACATGAATGGATTCTTCAACGAGAAGTGTTCTTCTGTTGAAGACTTTGTATGCCTTGCTAGAAGTAGAGTGTCATAAGAAGATACCCTCATCTGACTTGGCATCAAATTTACTTAGATTATCTTTGTCATTATTTAGAATGAAACAGTGGCATCCAAATATATGAAAATACTTGATAGTTGGTTTTCTACCTTTCCAAAGTTCATAAGGCAGTTTCTTCAAAATTAGTCGGATCAAAATATGATTTAAACTATAACATGTAGTGTTTATGGCTTTCACCCAAAAATATCTAGGTAAATCATTTTTACAAAGTATAGTATGTGCCATTTCTTCTAGTGTCCTATTCTTTCTTTCTATTACCCCATTTTGTTGAGGTATCCTAGGTGTAGAAAAGTGGTGATGAATTCCATTTTTATTGCAAAATATTTCAAAATCATGATTTTCAAACTCGGTTCCATGATCACTACATAAAGAGATAATTAAAATACATTTTTCATTTGAAACTTTCTTATGAAACTTGATGAATGCAGAAAATGTTTCATCTCTATGAGCTCAAAACATTATCCAGGTAAAACATGAGAAATCATTTACAATAATTAAACCATACTTCTTGCCTCCCAAACTAGTTGTTCTAGTAGGTCTAAAGAGGTCCATATGAAGTAATTCTAAGGGTTTAGATGTAGAGACTACTTTTGGTTTGAAAGATGATTTTATTTATTTTTCAAATTGACATGCACTACAAATCTTATCCTTTACAAAGGTAAGTTTTGGCAAATATTTTATAAGATTTTTTTGTTCAATTTGGAAAGTAAATGCATACTTGCATGCCCTAGTCTATGATGCCAAAGCCAACTAGTTTCATTGATATTGGCTTCTATTGCTACCAGGCGTTGACCATTTTGTATAGGTGATCATCAAGATCAACCATGTAAATGTTTCCATGCCTATGACCAATGAACTTAATGCCATTGTTATCAAGACTAGATACAATGCATATGGAAGATTCAAAACTACTTTAAAATCTTTATCACAAAATTGACTTATGCTAAGAAAATTATATTTTAAACCATCAACAAGTAAAATATTATCAATATAAGTAGAGGGGATGATATGGACTTTATCGATATCAATAATTTTATCCTTTCTATTATCACTAAATGTCACATTACCATCATTTAGAGCCTCAAGAGATGTGAATTGCTTTACATCTTCGGTCATGTGTCTTGAGCTATCGCTATTAAGGTACCACAATCTTCTTTTCTTCTTGGTTGTAAGACATACCTACAAAATCAAATAAGGTAAAGACTTTAGGTACCCAAGTCATCTTGGGTCTTTTAGGGTTAGTTGATGTGGTTTCTTTTGGAACCCAAACTTTTCTAATACTATTTAGTTTTCTTCTATCACACATGTAAGATTTATGTCCTAGCTTACCACAAAAATAACATGTAATGCTAGAAGATGCAGGAACAAAGAAATTCTTGAAATACTTTTATTGTTTTTGAGGTTTAAAATCTAGGTTTGCTTTGTTGAAAATCTCTCTTTGGCTATTCAAAAACATGTTAAGTTTTTCTAAACTATAAGTAAACTTTTCAATAAACAGTTTTACTTTTTCAAGCTCTTCTTTGTATTTCTTATTTTCTTACAAAAGTTCTTTGTTTTGTTTGATAAGTTTTTCATTTTTTACATAAACTTAATCCTTTTTTAAGGTTTCTTTTTCTTTCGAAAGATCTTCCATTTTATTTTTCAAAGAAGTAATTTGATCATTCAATTCTTTGTTTTCTGAAGTAGGCTATCATTATCTTTCAAAAACTTTTCATTTATTTTAGACAACTCCAAGTTTTGCTTTTTTAATTCTTTATTTTTTATTTTAAGTTTTTGATACTCTACAACAAGTTCATCAAGGACATCACATAATTCTTCAAAAGTAAATTCACTTTCGGGTTCAGACCTTACCTCTTCTTTATTTGCCAAGAAGCAAATGTTGGCAACCTCTTGCTGCTCTTCATTGGAGCTTGAATCTTCATTCTTTCTCCACGTCGCCATCATCGCTTTCTTTTTGAATTTCTTTTTGGTCTTTTTGAGAGTGGGGCAATCCATTTTATAATGACCCGATTTCTTTCACTCAAAATATATTGGTTGCTCCCTTTCCTTTTCCTTTTCCTTCTCCTTACTTGGCTCTCCTTTTTGTGGCTTCTTCTTGTAGTTGTTCTTTTTCTTCTTCATAAATCTTTTAAACTTTCTTGAGATAAGAGCCATTTCATCTTCCTCATCTTCCTTATCAGAATCATTACTGGAATCCTCCTTGTTTGTGGACTTGAATGCAATAATCTTCTTTTTTTGTCATTGTCCATCACTTTCTACTTTAGAGACAACTCATATGTTATAAGTGATCCCACGAGCTACTCAAGTGGAAGAGTCTTGACATCCTTGGCTTTTTCAATAAGTGACTTTTGGATCCCATGATAAAGGATGAGACCTAAGGATTTTGTTTACAAGTTCAACATTAGATAAAAATTTTTCCAAACTCCTCATACCATCAACAATGTTAGTAAACCTAGTATAGATTTCACTAATTGATTCATTTGGTTCCATCCTAAACATTTCATAAGTATGGATGAGCATGTTAACTTTGGTATTCTTCACTTGATATGTACCCTCATGAGTAACTTCAAGTATGTCCCATATTTTCTTGGTGGGGGAACAATTAGATATCCTATTAAAATCATTAGGGTCCAATGCACAAAATAACAAATTCATAGCTTTTGAATTAAGCTCAGCTTACTTAATGTCATTCTCATCCCAATCATATTCTAGTTTGGGAGTGGGAATTTCATTAATCAAAATAGTAGGCTAATGAGGACCTTTAATTATAGTCTTCCAAATATTGTAATCTATGGCTTGAATATAGATGTGTATGTGTGTCTTCTAGTAAGTGTAATTTATGCTATTGAAAAGTGGGGGACAGTTTGAGGCTTGACCCTCAACAATACCAACACCAATTTGGGCTACCATTAGATCTTTGACTCAAGATCGTTAGACCTATATGCTGAGCACCAAGCTTTGATATCACTTGTTGCCTAGTGTAGTAACCCAAGAAGGGGGATGAATTAAGTTTTTAAAAATTTAAACTAAGTATGTGCTGAACTAATGTATTTGTGTAATAATGTGAATGTGCAAAATATGATATAAATGCAGTGCTTTAAAAACAAAGAGTAATGCTAGAGAAATAAATGAGAAGGCAAGCCACACATATAAACACAAGAAGTTTATGTTGGTTTAGTGCACTCCAAGCACCAACATCTACTCCCCAGGATATTTCTTGGAAATTTCACTATAATCTATTAAAGATTATAGCCAACTTATTCTCAAGGGCTCACAAGTCAAATCCATAGTTGGTTTTCTTACTTTGGCTCACCAACAACCTTTCCTACAAGCCAACCCTAGGTTTGTATTCTGATTCACAGCTTGGAAGGGCCTATCCCCTAGTTTCAATAGCCTTAAAACTAGTTACAGCAAATAAAACCAAAAGTACAATTTTAAGCACAAGAATAAAGCTCTTAAAAGAGCAAAAAATAATATCAATGAAGCTCTTCTTGAATGCTTGAGTTATCTTCTTCTTCTTCTTGGAAGCTTTCAATGAACACTTTTGGATATTGATTTGAAGGCTTAACAGCTAAAATAAAGGCTTTTCACTTGTAATCCTCTTTTAGCTCTCTCACTCCTATCTTTTCAATGGCTTTCTAGAATGATAGGAGTTCTCTTGTGCCTCTTTTGTGTATTCAATGAGTTTGGTGAGAGATAAATATACCAAAAATCTTCAAAAAATTATTTATGATCGTTGGAGAAGAGAAACTAGCCATTTTGGACCGTTTGAATTAATTCTGAACTTCTAAAATATAGTCATTTCTGTTATCAAAACCTGTGAGTCAATACTTGGGTTGATACTTGGATCAACACTTGAATCAACACCTGGTGTAATTCTTGAAATCCATGATTCTGCTTCATTTCTGGTCTCAAACTATGAGTCAACCTGTGAGTCGACACTTGAACTTTTGGGTTGACACTTGCGTCGACACTTGAGTCAGCACTAGGTAAAGAATCCAGGAATGACACTGTTCTATAACTTTCTTGTCTCAAGCCATGAGTTAATCTGTGAGTTGACTTGTGAGTCAACATTTAAGTCAACACTTGGGTCAACTGTGATTCCGTTATTGATTTTGATGCTAAACAAAATACTTAAGTATAAGTTGAGTATGAACTATTTCTTTAAAGTATGTTTTTATAAAAAATGTACTCATCAATTCAGCAAGATTTATTTCCTTGTCAAAATGAAGAAGTCCCTTCCATGAATGAAAGATCAGTTTTAAATGAACTTAAGTACTTGAAGATTGCTTGAAACGACTTAATTATTCTAGCACAAATTGGTTTCAGTAGAGATTCAATAGTTTTTGAAGAAATCTTAGCAAGTGTCGACTAAAAGTATCAACTCACAACTCAAGTGTCGACTCATGACAGTGGAAGTGTCGACTCAAGCCAGTATATAGAAAGAGTGTTAGATGATATAGCTGAAGTGTCGACTAATACCAGTCAAGTGTCGACTCAAGGTGTTGACTCAAGGATCGGCTCAAGGCCTGAAAAAATTTTAATACAGAACTTGTTGAAATTGAAGACTTTCCTGAAGTGTTGACTCATGGATGTCAAGTGTCGACTCACCTGAGAATTTCAGAGAGCTTCAATGAAGATATTTGAACTTGGTATCGACTTATAGAACATAACTGTCGACTCGTAGCTTGAAGTGTCAACACTTTGAGTTCTGGGAATAGTAATGGCTAGTTTTTCAAACATAGAACTCGGCTCTCTTGGTTCCTAATGGCTAGTTTTTCGTGTCTAACAGTCATAAACCAATTTTGAAGCCTTGGTAATGTATTTAAGTGATTCAAATCAAATCTAAATATAAGAGGATCAACAATAGGAAAAGAAAAGCAAGTACATTCACTCCCATTCATTGAGAGCAACCACCTTCAAGCAAAGAGAAGTCTCAAAGCAATCAAATCCTTCAAGAGCATTCAAGTCCAACATTCTTGAGCATTGATTGAGGCTTCATGAAGTTGAAGATAACAATTCCTCTAAGCTTTAAAAAGATATCCACTTTTATTAAGAAAGCTTTTCTTGTTGCTTTACTTTAACTCTATCTTTGTTGTAAAGGTTTTTGGTTAGCCTATTGGAAAATCAAGGAGGTTTTTGGTTAGCCTTGAAAACCAAGAAGGTTTTTTGTTAGCCTTGAAAACCAAGGAGGTTATTGGTTAGCCTTGAAAACCAAGAAGGTTGTTGGTGAGCCTTAAAACTAATTAGGTTCTTGGTTAGCCTGCAAAACTAAGGAAGGTTTTGACTTGTGAGCCTTATGAAAACAAGTCGGGTTTTGATTAGTGAGTCTGGAAAACTAATCGGCTATAATCGGTGAAGATTATAGTGAATTCCCAAGTGGACCTTGGGGAGTGGATGTAGGTGCATTGGAAAGCACCAAACCACTATACTTGGATTGTGTTTGTGATTGCTTGTCTCTCTCTCTTGCTCTTACATTTATTACTTTTAAATTTCTGATGCATACTCTTTAAGAGCATATTACTATTGCATCTCATTGCACTTAAGTTGTTTACAGAATTAGTGCACACTTGCATTTAATTTTTTTAGAAACCCAATTCACCTCCCTCTTGGGTTGCTTATTGGGTAACATCAACACTTCACTGGAGTCCAAAAATAATATTCTATCCATTTCTATTCTCAGGCCTTGAGTTGACCTGTGAGTTGACTTGTGAGTTAACACTTAGGTCGACCCCTGGGTTGACACTTGGCATGCCGACAGAATTTCTACATGCCAGTCTTCTGAAGTGTCAACACTTAGGCTTCATGAGTTGACACTTGGTCTATGCCAATTCCAAATTTTATGCCAAGCTTCAAAACTCTAAATTTTGTCCAATATACTTCCAATTTCTTCTCCATAATGACCAGAGTGATCAATTTCTTGGCTTTCCAAAGTGAGAAGACTTCTTAAACTTTGAAATTCATCTTGCATTAATGTAAATAACTTTGATGCTTTTATGTAAAGAATTTGATGTACTTATAACCTAGAATTCATAACTTTAATTGAAATATTAGTACAAACAATATTTTGTTATTCATCAAAATCAAGGGCTAAAGCTAACACAATTGCTTTGAAACTTATTACAAATCTTTTGAGCTTACCATATGTATATACTTAAAGATTTTATCACCATCAAAAAGCAGAAGATTGTTGACTCCTATTTTGATTTTGATGTATAACAAAATACTTATGTATATTTGAGTACTAACTGTATGTTAAAAGTGTGTTTATCATAATAAGGTACTTATCAAAGCTGTACTGTGTTGAAGAATCCAAATGCTTGTCAAACTATTAAAGAAGTCTTCTAAATTAATGAAATTTTAAGTTATATGGCTTTGGCACATAAGAATGACCTTGAAGGAGTCAAATCTTAAATTTGGACAAGTTTCAGTAAGGTTTTAGCCATGTGTCGACTCATGAAGATCAAGTGTTGACTCAAGGTGTTGACTCACAAAATCCTGAGCTGATACGTAGAAAGAGTTTTAGCCAGTATACATGAAGTGTCGACTCATGAAAATCAAGTGTCGACTCATGGTTAAGCAAGTGTCGACTCAAGGCCTGAGACCAAAATGAATACAGAACATTCTGATTTATGGATTTTATCCAAGTGTCGACTCATGAAGATGAAGTGTCGACTCAAGTGTTGACTCACCAGAAAAAGTGTCGATGCACTAGAACACTCCGGAGAGCTTTAGAAAATATTTTTGACATGGTATCGACTTAAGTGTCGACATATGAGTCAACTCATGACTTGAAATGTTGACACCTGCAGGTCTGGATAAATAGTAAGGGCTAGTTTTTTGAAGCATAGAACAGCTCCTTTTTATGTCTAACAGCTACTTTCTCTTCTTCAATGGTTATAAACGGTCATTTAAGGCTTGGAAAGATATTTAAAGTGCACAAAATACAAGAGGAAAGAAACTAATGAGAACTTGATTGAATACTAATAAACATTCATTGAGTATTCATTACTTTTAAGTGAAGTTGAGCCTCCAAGTATTCAAGAGCATTCAAGAAGCTTTCAAGTCTAATTCTCAAACATTGATTAAGGATTCAACAACTTGGAGGCAAGCTTCTCAACAACAATCAAAGAGCTTCAAAAAGATATTTGCTTTTATTTTGAGAAAGCTTATTGTATCTTTCATTGTATTTGAATTATCTTTTTGTTCCTAGTTTCAAGTGAATTGAAACTAGTATTTGGGTTGTTGGTGAGCCTTGTTTGAAAAAACTAACTAGGTTATTGGAGTACCTTATTTGAAAACCAACTAGGTTGTTGGTGTGCCTTGTGAAAACCAACTACATTGTTGGTGAGCCTTGTGAAAACCAACTAGGTTTTTGGTTAACGTTGTGAAAACCAACTAGGTTTTTGGTTAACATTGTGAAAACCAAAGAGATTTTGATTAGTGAGCCAAGAAAAACTAATCTATTATAATCAAGGAAGGATTATAGTGAAATACCCAAGTGGACCTTGAGGAGTGGATGTATGTGCTTTGTGTGCATCGAACCACTATAAATTCTTGTGTTTGTGATTGCTTATCATTCTTTTCTTGCATTTACTTTACTACTTATGCTGCATACTCTTGTTAAGCACACAAATACTTGCAAACACACTAGCAATTATTTTAATCTTTGTAAAATATTTTGAAATCCAATTCATCCCCCCTCTTGGGTTGCTTTAGCTGGGCAACATGATGCAAGCATTACGACCTTTTATAGGATCATTTGTGGTCATATACTTTGATGCTATTTAGATCTATAGTAAATCTAAGGAAGACCATCTAGCTCATCTCTAGCAAGTATGTCAGATGCTAAGAACTTAAAGTCTATATGCAAACATAAAGAAATATGAATTTATGATAGAATAAATTATTTTCTTAGATTTTATAGTTACCTCAAATGGTATGTCTGTAGACCCAGAAAAGGTTCTCAAATGGTATGTCTATAAATCCAGGGGAGGATCATTGGAAAGCTATGAAAAATATTCTTAAGTACCTGAAAAGGACTAAAGATATTTTTCTAATATATGGTAGATTAGAGTTAAAATTAGAAGGATATACAGATTTTAGTTTTTAATCAGATTCGGATGATAGCAAATCCATATCAGGGTATGTCTTCACCCTATATGGTGGTGCAGTAATTGGAAGAGTACAAAGCAACTAATTGTAGCTGACTTAGTCATTGGGGAAGAATACATAGTTGCAAGTGAAGCCATAAGGGAAATTGATGCGAGACAGAAAACCAAAATTAAATTACTAGAATTAATAACTAATTAACAAAAAAAATTAGAAGCTAATTTTTTTTTATTTTCAGATTTTATAAAAGACTTCAAAGGAGACGGCGAAGGAAGCTAATTCAATTACCTACACAAGTAAACCTATAAAGCAATTTTAGAAAAAAATAGGACCTGGTGGTTGAGAAACCACCATAAACTAGGATCTAATCAAAGAGTCAGAAATTATGAGATGGGAAAAAGTTTAGTTATACCAATGAAGATCACTCTCTCGATGTAGATCTGGCAGGACTCTCAAGAACGTAGCGACAGGATTTCAAGATCTTGCTTCTGGGCTCTGTTCTTCCACACGATAACGGTTCTGAGGCTAGAACACCTGATCTTAATTCCTATTCACCTATAACACTCAACAAAGAAAGAAACACGAGTTAAAAGCTGCAATGGAAAAAAATATTGAAAGAAAGGAGGGTTTAGAAATGATGGATTTGGTTTTCTTGATGGCTGGATAAATAGGGCCTCACATCCTGCGATGTTTCGTAGAACAAAGTAAGGGCCACACACCCTACGATGCACACAGCAAAGGAATAAAATTCGATAAAATTTTGTTGTATTGATGAATAAAATTGATGAATTACAAGGGGGGCTGGTGAGGTATTTTTAGACTCCCAACCAGTGATGTAAGGGACACAAACACTAGTCTTGTGCTCCCTTGGACTACAACTCCTAGAATCCTGCACTTGGGTGTCTTGAACTCTAGAGTCTGGATGATGTGGTTGTCTGCTGATGAGGGACTCCTTGGTCTAGATTGAAGAAGACTCAAGAGTTTTGGTGAAACTCTTGAGTTCAGGAGATTTAAGCAGCTTGCATCCTGATTGCTTGAAACTCTTGAAGTTGAAGACCATTGAACCTTCTCCCCTTAAGTAATTAAAACTCCAAGGACTCTTGCTTGAAGTGGGTGACAAGAAGAGGTGATTTTGGCATGGAAAATTGAGTGGGAGGTTGCCATCTTGGAGAGTCCTTCTGCTTTACTTATCTCAAAAGGAGGGTGCCAATATTGTCTTCATTTGGCCAACCAAAAATAATAAGACACATGGCATGTGGGATGTTTAAACAAAAGTGACATGGCATGTGTTCTTGTCCCAAAATGAAATGTCCAAATGGTGTTGTCCCAATAATATGTGTTGATGTCCAAATCCTTGAAAAAATGGCGCAAGAAGAGGTCGTGACTTGGCCTAGCACATGGATTGTCTTGAGTCTTCAATTGAGTGCACATGGAATGTTGTCTTGGGTCCCCTCTAGTAATACATGACTCAATGACTCAACTAATTACATGGACTCAACTAAATAATAACTAATTGAACCAACCATACTTAATTAGGCTTTTAAATTAAAACCCAATTAAAGTTGGTAAAAAAGGCTAATCAAATTGGACTACTAAGATCCCAATTGGATAAATAGGATTTGACTCAATTGGTGTTTCGACTCAACTTGGTAAAAAGGGTTATATCCCAAAATAAACAAAATCCTAATTACAGTTGGTAAAAAGGGTTTATCCTAACTAAACCAAAATAACAAAATTTAAAATAAAACATTTACATGGTAAATAGGGTTGGGTTCAGGGTTTTACTTACAAGTGATCTACAGGGATGTGGGTTCAACCTATCGATTTCTTTTAGCCCTGGTGCCCGCACCAGAAGCTATGTGAATGAACAAATTCATCACATAATTGGGCATGGTTCCTAAAATAGAACAACCGATGTCACTTTATTATGCTAACACTGGAGTTGTGATGCAAGTTAAGGAACCAAGGTCTCATAATAAGCCCAAGTACATCTTAAGATGCTTCCACCTCATTCAAGGACAAGATGTTGTCATCGAATGAGTAGATACAAAGAACAACATAGCAGACCCATTCACTAAAGCACTACTAAAGCAGCAGCTTGATCGCCACTTAGATTATATGCATATAAAATATAAAGGCGATTGGCTTTGGTGTAAGTGGGAGATTGAAAGAATGGTGTCCTAAAAGCCAATTATTGTAAGGGCATTTCTATGATCTTCCAACTCATGTATGATATTATTTATCAATAAAAGGCATCTTTTGATTCATCATACTACTACATCTTATCAAGATTATGATGAATCCCATAGGTTTGGGCAATGGAGTTAGGGTTATGATAGAGATCATAATGGTGAGACCTAAGTTTCTATAAACCCTAATCTAAAATATTCTAAGTTATTGGATAATCGATTCGGGGATCAATGAATCCAGAAAGACTAGCACATCCTATGTATGCTCGAAGGAGAGAGTGGTTAGTCTCACAACGACTTGAGCATAGACATTAATACAAGGATATGGGTGCTCATTAGGTTATGAGTCCACTGAACTGATCCGATAAGAGAACATCAAATAGAAGTCTTACTTATCAAAAGAATGTTCTCTTAGTGGAAGTTGTGCATGTGATCCTTAGACCTTAGACTACCATAGCATCTTGTGCACATGAACCCATGTTTCGGTGCATACTCACTCATGAAAATTAAGTCATGTATGGGATGTTTCTAGATATGGTGGATTGTGTATGAAGGTAATGAGTAGGTCAATAAGGAATCGATCACTCCTCGTAAGAGGAGAAGTTATCCCGTGTGATCTCTTCGAATGATGACTCAGGAAGTCTTTGATCAAAGCAAGATGAGATTAGATAGGGTTTCTAATCATTCACTGATCGAGTCTTCATTATCGAATTGAGATTTAAAAAGATTAAGTGCTAGGGTTTGACATTTATCCATGCCCATCACTTAATAGGGATATAGGGAGATTAAACGATTGAATTGCATGGTAACTTTCCACTGAAGGATATTTTTATACTTTTTATCAAATTTCTCATCTTTCAGGTAGGCATGACATGTTGCTAGACATCAATCATGTCTTGTATGTTTTCATGAATCAATTCGATTGAATTTATGAGTCAATTCGAAAGGTAGTTCGAATTGCCAACTTAGGTCAGCTCAATTTGACCTAATTAGGTCAAATCAGATTCGATTTGATCGAATTGGCTTGGATCTAGACCTACTGCTGGCTAGATGTGGAACTTAAAGGGTGACACACATTAGGGAATTGGCCTAGGAAGTCAATTGGTATTTAATTAGGGTCATGGGATCCTAATTGGTTAGCTAGATTACACACTAGCATGTGTAGGCTAACCTAACTACTAAACCCAATTGAATTGGGTTTTAAGGTTGCTTAATGGGCTAACTAATTTGAGGGAAACCTAGATTGGGTTGAGTCCTAAGTGAGGTGATTTTATCAAATTTATCTGATAATTATCAAGGCTTTTATGCACCAAATACCAAGAGTCCCAAGGGCATGGGACTCTTGGTACCAAAAGAAGTGTTCGGCAATTAAAGGGGCATAGAAGGACCAAGAGTCCTTCTACTTATTAATCACTTATGTGTTGATAAGCTACATTTTATCCTCTTTCATATGACACCAATTTTGCATTATCTTTTACTAGTCAAAGATATAAAATGGTGTGAAGAAAGGATGGTGCACAAAGTGAAGAGTCGCGACTCTTCACTTTGGCACGCAGAATCATAACCAGAAGTCCTTCTATTTGAAGGCTTCTTGGTTGATCAACACTTCTCTTGGAGTCACACATCCCATGGCCTTTCATTGACTAGTCAATTACCACATGGCAAGAGAGGAAATGTGTTGGAACCGAAGAAACAAAAAGGTCTTATCTCTTGGCACAGATAATGTCATGACTCTTCAAGATAAGACTCCTTCTTAATGAAGGGTTTTATATGATTTGTTGATTAATAGATCAAGGGCTGATGAAGAGCCATATATGGCACCTTCCCATCTCCTATAAACAGCCATCAGTGTTTAGGCCGATAGATATCATAAATCTTTTCTTTCTTACACTTACACTCTACCACACTCTCCTATCTCTTCCTTGTTAGAACTTAGGTTTTGTCTTAAGACAAGTTCACTATTTTAAGATAAGGGTTTAGGAAGTGAATAAGAAAGTAAAAAAGAGAGTGAAGAGAGGATTTAGAGAGAGCTCAGAGTGTTTTACTAGAGGGCAAGGGTCTGAGCAAGAAAGGAGAGGTTGCCAAAGGAAGAATGGCCATCAGAAGAGTCCAGTTGTTTAAGCAACCTACTAAGGAGTGCTTCCTAGGTTCAATTCCTGTGTGGATCACCTCTGGAGGGTATGCACTTGTGTGCCTAGTGGAAAGAAGAAGGAATTAGCATTCCAAGTATTTTTCCAAATCCTAATTGAATGACTTGTTAATTGTAATGAATAAGGGATCTTGGGCTTAGGGCTTCAAGTTGTTTGGAGTTTCAAAATGAAAATTTTGAAATCCATTCTTCCACTACATCACTGAAATCTAACAGATGACTAAATAGTCTAAACATATCTCTATGTCGATAAGGGTTTAAGTGAAACCCTAATCAGTGGCATATATTAACAATCATATGCTATAACTATCATCTAGATATAATTAGATAGAATATAATCATTCATATATTTAATTGACTATTAATTAAATGAATCAAGGTTGCTCTAATACCACTATTAGGATTCAGAAGTGTAGTGAAAGACCGTATTTCAAATTTTAAACCTCGCAATCCTAGTCAATCGAAACCCTAGACCTAGGCTCCCTTGATTATATCAATTAATAGAATCTAATATTTTGAAAAAAAGAAGAATACTTGTAATGCTAATATCCTTTTCTTTTCACTAAACACACAAGTGTATGCCCTCTAGAGGTGATCCACATAGGAACCGAACCAAGGAAGCACTCCTCTTGTTTGCTTGACTCCTTTCGGCAACCTTTCTTTTTTTTGTAGCCTTTTCTCCCTTCTAGGACCTTCTACCTTTTGAAGAGTAGCTTAGTACCTCTTTGGAAATTCTCTTACTATCCTATTATCCTTTCAAATTATCTTCTTAAGCCCTTATCCTAAAATTTTGGACTTGTCTTAAAATAATAGACTTGTCCTAACAAGAGAAGGAAGAGAATTATCAAGATAACTTTTGGATGCCTTAGCTTCAATCACCGAAGCCTTTAATAGGAAGAGAGTAGGTGCCTGATATACCTTTTCATCAGCTACTTATTTGAAAGAATGGTGCCCTAAAAGCCAATCATTATAAGGGCTTTTCAATGATCTTCCAACTCATGTATGATATTATTTATCAATAAAAGGCATCTTTTGATTCATCATACTGCTATATCTTATCAAGATTATGATGAACCCCATATGTTAGGATAATGAAATTAGGGTTACGATGGAGATCATAACGGTGAGTCCTAAGTTCCTATAAATCCTAATCTAAAATGTTTCTAGTCATTGGATAATCGATTCAGGGATCAATGAATCTAGAAAGATTAACACATCCTATGTATGCTCAATGGAGAGGGTGGTTGGTCTCACAAGCACTTGTGTAGAGACACCAATACAAGGATATGGGTGCTCATTAGGTTATGATTCCACTGAACTGATCCGATAAAATAACATCAAATGGAAGTCTTACTTGTCAAAAGAATATTCTCTTAATGGAAGTTGAGCATATGATCCTTAGACTTGAGACTACCATAGTATCTTATAAACTTGAACCCATGTTTGGTGCATACTCACTCATGGCAATTAAGTTATGTACCAGGTGTTTCTGGATATGGTAGATTGTGTATGAAGGTAATGAGTAGGTCAACAAGGAATCGATCATCCCTAATAAAAGAAGAAGTTATCCCGTGTGATCTCTTCAAATGATGACTCAGGAAGTCTTTGGCCAAAGCAGGATGAGATTAGATAGGGTTTCTAATCATTCATCGATCAAATCTTCATTATTGAATTGAGATTCAAAAGGATTAAGTACTAGGGTTTGACATTTATCCATGCCCATCACTTAATCAGGATACAGGGAGATTGAAGGATTGAATTGCATGGTAACTTTTCACTGAGCACTCCTTAGTATGTTGCTTAAACCACTAGGACTCTTTTGATGGCTTTTCTTTCTTTGGCAGCCCCTTCTTCTTGCTTAGACTTTTGCCCTCCTGTAGAGCACTGAGTCCTTTCCAAAACTCTCTTCACTTTCACTTACATTTCCTAATTTACTTCTTAAAATCCTTGTTTTAAAATGAAGTACTTGTCATAAGACAAGACAAGGGAGGAAGAGACCAAAGGAGAGTGTGGCAGAGTGTGAGTGTAAGTGTAAGAATGCAGGAAAGAAAAGATGAAATCCGATACCCATCGGCCTAAACACTAATGGCTATAGATAGGAGTGGGAGAGATGCCATATATCAAGTCCCTTCAACTACCCTTGTTCAGCCAATCTGATTTCTTTTAGGATTTCTTCTTCATGCAATAATGCATGTAACTGGTGATAAGCCTTTTGAGTTGGCATGGAATTGAAAGGACTTATCCATTTGATAAGTTCCTTAAAGCAGAAAAACTCTCTGCTATCATAACTTGCACCAATAATGAAGGTATGCAACCCTTCATATTATGCATGCCATAATTCACTCCGCCAACTTCTTTTTCATCAGTGATTACCCACTTCAGATAAGCCTCATCCATAGCCAAGGGATGCCATCTTTTAGATTTAAATGAATTCCTGAAAGCAGAAGGAATTCATTTCTTTCTGCGGACCAATAGTGAAGAGTCGCTACTCTTCACTTGTAGGTCAACTTTCTCCATGCCATATGTCACCTTTGACTTAGTCAAAGTATATACAATATGGGTGTCAAAAGAAAGGGAACTAAATCTACTTTGTCACTATATAAGTGATTAATAGGTAGGACTCTTGGCCTTCTACGCCCTTTAAATTGCGACCATTTCTTTTAGCGCCAAGAGTCCCATGTCCTTGGGACTCTTGGTATTTGGTGCATAAAAACCATGAAAATATTAAATAAATTATGATAAATTCATCCCACATAGGACTCAACACAATTTAGGTCACCCATAAATTGGTTAGTTCATTTAGCAACCTTTTAGATCGAATTCAATTGGGTTAGGAGTTAGGTTAGTATATATATGCTAATATGCAATCTAGCTAACCAATTAGGATCCTAGGACTCTAATTAAATGCCAATTGACTTCTAGGTCAATTCCCTTATATGTGACCCTTTGGTTCCACATCTAGCCAACAGTAGGTCTAGGTCCGAGCCGATTCGATCCAATCGAACCCGATTGACCTAATTAGAACAAATTGAGCTGACCTAAGTTGCCAATTCGAACCAGCTTTCGAATTGACTCATGAATCCAATCAAATTGATTCATGAAAATCCACAAGACTTGATTAATATCTAGCAACGTGTCTTTCCTACCCAAAAGATGAGGAATTTGGTGAAAAGTACCAAAATACCCTTCAGTGGAAAGTTACCATGCAATTCAATCCTTCGATCTCCTTGTATCCCGATTAAGTGATGGGCATGGATAAATGTCAAACCCTAGTACTTAATCCTTTTGAATCTCAATTCGATAATGAAGACTCGATCGATGAATGATTAGAAACCCTATCTAATCTCATCCTGCTTTGGCTAAAGACTTCCTGAGTCATCATTCGAAGAGATCACATCGGATAACTTCTCCTCTTACTAGGAGTGATCGATTCCTTGTTGACCTACTCATTACCATATATACAATCCACCATATCCAGAAACATCCCGTACATGACTTAATTGCCATGAGTGAGTTTGCACCAAAACATGGGTTCATGTGCACGAGATACTATGGTAGTCTCAGGTTTAAGGATCACATGTACAACTTCCACTAAGAGAACATTCTTTTGACAAGACTTCCATTTGATGTTCTCTTATCGGATCAGTTTAGTGTACTCATAACCTAATGAGCACCCACATCCTTGTATTAGTGTCTCTACATAATTAGTTGTGAGACCAACCACCCTCTCCATCGAGCATACATAGGATGTGCTAGTCTTTTCAGATTTATCGATCCCCGAATCGATTATCCAACGACTGATAACATTTTAGATTAGGGTTTATAGGAACTTAGATCTCACCATTATGATCTCCATCATAATCCTATTTCCTTATCCTAACTTATCGGGTTCATCATAATCTTGATAAGATGCAGCAGTATGATGAATCTAAAGATGCCTTTTATTGATAAATAATATCATACATGAGTTGGAAGATCATAGAAATGCCCTTATAATGATTAGCTATTAGGGCACCATTCTTTCAATCTCCCACTTGCACTAAAGCCAATCGCCTTTGTATTTTACACCCATACAATCTAAGTGGCGATCAAACTTGTACTTTGGTAATGCTTTAGTGAATTGGTCTGCTATGTTGTTCTTTGTATCTACTCGTTCAATGACAACATCTTGTCCTTGAATAAGATGGAAGCATCTTAGGATGTGCTTGGGCTTTTTATGAGACATTGGTTTCTTAACTTGCATAAGAACTTCAGTGTTTACCATAATAAAGTGATACTGGTTGTTCTATAGTAGGAACGACACCCAATTTAGTGATGAATTTATTCATTCACATAGCTTCCCTTATGGCTTCACTTACAGCTATGTACTCTATCTCAGTGACAGAGTCAGTTATAGTTTACTGCTCTAAACTTTTCCAACTCACTACACCACCATATAGGGTGAAGACATATCCTGATATGAATTTGCTATCATCTGGATCTGATTAAAAACTAAAATTTGTATATCCTTTTAGTTTCAACTCTGATCCACCTTATATAAGAAAAATATGTTTAGTCCTTCTCAGGTACTTAATAATGTTTTCCATAGCTTTCCAATGATCCTCCCCTGGATCACCCTGGAACCTGCTTACTTTGCCCAAGGCATAAGCAACATCAGGCTTGGTACATAACATGGCATACATAATTGATCCTACATCCGAAGCACAAGGAATCAAATTGGTGGGGTGTCTAGGATCAGACACAGATCACTAGATCCCACATGGTTTGCTGATTAGGGTTTTTTTTAAAAACCTTAGTCATGTGTCACAATTTTGTAAGCAAGTTGTCCTATAATAAGTTGAGGCTAGTTGATCTGTCTCAACCCTAGCCAGTCTATTGAGTCCTGTATGAGTCCAGTGAGAGTTTACTTTTGGTACAAGAGAAGAGGATACACTACTTTAGAGTTCTACCAAGTCTCATCCAGGAGCCAGAGGCCTCTACATCAACCAATTAGACTTTGTATGCCAACCCAGCATCCAAGATTCCTGCAAGATGCCCAGATGCTCTCCAGATGCTTTTCAGATGCTTGATTCCCTCTAGATGATAGAGAATGTTTTACATACTAGGCCACCCCAGGATCCTAAAGACATACCTGCACCCCAGCCCAGGAGAATTCAAGGCCCAGGTCCATAAAGAACCAAGTTTCCATGTTGATTCCAGGAATATTCCTGCCTAGGGCGCCCCAGCTTCCAGGAGGCCCAAAGCCCATGCGCCCCAAGCCCTTGGCCAGCCCATTGCTGCCCCCATGAAGCCCAACACACCAAGAGGGGCGTCCTTAATGGTTGACCAAGTCCAAACATGGTGGAAGAGTTCAAATGAAAGGAGTTTGAGTTTTTATTTCATTCAACTTGTATACTCCTAGTTCTAGGTTTATTTTGTAGTTTTTCTCCCACTTAAATTGTGTAAACCTATTCTAACTAGGAGAAGATTTGTAATCCCTTTAGGAGAGGGCATGGGACTCTATAAATACCCCACCCCTCTTCCTCTTGTAATCAATAAACTCTTATGAATTAAACTCTGCTAAATTATTTTCAAGACTGTGTTCTTGTGTTTGTGTTTTGGTTCTTTGGTTTGTTTGGTTTGTTCTCTTGTGTTGGCCGACCCCTATCCTTGCAATCCCTCCATGCCCTAGCAGCAAATTAGACCTCCAAGCATCAGCCATGTCCAAAAGAGAAGCCTTGATGATGCCTAGATCAACAGCTCTTCCTACTTTCTTGCCGCCAGCCCTTTGCCCTAATCCCATTCCTTCCTTGTTTCATCTTGTTATTTTTTTCTTTGATTACCTGATTCATGCCTAACCTTGATATTTTGCAAATCTTCGAGGTGTTTCCCCTCCCCAAAGGAGGATTTCTTTGCCTTCAAACTGGATCCAGATCGTCTTTAGATTTGGGAACCAAAGGCTTGTTCTTCTAGGCACCATCCTAAGGTTAAGAGATCTCTTCATCAAAGAACTACAATCGCTGCCTGGTAAAAGCCTTCCCCCTCTTTTGTTCTGATCTGATGATAGGTACGCTATCCTAAGCCAAGAATTTCTCAATTCTCGGGTCCTGGCTTGTTATTATTCTGCATGAGTTTCTTGCAGGTATGTTAGTTTCTAGCATTACTAGTCTTTCTACTGATTCTTTCTTATTTTTAGGTATTTAGCCACTGAATTAATGCCTAAAAAATTATTAAAAAATTAGTTTACTATTTTTTATCAGTCTTAGGTTCGTTCCGCATCACAAACTCATCCTTTTTCTCTCCTCCGGTGTCTTAGGAGATATCTTCTTGGAGAAATGCATGCCTTGACTCATGGGCAAGTAACCTTTCTTACTTCCCTCCATGTTGAATCTTTTCAATACTAAGTCAATTACCTAAATTGGAATAAGCCCAGCATCCTCTTACATCAATCTCTATAGATCTTTATACCCAGTATATAGGATGCCTCTCTCAAATCCTTCATGAAAAACTACTTTAATAGCCAAGACTTGACCGATTGCAACATTGGGATATCATTCCCAATGATGAGTATATCATCGACATACAAAACCAAGAAAATAAGGGCACTCCCACTTGTCTTCTTGTACACACATGGTTCATCCACATTCTTGATAAAACCAAATTCCTTGATTGTTTCATCAAAAAGGATGTTCCAACTCCTCAATGCTTGCTTTAGTTCATAAATGGACTTCCTTAACTTGCATACTTGGTTTGGTCTCCAACTTGAGACAAAACCCTCTGGCTGTGTCATATAGACTTCTTCCTCCAGATTTGCATTTAGGAAAGCAATTTTTACGTCCATCTACCAGATTTCATAATCATGGTATGCTGCTATAGCAAGCAATATCTGAATGGACTTGAGATGAATACTAGTGAAAAGGTTTCATCATAGTCAATGCCATGTTTTTGTCTAAAACCTTTTGCCACCAGCCTGGCCTTGTAGGTCTCTACTTGACCATCTGCTCCTATCTTCTTCTTGAAGACCCATTTACACCCTATTGGGTTAATTTCTTCAGGTGGATCTACCAAGGTCCAAACCAGATTGGAATACATAGAGTCCATCTCAGATTTCATGGCTTCCAGCCATTTGTCAGAGTCTCCACTCATGATATCTTTCGTATAGGTCACAGGATCATCATCTTGTATGATACTGGCTTCATTATCATTCCCAATGACAAAGCCATATCTGAGAGGTGCATTTCACACACTCTCTGACCTATGGAGAGGAGGTATATGTTGCGGTTGTTCCTGAATCTTAGGAACATCTGGTTGAGGAATTATTTCAGGTATAGGTTGAACTTCTTCATGTTCGAATATCCTCTCATTGCTCTTTTCTTGGATAAAATCCTTTTCCAAGAATGTGGCATGCGTACTGACAAAGACCTTTTGCTCAGTAGGATGGTAGAAAAGATAACTCATACCTTCTTTAGGATATCCTACAAACCTACACTTGTCAGCCCTAACACTTAGCTTATGTCCAAAAACATTCCTGACATAAGCAAGGCAATCCTAAATCTTAAAAAACTTAAGACATTGCTTTCTTTCTTTCCATAATTGATATGGAGTGCTTTTAACTGCCTTTGATGGCACCCTATTCAATATGTCAGTAACAGTATCTAGGGCATAACCTCAGAAGGATACTGGAAGATCTATGAAGTATGACCGGACCATGTCCAACAAGGTTCGGTTCCTCCTTTTTGCTACACCATTTAGCTGTGGTGTGCATGGAGAAGTCCATTCAGAGAGTATGCCTTTGTCTTTAAGATGTTTGAGAAATTCACTATACAAGTATTCTCCTCTATCAGATCGAAGGTTTTTAATACTATACCCAGTTTGTTTCTCAACCATACTTTGATACTCTTTGAATTTTTCAAAGGCTTCGGACTTGTGTTTCATAAGATACACATATCCGAACCTTGATAAATCATCAGTAAAATTGATGAAATAAGAGTATCCTCCTCTGGCCTGAGTTGTCATAGGACCACATACATCTGTGTGTACTGGGCCTAACAACTTAGTTGCCCTATCTCTATGTCCAATGAATGGAGATTTGGTCATCTTACCCATGAGGCAAGACTCACAAGTTTCTAATGATTCATGATCAAAAGGTTCAAAGAAATTTTCTTTGTATAACCTGTTTATCCTAGACTCACTAATATGACCCAAATGGCAATGCCAGAGATATGTGACATTTATATAATCTCTCTTTCTCTTCTTGTTTTCAACAAGCATATCTTCATCATTAAGTGATAGAATCGAAAGACCATTAACAAATGTACCATAACCAAAGAACTTCTTTGAAAAGAAGATCGAGCACCCATGGCTTGAAATATTTATTTCATAACCTTGTTTCAACAACAAAGGTACAGAAATAATATTTTTTATAATGTTGGGTATATAGTAACAATCTTTTAATTCAAGAATATTGCCCGATGGCAATAACATTAGATAGGTACCAATAGCTTCAGCATGATTGGGATCACCACTCATGCCAAACAACTCAAAGTCACCCTTCTTCAAGCTTCTGGGTCTCTGTAACCCCTGTAATGACTTGCGGATATAAGACCCACATGTAGTATCAATATCCATGTATCAAAAGCTGAAGAACTTAATGATAAGTTTGTTTGTATCATGTACAAACTTTTTGATGCATCACTAGCATCCTGCTTCTGATTTGCAAGATATAACTTGCAATTCTTCTTCCAGTGTCCTTGCTTTCTACAATGATAACCGGTTCCAGCAGTAGAGGGCTTCTTTGCCTTTTTGGAAGCTTCTCTTAGGGTTCCTTTTTCTTTTTGAACCCTTCTTAGTAGCATCCTCTCCTACCAAATCTAGGTCATGAGTATCAAGGATATATGCAATTTTCTTCTAAGCTAATATAATTCTTAGGTTCCTCAACCAATCCACATAATTTAGATCGATCAACTTATTAGCATCCAAGATGCCCCATAGTGAAATAGTAGAAGTCATAATGAAATAATCTACAGTAAGTAAAGAACAACTATAAGCAGACCACTCATGATGATATTCATAATTAGATAAGGACTTTTGCATCTAATTGTGTTTCCTACTATTATCTATCGAATACCATAACCCTCAACTATGGTAAGCGGGAAACCCTCCCAGGACTTTCTTAGTAGGGTTGAGATCCCAATTCCTTATAAATTCCTTGTGTATACACAACAAAAACTTATAAGTTCAAGGGTAGGAAATGACCCATTCAAATTGCATCCCTTGCAATTCTCAACTTAACTTTTGCCTCTAAGATACTTATAGCCTTGTGTGTACATAACAAATTATAATGTCTTAGTTTAGTCGGACCCTTCATTTCCATATAGCCATGATTGAATAATGTTGCACTTGTGTATACACAATAAAACAACATTATCAGTCATGATATAAAGCACCAGGTGCACCAAGACAAATTTTACACCAAATGCTAGAACAGGCCTTGTGTGTACACAACAAACCTACCATAGTTTTTGATATTAATTTTGCTTAGCATGAAGGAAGACAAATTATAGTGTGCCTAATCAATTAACAATTCCAATTTAAGGTCTAGATATGACCAAATTGGCCAAGAAAATGGAAGGGGTGAGGGGATCCCCCCGTTGCTTTCCTTAGACACCAATTAAATTGGCCAAGTAAGTCAACGGAACCAATTAAAAAACTCATTTCCTTTACCTTCCCAGAACCATTGCCTAGACACCAATTGGCTTATCATACCCTAATCGGATTTGCATCATGATTAACTTACACTACGACTAAATATGATTTTTATGAGGGCTTTGATGGTCTCTAACACATCCTAATATAGACTTAATCATGTCAACCTAACATTCATGACATCATAAAACCTAACATTCATGACATGATAATGTATTAATAACCTTACACATATGACATGATATTCTTTCCATCATTCGAGCATATTAATCCTAATATGCATACCATAAGCATGACTATAATTTGAATACATTCACCTCACTTGTTCATGGGATATTGGTGCGGACACCAGGGTCAGAAAAAAATGACAAGTCGAACCCACATCCCTGTGGATCACCTGTGAGTGAAGCCCTAAGCCCAAACCACACTTGTAAATAGTTATCCTGAATTTTTGTTATTTTAGCTTAGTTAGGTTTAGCCCAAACCCTAAAATTGAGTTCCTGTAAAAAAACCCCTAGACCGAAAATTAAGTCTATAAAAAAATTCCAATGTCAATTGGATCGTAAATGGTCCAGTGTTAGTTAGCCCTTTTACCAATTAGGGTTTTGCATATAAATCCTATTTATCAAGTTGTGTCAAAACCTATTTTGGGCCAAACCCTATTTACCAAGTTTGTTTAGTTGGTTATGCCTTTTGATCAATTTGATCAAGTTGGGTTTTAAATTGAGTCTTGTAATTATTAGTTTAGTCCTGTAATACAAGAGGTGACCCAAATCAAGACACCATGTGCAATCAAATCAAAACCCATGTGATTCCATGTGCTAGCTCAAGTCAAGCCATGTGACTCCATGTGCTAGCCCAAGTCACTTGCCACATGACAACCATCTCTTGGCACCACCTTTTCAAGTTTTTTGGACATCACTCACCACGTCATCCAGGACATCATCACATGACATGTCACTTATGTTTGGACATCACTCGCCACATCATCCAGGACATCATCACATGCCATGTCTTATATCTTTGGTCGACCACAGTGCCATTTATTTTTAAGATAAGTAAAGCAGAAGGAGTCCTAGCACCCATTCTTTCTTGTTTTGTTGTCAAATCCAAGAAAAAAAAGTTGGCCACACAAGGAATTATTTGGGATGCAACCAAGTTCACAGGAATTCCATATTTCAAATCCAAAAGTCATCGCCCCTTTTAAGAGGAGTAAACATGAAAGACTCTGCATCTCATTTAGCACCTACCTATCTCATTTCATCGCCCACTTCATTTCAAGAATTGTCGCCCTATTTCTTGTACGCCAAAGTGGAAGAGTTCAAATACAAGGGGCATCATCAACTTTAAAATTCAAAGAGTTCCATTCTAAATTCAAGATGGAGCTTATCTTCAAATGCAAGAGGATTAAGATGGAATTCCAAGAGGGATTCATGCCAAGGACAAGAGGAGGATTGATGCCAATTTTGAGAAAGAAAGAGTGCCTCACTTTATTTCTTGTCGCACATTCAAATTCCAAGAGGAGCTTTTAATTTTTGTCGCCCACTTTGATGAAGTTGATCCAGTGTTGTCGCCCAAGTCAGATGAAGTCCAGGGAAGATCAAAGGCAAGAGTCCAAGACACCAGAAGCAAGGATTCAAGGAGTTGTTGCCTAAGAAAAACTGATGCTAGTCTTTGTAACCCTTATACCTCTAGTTGATGGTCTATAAATACTCCATCAACCCCCCTTGTATTATTCATTCTACATATTTAAAACAAAGTTGACATTCTGTCGAAATTTCCTTTGCTGTGTGCATTGTGGGATATGAGGCACTTCCTTTGTTCTTCAGAGCATCGCGGGGTGTGAGGCCCTACATATCCAGCCACCAAGAAATCCTAGCCACCCATCTCCATCCATTTCCTTCCACATTTTCCATCTTCTTCTTTCCATTACTACTTCTTAACTAAGTGATTTTCTTTGTTGAGTGATTGCGGGTGATCGAGGATTTAAAGTCAGGGTATTCTTGTCTGGAACCAACATCACAAAAGATTGGAGCCTGAAGATCGAGATTTTGAAGCCCTGTCACAAGATCCTTGAGAGTCCAGCCAGATCTACTCTGAAGGGTTATAATATTTGTTGGTAAATCTTAAAACCCATTCCTACTCTTTGATTTTGATTCCTTGATAAGTAGACCCTAGTTTACGGTGGTTTCTTAGTTGCTGAATCCTGTTTTTCTAGTTAACTTTGTTAGATTTACTATGCGGGTTGTTAACTAGTTGCTTAGTTTGCTTTAATTATCTCCTTTGAGTCTTTTAAACTGAAAATATTTAAAAAATTAATCTTTGTTAATCTCCATAATTAAGATTAAAATCAGTAATTTAATTTGTCATAATTTGTCCCGCATCATTTTGGTATCAGAATGAAGGTTAAACTAGGGTTTAACTTCTAGTTTTGAAATTTCTGCATACTTAGAACTAGGCTGAAATTAAAACTGCATAAAACCTATCTAAAAAAATTCAAAAAAATTAGTGATAATTTTTTTGTTAATCATCTATTAATCCTCTATTAATGCAAAAAAAAACTAATTTGTTGTTTTTTGTTGGAATGAAATCACGCTTCCTAAGCGGGTATACGCAAGTATACTATCACGACCCATGGAAGTAATGAGCTATAGCCGGACATGATATCTCGAGATTGGAAATCTGAAATTAATTAGATCTAAAATCTAATTAAAAAATAATAATCTATTTTCTGCTATTTTTTATTATTTTAGCTTCATTGCATATTAGGGTTTCATATCGTGTGATTGCATCATACTTAACCTAATCTTAAGGGCGCTTGACCATCTCAGATCAGGGCAGGATTTCATCACTTGTCTTGGGCCCACAACAACCACCTTTGCATTGAGCATAACCCTAATTAAAATCAATTAAGGACTTAAAGTAATTTAAGGACACCAACAGGTCGGGTTCCAAGTATTGTGTGAAAGTTAGTGCACCCAATCCTTTGGTTATTACTTGAATCTGGTGTCTAAGGCTAAAGGTCCAGAGGCAAATGTCCTAAGTGGACTCGTGGTTTTTAATAGGACCCTGCAAGAGCAGGGGGAGCCTCCAACAACCCCACCTCTTTCCTGGCCAATGGATAGGGTAATTACTAAATTGGCTATAATTTGAGCTGACCCATTCTACTTGAGCTCTAGGTCTAGAAAACCCTAGCTTGAGTTCTGTGTGATTGCATTGCATGGCAACTAAGTCAGGAACTCCATACCAGTAGTCTCACCCAAACCCAACCCAGCTAGATCATGGAGACTAACCTTGAAATCTTGTTGAGGACCTTCACTGAACAATGTACCCAAATGAACCATAAGTTTGATCAACTGGATCAATGATTAGGAAACCTAGAGAAAACCCATAAGACCTGTCCCGAACCTAAATTTGAGACACTCCTTGACCTATTCCTAGAGCCCAACCCTAGGAGAGCCCTACACCAGGATCCAATCTAGGAGACTAGCCATAGGAGACCCAATTATGATTTCATAGACCAGGATGAGAGAGCCACTAGGTACATTAGGTTAGAAGCACCTACCTTTGGTGGTGATATTGATCTTGAGGATTATCTTGATTAGGAAGAAGGTATGGTGATGCGGTACAAAAACCAAAATTAAATTACTATATTTAAACCTAATTAATAGAGGAAAAATAAAGATTAATTTTTTTAGATTTTTAGAATTTTAGAGACTCAAAGCATTTAATAAAGAAAGACTAGTCTACTAGCTATTACCCGTAAAGTAAACCTAACAAAGTAAACTAGAAAAAATAGGACTTGGTGGCTGAGAAACCACCATAAACTAGGGTTTATCTATTCAACGAGTCAAAAATTATGAGAAGAGAATAAGCTCTAATTTTATCAATGAAGATACACTCCTTTGAATTGGATCTGACATAACTCTTAAGATCTTTATGGCAGGGTTTAAAGAACTCGATTCTTGGGCTTCGATCTTTCATGCAAAGCTGGTTCCGAGGCAAGAACACTTGATCTTGATTCCTGTTCACCTATAACACTCAACAAAGAAAGATACACGAATTAAAAATACAAAGGAAAGGAAAGAATGAAAGAAATGAGGGTTTAGAAATGGTGGATTTAGATTTTTTGATGGCTAGATAAGTAGGGCCTCACACCCGCGATATTCCATAGAATAAAGGAAGGGCCTCACACCCTGCGATGCACACAGCAAAGGAAAAAAATTTGATAGAATTTCATTGTATATTGATGAATAATTTGATCAATTACAATGGGGATGGTGAGGTATTTATAGACTTCCAACTAGTGATGTAAGGGACACAAACACTAGTCTTGTGCTCCCTTAAACTACAACTCCTAAAATTTTGCTTTTCGGTGTCTTGGACTCTGCTTGCTAGGCTGATCTAGACTCCATTCAATGTGGGTGAGATTTTGAGGCTTCTTATCTCATTTGGGTGCCAACTATGAGGATGGGTGAAGTGGACTGATGAATGGTCGAGATTACTTCTTTGATTGGCCATGATTAGTGGTCTCTGGAATTTGAATATTGAAAGTTCTTTCATAATAGAGGACTCTCCAATCTGGATAAGAAAAAACTCATGAGTTTTAGTGGAACTCATGAGCCTTTGAAATTTTGATTTCCCAGTAACTTGACTGCTACAAACACTTGAGTTAAGAAACCTTGAAACTTCCTCCACTTGGGCGATAAGATGAAACTCCTTGGAAGAGTGGCTGACTCCTTTGATTTGGCATGAACTTTTTGAAGTGAATGGCGACATGGATGAAGAATCCTTCTGCTTTACTCATCTCAAAAGGAGGGTACCAATTTTGCTTTCATTTGGCTGACCAAAAATAATAAAACACATAGCATGTGGGATGTCCAAACAAAAGTGACATGGCATGTGTTCTTGTCCCAAAATGAAATGTCCAAATGGTGTTGTCCCAATGACATGTCCAAACATGACATGTATTGTGGTCCAAATCCTTGAAAAATGGTGCCAAGAAGAGGTTGTGACTTGGGCTAGCACATAGGTTGTCTTAAATCTTCAATTGGGTGCACATGGGATGTTGTCTTCGTCCCCTCTTGTAATACAGGACTCAATGACTTAACTAATTTTATGGACTCAATAAATAACTAACCACATGATTTAACCAACTAATAACTAATTGAACCAACCATACTTAATTAGGCTTTCAAATAAAAACCCAATTAAAGTTGGTAAAAAGGGCTAATTAAATTGGATCACTAAGATCCCAATTGGATAAATAGGGTTTGACTCAATTGGGGTTTCGACTCAACATGGTAAAAAAAGTTTTATCCCAAAATAAACAAAACCCTAATTACAGTTAGTAAAATGGGTTTACCCTAACTAAACCAAAATAATAGAATTTAAAATAAAATATTTAAATCGTAAATAGGGTTGGGTTCAGGGTTTTACTCACAGGTGATCCACAAGGATGTGGGTTCAACCTGTCGATTTCTTTTAGCCCTGGTGCCCGCACCATATGGATCTGTATTTTGAGAGGAAACTAGTGTCTGATGAAAGAAAGTTTAAGTTTACTAAGCTTAAGTTAGTACGCCAGGCTAGAATTTATTGGGATGATGTTGAAAGAATGATCAAACGAAGAAGGGACATACCCATAACTACCTAGAGTGACATGAAACTTAAACTTAGAAAAAAGTACCTACCCAGATCATATGAACCTAGTTCCTATACACCCATATCCTTTGAACCTAGTTCCTACGAACCCAGATACATGACCTATAGATCTGAGTCCATATCCTTTGAAAATAAAGAACCCATAACCCCTAAGTATCAATCTAGTGCTAGTCAGGTTTCCTTTAGTTGGCCATAACCCATTAGGATTAGTGCTCCTTATCAAAAATTAGGATCTAGTCAAATCCACCCGAGTTGACCCATTCCTCAGCAGAGTCGATCCAATTCTCACCCAAGCAACTCAACCCTAATCCGAGCCGACCTACCCCTACTAGCCCAGATCCTAGCCAATATTCCCTTAACCGACCTACTCCTACTACCCTATTGGTTCACCAGGATGACATTAAAGTGGAAGTGTATGAGGCTGAGGTGAACTTAGTGGATGAGTATGAGGGGAAGAAGAAATACATATGGCTGACCTAGAATTAGCTGACCCGGTAAGCACCCAGACTAAAACTAGTTCAGAGTTAGTTGACCATGACTATACCTTGACTGCAACTGTACTGGAAGGACCATTAGAAAAAGAGAACCATGAGGAACCTAATCCTACTGCTGAGATTTCACCTGAGGAAACACTAGAAGAGACTCAAATCATAGAGCCTAGCCTTGAAATTCCAGAACCCGAAGTAATTAGTGAGGACTTGATCTTTTCAATCCAACACCCTCAAGTTGAATTCATCCCTTTGGTCTCAATTGAAGATCTTTTTCAAAAATTACTGACCCATTCTTCCATCAAGTGGACATTTTAGTGCCTGTAGATGTAACCAATGTCAAAACCTTAAGGTCAACCCCATTAGTCTAGAACAAATCTTCGAAACCTTTTCTTATTTCCTACCCTACCAAGTTACCCCCGAATCCACTTCTTATTTCCTACCCTTCCTTGAGGTTTCCAATGTTTCTAGGATCACTAGATTACATTTTGTAGAGGTTAGTATGTTGCATGAGCCCATTGAGCATGTTAGGTTTACAACCTATTTTTGGCTGACTCTATGGAATTTAGTAGGATTCCATGCACCATTTTCATCTGCATATCACCCACCAACCAAAGGTCAAACTCAGTTATAGTTTAGGGTTTAGTCGAGTCTGTAGTCCATTAGGTATTGTTATTAGTTATTTTCATGCATGTCATTAAGTAAAAAAAAATTAATGGAAGTAATGAATCTTTTTAAGAAAAAGACTCAAAGAAGTAAATGAAGGAGACTTTGTTATGGTTAGATTATGACTTAAACGGTTTCCACCTGGAATCATAAAAAAGTTACATGCCCGTAGTAATGGACCATACAAAGTAATAAGGAAAATTGGATCTAATGCCTATGTGCTTGAGTTACCACCTGAACTAGACATTAGTTCTACTTTTAATGTTTCAGACCTTATAGAGTATAGGGAGCTAACGTTGATTCCTAGTGAGCCTTTTGGGCCTTATCCAATCCTTGAGAGTGAACCAACCCATGTGTGTCCACCTGCCATACTACCAGTCTAAAGAGACATGATCGAGAGGATCTTGGACGACAAGATTATTGCTACTCGGGACAAAGACTATCAGCGATATCTAGTTCGTTGGCAAGGACGACCCGAGACTGACGATTCTTGGATCACCAGAGAGGACTTGCAAAGAATTGACCCAGACTTGCATAGCACTATCACAGCAAGGTTGACCTATACTCGACAGGGTCGAGTTCCTCCCACCCGAGGAGAATTGGTGTGGACACCAAGGCCAGAAGAAAATGACAGGTCGAACCCACATCCTTGTGGATCACCTGTGAGTGAAGCCCTAAACCCAAACAACACTTGTAAATAGTTATCCTGAGTTTTTGTTATTTTAGCTTAGTTGGGTTTAGCCCAAACCCTTAAATTGAGTCCCTATAAAAAAACCCCTGAACCCAAAATTGAGTCTGTAAAAAAATGCCAATGTCAATTGGATCGTAAATGGTCCAGTGTTAGTTAGCCCTTTTAATAATTAGGGTTTTATATATATACCCTATTTATCAGGTTGTGTCAAAATCTATTTTGGGCCAAACCCAATTTACCAAGTTTGTTTTGTAGGTTATGCCTTTTGATGAATTTGATCAAGTTGGGTTTTAAATTAAGTCTTGTAATTATTAGTTGAGTCCTGTATACAAGAGGAAACCCAAATCAAGACACCTTGTGCACTCAAGTCAAAACTCATGTGACTCCATGTGCTAGCTCAAGTCAAGCCATGTGACTCCATGTGCTAGCCTAAGTCACTTGCCACATGACAACCACCTCTTGGCGCCACCTTTTCAAGTTTTTTGGACATCACTCACCATGTCATCCAGGACATCATCACATGACATTTCACTTATGTTTGGACATCACTTGCCACATCATCCAGGACATCATCACATGCCATGTCTTTTATCTTTGGTCAGCCATAGTGCCATTTATTTTTAAGATAAGTAAAGCAGAAGGAGTCCTGGCACCCATTCTTTCTGGTTTTGTCACCAAATCCAAGAAAAAAAATCAGCCACATAACGAATTATTTGGGATGCAACCAAGTTCACAAGAATTCCATATTTCAAATCGAAAAGTCATCACCACTTTTAAGAGGAGAAAATAGGAAAGACTCTACATCTCATTTAGCACCTACCTATCTCATTTCATTGCCCACTTCATTTCAAGAATTGTCGCCCTATTTCTTGTACACCAAAGTGGAAGAGTTCAAATACAAGGGGGCATCATCAACTTTAAAATTCAAAGAGTTCCATTGTTAATTCAAGATGGAGCTTATCTTCAAATGCAAGAGGATTAAGTTGGAAGTCCAAGAGGAATTCATGCCAAGGAGAAGATAAGGATTGATGCCAATTTTGAGAAAGAAAGAGCGCCTCACTTTATTTCTTGTCGCACATTCAAATTCCAAGAGGAGTGCCTTATTTTTGTCGCCCACTTTGATGAAGTTGATCCAGTGTTGCCGCCCAAGTCAGATGAAGTCTAGGGAAGTTCAAAGGCAAGAGTCCAAGACACCAGAAGAAAGGATTCAAGGAGTTGTTGCCCAAGAGAAACTGATGCTAGTCTTTGTAACTCTTACACCTCTAGTTGATGGTCTATAAATACTCCATCAACCTTCCCTTGTATTATTCATTCCACATATATGAAATAAAGTTGACATTCTGTCAAAATTTTCTTTGCTTTGTACATTGTAGGGTGTAAGGCCCTTCCTTTGTTCTTCAGAGCATCACGGGGTGTGAGGCCCTACATATCCAGCCACCAAGAAACCATAGCCGCCCATCTCCATCCCTTCCCTTCAACTTTTTACATTTTCTTCTTTCTATTACTACTTTCTAACTGAGTTATTTTCTTTGTTGAGTGATTGTAGGTGATAGAGGATTCAAAGTTAGGGTGTTCTTGCCTTGGAACCAACATCACGAAAGATCGGAGCCCGAAGATCGATATTTTGAAGTCCTGCCACAAGATCCTTGAGAGTCCAGCCAGATCTACTTCAAAGGGTTATAATCTTCATTGATAGATCTTAAAACCCATCTCTACTCTTTGATTTATGATTCCTTGATAAGTAGACCCTAGTTTATGGTGGTTTCTTAGCTGCCAAATGCTATTTTTCTAGTTTACTTTGTTAGATTTGCTATGTGGGTTGTTAACTAGTTGCTTAGTTTGCTTTAATTATCTCCTTTGAGTCTTTTAAACTAAAAATCTTTAAATAATTAATCTCTGGTAATCTCTGTAATTAAGATTAAAATCAGTAATTTAATTTGTCATAATTTGTCTCGCATCGATATGGCCACAGCGGCACCCCTACACGCCATAAGAGACCCATTGAATGTGATGAGAGTGCCATGAAATCCTAAATAACTCCTATGACCGGATGACCATGGTGACTAACCTAATCCGAAGCAGTTACTAGGATTTAACATATATCATATGTAATTTAAAACAATCAAGCATCACATCATAGCATAAAAAGCAATCATTACTAATTTCATGCACCATACATGATAATATTCACTATCATATATCCTTTCAATGGTATGCATCATACTATGATTTATATATATGATCATATTATCATTTAATATATAAGTGAACCCTAATTAGTGGCATGTATTAGAATATGATCCCCATATATGATCATATTCATTATCACATAAGCATATCCAATTGATCATTAGTTGAATGAAATAAGAGGGCTCTGATACCACGTTGGGTTTTTAGGATTTTGATGGCACAACAGAATAATGGATTTCAAAAAATTTCTTTCTTGAAACTCCAAGCAACTTGAAACCCTAAACCCAAGATCCCTTATTCATTACAATTAATAAGTCATGCAATTAGGGTTTTAAAAATACCTGGAATGCTAATTCCTTCTTCTTTCCATTAGGCACACAAGTGCATGCCCTCCAAAGGTGATCTACATAGTAATGGAACCTAGGAAGCACTCCATAGTAGGTTGCTTAAACCACTGGGACTCTTTTGATGGCTTTTCTTCCTTTGGTAGCCCCTCCTTTCTTGCTCAGACCCTTGCCCTCCTGTAAAGCACTCTGAGCCCTTTCCAAAACTCTCTTCACTTTCACTTACACTTCCTAATTCACTTCCTAAAACCCTTGTCTTAAAATAAAGTACTTGTCTTGAGACAAGATAATGGAGGAAGAGACAAAAGGAGAGTGTGGCAGAGTGTGAGTGTAAGTGTAAGAATGCAGGAAAGAAAAGATGAAATCAGATACCCATCGACCTAAACACTGATGGCTATATATAGGAGTGGGAGAGGTGCCGGATAAGGCTCTTCATCAGCCTTTGATCTGTGTATCAACAAATCAAATAAGATCCTTCAAAGAGAAGAAGTCTTATAAGTGAAATGCCATGACTATTCTACGTCAATTGCCATATATCAAGTCCCTTCAACTACCCTTATTCAGCCAATCTAATTTTTTTTAGGATTTATTCTTCATGCAATAATGCATGTAATCGATGATAAGCCTCTTGAGTTGGAATGGAATTGAAAGGACTTATCCATCTGATAAGTTCCTTAAAGCAGAAAGACTCTCATCATAACTGGTGCCAATAATGAAGGTATGCAACCCTTCATATTATGCATGCAATAATTCACTCTACCAACTTCTTTTTCACCGATGATTACCCACTTTAGATAAGCCTCATCCATAGCTAAGGAATGCCACCTTTCAGATTTAAATGAATTCCTGAAAGTAGAGGGAATTCATTTCTTTCTGCGCGCCAATAGTGAAGAGTCGTTACTCTTCACTTGTCGGTCAACTTTCTCCATGCCATATGTCACCTTTGATCTAGTCAAAGTATATACAATATGGGTGTCAAAAGAAAGGGAATTAAATCAACTTTATGACTATATAAGTGATTAATAGGCAAAAAGACACTTGGTCCTTCTGCACCCCTTTAAATGCCAATCATTCCTTTTGGCTCCAAGAGTCCCATGCCCTTGGGACTCTTAGTATTTGGTGCATAAAAGCCATGAAAAATATCAGTTAAATTCTAATAAATTCATTCCACATAGGACTCAACCTAGTTTAGGTCTCTCATAAATTGGTTAGTCCATTTAGCAACCTTTTAGACCCAATTCAATTAGGTTAGGAGTTAGGTAGCATACACATGCTAGTGTGCAATCTAGATAACTAATTAGGATCACATGACCCTAATTAAATTCCAATTGACTTTCTAGGTCAATTCTCTAATGTGTGTGATCCTTTGGATTCCATATCTAGCTAGCAATAGGTCTAGGTCTGAGCAGATTCATTCCAGTCGAACCTGATTGACCTAATTAGGTCAAATTGAGCTGACCTAAGTTGCCAATTCGAACCAGCTTTCAATTGACTCATGAATCCAATCAAATTGATTCATGAAAACCCACAAGACATGATTGACATCTAGCAATGTGTCATGCCTCCCTGAAAGATGAGGAATTTGGTATGGAAAGGGCTCAGAGTGCTATGCAGGAGGGCAAGGGTCTGAGCAAGAAAGGAGGGGCTGCCAAAGGAAGAAAAGCCTTCATAAGAGTCCTAGTTGTTTAAGCAACCTACTAAGGAGTGCTTCCTAGGCTCCATTCCTATGTTGATCACCTCTGGAGGTCTTGCACTTGTGTCCCTAGTGGAAAGAAGAAGGAATTAGCATTTCAGGTATTTTTCCAAACCTTAATTGCATGACTTGTTAATTATAATGAATAAGGGATCTTGGGCTTAGGATTTCAAGTTGCTTGGAGTTTCAAGAAAGAAATTTTTGAAATCCATTGTTTCGCTATGCCATCGAAACCCTAGAAGCCCAACATTATCTGATACTTAATGTATCAGATAAGACCCTTTAATCAGAAAGAGTCCCTTGACAGAAAGCTGCAAAATAAAATGTCATTTCATTAATTGTTGGTGCCAAGAGTTGCTTATCACAACTCTTCAAGAAAATCTGATAATCAAATTTTTAATTTTAGATTTAAGATATGGTTTCACATCCCAATAGGTGTATCAAGTAGGGAGCTTATCTAGAAAAAAATGATTAATAGGCAGAAGGACTCTATCCATGTGCCATATAAATGAAGCGTTGCGTCCCTTCATTATTCATGCCCTTCTTACATCAATTAACTGGCCAATTCCAGTCAATTTAGGCATCGAATGGATATGATAGGGGATAAGCCTTATCACATAAAAGGTGATTAATTTATAGAAGGACTCTTGGTCCTTCTTTGCCCCTTTATTTATGAGTACGCAAATATGGTGCCAAGAGTTCCATGCCCTTGGGACTCTTGGTTTATTTAATGGATAAAGATTGATAAATTAAGATAAATCCTAATTTCATTGCCCTACCTAAGACTCTGTTGGAAATTGTATCCCAAAGCCAATCATCTAGAATGTAGATGGTTGTGCTATTTTGTAATTGCATATGAATTTTTTAATGAATAAAAGTTATTCTTTTGGTTGTTCATCATATATGCATTTTTCTAAAAAGAACTCTTGTGTGATGGAGTCCTTAGAATTATATTATATTTCATATAGAGAGGATATATCGAGTAGTTCTTAAATTGGTTCACAACCAAAGGATACATTATTATAGGATGGCGATGTATCAAGTATAGGTTGTTGTATATCATATTTGTTGGTTGTCTTCTTAACCAAGGAGTGTAGAGATCTGATGTAACATACAGGTGAAATGTATGACATCTCACTGAATGTGACCAACTGTAAAGCTCCCTTCTATCAAAGGGTTGCTTGCGAAGGGATATGGGATGTGTTCCTCAAACCTGAGGTCACCATAGTAGCTTGCAAGCAACTCACTATACTTTGGTACCAGACTACCTGGATTTCTAATCTAGTGATGAAAGGCTTCTGGGTATAGTCAAGTACTTATGGAGCAGTGGTGGATCAAGATGGGATTGACCCCTTCAAATGGTTTGGAGTGAATGACTCATTATGTCTCAATTTAGCAAAACCTTGGCCAAGGTAGTTCTTATGAGGAGTCCAGAACTTGCAAGGTTGAGACACGATCTGGATGTACCAGGTTAGGGTTGACAGTAAAACCCTACATCATCATGAGCATTTTGAGGACAAAGGGATAAATTATGCAGTAACCTTATGCCAGAGGTTCTAGAAAGTTGTTATATAATCTTCAACCTATCCGGATGTCAGGTATCATTGCTAGATGATGACTTTGACAGGTACTAGAAGAGTTCTAGTGCTACCGACTTAGTGTTTGAACCTTAGGGATCACACACCATAGGGGTTTCTATATGATCTAAAGGCTGATCAATGATTGAGAATCGTTTCCCATCACTGGAGGTCAATATGATTGACCATGTTTCAAGTGTTGACACTTCCAAGTGTCGATACTAGGAGGTGTCCACACTTTCAAGTGTTGACACTTAGAAAGTTGACACTTAGAAAGTTGACACTAGGAAGTGTCGACACTTGGCTATGACGAGCAGAAATTCTGGAAAGAATTTTTGAAAAGTTTTGACCTCAATTCAAATTTTGAATTATGGCTGGTTTTGGCTCTAAGCCTTCATGGAATGATGGTCATTTTTTGGAAGATTTTGACCTCAATTTGAATTTCAAATTTTGGCTAATTTTGGCTCCAAGCTTTCATGGAATGATGGTCATTCTTGCCTTATGATCTTAGAGCCAATTTAGTATGGCCCTTGACCTTCTCTCCCAATCACTCCTTCCTTTTTTTCCCTCTTATGGTTGCCTTTATAAATAAGGATTATTTTAGGGGCTGCTGGTTGAGAGAAATAAAAAGGAGTTTTCTTGTTAAATGAGATTGCTAAAATTCTGAGAGAAAAAAGAAAAAGGGGCTTGGGAGGACTAGGGTTTTGTGTGAGTGACAACCTAGCACTCAAGTTAGGTCTTAGGAAGAGAGCTAGTTAGGAAGGTTTCCACCTCTCCTCCTTGTCTTCCAAGATGAAGTAGATCAGCCTCAAGGATCCCAAGGAGCTAGCACTCTTAAGGAGTGATCAGAATCGAGTCCTAGTGTGAACTACCTGTAGAGGCCAGATACTAGTGTGGCTCTAGGGCTTTTCACAACCTCCTCCTAAAGGTATAATGGTAAGGTATCCTTATGCCTTTTTGTTCTTTTCCTGCTTATGATGTCTTTTGCATGCTACATTATTATACTTGTCCTTGTTGCAGGTAGATTGGTAGATTGTTTTGATCGATCTACCAAGCCTTCCGCTATGCTTATTTTAAAATTATCTTAAAATATATTTTTTCTATCATTCATGCTCATTTTGCTTTCCTTCAATGGTATTAGAGCCATGCTCTTTGTAGTATAATAATGCTAGCATGCTTCACCATGGCCGTCCAATTATAGGAGAGAGGTAGGGCTACAAGACCCTCACTTTCCATTCAATGGTGTCTCCTATAGTGTGTAGGGGTGCTACTTGTGATTGACTCATGAAGAAGAATAATAAAAGAAAATATAGATTAAAATATTTTAATATAATGTTATGATCATAAAATAAATTTAGATGATATCTAAGAGTTTTGTTTTGATCGGATTTGATTAAAAGTTTGAAAAAAAAATTTGGATTTGAAATCACTGCTTTTGCCTTGTGATAGGCCTTGAGTCAACCCAAGTGTCAACACTTGAGTCGACTCATGCATGCATACAGAAAATATGACTTTCTGTTAACACTCTGTCTTAGGCCTTGAGTCGACTTATGAGTGTGAAGTATCGACACTTGAGTCGACTCATGAGTGCATAGTGTTGACACTTAACCTGAGAATGTAAAAAAATAGTGAATTTAAATTTTGATTTGTTGTAAAATTATTTTATATTATAAATTAAAATTATTTTAATTTATAAAGGCTATTGAACTTAATTGAGAATTAAGTTACCTTGAATGACAAAGAACTCTAAGAATATGATTCAAAATTTTTAAGTCATTTCAATAAGCCTTAAGGGTCATGGGTTAGCTTCTATTAGGTCCTTAATTGGGTTAGACCTAAGTTTAGATGCATTGGACTATGTAAAGAACTAACTAATCAAATGTTGAGTTATGATTTCTTCTCTATAGATCTATCTAATGTTAGATTGATTAGTCCATAAATATAAATGGACCTAATTTGTGGCTCAGTGGATAGCTTGAGTCTTTAGGCTAGTCTAATTGAGTTTGATGAACCAATTGGTGTCCAAGGTAAGTTTGGCAGTTTGATCATCTTGGTTCTTTGGGGCTACCTCTTACCTGGCCAACTCAGTTGGTGTCTAAGGCAAGACGGTTAATAGTGGAACCCAACCTATGATCTCACTTACCTGGCCAATATGGTCGATCAGAATTGATTGGATAGCTCACTAACTCGTGTTAACCCATATCACCCAAGGTTAATCAGTCTTGACTAATTTTAGGTGCCCATGGATCATTAGTTATTGTAACCCTCCTTGATAACTGATGTGGTCAGTGGGAGGTTCATCCATGTCTTCTCATCTTTTCTTCTATCATATTAAAATTAAACCCTCTAAATTATTAGGTCCATAAAAAGATAAAGTTATGGGGATAACCAAGTCTTAGCCTCCCATTAAGTGGGATGGTAATGGATCCAATAGTTGGGTGTTCATCGGGCTATTAAAATTACTATTCCTAATATGATGGCTTAGTGCGACTCTCTTAACGGTAGTCAGGTCGGCCGGTCAAAGTTGGGCTTGACTATTCATTAGTTAGAAGCATTGAGTTTTGTTATGTTAATGGTTGGACCTAGCTGGGACCTTCAATAGGAGGCCCAAAAGCCGATTGAAGTGCATCTTGGGGCAAAACCTAAATACTATAAGTTACTTGGAGAAGTAAGCAGTTGAAGAACCTACCTTTAGATGCGCATGGGTGAGCTAGCCAAAGTCGGGCTCATGTGTTGTCTATTGGGTTCTAGTACTCACTAAGGAATTAAAGTGATTCCTCGGATTGCAGGTAGAGGCTACCAGTCTAAACAAAATAGTGGGAGGGCCTTTAGACTAAAGTCCATGTCTTTAGGTTAATAATTCATATACACTAATAAGTTTTGGTTTTCCTTTCAGATGTCTTCCAACGTATCACTCCGGTATTTTCTCGATAACGAGAAGCTCAAGGGTCCCAACTTCGATAGCTGGTATCAAAGGCTCAGGATTGTCTTGGAGCATGAACGGATCTTGTATGTGATACCAGATCCGACACTTGAAACCCTTGCTCCCAATGCTCATTGTTTGGTCAGAGATACTTATCAGAAGTTGCTCTTCGACAGGACCACTGTTCGATGCATAATGTTGGTAGCGATGAACGATGAGTTCAGTCATAAATTTGATGAAGCCCAGCCAGAGGAAATCCTTCAAAGGTTGAAGGAGTCCTTCGGTACACCAGATGAGGTTGAAAGGTACAGGGTCTCCTATGCTATCTACAATGCACGAATGCATGATGTGGCCTTAGTCACTGATTATGTATTGTATATGATCGAGATGATTGATCACCTAGACAAGCTTGGATGTCCCTTGCATGAACATCTCGAGAAAGATGCAATTCTAAATTTCTCTTCCCTCTTCCTATTTAGACTTTCTCGATCATTTTAGAATGAATAAGCCTACGGTTAACTACCACGGTCTATTAGGGTTATTGTAGACTTATGAGAAAGACTACCAATTGAGCAAAGGAGTGGTAAATCTAGTGGGAGGATCTTCGGTAGGGTGTCATCCCTTCAAGAAAGGGAAAAAGAAGAATAAAGGAAAAAAGGTGCAGAATGCTTCTAGGCCCAGTCAAGCCAAGAGGGTAAAGGCTGATAAGAGCCAAGCAGAGTGCTTCTTCTATAAGAAGTAGGGTCATTGGAAGAGGAACTATCCTCTTTATATTGCCCTCCTTGACCCGAACAGGTCCAAGAAGAGAAAGCAGCAGGACGATGCTGGACAAGATATTTATATGATAACACCTTGTAGTTTCTCTATTTATGATACTACTAACTGGGTATTGGATATAGGAAGTCCAATTCATATTTGCAATTCTTTGTAGGGACTTCAAGTTAGTAGAAGATTCGAGGACGGCAAGAGATTCTTGAATGTGGGAAATGGAAGCCAAGTTCCAGTCCTAGCATTGGGAGTCCTCAAATTAGTTTTTGAGTCTTGTACAATCATTTTGAATGAGTGTCATTATTGTCCATCTTTCATCTTAAATATCATTTCTGTAGGCCAATTGGCCATGTATGATTATGAACTATCAATAAAAATGACATTTGCAAAATCATTTGGACTGGTTATGTTGTGATGAATGGACATATGAACAATGGCATTTATGTATTATCATGACCTGTTAGTGTAATGTACACATCTAGCAAACGCCCTAAGATAGATAATATCAGTGATGCATACCTATGGCATTGTAGGTGATAGAAAAATGCCCTAAGAGCCAATTATTGTATGGGCCTTTTTGTAAACTTCCAACTCATGTATGACATCATTATTTATAATAAAGGCATTTGATTAATCATATACTATTGTATCATGTTTTTAACTATGATGAACCCCATAGAGTAGGGCAATGGAATTAGGGTTATGATAAAATAACAATGAGACCTAATTCCTATAAACCCTAATCTATAATGTTCCTAGTTATTAAACTATCAATTCAGGGATTGATGAATCCAGTAAGACTAGCTTATCCTATGTATGCTCAGTTGATGAGGGTGGTTGGTCTCATAGCCACTTGTATAGAGATACTAATACAAGGATAATGGTGCTCATTAGGTTATGAATACACCGAACTGATCTGCAATGGGACTATCTTTTGGAAGTCTTACTCCTTGTCAAAAGATAGGTCCCAAAGTAGAAGTTGTGCATGTGATCTTCAGACCTGAGGTCACCATGGTTCCTTGTGCACACTAAGCCATACTTTGGTTCATACTCATTCATGGCATTGCGACATGTACGGGGTGTTCTAGGTATGGTGGAAGGTGTACGAAGTATGTGAGTGGACCAACAAGGAATTGATCAATCCTGGTAAGAGGATATGTTATCCCGTGTAATCTCTTCGATGAGTGACTCAAGGAATCTTTGCAAAGTGGAATGAGATTAGAAGTTGCTTCTAATTAGTCATCAGTTGAGTCCTCATGATCGAGCTGAGATTCGATATGATTAAGTGTTAGGGTTTGACATTTATCCATACCCATCACTTAATCGGGATAATGGGAGATCAAAAGATTAAATTGCATGATAACTTACTACTGAAGGGTATTTTGATAATTTCTATCAAATTTCTTATCTTCCAGGTAGGCATGACATGTTGTTAGATGTCAATCTTATCTTGTGGGTTTTCATGAACCAATTGGATTGGTTTCATGAGTCAATTCGATGTGCGATTCAAATTGGATAATTAGGTGAGCCAATTTGACCTAATTAGGTCAATCAAGTTCGATCGGATCGAATCGGCTCAAACCTAAACCTACTGCTGGCTAGATGTGGAACCCAATGGGTCACACACAATAGAGAGTTGGCCAAGGAAGTCACTCATGGTTTAATTAGGGTCATGGGATCCTAATTGGTTAGCCAAATTGCATACTAGCATATGTAGGCTAACCTAATTCCTAACCTAATTGGATTGGGTCCGGTTGCTTGCTAATTGGGCTAACCTAATTAAGGAAAACCTAAATTACGTTGAGTCCTAAGTGGTATAGCCAAATCAGAGCTTGATCTGATTTTATTTTGGTATTTTGGACATCTTATTGAAGAGTCCATTTGAGTTGGGACTCTAGATGCCAAACTGACACCTTGGCATTCAAAAAGGCCTAGAGGAGTCTATAGTCCTCTGATCTAAAAAATATTTATATGGATGGAAAGAGGACTTAATGTTCATCTTTTGACACCCATATTGCATATGCTTTGATGAGTCAAAGGTTGCATCGGGTGTGGATAAAGTTGACCATGAGATAAAGGGACTCTTGGCGCCTTTTGGCACGCGTGGGAGATGAAGGTGCATGCAGAAGGACAAAAGTCCTTCTACAGATGAAACACTAGAGTGTTTCATTTTAGGGGGGTGCCTTCTCATCTTACCCCACACCTCTTGGATATGTTTGATCGGTCAAGGCATTTTTTGAAAGGGCATGAAAAAGGGATGGAAGCAAAAGCATGCATGGAGAGACGCGTCTCTTCATGTGGTGCGCACCCTGAAGCAGAGTTCTGCTTTCAGGACTCTTCATATTCTCTGGTGTTTGGAGATTGAAGAGGCACCCCTTAGCTTCCCAGGGACCGGTACTTGCCATGTGGCAAGTCACAGATTGTCCAGGAAAATGGATGGATGCCAATATATTTTTTGGTGCATGGGGAGACATATTGGATATGATTTTTCAGTCTTGATAAATCATATATGATAACCTGTTGGAGGACATATCACACGCCCCTCTTAAAACTATAAATAAGGTTGGTGATAAGAGTTTCAGATCTTCCTTTTCACTGTAAAGATATTCTGAGTGTTCTTCCACTTCTAAATCATATATGATAACCTGTTGGAGGAGATATCACACGCCCCTCTTAAAACTATAAATAAGGTTGGTGATAAGAGTTTCAGATCTTCCTTTTCACTGTAAAGATATTCTGAGTGTTCTTCCACTTCTCTCTCCCTCGTTCTTACTTTAGGAAAAGACTTGTCTTGTTAAGATTATGTCTTTTCTACTATGACAAGGCTTAGTTTTAGGACATAAGCCTAAGGGGTCCTAGAGGAGGGTTGTCCTAAAACCAAGAGTGGTTTAGGACTATGTCCAGAGAGCCCTACATTAGGACAGGGTGTTCTATAGTGGTCAAAGGTCAAAAGGCTGACAAAAGAGTTCTGTTGAAGCAAGCAACCCCAGTAGGGATTCTTCCTTGGTACCATTATTGTGTGGATCACCGTTGGAGGGCTTGCACTTGTGAGCCTCAAGAAAAGGATTGGATTTTAGCGAACCAGGTATGTATTCTGACTTCATTTATATTTTGTTGATTGGTATTGCATAAGGGGTTCCTGGGAATTAGGGTTTTCTAGCCATATTCGGATTTCATGCTTAGAATTTTGTTTTGAAATTCACTTCCACATGCTGTATGATTTCCGGCACCTTGGGAGAATTTCCATTAGTAGGCTAGGTCATATTAACAAGAACTGGATAAACAGGTTGAAAAGCGAGGGTCTCCTTGAGATTAGTGAAAGTGGTTCACTACCAACCTGTGAGTCTTGTCTTTTTGGAAAGATGACAAAATCACCTTTTACTGGAAAAGGTGAACAAGCCAAGGAGATTCTAAGTCTGGTACATACTGATGTATGCAGACCCATAAATATTAGTGCCATAGGAGGATACAGTTATTTCATTATATTTACAGACGACCTTTCGAGGTATGATTATATCTTCTTGATGAGACATAAATCTGAATCATTTAAAATATTCAAATGATATCTTAATAAAGTAGAAAAATAAATTGAAAGGTATATCAAAATCCTTCGATCAGATCGAGGTGGTGAATATCTTTTTGATGAGTTTCTGACATATCTTAAGAAGAATAGGATTTTCTCTCAATGGACACCTCTAGGGACACCTCAATTAAAGGAGAAATTGAACCTTGTTAGATATAGTTCGGTCCATGATGAGCTTTGCTTCTCTACTACTGTCCCTTTGGGGATATGCTTTGGAATCATCATGTTACCTTTTGAATAGGGCTCCAAGTAAGTCTATTAGCAAAACCCCATATAAGATATGGACTGGACGTAAGCCGACACTCACACCTTCAGGTCTGGGGTTGCCTGGCTTATGTAAAATATTTGAGAATGGATAAACTTGGATGTATGTCTGACCGATACCTATTTGTTGGGTATCCAAAAGAGTCTAAGGGGTATTACTTTTACTTGGCTAAGGAACAAATGCTGTTCGTCAGTTTTAGGGCTATCTTTTTGGAAAAGGAGTTCCTTGGTGAAGGAACTTTAGCCGCTAAGATTGAACTTAGTGAAGTTCAACAAGTAGAGGAACCGACACACTTAAGGGATAACATAGAATCGATTGTGATTAGTTCACACCCAGAGCCTACACAAGAACCATTAAGGAGATCCGGTAGGGTACCAAGTCGACCAGACAGATACTACGATTTCTTGGTTCGGGATGGTGATCCTATTGAACTCGATGAGAACAATGAGGATCCGATCTCCTATATGGATGCGATGCAGAGGTCCGACTTTGGAAAATGGTTAGGAGCCTCCATGAAAATTAACAATGTATGGTCATTAGTTGATCCACCTGAGGGGATAAAATCCATTGTGTGCAAATGGATTTTCAAAAGAAAAAGGGGCACAGATGGGCAGGTAAAGACCTATAAAGCCCATCTAGTTGCCAAAGGGTATCATCAATGTTATGGTACTGACTATAACGAGACATTCTCTCCTATCGCAATCAAATCTATTCATATTATGCTTGCTTTAGCGGCACACTTTGACTATGAAATATGGCAAATGGATGTCCGAATAGCTTTCCTAAATGGTGAACTAGAAGAGGAAGTTATATGATACAACCTGAAGGGTTCACATCCATAGATGAGTCAAAGGTATGCAAGCTTCAAAGGTTCATCTATGGACTAAAACAAGCATCACGAGTTTGAACATGCGATTTGATAAGTGTTTTAAGTCGTATGTCTTTGTTAGGAACGGAGAAGAACCTTGCATTTATAAATGGGCTAATGGTTCTGTGATTGTGTTCCTTATGTCGTATATAGATGACATTCTCTTAATTGGGAATGACATCCTAGCACTACAAGGAATAAAGGTCTTGTTGTCATCTCAGTTCTCTATGAAGGACTTGGATAAAGCCTCGTACATATTGGGTATGAAAATCTATAGAGATAGATCTAAGAAGCTTCTAGGACTGTCCCAGTCTATGTACATTAGCACAGTGCTGAAGCAGTTTAGCATGGAAAATTCTAAGAAAGGCTGTCTCCTGATAGGCATTGGAATTTCTCTCTCCAAAAGGAATTATGTGACAACTCCTAAGGAGAGAGAGCATATGAGTAGAATCCTGTATGCTTCGACAGTGGGTTCAATCAAGTATGTCATGACATATACTAGACCAGATGTGGCATACTCATTAGGCGTAGTGAGCAGATACCAGTCTGACCTAGGTGAAGCTCATTGGAAAGTGGTAAAGACCATCCTTAAGTATTTGCAAAATACTATGGACCAATGGCTGATTTATGGAGAACCTGACTTGAAACTTATGGGATATACTGACTCCAGTTTCTAGTCAGATAAGGATGACAGCAAGAGTGTGTCAGGATTTGTCTTTATCCTAAATGGAGGAATGATCTGCTAAAAAAGTTCCAAGCTGCCAACTATGGTGGACTCAGTATGCGAAGCATAATACATTGCAGCATCAAATACAACAAAGGATGTAGTGTGGTTACAAAAGTTTTTTGGCGAGCAGGGAGTGGCATATTCCCTGGATGGTCTTATTTCAGTGTATTGTGATAGCACTGAGCCATTGCTCAAGCAAAAGAGCCGAAGTCTCATCACCGCACAAAACATATTCTACGGTGCTATCACTTTGTACAAGAGATCGTGGAACGAGGTGACATTGACCTTCAGAAGATCGATGGAAAGGAGAACCTGACCGACCCCTTTAATAAAGCCATCGGAGTTCAAGAGTTTGAGAGTTGTAAATGGAAAATGGGAATAAGATTCTGTACTAATTGACTTTAGTCCAAGTAGGAGTTGTTAGAAATTGTGTTCCAAAGCCAATCGTCTAGACTATAGATGGTTATGCTATTTTATAATTGTATATAATTTTTTAATGAATAAAAATTATTTTTTGACTGTTCATCACATATGCATTTTCTTGAAAAGAGCTCTTGTATGATGGGATCCTTAGAACTACATTATATTTGATATAGAGAGCATATATCGAGTAGTTCTTAAACTGATTCACAACCAAAGGATACATTATTATAGGACAGCAATGTATCAAGTGTAGGTTGTTATATATCATATTTGTTGGTTGTCCTCTTAACCAAGGAGTGTAGAGACACTGATGTGACATACAGGTGAAATGTATGGCATCTTACTAAACATGACCAACTATGGAGCTCCCTTCTGCCAAAGGGTTTCTCACAAAGGGATATGGGTATATATGTCCCTCAGACCTAAGGTTACCATGGTAGCTTGCAAGCAACTCACTGTACTTTGGTGCTGGACTACCTGAATTTTTAATACAATAATGAAAGGCTTCTAAATATAGTCAAGTATTTATGGAGCAGTGGTGGATCAAGATGAGATTGACCCCTTCAAGTGATTTGGAGTGAATGACTCACTATGTCTCAATTTCGCAAAATCTTGACCAGGATAGTTCTTATGAGGAGTCACAGAACTTGTAAGGTTGAGACACGATCTAGATGTACCAGGTTAGGATTAGCAGTCAAACCCTAGGTCATCCTGAGCATTTTGAGGTCAAAGTGATGAATTATGCGTTAATCATATGCTAGAGGTTCTAGAAAGTTGTTCTGTAATCTTCAACCTATCCGGACATCGAGTATCATTGCTAGATGATGACTTTGACTGGTACTGGAAGTGTTTCAATGCTACCAGCTTAGTATTCGAACCTATGGGATTACACACCATAGGGGTTTCTATCTAATCTAAAGGCTGACCGATGATTGAGAATCATTTGCCATCATTGGAGGTCAATATAATTGAACATGTTCCTAGTGTCGACACTTGGAAGAGTCAACATGTGCAAGTGTTGACACTTGGAAAGTCGACTCTAGGAGGTGTCGACACTAGGAATTGTCAACATTTGGCTATGACGAGCAGAAATTCTAGAAAGGATTTTTGGAATGTTTTGACCTCAATTCAAATTTTGAATTCTGGTTGGTTTTGGCTCCAAGCCTTCATGGAATGATGGTGATTTTTTGGAAGGTTTTGACCTCAATTCGAATTTCAAATTTTGGCTAGTTTTGGCTCCAAGCTTTCAAGGAATGATGGTTGTTCTTGCCTTCTGAGCTTAGAGACAATTTACAATGGCACTTGACCTTCTCCCCCAATCACTCCTCCTTCCTCTTTCTCCCACTCATGGCTGCCTCTATAAATAAGGATTGTTTTAGGGGCTACTAGTTGAGAGAAAAAAAAAGAAGAGTTTTTTTGTTGAATGAGATTGCTGAAATTTTGAGAGAGAAAAGAAAAGGGGTTTGGGAGGACTAGGGTTTTTGGTGTGTGACTACCTAGCACTCAAGTTAGGTCTTGGAAAGAGAGCTAGTTAGGAATGGTTCCACCTCTACTCCTTGTCTTCCAAGTAGATCGACCTCAAGGATCCCAAGGAGCTAGAACTCTGAGGGAGTTTATTAGAATCGAGCCCTAGTGTGACTACCCATAGAGGCCAGACCACGAGTGTGGCTCAAGGGCTTTTCACAACCTCCTCCTAAAGGTATAACGGTAAGGTATCCTTATGCTTTTTAGTTCTTTTCCTGCTTATGATGTCTTTTATATGCTACATTATCATACTTGTCCCTGTGCAGGCAAATTTATAGATCATTTTGATCGATCTACCAAGCATTCCACTGTGTTTATTTTAAAATTATTTTAAAATACATTTTTCTTGCCATGCATACTTGTTTTGCTTTCCCTTCAGACTCAACCCAATTTAAGTCTCCCTTAAATTGGTTAGCCCAAATAGCAAGCAAGTGAACCTAATCTAATTAGGTTAGGAGTTAGGCTAGCCAACATATACTAGTATGTTAATTAGCTAGCCAATTAGGATCCCATGATCCTAATAAAAATACAAATAACTTCCTTTATCAATTCATTAATGTATGTGACCCTTTGGACTCCTCATCTAGCTTGTAGTAGGTCTAGGTTCATGTTGATTTAGTTCAATTAAAAATCAACTAATCGAATTAGGTCAAATCGAGATAATCCTAGCTGTCAATTTGAACCATCTTTCAAGTTGACTCATGAATTCAATCAGTTTGATTCATGATAACCTACAAGACATGATTGACATCTACCAATGTGTCATGCCTATCTAGAAGACGAGAAATTTGGTGAAAATTATCAACATACCCTTTAGTGGCAGTTACTTTGTAATTCAATCCTTCGATCTTCCTTTATCTTGAATAAGTGATGGGTATAGAAAATTGTCAAACCCTCACACTTTATTCATTCGAACCTCAAATCACTAATGAAGACTTGATCGATGAAAAATTAAAAATCCTTTTCTAATTTCATCCTACTTTGATCAAAGACTTCCTAAGTCATCATTCGATGAGATTACAGGGATAAATACTCCCCTTACTAGGAGTGATCCATTCCTTGTTGTCCTTCTCATATCCTTCATACACAATTCACCATATCCATGAACATCTCATACAAGACTTCTGAGTCATGAATGAGTAAAACTTACAATATGGATTCATGTGTGTAAGATATCATGATGGTCTCAGGTCTAAGGGTTACTTATACAACTTTTACTAAGAGAATCTTCTTTTGATAAGTAAAACTTCCATCAGATGTTCTCATGATGGATCAATTCAGTAAACTTATATCCTGATGAGCACCCACATGCTTGTATTAATGTCCCACACAAGTTGTTATGAGACCAACCATGCTCTCCATCTAGCATACATAGCATATGCCAATCTCTCCAGAAACATCAATCCCTGACTTGATGATCCTAGGATGATCCTATGACTAGAAATATTTTAAATTAAAATTTATTAGATCTTTGGTCTCACTATTATGATCTCCATCGTAACCATAAAATCATTGTCCTATTTTATGGGGTTCATCAACTCTCAAATAATAAAGTATAAGACACAGCATATGATGAAACAAAATGCATTTTATTAATTTCACACTTGAGTCAGGAAAACTTTATAGATAAGCCCTTATTTTATAAAAAATATGATTAGCTTTTAGGGCACCATTCTTTCACCATCTAGAATAGAAGTCCTAGTCCAAGTGAACTCTATCCTTTATCCAAACCAATCTCCACATGATTAAGAGGCCTTATTTATCATGAAATATGAAGTGAAAATTAAAATTCAGGGATCGATGTGGAAACATCCACTGACGTGGAGCCTGCGAATGGCCATGATGACAAGAGACCCGTTACTTGGACCAGGCAGTCTGATGAGGACCCAAGGCAGGCCCCCCTATCTAAGGTCAAGCTCCTAGCCGAGGCCGGGCTCATTGGGTGAGCCCCTGTTTGAGGTCAAGCTTCCAGCTGAAGCTGGGCTCATTGGGCGAGCCCCCCATCTGAGGTCAAGCTTCCAACCAAAGCCAGGCTCATTGGACGAGCCCCCTCATCGAGGTCAAGCTCCCAAACGAGGCTGGGTTCATTGGGCGAGCCCCCTTTTGAGGTCAAGTTTCTAGCCGAAGCTGGGTTCATTGGACAAGCCCCCCGTCTGAGGTCAAGCTCCTAGTCGAGGCTAGGCTCAAGAGGTCCCTGTTCGAGGTCAGCTCCTGGCCAGGGCCACGCTCGTGTCCCAAAGTGGAGTCCCAAGCATGGAGCTCCTACTAGAAAGTAGATATTCAAATCATACCACAGCAAAAGCTTGGCCACCCGCAACCTTCTGTAGGTAGTGCCAGCCCCACCAGAGGTATGATACGGGTGCCCTTAGGCCCCAGGCCCAGTGGCGACCTGCCATACCCGTAGTAGTACCATCAATGCTGCACACCACCATGGCATGATACCCGGAGCTTCCTTAATAGAGGAATGCAACCAAGGCCCTAGGACCTGCAATGCTTGGGCGGTCCCTCCTAAAATTGAAGTACCCCCTATAAGGAGCATGGGAGAAGAAAGAAGGAGGAGGTTTTTTCTTCTAGACTTTCTTTCAAAAGGGAGGGAGAACTTTCGGAGACTCGAGAGGTTCGTAGGTGCTCTTATCCAGGGGGCTTCTCTAGGCTCCCTGAGACCCCTTCTCGGAGAGAGCCTCGGCCTCACCTCTAAAGAGAAGGAGGAAGGTAAGGAAGGTAAGAACGTGGGGAAGGCGAGGGAGAGGTAAGTCCCCATTCCCCACTCTCCATCCCTACTCTTTCCATTTCCTTTATATTTCTGTCTAGCATGCACCCTCTCGGTGGATGGGTCCCCCGAGCCTTATACTGGGGAGGTCTTTTCTGTTTCCCTCGATCATCCCACCGACTTGATCATCAGAGTGTCCTCGCCAGAATCCCCGACCCCAGGTCTTCCCTGTTTTGCTGCAAGGAAGGGAGGACACACGGCGATGGGGGAGGAGGAACGCCCCGGCATGACCGAGCTGTAGGCCATGGTGATCTTGGCGGTAATAGATTGGCATGCTAGGTAGGGATAAGTTTTCAAGATCCTGGCGACCAACAGATTGGCGCGCCAGGAAGGGGGAGAAGTTTCAAGATTCTAGCAACCAACAGATTGGCGCGCCAGGAAGGGGATGAAGTTTCAAGATCCTGGTGACCAATAGATTGGCACGCCGGGTAGGGATAAGTTTTGAAGATCCTGATGACCAACAGATTGGCATGCCAGGAAGGGGATAAAGTTTTAAGATCCTGGCGACCAACATATTGGTGCACTAGGTAGGGTTAAGTTTTCAAGATCCTGGTGACCAATAGATTGGCATGCTAAGAAGGGGGCAAAGTTTCAAGATCCTGGACCAAGAGATTGGCGTGCCAGGAAGGGGATAAAGTTTCAAGATCCTGGTGACCAACAGATTGGCATGCTAGGTAGGGGCCAAAGTTTCAAGATCCTAGCGACCAACAGATTGGCATGCCAGGAAGGGGATGAAGTTTCAAGATCTTAGTGATCAACAGATTGGCACGCCAAAAAAATGGCAACCATCCTCACCCCTGGGGGGCAAACCAGGGGTGCAAGAGGGGAAGATGACCGTGTTTTCCCAAACGACGGTCACCTCCCATAGCACCCTCCAGTTGGAACCAGCTCCATCCATCTCTCGTTAAGACGATGGTCAATGAGTTCAACCCGTGCCCCCTGAAGGAGTAACACACCCCCATCCATGAGACCAGAGTTCGATGGGTAATTCTCTTCCCCTATCACCCTCACTATGTGAAAAGCTATGTGGCAGTTCCATAGGGAATGCTTCTATTTCGACATCGATGGTAAGTATCGCAGTCTAACACCTGCTTCTGAACCCATAGTCTAGGGATGTCAGCAGGAAGCCCTAGGGGTCCCGCCATCTATCGTCTGACTCTCAGTTTAACTCTTACCATGCTTTCAGTCTAGAGATGTCCGTGGTGACTCAACGAAGTCTCGTCATCTATCGCGAGGCTCATAGTTTGGCAACTACTGTGCTAATAGTTCGAAGATGTCCACGAATACTCCAAAAGGCCCTCGCCATCTATCGCTTGACTCTTAGTTCAGCTCTTGCCTTGCTCATAGTCCGAAGATGTCCATGGTGACTCAACGAAGTCCCACCATCTATTGTGAGGCTCACAGCTTGGCAGCTGCTATGCTTACAGTTCAGAGATATCCACGGGGAACCCCGACAGTCCTGTTGTCCACCGCTTGACTCACAAACTGGAATCTACTGCACTAACGGTCTAGAGATGTTTGTAGAGATGCTAGAAGTTCTAGCCACCTACTACCTGACTCATAGCTTGGTGCATCATGCCTCTTGAACCCCTCCATCAGGCCTCTCAACCTCCTTCATCAGGCCTCTCTGCCACCTTCATCAGGCCTCTTGGCCCCATGCATCAAGCCTCTCGGCCTCCTTCATCAAGTCTCTCGATCCCCTCCATTAAGCCTCTCAGCTCTAGCCTCCTTGCTCGCAGTCCGGATATGTCTGCCGAAAGACTCCGAAAGTCCTGGCCATCTACCGCCTGATATGGAGCCCGCGAATGGCCACGATGATAAGAGACTCGCCACTTCGATGAGGCAGTATGATGAGGACCCAAGGCGAGCCACCCCATCTGAGGTCAAGCACCCAACTGAGGCCATACTCATTGGGTGAGCCCCCATGTCTGAGGTCAAGCTCACAGCCTAGGTCAGGCTCATTGGCCGAGCCCCTCATCTGCGGTCAAGCTCCCAATCGAGGATGGGCTCATTGGATGAGCCCCCTAGTCAGAGGTCAAGCTTCCAGCAGAAGCTAGGCTCACGAGGTGCACCCCTGTCCAAGGTCAGCTCTCGACCGGAGCCATGCTCGTGCCCCAAAATGGAGTCCCAAGCATGGAGCTCTCACCAAAAAGTAGATATTCAAATCATGCCACAGCAAAAGCTTGGCCACCTTTAGCCTTCTACAAGTGGCGCCAGCCCTACCAGAGGTACAATATGGACACACCCAAACCCCAGGCCCAGTGTCGTGTTGCCATGCCCATAGTCGTACCACCAACGGCCACCCACCACCGTGGCACGATACCCGGAGCTTCCCTAAGAGAGGAACCCAGCCAATGCCCTAGGACCTGCAATGCTTGGGTGATCCCTCCTGAAATAGAAATGCCCCCCTATAAGGAGCACAAGAGAAGAAAGAAGGGGGGATATTTTTTCTTCCAGACTTTCTTCCAAAAGGGAGGGAGAACTTCCTAAGCCTCGAGAGGTTCATAGGGGCTCGCATCCAGGGGGCTTCTCTAGGCTCCCTGAGACCCCTTCTTAGAGAGAGCCTCAGCCCCGCCTCCAGAAAGAAGGAAAAAGGTAAGAAAGGTAAGAAGGCGAGGGAGAGGTAAGTCCCAGTTCCCCACTCTCGATCCTTACTCTTTCCATTTCCTTTACATTTCTGTCTAACATGCACCCTCCTAACGGATGGGTACCCCGAGCCTTATGCCATGAAGGTCTTTTTTGTTTTCCTTGATCATCCCACTAACTTGATCATCGGAGTGTCCTTGCTGGAATCCCTGGCCTCGGGTCTCCCCTATTTCTTAGGAAGGAAGAGAGGACGCATGGCGATGGGGGAGGAGGAATGCCCCGGCGCAATCGAGCTGCATGCCACGATGATCTTGGTGGCAACAGGGACCATTTTGGCATGACTACGATCTTTCTAATCTAGTGAAAGGTGGTAGAAGCTTTCACATGTTGCCCGGGGCTTTCTTGTTTGCAAGGTATGTTTATATCTTTAAATGTTTTCCTATTGCTAGCTCAACATATGGCACACTTTATTAAACGGTGGCTCAGATTTTGAAGAGTTTAAGCATGCCTCCCTCATTTGCTTAGATCTAGCAATAATTTGAGAATTTTTGGGATGTAACGGGGAGCTAGCCATATGGTGAAAGCTATGATTTGGAATGTTAGAGTGGTGTGCCTTAGAGACTTAGAGTAGGTGCATTATCAAGGTCCTACCAATTAAAGTACTTGCATGATACCTAAGGCCTAGCAAGGCCTAGGAGCTTGTTGCTGAGCACTTCCTAGATAGTCAGTGTGGGCTCATTGATGCCTTCGAGCATAAGAATTGACCATTATTGGCATCTGCTCAAGGGCTTCTAGCTGAGTGCCTTACGAATGATCGCTGGGGCTCGTTGATACCTTCAGGCACAAGAGTTGCCTCTATCAATATTCGCTTAGGGGCTTCTAGCCAAGTGTCTCGGTATAATTGATAAGATGTTATCCGAGCAGTCAATCATGCATTTGCAAGTCTTGTTGATTTTATGATGGCTCGACCCAATATATGATCGGTAGCTTATGCTAATAATAGTGCTGACTGATTGATGGTTCATTTCTATTATTATGCGCCCAAGTCCCTGGCCTGATCATATTTGCACTAACAGGATGTTCTAGTCAAGCACATAGTCCAAGTTCTCTGAACTCAAAACTATCTTTAGATTTTTGAACTAGTCTTTATAATTTAGGCCAATTAATTAGTTGGACTCAAGGATGTGGGTGAATGGTTTGGAGGCTGACATGTTTAGTGATGAGAGTAGAAGATTCAAGTTAGATATTTGTACTTAACTTTAAGAATCATTCTAGAAACTTTAAGAAATAATTAAGGCTCTCACTATTTTCATTAATCTCTCACTCTCTAATGAAGATGGGGAAACCCTTGTACGATGATAGAGAAGAGTATTTTAATTAGGTTAAAGTTTTATTAGCAAACAAGTTGTACAAGCAATTAAACTCTACCTAGGATTAGCCTATATGATAGCTCCTAACTATCAAGGTTGCCTTTGAGCCTTCCAAGTTAGAGGCTAGCCAACCAACTGGCCAGGTAAGTGTAAGGTCAGTGGGGGTCCTTCCATTGCTTTTCTTAGATATCAAATAAGTTAGCTAGGTCAACAAATGGAACCAATTAGGTAACTCCCTTCTTTTGGGATCTTGTCCTAAACCACTTATCTAAACACCAATTGACTAATCAACCTAATTCAGTCCAACTCTTAGGGTCCCTTGTCCTAGTGAGCTCGAATATCCTAAGGCTGATATCAATTAATTTTAAATCTAGGTATAGGTTATGCAGATGAAAGGAGGTGATTTGTGCACTAAGGAAGGGTAATGAAATCCCCACCTTATCTTATTTAATTGATTAGTGCACTAAAAGTATTTTATGATATGCAATGCAATTAAAACAAGGTGTCCAAATAAATTAGAAGGTTTTTTTAATTTTTTATTTGTTTCTTTAAATTAGTTAAGTGTTATGGAAAGGTGTCTTTCTTTTTTTTTTCCCTTTTATGTTTGGTTTTTAAAGTAAAAACATAAGACAAGAAATAAAATAAGCAAATAAAGAATAATTTTTTTCTAATTTTTTTCCCAAAAATAACTATGCCAAGATCCTCAGCAATGGTGTCAAAATTTGATCACTATCATTGGCAATCAAAATAAATCTCTAACTCAAAACTATGGAGATAGTAGTAAGTCAGGTGTGTATATACGAGGTCTATGGATTGAGTTGTGTTCAAGAAATAGATTGAGAGAAAAATAGATATTGATTGATTACTTAAAAGAAAACTAAACAAACAAGTACTAGCAAAGTAAAGAAAAATCTAATTAATAATAGATTTGAATATGGAAAAGAAATCTTAGGATTACTATTGCTTTCTTGCAAGACAATTAGTACCCTTCTTAATATATAAATTATAGGTATGTAATCAACCAAGATATAGCCTATCTAGGAAGAGTATAGGCCCTACCTATTAGATCACGGCCCATCCCTTTGGAGTATAGGCTAGTTAAGGTTATATTACATAAAATAAGAGGGATTATGTTTAGAAGTAGACTATCTTAAGAACACAACCCATATCTGTTGGATCATGGCCCATCCCAAGAATCATAGTCTACTCTAGACACAATCATATGTAGAACAAATAGAAGACATTAAGATAATGAAATAAAACCAAGTTTTTACTGCATATAAAAAAAGAGTACAAAAGATTAAGATATAAACAAATTATCGAACTAGTGTTACAGTGATCTCTCGAGATGATGGGGGTTTCACCTTCCATGGAGTGAAAGGAAAGTGCCATAAAAGCCAATCTTATGTAAGGGCATTTTTGTAATCTTCCAACTCCTGTATGACATTTAATATATTAATAAAGGCATATAGTTTCATCATTTTGCTGTGTCTTACTTAAAGATTATGATGAACCCCATAGGTTAGGGCAAATAAAATTATGGTTATGATGGAAATCATAATAGTGCAATCTAAGTTCCTCTAAACCCTAATCTAAAATGTTCCTAGTCGATGGACCATCGGTTAGGGGATCGAAAAGTCTGGAAAGACTAGCTTATCCTAGGTATGCTCTGTTAAGAGGGTGGTTGGTCTCACAGCCACTTGTGTAGAGACACTAATACAAGGATAAGGGTGCTCATTAGGGTATGAGTTCATTGAACTGATCTGCACTGAGACTATCTTATGGAAGTCTTACTACTTGTCAAAAGATAGATCTCAAAGTAGGAGTTGTGCATGTGATGTTTAGACCTGAGGTCAACATGGTTCCTTATGCACACTAAGCCATATTTTGGTTCATAATCATTCATGATAGTAAGTCATGTACCGAGTGTTCTTGGATATGGTGGAAGGTGTATGAAGGATATGAGTGGACCAACAAGGAATCGATCATTCCTAGTAAGAGGAATTGTTATCCCAAGTGATCTCTTCGATTGATGACTCAAGAAGTCTTTGAAGGATGAGATTAGAATTGATTTCTAATCAGTCATCAGCTGAGTCTTCATTATCGAATAGAGATTTGAAATGACTAAGTGCTAGAGTTTGACATTTATCCATACCCATCACTTAATCGGGATAATTGAAGATTGAAAGATTGAATTGCATGATAACTTTCTACTGAAGGGTATTTTGAGACTTTCAACCAAATTCCTCATCTTCTGGGTAGGCATGATATATTGCTAGATGTTAATCATGTCTTGTAGGTATTCATGAACCAATTGGATTGGTTTCATTAATCAATCGATGGATAGCTCGAATTGGCAATTTAGGTCAGCTCAATTTGACCTAATTAGGTCAATCAGGTTTGATCAGTTCGAATCAGCTTGAACCTATACTTACTGCTAGTTAGATGTGGAACCCAAAGGGTCACTCACGTTAGGGAGTTGACCAAGGAAGTCATTCATAATTTAATTAGGGTCATGGGATCCTAATTGGTTAGCTAGATTGCACTCTAGCATGTGTAGGCTAACTTAATTCCTAACCCAAGTCGATTTGGGTCTAGTTGCTTGCTAAATTAATCAACCAATTAAAAAGAGACTTAAATTGGGACATGTTTTAATTAAGGCAGCCTATGTTAGATTTTATCTGACTTATTTTGGACATTTGGTGCCACTTGGATAGGAGTCCAAGTTGGCTGGGGTGCTTGGGCACAAGGTTGCGCATGCCAAGGAGAAGAGGGCGCAGAAAGGACCAAGAGTCCTTCTGCAGATGAATCTCTCTTGCTGAATTCATCTAGACTCCTTTTGGCACACATCCCCAAGCCTTGTAGGACTGATTGACCGGTCAAAACATATTTGAATTAGCATGGAGATTGAATGAAGGGTGCGCGCGCATGAAGAGTCACAACTCTTCATGTGGCGCGCGGTCTGAGGCAGAGTCTTTCTGCTGTCAAGACTCTTCATTATCTTCGATGCTTGGGAATTGAAGAGATGCCTCTTAGCTTCCTAGAAATCGGTACTTGCCATGTGGCAAGTGGAAAATAATCCTGGAAAGGAAAGGGATGCTAATATGGCCCTTGGCGTATGAACTTGCATATCGGATATATTTTTTCAAACCAGATCACTTCTCTTCGGTCTTGAAAAATCATATATGATAAGTCAGTGGCTAGTCATATCACACGCCCCTCTTAAAACCATAAATAGGGGGTGGTGTTCTGAGTTTCAGAGATGAATTCCATCGGAGTTTTATTTTGAGTGTCTCTCTCCCTCCTTCCTCCTTAAGACAAAACTTGTCTTCTTAAGACAAGATTTTTCTTCTTACTAAAACAAGTCTTAGGTTTTAAGACATAAGCCTAAAGTGTCCTAAAGGAGGGCTATCCTAAATTCAAGAGTGGTTTTGGAGAGCATTCAGAGTGCTCTACAGGAGTGTAGGGGTCCTACAAAGGGGGAAGTCCAGAAGGCTGTCAAGAAGAGTCCTAGTCAAGAAAGCAATTGAAGTAGGAATTCTTTCTTGGGTCAATTCTTGTGTGGATCACCATTGGAGGGCTTGCACTTATGAGCCTAGTGGAAAGGAGTGGAAAACAACATTCCAGGTATTCTTCATAACCGTTATTAGTGATTTATTATTTGTACATGAATGAGGGGATCTTGGAATTAGGGTTTCTAGCCGATAATTATTTTTCATGTGTAAATTTTTTGAAATGTTGTGTTCATTTATGCTAGAAGACCCTTAAGAAACCCATCAGTGGTATTAGAGCCACACTTAATTCATTCAATTAATTGTCATTTGTATGATCAAATGCTTATTAGATAGCTAGTTTGATCATAGGTTTTGATGCATGCCATTAATTAGGGTTCGGTGGAATGCTATATGATTATGTAAGATAATCTTAATATGATATTATGCATATTGATATTTAAATGCACCTTAGGTAAAATGTCTTATCCTAGTAATTGCTTTGGATTGGGTTAGTCATCATGGCCATCCGGTCACAGGGGTTAAGTAGGGTTTAAAGGCACTCTCTTCCCATTCAATGGGGTCTCCTATGGCATGTAGGGGTGCCACTGTGGCCATATCCCATGAATAAGTGAGGTAAACGGAGTATTGTATAATCATGCTATTATTTGCATATTAAGATAAATATGCTTGTTGGATAATCATACTATGCATATGTTGGATTGATATGCTATTATTATACTTGTTGTTATAAACATGATAACATGATAATTTAAGATGTGTATGAGACCATCAAAGCCCTCATAAAAATCATATTTAGTCATAGTATTAACATAATCATGTGCAAAATTGATTAGGATTTGATCAGCCAATTGGTGCTCAGGCAAGTGGTTCCAGGAAGGTAAAGGGAATGAGATTTTTAGTTGGTTCCGTTGTCTGACCTAGCCAATTCAATTGGTGTCTAAGGAAAGCAATGGGGGGACTCCCTCACCCCTTCTACTTACCTGGCCAATTTGGCCATATCTAAACCTTAACCTGGGAATGCTAATTGATCAAGTATACTATAATTGGCCTTCCTTCATGCTAAACCAAATTAATATCAAAACTATAGTAGGTTTGTTGTGTAACACAAGACCTACTCTAGGGTTTGATATAAAATTTTTCTTGGTGCACTTAGTGCTTCATGGCTTGTTTGGAAATTGTTGCTTTGTTGTGTAACACAAGGGTAACATTATTCCATCATGGCTATATAGAAATGAAAGGTCTGACTAAACTAAGACATTATAGTTTATTGTGTAACACAAGATTATAAGTGTCTTAGAGGTAGTTAATTTGTTGAGAATTGCATGGGTTGCAATTGGAAAGGAAGTCCTACCTTTGAACTCATGAGTGTTTGTTGTGTAACACAAGGCACTCATGAGGAATTGGGATCTCAACCCCACTAAGGAAACCAGTAAGGTTTCTCGTTACCATAGATTGAGGGTTATGGTATTCGAATAAAATAGTAGGAGACATAATTAGATATAAACTCTTTATTTAGTTATGAATGTCATCTTGAGTGGTTTGCTCATATTATTCTTTAATTAAGTGTACGGTATATATTATGGCTTCAAATTTGTCACTATGAGGCATCTTTGATGCCAACAAGTTAACCGGTCCCAATTATATGGACTGGTTGAGGAACCTGAGACTAGTATTTACTCAAGAAAAACTTTTTTATATTCTGGATGCTCCGGATCCTGAACCGATCGAAGAAGATGCATCCGAGGAGGAAATTGCCATACACGAAATGTGGCAAAATGATAGTACAACTGTCAGATGCATCATGTTAGCCTCGATGAGCAATGAGTTTCAGAGGCAACATGAAGAAATGGAACCTCGGTCCATATTGCTTAACTTAAAAGAGCTATATGGAGAGAAAAGTAGGGCTGCTCGATATGAGATATCAAAGCAGTTGTTTCATGAACGAATGAGTGAGGGTTCATATGTACAAACCCATGTATTAAAAATGATTGACTTAATCACCCGATTAGGTCAATTAGGGTTTGTGATGGATGGTGAACTCAATCAGGATTTAATCCTGCAATCACTCCCAGATTCTTTCTCTCAATTTATTCTTAATTATCACATGAACAAACTGAATATATCTTTGCCTGAACTGCTGAATATGTTGAAGATAGCAGAGAGCCATTCAAAAGGTGATAAGGCTCATCTTCTTCTCATTGATGGGAAGAAGAAATAGGCAAATAAAAAGGGTTTGAAAAGAAAGTTCAACCCTAAAAAGAATATCTAGAAGAAGAAGAAAGCCAAGAAGGCAGTTAATGATGGAGCCTGTTTCCACTACGGCAAGCAAGGGCATTGGAAAAAGAATTGCAAGACATATCTTGCAAGTGTAAAGTCGGATGCAAGTGGAGCATCTAAAGGTTTGTACATGTTACAAACTAATTTATCATTGAGTGCTTCTATTTCAAATTCATGGGTATTGGATACCGTATATGGGTCTCATATCTGTAAATCTTTATAGGGACTCCACAGAATTAGAAGTCTGAAGAAAGGTGACTTCAAATTATATGGTGCAAGTGGAAAATCCATGTGTGCTGAAGCTGTGGGTACCTATCTTCTGTTATTACCTTCGAGTAATATTTTCAAGTTGGAAGAATGTTACTATGTCCCAGATATTGTAAGAAACATTATATCAATACCCTTGTTATTACAACAAGGATTTGAGATAAATGTAAAGAGCAGTGGCTGCTCTATTTTTCATTGCAATAAAATGTTTGGACATGGTTATTTTATAAATGATCTTCTGACTTTAGAACTCAATGATGAAATACTACTTGTTGATGACAAGAAGAGAAAGAGAGATAATGTCAATGTCACTTTTCTCTGGCACTACCGGTTAGGTCATATTAGTGAGTCAAGGATAAACAAGTTAGTCAAATTGTGAGTCCAGGTCGGTTGGGGTGCTTGGGCGCAAGGTTGCATGCGCCAAGGAGTAGAGGGCGCAGAAAGGACCAAGAGTCCTTTTGCAGATGAATCTCTCTTGCTGAATTCATCTGGACTCTTCTTGGCACACATCCCCATGCCTCCTAGGACTGATTGACCGATCAAAACTTATTTGAATTAGCATGAAGATTGATTGAAGGTCGGGTGCGCATGAAGAGTGTCAACTCTTTATGTGGCACGTGGTCTGAGGCAGAGTCCTTCTACCATCAGGACTCTTTATTATCTCCGATGCTTGGAAATTGAAGAGATGCCTCTTGGCTTCCCAGAGACCGGTACTTGCCATGTGGCAAGTGGAAAATAATCCAGGAAAGGGAAGGGATGCAGATATGGCCCTTGGTGCATGAACTTACATATCGGATATGTTTTTTCAAACCAGATCACTTCTCTTTGGTCTTGAAAAATCATATCTGATAAGTCAGTGGCTAGTGATATCACATGCCACTCCTAAAACTATAAATAGGGGAAGGTGTTCTGAGTTTCAGAGATGAATTCCATCGTAGTTTTATCCTGAGTGTCTCTCTCCCTCCCTCCTCCTTAAGACAAAATTTGTCTTCTTAAGACAAGGTTTTTTTCTTACTAGGACAAGTCTTAGGTTTTGAGACATAAGCCTAGAGTGTCCTACACGAGGGCTATCCTAAATCCAAGAGTGGTTTTGGAGAGCATTCAGAGTGCCCTACAAAAGGGTAGTGTGTTCTACAAAGGAGGAAGTCTAGAAGGCTATCAAGAAGAGTCATAGTCAAGCAAGCAACTAAAGTAGGAATTCTTTCTTGGGTCAATTCCTGTGTAGATCATTGTTGGAGGCTTGCACTTGTGAGCCTAGTGGAAAAGAGTGGAAAACAACATTCCGGGTATTCTTCATAACCCTTATTAGTGACTTATTAGTTGTACATGAATGAGGGGATCTTGGAATTAGGGTTTCTAGCCGATAAGGGTTTTTCATGTGTAGATTTTTGAAATCCAGTGTTCATTTATGCTATAAGACCCTTAAGAAACCCATCATGGAGCAGATCTTCACCATCATCTTCATACCAAAATAGACTCGGGCAGAATTTAGAAGGGAGGAAAGTGAAGGAATAGGATTGTGACAGGACTAGGGTTTATGGTGAAAGATGGTGGATGGTATAAAGTGATGGGGATCCAGTCGTCGTCCGGGTATTTTTTCCATTTTTTTAATTTTTCTTGCATTTTTTATTTTCCTATTCTTACTATTCCACCTATTCCCGCTATTCCATCTTTATCTCGATCTTATTCCGATTTATTCCATACTATTCCATCTTCTCCCATGGGTTTTTTAAAACATCTCCCAAACCATAGCCTCCGCTCCCTCCGGCCCCAGATCCGGGCCGCCCGACCCCCGGTCAACCCCGCCAGACCGCCGCCGACACTCGCCGGCCCCCGCCCTCGCTGGAGAAGCCGCTGCCGCTGCCGCCGCCCTCGCCCGTGGAAGATGAATGGCCATGGGAAGACCAACCGTCGCCCACGTCCATCGGCCGCCGCCTGCCACCAGCGACCGCCCGCCCGCTGCTCACCGGCTCACGCCCGGCCGCCAGAGGGCCCCCGCCTGGCCGCCGAAGGGCACCCGTCGGTGCCCTTGGGCCCCACGACCATGGGAAGCCCAAGCGGCACAGCGTGCATACCGTGCCACCCTACGCCGCCGCCCACCTGCACCGCAGCCCACCTGCACCGCCGCCCGCCTGCCACCGCCCGCTGCTGGTCCGCCGCTTGCTAGGTCGCCAGAGGCCTCGTCGGCGCCCAGGAGGTCTCCCACGGCCATGGGAGACCAAACGGCATGCCAGCGTGCCGTGCCGTTTTCCCTGTGCCGCCTCGCTTGCAGCCTGCCACTAGCCATCCGCTGCTCGCCGTAATGATGGGGATCCAGTCATCGTCCGAGTATTTTTTCCATTTTTTTAATTTTTCTTGCATTTGTTTATTTTCCTATTCTCACTATTCCAACTATTCCCGCTATTCCATCTTTATCTCGATCTTATTCCTGATTTATTCCGTACTATTCCATCTTCTCCCGTGGGTTTTTTAAAACATCTCCCAAACCCTAGCCTCCACCCCCTCCAGCCCCAGATCCGGGCCACACGACCCCCGGCCATCCCCACCGGACCGCCGCTGACGCTCGTCGGCCCACGCCCTCGTCGGAGAAGCCGCCGCCACCGCCCTCGCCCGTGGAAGATGAACAGCCATGGGAAGACCAACCGTCGCCCATGTCCCACGGCCGCCGTCGCCTCCTACCATTGCCGGCCTGCCACCGGCCGCCCGCCCACCGCCCGCCTGCCCATCGCTCGCCGGCTCACGCCCGGCCGCTGGAGGGCCCCCGTCAGCACCCTTGGTCCCCACGGCCGTGGGAAGCCCAAGCGGCACATGTGCGTATCGTGCCACCCCTACGCCGCCTCCCGCTTGTGCTGCCGCCCACCTGCCACCGCCCGCCACCGGTCCGTCGCTCGCTGGGCTGCCGGAGGCCTCGCCGGTGCCCAGGAGGTCTCCCACGGCTGTGGGAGACCAAATGGCATGCCCAGCATGCCGTGCCGTTTCCCCTGTGTCGCCTCGCCTGCAGCCTGCCACCAGTCGTCCGCTGCTCGTCGTACGCCGGATCCCCATCATTCTCCTATGGGGGACAAGGGGGGCTAGGAGGATCATTGGAGAGCTGAGAAGTCTCTTGTGATTAGGGTCAAAAAGGCGGAAAAAAATATATGTGAGCAAGAAATTAAAAAAAATGGAAAAAACACTTGCACGATGATTGGATCCCCATCATAAAGGCTAACTAGGATTTATGTGAATGGAATTTGTAGGAGCCTAGGTCATCATGCTACATGCAGAAGTAAATTTTAAAACAAAAATTCAAGCATGAAATTTCTAACTGGCTAGAAGAAACCCAAATTCCTGGAACCCCTTAGACATTATCAATTAATGAATCATAAATGAAGCACAAAAAATATACCTAAAATGCTATTTTCCACTTCTTTCCACAAGGCTCACAAGTGCAAGCCCTCCAACGGTGATCCACACAAGAATTGAACCAAGGAAGAATTCCTTCTTCAATTGCTTGCTTGACTAGGACTCTTCTTGATAGCCTTCTGGACTTTGATCTTTGAAGGACACCCTGTCCTTTTGTAGGATACTTTGAATGCCTTCCAAAATCACTCTTGGATTTGGTATTGCCCTCCTCTAGAACATTCTGGGCTTATATTTTAAATTCTAGGACTTGTCCTAGAAAGAACAACCTTGTCTTAAAGAGACAAGGTTTTGTCTTAAAGGAGGAGGGAGGGAGAATAAGAAAAACTCTCAGAATATCTTTATGGTGGAATCTGATATCTAAAACTCATATCACCACCTCTATATATAGTTTTAAGAAGGGTGTGTGATATGTCCTCCCTCAAGTTATCAGATATGATTTTTCAAGACTGAAGAGAGGTTATTTGGCTTGAAAAATCATATCCAATATGTCTTATCATGCATCAAAGCCCATATCAGCATCCATTCCCATTCCTGGACAATTTGTGACTTGCCAAATGGTAAGTACCAATCTTTAGAAAGCCAAGAGGTGCCTCTTCAATCTCCAAACATCGGAGAATATGAAGAGTCCTGATAGCAGAAGGACACTGCTTTAGGCCGTGCGCGAAATAAAGAGATGCATCTCTTCACGCACGCGTTTTCCTTCCACACCTTTCATGCCAATTTAGAAAGGTTAGATCGGTCAAAAATTATCCTAAGGGGTGTGGGGATGTGTGCCAAGAGAGTCCCAGATGAATCAGCCAAAGTGATTCATCTGCAAAAGGACTCTTGGTCCTTTCTGCGCCCACTCTTCCTTGGTGCGCGCAATATTGCGCCCAAGAGTCCATGCCGACTTGGACTCTAATCCAAGTGGCATTTCAAGTCCAAATAAATCAGGATAAAATATAATTAAGGTTGTCTTAACCTAGACTTAACCCAATTTAAGTCTCTCTTAAATTGGTTAATCAAAATAGCAAGCAACTGGACCCAAATCATTTGGGTTAGGAATTAGGTTAGCCTACATATACTAGTATGCAATCTAGCTAACCAATTAGGATCCCATGACCCTAAGTAAATTATGTATGACTTCCTTGGTCAACTCCCTAATGTGTGTGACCATTTGGATTCCATATTTAGCTAGCTGCAGGTTTAGGTTTAAGCCGATTCGAGCCAATCGAACTTGATTGACCTAATTAGGTCAAATTGGCTCACCTAATTGTCCAATTCAAAACATCCATCGAATTGACTCATGAAACCAATCCAATTGGTTCATGAAAACCTACAAGAAAAGATTGATGTCTAGCAATGTGTCATGTCTATACAAAAAATATGGAATTTAGTAAAAAGTACCAAAATACACTTCAGTAGAAAGTTACCGTGCAAATCAATCATTTAATATCCCATTATCCCGATTAAGTGATAGGTATGGATATATGTCAAACCCTAACACTTAGTCATATCGAATTTTAGCTCGATCATGAGGACTCAACTGATGATTGATTAAAAAACACTTCTAATTTTATCCTGCTTTGATCAAAGGCTCCTTGAGTCACTCATCGAAGAGATTACATGGGATAACAATTCCTCTTACCAGGAATGATCGATTCCTTGTTGGTCCACTCACATCCTTTGTATACCTTCCGCAATCGTAGAACACCCCGTACATGATTCAATCTCATGAATGAGTATGAACTAGAAATAGGCTTTGTGTGCACAAGGAACCATGGTGACCTCAGGTCTAAAGATCACATGCACAACTACTCTGAGACCTATTTTTTGACAAGCAGTAAGACTTTCATAAGATAGTCCCGGTGTTGATCAGTTCAGTGTACTCATATCCTGATGAGCACCCTTATCCTTGTATTAGTGTCTCTACACAAATGGTTGTGAGACTAACCATCCTCATTTAATTGAGCATACATAGGATAAGCCAGTCTTACTGGATTCATCGATCCTCGAATCGATGGTCCATTGACTAGGAACATTTTGATTAGGGTTTATAGGAACTTAGGTCTCACTATTATGATCTTTATCATAACCCTAATTCCATTGCCCTACTCTATGGGGTTCATCATAATCCATAAATAAGACACAACAGTATATGATGAAAATAAATACCTTTATTAATATAATGTCATACAAGAGTTGGAAGATTACAAAAATGCCCTTACAATAATTGGCTTTTAGGGCACTTTTCTTTCATTATGGAGGCTATGGATATGGTGGGGGCTAGGGAGATGGTGGTGTGGAGAAGGAAGAGGGTGAGTGGTATGGAGAATAGATAGGAGAGAGTGGAATTAGGCTTCATGGATTGATTACTCCCCTTCTCCTTCTATAATCTTTTCCAAGGATCCTCCCTCGAATCTTTGATTGATGTTGCCACCAATAAAGTCTAATTTTGCTATCCTTTGTTTCCTTATGTTCTCGCCATAAATCTCTTTAATTTAAATTTGCAATAGGTATCTTCATACCAAAAACTCGTTTGGTTTTTTTTCTTATCAATCTTTATGCTAAATGTTCCAATCTTATTAATAGACTATCTTTGATTTCAAATTAGTTGTACACTCTAATCTAATTTCCATGCCTCAAATCCTCTTGTTTCCTTTTATTTTCAGTGCTAAATCTAATTTCACACCATTTAAGTCTTTGATGCCAATTCTTAGGAATCCCATGAGGTTAGGACTCCTTTATTAATACACCCCATCCCTCCACAAAAACTAGTTTCTTCCCTTATCTAATTCTCATGCAAAGAGGCCCTCAAATTAGTGCCCAATCTTTTGCCAAATATGCTTCACACCAAAAGCAATCAACTGGCCTCCTTTCTTTCCTTCTTTGTCACTCCAAATTCTATGTCCAAGAGTCCAAATTTCCATGCCATGAGGGTTATTTCCTTCCTTATCTAGACGCTCCACCTAGAGTCTAAATAGCTTAAGACTTTTAAATAGAGTTTCATTTCCTCTTAATCTAATTTTGGCATAGCCAAATCCCCTCCTATGCCAACAATTCTTGTTTCCTTATTTGGTTTGGTGCTCAACTTAGGAATCTTCATGCCAAATAATCCTCACGCCTCCTAATATTTCTCCAAAGAAATCTTCATGCTACTTCCTTATTTGTATTTGAATTCTAGCCAACAATTGGATTCCACATTTGGTCACTTGGTTGCTAGCTTGGATGCATATGTGGCTTGGACTCTAACTCAAGCTTCTTTCTTAGGACTCCTAGGCCTTTAGGGTCATCAATACTTTGCTTGATTTACTTAGGTCAAAGCCAGTTTAGGCTCTCGTTGATTACACAAACCCAAACTTTCAATTATCTACAAAATAAATTTGAAAGTATAAAATTTTAATTAATAAATATTAATTAATAAAATATTTAATACTTCTAGTACCTGAATTATATGTTTATCAACTATTCAAAACCAAAATAGGATTCAAACATGATCTAATCAACACCCTAAAATGTAGTCCAATAACTAGACCTAATTGTTCTACCTATATCCACATGCATAAACATTAAATTCAAAATATAGAAAATACTTTTTAGATTATGTTTAAGTATATGATTTAATGATTTATGATCAGATCTAAATCTAATATCATATATCTCATATATGATGTTTTATATCAAAAATAACTAACATACATCACATATATGTAATTTTTAGATCTAAAACTTGATTAAGCACATATCTCATACATGTAATTTAGATCTAGAAATATGATTAAATTATTTTGAAAATACTTTTCAAAAATTGGTTTGCATCATACTAGGATAATTTTTGCATTATGAGGGGTTAACCTTATAATAGGACAACTTTATTATTTAATCAGATGCAAACCATAATGATTTATTTTCAGTTCTAAGCATGAACATGATAGATGCCATATATTAGAAAATCGGATCCTAAGTTATTAATTTTATATTTCAAAAATAATCTTCAAAACTGGTCAATCTTGTGCTACGACAATCTTTGTGCTATAAGGGTTAACCTTATAGCATGACAACTTTATGTCAGCACAAGATTGACTAAAACTAATCTAAATATTTAGATCTAAAGAGGATTTAGATCTGAATCTATTTCAAACACATTAGAAACCATGGCTCTAATACCACTGTTGGAATCGCATAGGTGATAGGCATGCTGAAAATATGATTCTAAAACCCTACTATAGTAGAAGCTATAACTATGAAAACTCTTTTCATAATAGCATGATGATTTAAAATAAATCATATAATCATCTACACAACTTACTAACATGCTAAAATAGACACTTATCATTAGATTTGATATAAGAAAAATTATAGAAGGATATTAAGAATTACCTCTATCGCTTTCTTTCTTCAACTTCTATTGGGTCGGATCTAACGGATTCTCGAGATGTTTGTTAGAGCGGTGCACATGCCCGGCCTCTACTGGTATCCATATGAGGATGATGACTGATCAAATCTCTAAGGCTCCTAGAATGCAAGCTCCTTGCCAGCCTCTTTTCTAGCTTGGATCTCGATGCTATACATCAAGAATTAGAAGTTGCAGCCTTTCGTGAACTCTTTGCACAAATTGTTGGGAAGGCTTCAAGATCACCAAGAAGAGAAGAGATATTTTTTTTCTTCTCTTCCTCTCTCTTTAGGCTTTCTCATCTCAATATTTTTTTAGAGATTTGTTGGGAATCCGGTGCACCGCAGCGAAAGTGTAATTTCAAAAATGATGAAATTTGCACCATAATCCCTTAGCCAAGATCTCCTTATTCAGAATTAAAACATACAAACTAACATTGTTAGAATTAGGGCACCAACCTTTTAACGCTAAGTCCAATTTTGATGTAGAATCAGAACTTGGTGTTGAATGCTTCTTTTGATTTCACCAGGCGTCCAAATGTCCACCCTCCAATGGTGATCCACAAGATGATTGATCAAGATGCAAGCTTCTTCAAAATTCCTTCACTTGAATTCTTATCCTAGAACTCAAGAGGACTATGGCTTTAAAACTGCAGGGTAGGGGCTCCTTACCTCCTTTCTTTCTTCTTCCTCGCCCTTTCTTAAGACCTTGTCCTAAGAATAAAACTCTTGTCTTGAAGGAGGTGGAGGATTTAAGACACTAATGTCTTAAAGTAAAAAGAAATAGAAACAGAGTAAGAGTTCTTTTCTTTACCGATCAAGAGATTCTTCCTATCTCTTGTTTTGGACTTGAGTTTCAACAGAGAAGAGAACTCTGTAAGAGGGAAACTCTCTATCTCCTAAACAAGCTAAGGAGGAATCAGTTTCCTGGAAAGAAAAGAAAAATAAAAGACTCTGTTGTTCATTAGGCAAAACACCCGAGACCTCTGTTGTTTAAATAGATTACAGAGAGATGTCTTCTCAAAAGAACACAACTCTCCGTAAACCCCATTCCACTTTGTCTCACGCCCCTTCCCTATTTATCATGCCCTATCCTCCCATCTCACGGCCTTCCAGATTAAATCCCATGGCTTTTCTTAAAGGAAAAACCATGGTGTTTTAAAAGGAAGGAAGTCGCGACTTTTCATCTCCGAAGAGATGTTATTTTGCGCGCCCGGGAAGAGTTAGCGCATTCCTTCTTTCTTAAAATCCCATCAGCCATTGGATTCCCATCCAAGGGGGCACAGATGGTGCGCTAATCACTAAGAAAGGAGGCCGCCCCAAATAAAAACATCGGAGATTTAAGTGGGGCGCGCCAAGAGTCCATGAGCCAAGGACTCTTCCAAATGGCGTGCCAAGAGTCCATATGCGCATGGACTCTTGGCATTTGGCGTGAATTTGCAAGGGGGACGGGTGGGGAGGCTAGCCAAGTTTCATGGCTAGCAAATAGGGTTAGCCATAATCCTATTTTCATTATTAGGGTCTAATTAGGTCCAATTAGAACCCAATTTGAACCAATCCGGAACCCTAATTCGAATCCGATTCGAATAGAAGCTAGGGTTTGCAACACCTGCTAGAGTGTTATCCTGCAAAGATGATTTAATTCCAAATTAAACTCTTGATCAATCCACTTAAGTGTATGACCCATTGGGTTCCACATCTAGCCAGTAGTGGGTTCGAATACAAGTTGACCTCATTTGATTAGAACTCTTTCTAATCGATTTAGGTCAAACCGGGCTTACCCGATTTGATCAATTAGGACTCTTCCTAATAAATGATCTTTGAATTTGATCAATCTACAAGATAAGATTGACGTCTAGCAAGGTGTCATGTCTACCCGGAAGATATGAAAATTCTGGTGAAATACCAAAATTACCCTTAGTAGAGAGTTACCGTATAATTAAATCTTTCGATCAGCCTACACCCAAAATATAACTATGGATATGGATATATGTCAAATCCAATATTATATTTATTTCTAGCTCAATCTTATATCGATGATTCAATTATCTTGATATTAGAAACCATCTCTAATATCTTTACTTTGATCAAAGATTCCCTGAATCATCATCCGATTGTTAACTAGCTGGATGCATTCTCCTCTTACTAAGAGTGATCGATTCCTTGCTGACCTACTCATTACCTTCATATCCAATTCACCATTCCCAGTATCAATCCTGTGCATAACTCAGTGTCATGATTAGGATTGAACCAAAGAATGGGTTCATATACATAAGGTACTTATGGCAGTCTCAGGTCAAAAGATTACCTGTACCACTCCTACTATGAGAAATTTCTATTGACATGTAGCTAAGACTCCACTAGATGTTCTCAAGTTGGATCATATCAGTGAACTCATTCTCCAATGAGCATCCACATCCCAGTATTAGTGTCATACACAAGTGACTATGAGAGCAGTCATCCTTTACAGTATACATGGGATGTGCTAGTCTTACCAGAAAACCCTGATCCCCTACTCAGGGTTCCTTTGACTAGGAATACTTTAGATTAAGGTTTTAAGATTTTAGGTCTCACTGGTATGATCTCATCATAACCCTAAAATCATAGCCCTAATCTGTGGGGTTCATCATATAATATAAACACAGCGTATGATGAAAAATAATGCCTTTATTTAGAAAATTTTCAATTACAATGGCTTGGGAGATACAACATAGATTGGCTTATAGGGCATATCCCTTTCAATCTCCCACTTGCACTAAAGCCAATCGCCTTTAAATCTTAATCCCATACACACGAGGTGGCGATCAAAATCTCGCTGTGCTAGAGCCTTAGTGAACGGGTCTGCTATATTGTTCTTTGTATCAACTCATTTATGTAGATATCTTCTCTCTACTATTTCTCGGACGAGATGGAAGCGTCTCAGAATGTGCTTGGACTTATGATGAGCTCTTGGTTCTTTAGCTTGAGCAACAGCCCCAGTGTTGTCACAGTAAAGTGGCACTGGGTTTTCAATTTCAGGAACAACACCCAAATCTGTGATGAACTTCTTCATCCAGACTGCTTCCTTAGCGGCTTCACTAACAGCTATGTATTCTGCCTCTGTGGTTGAGTCAGCTACAGTCTGCTGCTTGGTACTCTTCCAACTCACTGCTCCACCATTTAGGGTAAAAACATATCCCGAAATGGATTTGCTATCATCAGGGTCTAATTGAAAACTAGAATCAGAATAAGCTTCTAGTTTAAGATCAGAACCACCATAAACCAGAAAAATATCCTTAGTCCTTCTTAGGTACTTAAGAATATTTTTAACTGCTTTCCAATGATCCTCTCCTGGATCAGCCTGAAACCTACTGACAATGCCTAAAGCATATGCCACATCAGGCCTAGTACATAACATGGCATACATTATGGACCCTATTACCGAAGCATAGTGTATAGAATTCATTCTATTTCTTTCTTCAGGTGTCTTAGGAGACATCCTTTTAGAAAGATGTATGCCTTGACTCATAGGAAGATAACCTCTTTTACTTCCATCCATGCTGAATCTTTTCAGTACTAAGTCAATGTACCTAGATTGGGATAAACCTAGCATCATCTTAAATCTATCTCTATAGATCTTAATACCTAATATATAGGATGCTTCTCCCAAATCTTTCATGGAAAACTGGTTTGATAGCCAAACCTTGACTGATTGCAACATTGGGATATCATTCCCAATGAGGAGTATGTCATCTACATACAGAACCAAGAAGATTATGGCACTCCCACTAGTCTTCTTATAAACACAGGGTTCATCCACATAACCAAACCTTTTAATAGTTTCATCAAAGCGGATGTTCCAACTCCTTGAAGCTTGCTTTAATCCATAGATGGATTTCTCTAGCTTACATACTTGATTAGGTTTATTTTTTGAAATAAAACCTTCTGGCTGTGACATGTATACTTCTTCCTCAAGGAAGCCATTGAGGAATGCAGTCTTTACATCCATCTGCCAGATCTCATAATCATGATATGCTGCTATAGCAAGTAAAATCTGTATTGATTTGAGCATGGCAACAGGTGAGAAAGTTTCATCATAATCAATTCCCTATTTTTGTTTAAAACCTTTAGCCACTAATCTGGCTTTATAGGTTTCAACTTGGCCATCAGCCCCTAACTTTTTCTTATAGACCCATTTGCACCCAATAGGATTAATACCCTCTGGTGCATCAACTAAAGACCATACTTGGTTTACATACATAGAGTCTATTTCGGATTCCATGGCTTCTTGCCATCTATCTGAATCAGTACTCAAGATAGCTTCCGTATAGGTCAGAGGTTCATCATTTTGAATGACTTGGGCTTCATTATTTTCAATAATAAACCCATACCTCTCAGGTGCCCATGGCACTCTATCAGACCTATGGGGAGGAGTTTTGTGTTCTGGTTCTGTCCTAACTATATGTTCTAATGGTTAAGAATTGTCTATCTGTGTTTCTTGTACTTCTCCAAGTTCAATAGTTCTACCATTTCCCTTTTCTAAAATGAACTCCTTTTGTAGAAAAGTGGTATTCCTGCTGACAAAAATCTTTTGTTCAGTTGGATGGTAGAATAGATATCCTCTACCTTCTCTAGGATATCCTACAAATAGACATTTATCCGCTCTAGGTTCCAACTTATGTCCAAAATTTCTTTTAACATAAGCTGGACATCCCCATACCTTGAAATATTTAAGATATGGTTTCTTTCCACTCCAAATTTCATATGGAGTACTAACAATGGATTTAGAAGGTACCTTGTTCAGAATGTAAACAGCAGTTTCTAGGGCATGACCCCAGAAGGAAATGGGTAAATTTGTGAAGCACATCATGGATCGTACCATATCAAATAAGGTACAATTCCTCCTTTCAGCTATACCATTTAGCTGTGGTATATAAGGAGGGGTCCATTCAGAAAGAAATCCATTAACTTTAAGATAGTCTAAAAACTCCGTGGATAAGTATTCTCCTCCTCGATCAGAACGAAGAACTTTAATACTTTTCCCGATTTGTTTTTCGACCATACTTTGATACTCCTTAAATTTATCAAAGGCTTCAGATTTATGTTTCATAAAATACACATATCCGAACCTAGATAAATCATCTGTAAAAGTGATAAAATATGAGTATCCTCCTCTGGCCTGAGTTGTCATTGGACCACATACATCAGTATGTATAAGTCCTAATAACTCAGTTGACCTTTCTCCATGTCCAGTGAATGGAGTCTTGGTCATCTTACCCATGAGACATGATTCGCAAGTTCCTAATGATTCATATTCATAAGGATCAAGGAATTTTTCCTTGTATAACTTGCTTATCCTAGACTCATTAACATGACCAAGTCGATGATGCCAAAGTAAAGTATCATTAAAGTCTTTTCTTTTCCTTTTAATATTGACATGAAAAACACTATCATTGGAAGAAAGAGTTAAGAGCCCATTGCTAAATATGCCAGAACAAATAATTTTATTATATAACATTATCGAGCAACCAGTGCTCGTTACATCCATTACATATCCTTGTTTTAATAACAAAGGAATAGATATAATGTTCCTAATAATCTTTGGCATATAGTAACAATTTTCTAACTCCAAGATCTTCCCTGAAGGCAACTTCAGAATATAGGTCCCTATAGCTTCTGCTTGGATGATATCACCACCAGCACCGTAGAGATTGAAGTCGCCTTCCTTCAATACTTTAAGCTTGTGGAGGTCCTGCAAAGATTTGCATATATGGTAACCACAAGCGATATCCAATACCCAAGTATTTGATATAGACGAATTTAATGTCAATATAGTATGTATCTCATACATACCTTTTGGTGCATCTGCCGCACCAGGCTTCACAGTTGCAAGGTAAGCCTCGCAATTCCTTTTCCAATGTCCCGCTTTGCCGTAAAAGAAACAGGTTGACTGTTTTGAGGCCTTCTTTCCTTTCTTGTTCTTATTGATGCCACCCTTAGGGTTTAGCCTCCTACTAAAACCCTTTTTGCCTGATTTCTTCTTATTGGTCTTATCAACAAGAAGAAGTGGAGCCTTTTCTTTCTTAACATGGCTCTCTGCTGTTTTTAACATATTTAACAGCTCAGGCAAGGAAGTGTTCAGTTTGTTCATGTGATAATTCAAGACAAACTGAGAAAATGACTCCGGGAGTGATTGCAGGATTAAATCCTGATTCAGCTCCCCATCCATAATAAACCCTAATTGACCCAATCTGGTGATTAAGTCAATTACCTTCAGGACATGATCCTGAATGGATGTACCCTCTGTCATCCTAGCACGGAATAACTGCTTAGATATTTCATATCTAGCAGTTCTGCTTTGTTCTCCATAAAGCTCTTTTAAATTGAGCATTATGGATTGAGTATCCAAGCTTTCATGCTGCCTCTGTAACTCATTGGTCATAGAGGCCAGTATGATACACTTGATAGTGAGGGAGTCATTCTGCCATATTTTGTATTTGGCCATATCTTCCTGTGTGGCATCATCCCCTAGTGGATTAAGACTAGGGGTATCAAGAATATAAGAAAGTTTTTCTGAACTCAGTACAATCTTTAAGTTTCTCAACCAGTCCACATAGTTTGGACCAGTCAATTTGTTGGTATCTAAGATGCTTCGCAGTGATAATGAAGATGCCATTTATCTACATTTAATAAAGAACAATACATAAGCAAACAACCATGAAATGACTTACATAATTAAATTAGGTCTTCAATTTAATTATGTCTCCCACTATTTTATAAAAAAATCATAGCCCTCACGATGATAATCGAGAAGAACCTGATCAATTTTTCTTAGTGAGATTGAGATCCTAATAACTTATAAAAGATCTTGCAGATAACACAACAAATCTTTTATAAGCTTAAAAAGAGGAAACTCTTCCAATTATATCTCATATAATTCTCAAAAATAACTTGGCCTCTAGAACATTATAAGTCTTGCAGAAAACACAACAAACCATAATGTTCTAGTTAAGTCAAGACCCTTTCATTTCTATACAGTCAGTATTCAAATATAATGCCCTTGCAGATAACACAACAAGGCATTATACTGAATATACTGTAAGCATATCTATGCACTAGACCAATATTATGTCAATCACCATATTAGGTCTTGCAGATAACATAACAAACCTAATGTGGTTCATAACACAATAATGATCCAGCATGAAGGAAGGCCAATATATAGCATTTTTTAACACTAAGCATTTAAGTCAAGATTTAAATATAATCAAATCGGCCAGGCAAGTGGAAGAGATGTGGGAGTCCCCCCGTTGCTTTCCTAGACACCAATAAAAATTGGCCAGGTCAGTCAACGGAACCAATTAAAAACCATGATTCTCTTTACCTTCCCAGAACCACCTTTCTAGATACCGAATGATCAATTGTTCATCATGACTAGTGATTCTTATTAGTTAAATATACTATGACTTAATATAATTTTAAGAAGAGGGCTTTATAAAATTGCCAGCACATTCTTATAGAACATATCACAACCATATCACTCAGATAAAAACAAATATGTGCTAAGTGTGTCATCATACTAGGACAACCATTTACCACATAATGGATCCACCATTATGCCAGGGCAACCTTATTTCAGTATGATGACTTCAAAACTAATCATATCTCTATAATAATTAGGGTTTGAGTGAAAAAGAAATCCTAACTAGTGGCATACACCAAAACATATTTGCTATAAAAATATGCTAAGTGTTATCAGCATTCAAGGATTTAAAACCCTAACATGTAACACTACATCAAAACCACATAAAAATTTTCATATGTTTTAACTGTAATAAGGGTGGCTCTGATACCACTGTTGGGAATCTGGTGCACCGCACCGGAAGTGTAATTTCAAAAATGATAAAATTTGCATCATAATCCCTTAGCCAAGATCTCCTTATTCAGAATTAAAACATACAAACTAACATTGTTAGAATTAGGGAACCAGCCTTTTAACGCTAAGTCCAATTTTGATGTAGAATCAGAACTTGGTGTTGAATGCTTCTTTTGATTTCACCAGGCGTCCAAATGTCCACCCTCCAATGGTGATCCACAAGATGATTGATCAAGATGCAAGCTTCTTCAAAATTCCTTCACTTGAATTCTTATCCTAGAACTCAAGAGGACTATGGCTTTAAAACTGCAGGGTAGGGGCTCCTTACTTCTTTTCTTTCTTCTTCCTCTCCCTTTCTTAAGACCTTGTCTTAAGAATAAAACTCTTGTCTTGAAGGAGGTGGAGGATTTAAGACACTAATGTCTTAAAGTAAAAGGAAATAGAAACAGAGTAAGAGTTCTTTTCTTTTACCGATCAAGAGATTATTCCTATCTCTTGTTTTGGACTTGAGTTTCAACAGAGAAGAGAACTCTGTAAGAGGGAAACTCTCTGTGTCCTAAACAAGCTAAGGAGGAATCAGTTTCCTGGAAAGAAAAGAAAAATAAAAGACTCTGTTGTTCATTAGGCAAAACACCCGAGACCTCTGTTGTTTAAATAGATTACAGAGAGATGTCTTCTCAAAAGAACACAACTCTCCATAAACCCCATTCCACTTTGTCTCACGCCCCTTCCCTATTTCTCACGCCCTATCCTCCCATCTCACGGCCTTCCAGATTAAATCTCACGGCTTTTCTTAAAGGAAAAACCACGATGTTTTAAAAGGAGAGAAGTCGTGACTTTTCATCTCCGAAGAGATGTTATTTCGCGCACCCGGGAAGAGTTAGCGCATTCCTTCTTTCTTAAAATCCCATCAGGCATTGGATTCCCATCCAAGGGGGGACAGATGGTGTGCTAATCACTAAGAAAGGAGGCCGTCCCAAATAAAAATATCAGAGATTTAAGTGGGGCGCGCCAAGAGTCCATGCGCCATGGACTCTTCCAAATGGCACGCCAAGAGTCCATATGCGCATGGACTCTTGGCATTTGGCATGAATTTGCAAGGGGGGTGGGTGGGGAGGCTAGCCAAGTTACATGGCTAGCCAATAGGGTTAGCCATAAGCCTATTTTCATAATTAGGGTCTAATTAGGTCCAATTAGAACCCAATTTGAACCAATCCGGAACCCTAATTCGAATAGAAGCTTGGGTTTGCAACACCTGCTAGAGTGTTATCCTGCAAAGATGATTTAATTCCAAATTAAACTCTTGATCAATCCTCTTAAGTGTGTGACCTATTGGGTTCCACATCTAGCCAGCAGTGGGTTCGAATACAAGTTGACCTAATTTGATTAGAACTATTTCTAATCGATTTAGGTCAAACCGGGCTTACCCGATTTGATCAATTAGGACTCTTCCTAATAAATGATCTTTGAATTTGATCAACCCACAAGACAAGATTGACATCTAGCAACGTGTCATGTCTACCTGGAAGATATGAAAATTCTGGTGAAATACCAAAATTACCCTTCAGTAGAGAGTTACCGTACAATTAAATCTTTCGATCAGCCCACACCCAAAATATAGCTATGGATATGGATATATGTCAAATCCAATATTATATTTATTTCTAGCTCAATCTTATATCGATGATTCAATTATCTTGATATTAGAAACCATCTCTAATATCTTTACTTTGATCAAAGATTCCCTGAATCATCATCTGATTGTTAACTAGCTGGATGCATTCTCCTCTTACTAAGAGTGATCGATTCCTTGTTGACCTACTCATTACCTTCATATCCAATTCACCATTCCCAGTATCAATCCTGTGCATGACTTAGTGTCATGATTAGGATTGAACCAAATAATGGGTTCATGTACATAAGGTACTTATGGCAGTCTCAGGTCAAAAGATTACTTGTACCACTCCCACTATGAGAACTTTCTATTGACATTTAGCTAAGACTCCATTAGATGTTCTCAAGTTGGATCATATCAGTGAACTCATTCTCCAATGAGCACCCACATCCCAGTATTAGTATCATACACAAGTGACTGTGAGAGCAGTCACCCTTTACAGTATACATGGGATGTGCTAGTCTTATCGAAAAACCCTGATCCCCTACTCAGGGTTCCTTTGACTAGGAATACTTTAGATTAAGGTTTTAAGATTTTAGGTCTCACTGGTATGATCTCATCATAACCCTAAAATCATAGCCCTAATCTATGGGGTTCATCATATAATATAAACACAGCGTATGATGAAAAATAATGCCTTTATTTAGAAAATTTTCAATTACAATGACTTGGGAGATACAACATAGATTGGCTTGTAGGGCATATCCCTTTCAATTTGGCATGGAAAAGGAAGAAGGGAGGCGTGGACAAGTAAGAAGGGCAATTTGAATTTTTACGATGGAAAAATAATAATGCAATCATTCTCTTCTCATCTCCTTTTATTTTTGTCAAATAATCCCTTTTCCCAACACCTCAAAACCTGATAAGAACAACCTAAACAAACTTTCATTTGAATTAGAATTTATGTTGGATTGGTTTATTAAGATAGAGTCCCAACATGAGAAGGGAGGTGCCTAGTTGTGCCTCCTTTAGAATTCTTTGCATGCAAAAGAGAAGGGGGCATGAAATCTAGTGCCCCTTCTGATTTGTGATGCCAATTTTGAGAGAGTAAACCCAATATTATTAGGTTTAGGCATTAGGGTCAATTGGATTCAATTTAGGTTCAAATTGAATCCATTTTGAGTCCAATTCAAATCAAATTTGAAAAGGCTATCATTCTTTCCAAATAGGATTGAAATCCAAGTCCAACTTGAATAATTAAATCTAATTAGACTTACATTAAGTCAAGCTTAATTAACCTAAATCTAATTTAAATTAATTAGAACTTGATTCATAATTTAATTAAGCCTAATTATATTGCAATACTTGTAATTAAGTTTCTAGTGCTAATAATTAGCAACTACTAAATTTATAACTCTTACAAATTGACCCAAATCATCAATCTAATTGATAATTTGATTTTAATCCAAATTCTTGATTAGGTCAAGTCCGTTTCGTGTGTGACCCCTTAGGTTCTAATCCATCTGATAGTGAAACATACTATGATCTTTATCATAGTATTGTTGAAACTCTTTAGATGGACCAAAATAATTCTAGCTCAACCATAACAAGGATCGTTGATCCAAAAATGATTTTAGTGACTTATCATAATCCACTAGTTACACCTAGTACTATGTAGTGGGAACCTATTAGAATAGAAAGATGAATCCTTAGGTACAGTTATCATGTGATCAATTTTCTCTATCGAGAGTTCCAATAGGATGTAGATCATGAAAATTTATCAAATCCTAAGTATTTGTCATATACAAGACTTAATCAGCTTAAGCCCTATCATGATTTTCATGAAAACTCCTTTCTATTATCATGTTATTATGGCCATAGACTTAAAAAATCAGTCTCTTAGGTTATATAGGATTATCCTCAACTACTAAGGTCGATAGATCTCTTATAAGTACACATCTCACTCCTACATAGCTAACAAACACTGCAAGATCCTGAATGGCTAAGAATCATGTTTATATATTATCAAACTATAGCAACCCTACTATAAGTGACTAAGATACTACAAGTTGAAGAACTACTCAGATAACTACAGCATTGAGAAGTCACTAATGAGTGAGTAGACATCCATGTGAGTTTTCATTCTTGGTCATGCTTGGTACTATTGTTCTCTAACAACCACTTGCACTCTCACTCCAATCTCCCTACACCACAGACTTGAGACTTGTCTATCCAAAAGGGAAGCTATGTGTGCACCAATCTTGATGGATTAATCACCATCCTCATGATGATCTAATGATCAGAAGTATTTAGGAGTTAATATATAATGACATGTCTTAAATTCTCAACCATTGATAATTTGGCATTGTCCATTAACACTATGGATGATTCATACATACATTAGATATGGAAAAGAGAAATATCCAATTTTATTGATATTATAAAATCAAGTACAAAAATATATCCTTAAAATAATATAATGTGTCATGTCAACTTGGTTTCTACAACATATATCGAACAAGGCTTTGGCAGAATAGGAGTGAAGCACAGTCGAGGAGGCTTTGCCAAACCCTCACGTAGGAGCTCAACAACTTAACTTCAAGAAACGATGCACCATAGAGAGAGCTAAATGCTACTTACTATGAGGCAAGGCTGAGGGGAGGTGGCCCTCAAGTGTAAGGAGTGCCTCCGAGGATCGTCATCAGCTGTGGAACCCAAATAGAAGCTAACATGATGTAGAGCTCCACCGACAAAGGAGTCCAGATAACTACTAGCTATTGGGAATTGTGTCCCAAATCCAATCGCCTAGGCTATAAGCGGTTGTGCTCAGTATTATAATTTGTGTATAAATTAATAAAACTTTATTTTGGCAGCTCATCACATTATTCATTTCCTTGTAATGAACTCTATTTATGTGATGAAGTCCTTAGGACTGTACTGACTTCGATATAGAGAGAATATATCGAGTGGTCCTTTAAAAAGGCTTACAACCAAATGATACATTATATAGGACAGCAATTTATCAAGTGTAGGTTGTTGTGGTTCACATCGTTTGGTTGTCCTCTTGACCAAAGGAGTGTGGTGACACTGATGTGATCTTCAAGTGGGATGTGTGACATCTTATTGAACGTGACTCCGTGGAGCTCCTTTCTGCCAAAGGATTGCTCGTGATCGGATATGGGTATATGTGTCTCTCCGACTTGAGGTCACCATGGTAGCTTGCAAGCAACCCCCTGTATTTTGGTGCCGGACTACCCGGATTTCTAATCCAGTGACGGAAGGTTTCTAGGTACAGGCAAGTACTTGTAGAGCAGTGGTGGACCAAGATGGAATTGACCTGTCTAAATTGTTTGGATTGATTGTCTCGTAGTGTATCAATTTAGCAAATCCTCGCACTATAGCAAAACAGGGTTAAGGCAATGAATTTTTGCCGATGCGAGGAGTAAGCATCGGAAAATCCCGCGACCCACCGACGCTTTTGGTGAGCGTCGACCAAAATCAGCCTTTAGCGATGCCTTTCCCCAACAAAACCGAGCCCTGGATCCATTCGGTCCGCCACTCCTCTTCCGATCGATTCCTCCCTCCCTCATCTCATTCGATCATCCACGACCTTGCGCTCCTCCTCCCTCCCTCCTCCTCCATCTTTTTCCATCTCTCAGTCGTCCTACCTATCATTGCGCCACCTCCTCCATCTTCTCCAGTTCGTCGCCGTCTGCCATGCATAGATCTGAGTCGATCTGTCACCGTCCCATCCTCCATCGTCTCACCATTGAGGTACTGAGAACATATCTTAGCCTTCTTAGCATGGACTCCATCCGATCCCAAAGGATCGAGAGATTTCTTCTCCATAATCTCCTTTGATTGACTTCTCCTCTGCATCTCTCGATCCTATTGTTACTGTTCTAAGTAAAATTTTGCAGCCCGATGAGGTTGGTTCTAACATCTTTAAAACCCTACTTTGCTGTACCCTCACCATAATTTGCAGCATGATGCGTATTCAATATGGGCTACTTAGGATCAATGTTCATAGAAATATTTTTTTGCATAATCTCTGCTTGTTTGATTGGTGATCATTGTCTAATCAGTGTAATGCCATCATAACGAATGTTGGCAAGATTTCATGGATCTTTATCTCCTTTTCTTCATTATCTATCACTTTGAATTCTTGTTGCAAAATAAATAAAAAGTTTCTCACTCTTAACTAGGAAGACCCATTTTATCTGGACAATTTAAATTTTCTTGAGTGTTTATTTTAATTATTTACTGTTTTGTTTGACTGGTTGATTGCGTCGATGATGAGATGAAATTAATCCTTGCATATTTTCTTTTATTTTAGAAGTTTAATAGGTTCAAAACAGAAGTATACTTTCTTTCACCCTTTATTGTTATGTGGGAGACATTAAGTATACTGCTGTCTAAAACAGAGAAGCTAAGTGGGCATACAGGTTCCATTGTGGTGCCTTTAGTATTTCTATAATAGTAATATATAATCAGTTTGACATGAGGCCTCTTAACTATGGGTCGTGATATGTCAGGTGGCACACCATCCGCCGTCCAAGGCTTTGGCAAGTTGAGCAATCATCAAGACACAATAAGGTAGATCAGTTATGTTATATCAGCTGATATTGTTGGCCTTGTTAAAAGATAGCAGTTATCTAAAACTAATGTCACATATTAGTGTATGTGCAAAGAGTTAATAATTATCTGTGCTGTTCTGTCTCTGTAAAGAGGATGTACTTTCAATTGTCAATCAGTGAGCACCAATGGTAGAAACCATAAAGGCTATGCCCCATTCGAGAAAGACCTCCAGATTGTGATTCCATAAAATTCTGCTTTTGGCTTGATGCCATGCTCCTTTCGGTGAATCTGGCTACCCAAGGAACTTCATGGGGCTAAGCAGAATCTGGGGTTTGTTGGCACTTTGTTCTATAGAAGTTATTTGGAGAGGGAAAAATTATACATATTTTAATATACAGATGAGATGCTGTCTCAACCCCGGAATCCTCCTAATCAGTTCTTTGGACCTAGTCAGTTCATGCAGGTAGCTTTTTGATTATGGATATTTGAATACTTTTTTATATTGTTTGTGAAAATTTGATTTAGTATCCTCTTTTCTTAATTTTGCACAGGGACCTTTTGTTTCTTAATTTGATTTAGAATACTTCTTTATTATTGTTTGTGAAAAATTTCTTAATTTGATTTAGAATCCTCTTTTGATTATTGATATTTGAATACTTCTTTATTATTGTCTGGGGCCTTGCTAAGATGGTGTCATCCTCTGCTACTTTGGACAAGAGGGGTGGGGGTTCGACTCCGACAGTGTTGATGCAGGTGACGATCAAATGTACAGGCATCCAGTAATATTAAAGAGAGAAGAGGATCAAATGCTTTGGCTGTTTTATTTTCAAATCCAACAAACTTCCATGCAAAACTTCTTTATGAAGAATCTGGATCTTATACCATGCAGATCTTGCAGCCTATCGCGGGCACTTACAACATGAATGAATGCAGGAAGCTTTGTTAACTGCTTCATCCTCTCCTGTTCCAACTTCTCTTGGCCATGGTGATTTCCCCAAGCTGAAAAAATGTTTTAAGGATGGGATGTTTCTTCCTGCAACAACTTGGCTTGAAGAATTTTGAGTCCATGTTTTAGTTACTCAAGTGTTGCTACCCTGCAATCTAAACACTCATGGGTGAAATGGGTAAAACACTCAACTCCCTCTCTAAAAGTCTTAATGTTTTGTGTATCATGGAGATGTATTCCACAGACTTTTGGATTGGATTGTCATAAAAGCATCTCCTGGTTTGCTTTTGCTATGGTTAATCTCCATTTTTTTGCTATGGTTAATCTCCATTTTTCAGCTCAAGTATACTATGCGGACGTGTTTCTCAGAATTTGAGATTATATTGTAGTAAAAGAATCCCTTGGGTTGCTTTTGCTGTGGTCAATCTTCTTTCCCAGCTCAAGTATATTATGGGAAAGTAGTTATCAAAATTTGAGATTATATTGTAGTAAAAGAATCTTCTGGTTTGCTTTTGCTTCATCAGTTGATCTCCTCTATCTAGCTCGAGTGTTCTCCATGGTTGCCGGCCTCCTCTGTACATTTGCTAACAGTGATGAGTTATCATGAATGAAAAGACTTTAATGTCCAATTCTAAGAAATGAAGATCACCCTCCAGTATTATGCATTATAGGCTTGGCTGGTTTCGAATGTGGCAAGTTTCCGCTTATTCAACCATGCTTGTTTCAGCAGGCACACAAGAGACTGAACCTTTAATGCCAAAGTGCTTGCTCAAAACTTTGTTGGCAGACATGCACTCCCTGCAATTTGTTGGAAGTAATCCTCAACTGGGCCACCAGAGCAGTGATCAGGGCCATTATTCAATACCAGTATCAGACTTTCTATGATGTAAGCTCTATTGCTTCAAGAAACATAGCCCCAGATTTGTTTGTGTCCTTAATTAATATAAGACCAGAACAAGGCTATAGTTATTGATGAATGATCAATTGTTTGTGCAGGTTCGAATGGAGGAGAGTGTGATCTTCTAGGTGGATGATGACAAGTTTTATTGATTATATACAATGTCATTCTCCTAAATCCACGGGCATGATTTATCTCCCAACTTCACATATGGTTAAGATGCTGAGTAATATGAATGAGGTTTTGTATACAGTGTTGATTCATCTTGTATCTTATGTGGCTACTTGTTCGATGGTTGCGTGATGAATATTGGCACAAATATTGTATATTGTGGTTCCTTGGCACAAATATTGGCACTTGTCATATGCAAAGAAATAGCTGGAGGTCTTTTTAATTTTGTTTGTATTGCATATAGTTGGTTCTTAGAATATTCGACATGCTTGCAGCAATCAGGAAGGCTCAGTTGAAAACCATTTTATTTGATCCCACATCACATCTTAGTGGAGCCTACACATCTAGGAGAAGTTTGTCCTGGTTCATGAGTGCCCAAATCCTGAACCGTGTGGATAATAAGCATTTCAATTCAATGCCGCATACTTTCCTCTTTCTTCTTTGAATCATCAATTCGATATCATTTTTTTGGAAACTTAATACGTTAATTCCAAGTTGCATTCGCAATCTCTTCGATTTCATTAAACCTGGAAGGTGTTAATAGAAGGTGGAATTAACCCCTCCTAAGCTATGTAACGGAAATTAAAAAACGTTTATCACAAACCATATGAGTTGACAGGACAAATGTAGAGACTATATCAAGGGAAAAATTACATGGAACCAGAGGGCATTTCTTTCTAGCAACAAGGTCGGTTCTATTTTAATTAAACACTCTAATAGTCTTTACATTATACAAGCTCGGATTTGCCATCTTAAAATTCTAGTTTGACTGTTTAGCTAGCTGAATTAAATGAGGATAGATGTCCACCAGATCAACAGCCAATCAAATTTTCAAATGATCAATAAATGGTTGCAATCTGGCATGATCTTAATCCGGTCAGGAAGGCTTACCATGGTCGGCTAATAGATAAAACAAGTGCACAAATTGTAGCGCACTTGATAAGATATTTTTTCCCTGTCAGCAAAGCTTGTCTGCTAATCTAATGATTTCAATCATAGAAATTTTTTCAGTCTTTCTATAAATACCTCTAGCGTTTGCTTTAGATTTTGGGATTCGGTGATCCATCTTCCTTTCCTCTCTCGCTCTCTCAGTTCTCTTCTTTATTTGGAATGCCGTTTGGAATGAGAAAGGTCTGATCCTTTTGAGTGAAGAGTGTGTTTGGTTGGTTTCCAAGAGGGAATGGAGCTCTGGATTGTGAGGTGGAGGTTCTGAGGCTTTGGCTCCATTTCTGTGATTGGAGATTTGGGGATATCTAAGGTGAAACAGAGCTTCGCTCACGTTTCTGTACTTGGATTTTTGATCTGTTAAACCTCTTCTCACCTGTTTCTGTCTTCTTGCCGCTTTGTCTTCTCTAAAGTTCACAACTTTTTGGTTGCTCAAGTATGTCGTTGGTTCTGGTAGCTCGGAAGGGGCGCCATCAGCAGCGTTACGAGAATCATTACCGGCTTGTCGCAGGGTATTATTCTTGTTTACCTTGGCTGATTCCTCCATCTCCGCTAGGTATTCATTCTGTCAAGTCAGATTTTGATCGGTTAAGAGGAATGATCTCATTTTGCTGGAGAAATCGGAAGAGATTATATTTATCTCTGTTCTGGTCTAACAGCTCTTGTTGTGCCGATGACCAAACAGCCACTGTGATATCATTGACGTGATAGTTTCAATAAAAAAATCTTTCGCTATGTGTAGTCATTTTAAGTGGCCGGGGAGCCGTAATGTAGACGCAGAGAGCAGCAAGGAGAGGAATACGGCAACGCCAATGCTAATTACTACTGAAATGCAAGTTTCATCCAAAAGTCACATCGTGGAAATCAAAACATAATATTTATAATTTTATTCATCTATTTAAAATTTTAAATAATATAAATATTTTTTTAAAAAAAATAGAGCTTTGTAAATTAGATATTTAAATTTAAAAATAATTTATTTATTTTTTAAAAAAAATTAGAATTTTCGATGCTTTAAAGGATCGGAAATAATCTTATCCCGGGCTTATTCTTGATGCTTAAAAGCGTCGGGAATAACCTTATTCCCGATGCTTAAAAGCGCCGGGAATAATCTTATTCTCGATGCTTAAAAGCGCCGGGAATAACCTTATTCCCGATGCTTAAAAGCGCCGGGAAAATTTGCGACGCTTTCCAAAATATCGGAAAAAATCTTTTTCCACTCTTCCCTTAACAATGCTTTTATCATGCTTTTTAAAGTATCGAGAATATTTTTCTTGACGCTTTAAATCATCGAGAAAAGCCTAAAATAGCGTCGGGAAAAATAATATTTTTTATAGTGTTGGCCGGGGTAGTCCTAGTGAGGAGTCACTGGACATGCGAGGTTGAGACATGTTGTGGATTGACTCAGTTAGGGTTGGCAGTCTAACCCTAGGTCATCGTGAGCATTGGAGGTCAAAGGGATGAATTATACGGTAACCATATATCAGAGGTTCGATAGATTGCTCTCGCATTTTCGACCTATCCGGGTGCCGGAATCCATTGCTAGATGTTATCTTGTGCTGGTACTGGAAGTATTTCAGTGCTATCGTTTATGTTCGAACCTATAAGATCACACGTCATAGAGGATTTTTTCTTAATCCGGGAATCGATCAACGATTGAAAATCGTTTCGGTATTAAGATCAAATGATCTAATTGAGCACATATTGGATTTATTATAATCGACCAGGATTGGTTTGGGTCAACCAGGAATTGTTCGTGTAGATCAGGATTGGATCCGTTTTTGTTATTGATCGGGTTTGGTCGGACCAGGGATCTTGATGAACTGGTTTTTGGTTTGTTGAATCGATTTTATCGTGGGATTTTTACACGGTGTTTTTAAACGTTGTTTTCTCCCTCTTTCGCTTACTCTGTTTTACAATTTTGGATTTGAACATCAAGTCGATCGGTTTCCCTTTTGCTTGGATGAGTAAAGATCTGCCTGGAGATCAGATCGGATGCGCTTGGGATAATGATCCAATAGCCAGCAATCTGGAAAGTCTCTCTCCCGCGCGTCTATCCTTTTTCATCCCGCACGAATTTCCTATCGCTCGGTCTCTTGTTTTTCATGATGGTTCGGCATTCCGTGTTGGCTTCTTCCAGCGGTTCCTTGTTCCCAGTTTTTGAAACCGAACAAGAGGCATTTCAAATGGAGTTTGATTTTATCCAGCCTTCTCCACCGATTCAAAGCCATTTCAAGCAGCCGTGCGATGGAGTTTGGTTTTATCTGGTTTTTCCTCTGGCATGTTCCTGGCCTTCACGGGTTTTCACGCATCCTTTATAGCCTGGTTGCTGGCCGTAGCAGTTAAAAAAAAAAAAAAAATACCATGAGATGTATTTGAGGGAAAAAACAGAGCATGATAAAAGGATAGGAACAAGGCTTCATGGTTTTCTAACTGATGTTTTGATCTTGGGTTCAAGGCCGTGAGGTGCGATGGAAAGGAAGAGGGAGGGCTTGCGGCAACAGGGGAAGTAACAGGGTATTAGTGAGAGGCAGAGAGCGTGCTTTTGTGACGGATCTCTGCGTGCAGAATTTTGTGAGTTTGGGTAGTCTTGGAAGAAACTGTCCACAAGGATTTGTTTTGTTTTCCCTACTCCATATTACCGTGATCTATCATTGATTCCCGGAAGACTAGCATCCTTCCGGGAGTTGGATCAGCGAGAGCCCGCGCGTGAATACTTTAGAGGGTGAACATTTGGATACTTCGAGAGATTGGATCGATCTCTTCTTCTTACAGTTTCTGATCTAATTTACTGTTGAAAGAGTTCAACCAGCTGCCTTGATTTACTACTGATATCTTCTAAAGACTGAGAGAGTCAGCTTCTTCCTGCTTTGATCAGGTATATTATTTATTTTTGTTATAATGCATGCTTAGATCTAGAAATTATCATGTTATTTATAATTATTGCACTTGCCTTTACATGCCTCTGTATCTATTTCATGCATCATGTTTATGTTAGATCCTGTGCATGAGTAGGTTTTTCTGTATGCATGTTTAAAAAGTTTAATTATGTAATACCTACTCCCTAGTGTAGCATGCCTAGGGTAGGCGTCCAGTGTACTGGTTTTCCTTCAGTGGTATCAGAGCAGGTTCCTGTATAACATATCATGATTGCATATATTTGGATCTGTATCCAGATTAGGGATTACTTTTAGGAACCTAGTTGAGACATTCTTCATGGTCGTGTGTCTATAGAGATTAATCAGGATTTAAAACTCCTAAGTTTTTATGGCACGAGGCGGTTCATCTATGCTGGCATTTTCAGAAGGATCCTTAAAGGAAACCTATGGTATTAAAAATATTTTAATCCTGATACATGATTATACATTGGCATGTCTAATGGCTTGCAATATTATAAATTAATATGATAAGACTAGATATAATACATGAAAGATGTAAAAAGGTTTTACATGAATTTAATTAAAAATATTTTAATTAAAGTTGGCTTATAATCTAACAATTATGAATCGAAAGATTAATTAAATGACAAGCCAATTAGGGTTTATGAAACCTAATGTCATTTGAATAAGCCATCTGGGTTAATTGGGTTAGTTGTCTGATTGGGTCCATTAATTGGGTTAGACCTAAGGTTAGTTGAATTGGACTTAAAAGAACTAATCAAATGTTGATTAAGGACCTTCTCTTTAGTATCTATCTAATAGTTAGATGGGTTAATCCATTCTTCTAAAATGGATCTAATTAGTGGCTCTGTGGTAAGCCTGAGTTCTTAGGCTGGTCTAATCAAGTCTGGTAAACTGATTGGTGTCTAGGCAGGTTTGGCATTTTTTGATCATGGTTGTATGAGGCTACCTCTTTCCTGGCCAACTTGGTTGGTGTCTAGGAAAGATGGTTAATGACGGATACTCATCTATGATCTCACCTACCTGGCCAATCTGATCAACCAGAACTGATATAAGAGCTTATTGATTCAAGTTAACCCATGTCAACCAAGTTAATCATCCTGTCTGATCTTTAGGTTCCCATGGACCAACTTGTTGAATTTAATTCAACCCTCCTGAGAATTGATTTGATCAATGGAAGGTTGATTCATGTTTTTCTCTCTATTCTTCTGTCATAATTTAATTAAAATATTCTAAAATTATTAGATCCTGAAAAAGACTAAGTAAATGAGTTGATAGTGTCTTAGCCTCCCATTAAGTGGGTTAGTAATGAGTCCTTTAGCTTGGTATACATAGACAGTTCCAAAGAATAGGTGTGCATTCGGTTACTGGGATTACTCTCTCATAGATGATGGTTCAGTGCAACCTTCTTAATGGTGATTAGGTAGGCTGACTAAAGTCGGGCTTGGTCATTCGTTAGCTAGAAGCATTGCATTTGTCATATTGATGGTTGGACCTAACCAGAGACCCGCAATAGGAGGCCCCAAGGTCGATTGGGGGTTCTGCTGGGAAAAATTTATTACTAGAAGTTGCTTAGGGAAGCAATTGGTTAGAGAAGCTACCTTTAGGCACGTATGGGTGAGTTGGCCAAAGTCAGGCTCATACGTGGTCTATTGGATTTCAATATCTACTATGAAATGATGATTTCATGGATTGGAGTTAGAGGCTCCGAATCTGAAAAATTAGTGGAAGGGACCTTTAGACTAAAGTCCAAGTTTTTTAGTTTAAATTAATTAATTCATATACTAATTTGGTCTTAATTTTCCTTCTGATGTCTTCAAACCTTTCGCTCCAGTCACTTCTTGATAGCGAGAAGTTAAAGGGTCCAAATTTCGATAACTGGTATCGAAGATTAAGGATAGTCCCGGAGCACGAGCGGATCCTTTATGTGATAAGAATCCAGCACCCGAAATCCCTCATGCCAATGCTCGGAGTTCGGTCAGGGACACTTATTTGAAGTGGGTTTCTGATCGGATTACTGTCCGATGCATAATGTTGGCGGCAATGAACGACAAGTTCAGTCACAAATTTGAGGAGGCCCAGCCAAACGAGATTCTTTAAAAGTTGAAGGAATCATTCGGCACGCCAAATGATGTGGAGCGGTACAAAGTGTCTTGTGCCATCTACAATGCTAAAATGCGGAATGGTGCTTCGGTCACTGATCATGTATTGTACATGATCAAGATGATCGAATGATTGGGGAACTGTTGGAGGCTATTTCCCTTCGAGAACTGTTGGAGGAGAGAAACCTCCATCTTGCAGGGATCATCCAGTCCTTGGTATTAGGTATAAGTAGTAGGGGTTCCCGATTCCCCCTTTTTCATTTTCCTTGTGATCTAGTTGATTCTGGAAGGCATTTTTGTTGGCAGGCGGTAGGATGAGGCCTGATTTAGGCTGGCTCCGTCAATCTTCCAAGAGGGCAGCGACCTAGGCTCCCCCCTCAGGGTTAGAGGTCCGGAAGAAAATACGGGAGGAGGATCCTAGTAGAAGAAGAAGTGATATCGACGATGGAGGCTCCAGAAGGGCCTTTGTCGGTTGAGTCTTTGCCAACGGTTAGCTATCCAGTTCAGATAAGGGAGAGTCCATCTCCGGTGGTTGATATGCCATCGCCTTGCCCCCATGTGATGGGTAGGGGCAAAGCACCGCAACTTGAGGAGGAATCTGTCCGGGGGGTTCCTCTAAGTGGAAGTTGCCTTATGGACTCTTCGGAGTTCTCCCCCATAGGGGGTCTTTTGGTCCCTGCCATTGCTAGGTGGGCACTGAAAGATACTTTGTTGCCTCACAATTTGGCAGTGGTTCGGGGTCGGAGCCTTGCTAAGGTGTCCGATTCTACCTATTCTTCCTTGCAACAAGTGAGATTTTCATCGCCCCTCTTCTATCCAATAGGTCGTTCAGTTTGTGATTGGCTCCACACCTTGTTTTGTTGGTGTAGCTGGTCTATGACATTACTTTTCTAGAAGAGGGCTTGGGAAGCATTGATAGCCTCATCCACAACTTGAAGGAGTTGCTCCAAGTAGCAGGGGCTGAGAGGGAGGTGGCCGAGGAACTGAAGCAGTCCATGGAGAATCAGCTCACTCATGCGGATGCCGAAGTTCGGGGCCTGAATGGTGAGCTAAAGAATGCCCATTTGACGATCTCGGAGTCGGAGGTGGAGTTAAGGAGAAACAAGAGGCAAATCGACTCCTTGAGCATTCTGCTAAAGAGAATCAGGAGAAGGATGAAGAGCTAACAGGACGGTCGAAGAGGCAACCAAGAAGGTCGAGGAGGCATCTTCAAAAGCTAAAGAGACAGCCTTGAAGGCTGAAGTGGCAACTCTGAAGGCTGAAGCGGCCGTGAGGGAGTCCGAAGCCCCAAGGGAACAAGTGACTAGGGCTGTCGAAGACTTTAGAAAGTCTTTGCAGTTCCAGATGGAAATGAATGAAGCGAGCTTGTATAGCTATCAATATGACTTCAATGATGGACTCGCCAAGGTCCGCATGGCCTTCCCTAATCTTGATCTTTCCAGTATCCCCGCATTTGATATCGAGGAGGAAGAAGAAGAAGTCGGGACCCCAGATGACCGAAAGTTCTCCAGCTCTGGAGGACCAGGTAGAGGAGATCATCTCTGCTCAGATTGAGGAGATACTTTGTTCTACCAATGCTAGGTCTTCCTCAACTGATCCGCTGTGTTTCCTCTTTTCTTTCTTTTGGAATGTAATCAATGAATCTTCCTGGTTTAATGAATATTTCACTTTTTGTAAATGCTGGATACTATGGGGCTTCCCAAATGTAGCTTTCCAAGTGTAGAATCTTCAAACTGGGTTTTAGTAGGGTCATCGATTTTGGTGACAGACCGAATCATGCAACCCTTTGTTAAATCGATTTTTCTGAACATAGGTTCCTCCTTTGGATCTTAGAACATGTAGAGAAATTCTCATTTGAGGAGAACCCTTGGCTTACCGAGGGGTTTGGTGACCACCATGCTATTGCTCGGAGAGGTGGTGGTGATCAGGGCCATAATGACTGCGCTTGGGAACAGGAATCATCGTGGTTGCAGCTTTTTAGTGGTCCCTCCCAATACACCAGTTAAGGTCTAGATTTATTAGGGCAATCGTACGCGGCATGCCCAGGGATCTGCCGTAAATGAGGTTATTTGGCCTGAGCCTCGCCAATCTCGATATAAGGAAGATGATTTCCTTGGATCAACTATCATTCGCTCCTGGCAATGCCATTTCCAACACCATTCCCATCTTCTCATCCTCGCATCGCTCTAAGGGTTTGCTGTGACATGAGGCCGAACCTAGCACAGCTCAGGAGGGCGGCAAAGGGGAGGCCAATGAGAAGCTTCTAGGTGAAGAGATCAGATCAGAGGCGGAGGTGTGTGTTGGCATTGCTGTGCACCCAGGTTGGGAGCAGTGATCCTATCGAGAATGTTCTTTCTCAGGGGAGGAACTAGTTTCTCCCGGGAAGGCTGTGCCAGCCAGGCCATCTAAGAGGTAGAGCCCACGATATGTTGGTGAGGTTTCCTCGCACGTCGAAGATGCCAAGCCTGCGGCCCCGATCACAAGAGAGAGAGATCTGGTGGGGTGCAATACACCTGCCACTAGAACTAGGAGGCAAGAATCTGGGAATCCTTTTCCTGCCATCCTCTTTGGGATACAACAAGTAACTTCCAGCATGTGTGTCACCCGTTCGTGTTCGTTGGTTGGACTGACTTTGTATGTGTTGCTACCAAGATCATCATGGCCCGTAGCTGCTGTTGGTGCTAGAGTGTGCTCCCTTCACTGTCTGGCCATCCGGTGGTCCGGGACCTGCAAAATAGGGGTTAGTGACCCGGGCCGGGATTTCTGGTGGGGACACTTCGACGGTCAAGTCAGTGATGATCCAGGGGAATAGATCCTCCTGGTCGAGCCCCTCTTGATGGAATCTATGCTAGGAGGAGTGAATGGTGTGAGAGTGGGATGCAAGTGTGTCGGGGGAATAGCTGCCTAGCTAGAGGGATTCTCTGTGTGGCCTTTCCGCCCACCCTTGACTGGACTTTCTTGTGGTGCCAAGCTATTTGTTTGATCTTGCACTTGTGTTTGAATGGTATTGCATGTTACCTCCTTTATCTTCCTTCCTTCGAGCTTTGTAGTCTAGGTTATCGTTGGGCGCCCGTCTTGGGATCTCCACTGGGCTGTCAAGTGCGTGCAGCAGTATCCCGAGGCACCTTTTCCGATTCGTGAAAAGGGAAGCTATCATGTGTTCTGACATTTCTTCTGGTCACCTCATTCCAGGAAACCTGGTAGTACCTCGATCGATGGGCCACCACCCCCGGGATTCGAATCTCCTGGTTGACTTCATTTTTCGGGTAGTTCAGGTGGTTGGTGAGGAGCGTGGTGCCTCGATCAGTGGGCCTCTCCCCTTTTTGGTGTAACCGACGGCCGCAAGTGGTCATTGCAGCCTAGTGGGTGTCCCAGTGTAATTCTTGGGCGGCTCGTCGGCGTCCTGGGATGGCGATGCTGTCCCTTGGTTTATCGATGTTGACACCTGAGCTGGGGGCTGAGCTGGAAAGGCAGGGAGGGCTCGACTCTGACCTAAGCATCCCGAGCTCGTGGGCTCGCCTCGATGGAGGAGGGCAGAGCACGGGCCCGGTCCAGAGGGCTCGACCTCGAAAAGGCTCCACGTGGCGGAGGAAGGCTGAGCTCGACTTCGACCATGGGGCTCGATCTATGAGGGGCTCGCTCTGGAGGGCAAAATGCGGGCCCGGTCTAGAGGGCTCGACCTCGAAGAGGCTCCACATGGTGTAGGAGGGCTGGGCTCGACTCCGACCATGGGGCTCGATCTCTGAGGGGCACGCTCTGGAGGGCAGAGTGCAGGCTCGATCTAAAGGGCTCAACCTCAAAGAGGCTCCATGTGGGAGAGGAGGGCTGAGCTCGACTCCGACCATGGGGCTCGATCTTTGAGGGGCTCACTCTAGAGGGCACCGCTCGACTCCGGCCTAGGAATCCTAGGCATGCAGGCCCGACCTGGTGGAGGATGGAGCTCGGCTTTGATGGGTGATCCCGTTGTCCCCGGGGAGCTCAGGTCGATGGAGGAGTCGAGCTGGGAATCCGACACGGGCATGACACGGTGGTTTTCTATGACGTGGCATCTGACAACTACTCCACGTCAGCGGCCTTGCCACATCATTTTTCTCCCACTCCTAAGGCTCATTAGTGCGCGGTGCTCGGGTCGAAGGGAGTAATTGTGATGCTGACGTGGGAAGGTGAAGATCTGGTACAATGATGGCTATGATTACTGGTGCTTCGTGGAATGGTCCTTCAGGCCAGTGTGGGGGTGCCACGTGGCCACGTTCGAGGAGTAGTTATGCAAGCACAGAATTCAGAGCTATTGGGATGCCTTTGTCACCGATGGGTGGCACGTGGCGTGAATTCGTTGGCAGAGAGGTCATAACGGTACGGATGCGCTGGGTCATTTCGAAACGAAAGTTCTTATCCAAAATATCTGTTCTTTTTGAACTCTTCATGCCCGCTATAGTACCCGAGTCTTCTCCTTTCTCTCGGTTGCCTCAGATCTTCTAAGGAACTAGGTTAGTTCCTCCTCTCTTCCTCCTTTATCAGAGTAGGGTCCTTCCTCTGAGTCTAGGGTTTTCCTTGGGTCGAGTCCGTCCCTTCGTCTTCTTCTTCTTCGAGTCCTTTGTTTCTTCCTTGTTCTTCTTCTTTTTTTTTAAGAGATGAGTGGTGAGATCAGAGAGGAGGGTTCCACCTTGTCTAGGATTTGGTCACCAGGCTTTAGTGTCGGTAAGTTGGGCACAGGATTTTGGTAGTTCAGAGCAGCTGGGCTCAAAGACTTCTTGGCCGGAGAGCTAGGCCCTGGTCCAAGGTGCTTGAGAGCTGGGCTCAAGGCTTGAATGCCTTGGAGCTAGGCTCAAGGCCTTCTTAGCTTGAGGGATGGGCCCTAGTCCAAGGGTTGCCTGAGAGCTAGGCTCAGGTTGATGCAGAACAAAGAACAAAGAAGCGTATACGGAAGTAAAATTAAGATTAATTCTTTTTTTTTATTTATTTTTCAGAAATTGGCTTTGACTCAAAGTAAAGCTAAACTAAGTTGAAGGAAACTAGGTAAGGATTGAAAGCACAGTTTAGAAGGAACCAAATTATCAGAGTAGTTCAGAAGTAACGGATCGCTGAGGGTTGAGAAACTCCCAGACCTAGGGTTTCGCTCTGAACTTTCAACAGAACAGAAATAGAGAGGAGAGATGGTTTACTAACCAGACAGTGATCTTCTCAGGATTTTGGTGGAAGAACTCTCTTGAGCAGATTGTGGGATCCTCGGAGTCGGCTATCTTTGCAATGGATCCTCCAATACTGGTCTTGTGGTTTGGTCGGCTTCTCCTGGACTCAAGATCTGGGAAAGAAGAGGAACAAGTGATGGAATTCAGATACTCAAGAAAAGATTTACCAGGTTGAAGAACTTGAAAGCCGAAGTTGCTGAAATCAGGATTCTCCTGGAGGCCGATCTAACTTCCTCTTAGAATTGCTGTAGATCTGAAGTATCTGGACTGGAGCTGGATGCTGGTGGCCGGCCTGGACTTGGAGAGGGTGGCCGTGGGAAGTGGAATAGACTAGGGCTTGGTGGAAAGAGAAGGGTGATGGCGGCTAGGGTTTGGGAGTGGAGTGGCTAACCTAGGGTTTGGGGTTTTGGAGATCTCTCACCTCCTCAAGGTTCCAGGGGAACCCGGATTTACTCCCTCACGGAGCTCAACACCTGGAAGCAAGTGCGGAAAAGAGAAAACACAAGTTTGCTCATAAAAAAAATTTCTTTCATTCATCTGATTGGTTTAAACTTACAAGAGGGGTTTAATTTATAAGGCTTTACAAGGGAGGAGGGTTTCACATCTTCCCATGTGGGACTAAAGGAGGGAATCTACAAATTAGGGTAAATCATACACATATGGTCGGCCAAGGTACCAAAAAAATTGGATTTAGGTTATAAAGGCAGGTAGATGGTGCCTCCTTGCTTGGATCTTCAAGAAAAATTTTTTCCTTCCATGGATCAACTCTTTTGGACTCCTCCTTTTCTTCCTCCCTAAGTCAAGGTCCTTCCCATCTTTGTTTTGGATTTTTTTTGGCAGGTAGTGGGCGCCTCCTTGAAGTTCTCTTCCAAGAGAATTTCTTCCCATCTTTACTTTGGATTTCTTGGGAAGGTCTTGGCCGCCCCCTTGATTTGTGGACTCTTGGTGGACTTCTCCTTATCTGGCGCTTGAGAGAAGGAAGTTGCTATCTGTGGAGTGGGAACCAAAGGCTGCTGGATGTAGATATGGCGCCCCCTGGACTGGGAGTGCGGCTGGAAGTGTGGTGTCCACTTGCTTGGTCTTGGGAGAAAATGTAACATCCTAGGTTGAAACCCTAGTCCACTACTGAGTCAACATGACTCAACAAAATAAAATGCAGGTAATGTAGACTCAAGCTAAATTGAGTTGATCTAGTCAACTCTTATTACAAACCAAAAACCATAATTCTTCAAGCAAGGTTAATCAGAGATCCAGATGGAGCTCTGAAGTCTTCTTCTGAGTCTGGTGCCCGCACCAATTCTCCCAGGATGGGAGGAACTCGACCCTGTCGACTATGGATCAAGTTGGCTCTGGTATCTCTCCAAGAGGTCTGAGTCCAGCTCTTGTAACTCTTCTCGGGAGATCCAAGAGTCATCAGAATCTGGCCTTCCTAGCTAGCAGACCAGGTATCTTTGGCATCCTCGATTACGAGTAGAGATAACCTGATCATCCAGGATCTTTTCAATCTGCTCTTTCCTCACAGGCCAATTTGTTGGTGGACACATAGGGTCAGGTTCACTCTCAAGAGCAGGATTAGGTTCAAAAGCCTCATTGGGAATCATAGCTGGCTCCCTATACTCTACTAGGTCTGTAATGTTGAAAGTGGAGCTAATGCCTAGTTCTGGAGGCAACTCGAGCACATAGGCATTGGATCCTACTCTCTTTACCACTCTAAATGGTCCAGCTCTCCTAGCATGTAACTTTCTAACGGTTCCAGGAGGAAACCGTTCAGGCTTTAACCTAATCATTACATAGTCTCCTTCGTCAAAAGTTTTGACTCGCCTTTGAGAATCAGCCAATTTCTTATAAGTTTCGTTACTTAAATTTATTTTGGCTTGAATTTCTTTATGCAAGTCTTTTATATGCTGTGCAAAAACTTTGGCAGACTCGGAGACTCGTGTGTGGACTGGTAAAGGAGCTAGGTCAAGAGGTGTGTGGGGTTTGTAACCATGCACAATTTCAAATGGACTCTTACCCGTAGACCTATTGACCGAGTCATTATATGCAAATTCAGCTCTAGGTAAGTACAAATCCCAGTTCCTAATGTTTTCACCAACAAGACACCTTAGCAGATTGCCTAAACTACGGTTCACTACTTCGGTTTGGCCGTCAGTCTGGGGATGATAGGTAGTTGAAAACTTAAGTTTCATCCCTAACTTATGCCAAAGGGTTTTCTAGAAATAGCTGGTGAACCGAACATCCCTATCTGAAATAATGGTCTTGGGTAGGCCATGGAGTCGAACTATCTCATTAAAGAACAGGATGGCTACCTTAGACGCATCAAATGTTTGGGAACAAGGCAAGAAATGGGCCATCTTGGAAAATTGGTCTACTACAACACAGATAGAGTCATGCCTCCTCTGGGTCTTAGGCAAACCTAACACAAAGTCCATGCTCACATCTTGCCAAGGATGATCTGGGATAGGGAGTGGGGTATAAAGGCCGGTGTTCTGTTTTCGCTATTTGGCAACAGCGCAGGTCCGAAACCTAGCCATAATGTGTGCTACATCTCTTTTTAAGCTAGGCCAGAAGAAATGGTCTTCAATAGCCAAGGTGGTCTTATCTTTTCCAAAATGGCCAGCTAAACCTCTAGCATGAGTTTCCCAAATCCAGATGGAGCTCTGAAGTCTTCTTCTGAGTCTGGTGCCCGCACCACAGGTCTTGGTGTCTTGGAGCTAGGCTCGAAGACCTTCTTGGTCGGAGAGTTGGGCCCCGGTCCAAGGGTTGCCTGAGAGCTGCGCTCAGGTCTTGTCCTGGACCTAGGCTCGAAGACTTGCCATCCGGAGAGCTGGGCCTCGAGTCTTGGTCACCTGAGAGCTGGGCTCAGGTCTTGGCATCTTGGAGCTGGGCTCGAAGATGTTGATGATTTGAGACCAGCTTGGCTCGAAGGTCCCTTGGACGGAGAGCTGGGCCCCGGTCCAAGGTTGCCTGAGATCTAGGCTCAGGTCTTGCTATCTTGGAGCTAGGCTCGAAGACCTTCTTGGTCGGAGAGCTGGGCCCTAGTCCAAGGGTTGCCTGAGAGTTACGCTCAGGTCTTGTCTTGGAGCTAGGCTCGAAGACTTGCCATCCAGAGAGCTGGGCCTCGGATCTTGGTCACCTGAGAGCTGGGCTCAGGTCTTGGCATCTTGGAGCTGGGCTCGATGATGTTGATGATTTGAGAGCAGCGTGGCTTGAAGGTCCCTTGGCCGGAGAGCTGGGCCCCGGTCCAAGGTTGCTTGAGAGCTGGGCTCAGGTCTTGGTGTCTTGGAGCTAGGCTCGAAGACCTTCTTGGTCGGAGAGCTGGGCCCCAGTCCAAGGGTTGCCTGAGAGCTGTGCTCAGGTCTTGTCTTGGAGCTAGGCTCGAAGACTTGCCATCCGGAGAGCTGGGCCTCGGGTCTTGGTCACCTGAGAGCTGGGCTCAGGTCTTGGCATCTTGGAGCTAGGCTCGAAGACGTTGATGATTTGAGAGTAGCTTGGCTCGAAGGTCCCTTGGCCGGAGAGCTGGGCCCCAGTCCAAGGTTGCCTGAGAGCTGGGCTTAGGTCTTGGTGTCTTGGAGCTGAGCTCGAAGACACTTCTTCCAGAGAGCTGGGCCCCGGGTCTTGGCATCTTGGAGCTGGGCTCAGAGACGTTGATGATTCGAGAGCAGCTTGGCTCGAAGGTCCCTTGGACGGAGAGCTGGGCCCCGGTCCAAGGTTGCCTGAGAGCTAGGCTCAGGTCTTGGTGTCTCGGAGCTGGGCTTTGAGACATCTCCTTTTAGAGAGCTGGGCCCCGGGTCTTAGCATTTTGGAGCTAGGCTCGAAGATGTTGATGATTTGAGAGCAGCTTGGCTCGAAGGTCCCTTGGCCAGAGAGTTGGGCCCCGGTCCAAGGTTGCCTGAGAGTTGGGAGGTCTTGGTGTCTCGGAGCTGGGCTTGGAGATGCCTTCTTCCGGAGAGCCGGGCCCCGGGTCTTTGCATCTTGGAGATGGGCTCGAAGACGTTGATGATTTGAGAGCAGCTTGGCTCGAAGGTCCCTTGGCCGAAGAGCTAGGCACCGATCCAAGGTTGCCTGAGAGCTGGGCTCAGGTCATGGTGTCTCGAAGCTGGGCTCGGAGATGTCTTCTTTCAGAGAGCTAGGCCCCGGGTCTTGGCATCTTGGAGCTGGGCTCGGAGACGTTGATGATTTGAGAGCAGCTTAGCTCGAACGACCCTTGGCCAGAGAGCTGGGCCCCGGTCCAAGGTTACATGAGAGCTGGGCTCAGGTCCTGGTGTCTCGGAGCTAGGCTCGGAGATGTCTTCTTCCGTAGAGCTGGGTCCCGGGTCTTGGCATCTTGGAGCTGGGCTCGAAGACGTTGATGATTTGAGAGCAGCTTGGCTCGAAGGTCCCTTGGCAGGAGAGCTGGGCCTCGGTCCAAGGTTGCCTGAGAGCTGGGCTCAAGTATTGGTGTCTCGGAGTAGGGCTTGGAGACGTCTTTTTCCGGAGAGCTGGGCCCCGGGTCTTGGCATCTTGGAGCTGGGCTCGGAGATGTTGATGATTTGAGAGCAGCTTGGCTCGAGGTCCCTTGGCCGGAGGGCTGGGCCCCGTTCCAAGGTTGCCTGAGAGCTGGGCTCAGGTCTTGGTGTCTCGGAGCTGGGCACGGAGACGTCATCTTTCGGAGAGCTGGGCACCGGGTCTTGGCATCTTGGAGTTGGGCTCGAAGACATTGATGATTTGAGAGCAGCTTGGCTCGAAGGTCCCTTGGCCGAAGAGCTGGGCCCTGGTCCAAGGTTGCTTGAGAGTTGGGCTCAGGTCTTGGTGTCTCGGAGCTGGTCTTGGAGATGTCTTCTTCAAGAGAGCTGGGCCCCGGGTCTTGGCATCTTGGAGCTGGGCTCGAAGATGTTGATGATTTGAGAGCAGCTTGGCCGAAGGTCCCTTGGTTGGAGAGCTGGGCCCCAGTCCAAGGTTGCATGAGAGCTGGGCTCAGATCTTGGTGTATCGGAGCTGGGCTCGGAGACGTCTTCTTCCGGAAAGCTTGGCCCCGGGCCTTGGCATTTGGAGCTGGGCTCGGAGATGTTGATGATTTGAGAGCAGCTTGGCTCGAAGGTCCCTTGGCTGGAGAGCTGGGCCCCGGTCCAAGGTTGCTTGAGAGCTGGGCTCAGGTCTTGGTGTCCGAAGTTTGGCTCGGAGACATCTTCTTCCAGAAAGCTAGGCCCCGGGTCTTGGCATCTTGGAGCTGGGCTCGGAGACATTGATGATTTGAGAGCAGCTTGGCTGGAAGGTACCTTGGCCGGAGAGCTGGGCCCCGGTCATAGGTTGCTTGAGAGCTAGGCTCAGGTCTTGGCATCTTGGAGGCTCAAAGACTCATTAGGGGTATTCCTGCAAGGCAGATTGATACTTATGCAAAAGAAAATTTATTATTATTATTATTGGGGGAAAGCCTTTCATTATTGATAGTATATTCGCAGATTGCAGGTATTCCATGTTCGAGGGAACTTGACACCGTCGAGATCCTCGAGGTAATAGGCCCCCTGTGTGAGAGCCTCGGCCACCTTGTAAGGGCCCTCCTAGTTTGGTGAGAGCTTGCTGCACTCCCAGGGTTGAGATGCTTCTGCCTAGTGTAGCACCAAGTCCTCGGGTCTGAAGACTTTTGGTTTGACTCGGGAGTTGTAGTACTAGGCTAATCATTGCTGGTATGCCGCCATCCGTAGTCGCGCTTTATCCCTTGTTTCTTCGAGGAGATCTAGGTTGAGCAGGAGATGTGGTGAGTTCCGTGCCTCATCATACTGCTGCACTCGTAGCATGGGCACGCCGAGCTCGACCGGGATGAGCGCCTCGACGCCAAAAATAAGGTTGAAGGGCATCTCGTCGGTTGCCATTCTAGGCGTTGTGTGGTAGGCCCACAGAATGCTTGGGAGTTCTTTAGCCCATCTACCTTTGGCTTGGCCCAGCCTGGTTCTAATCCCTTGAAGGATGGTCCAATTAGTCACCTCGGCTTCCCCGTGTGTTTGAGGGTGAGCTACCGAGGTGAATCGGTGTTGAATACCATGTTTGGCACAGAACCCTTCAAACTCCCGATTGTTGAATTGTTGCCCGTTGATAGTGATGATACAACAGGGGAATCCGAAGCGGCAAATAATTGACTTCCAGAAGAATTGGTGGATATTTGCTTCCGTGATCCGGGCCAGTGGCTCCGCCTCGACCCATTTGGTAAAGTAGTCGATTGTCACCAGCAGGAATCTTCGCTATCCTGGTGCGGGGGAAAATGGCCCCAGGATGTCCATCCTCCACTAGGCAAAGGCCAAGGGGCTGAGAGCTGGGAGATGGGTGCCGCCGATTGGCACTGTATGTGAGCGTGGTGCTGGCATTTGTCGTACCTTTTAACGAAGTCAGCGGCGTCCTCTCTCATAGTCTCCCAGAAGTACCACTGGCGCAAGGCTTTATAAGCCAACGTTCTCCCTTTCACATGGTTCCCGTAGAGGCCTTCGTGTATCTCCTGGAGCACAAAGGTTGCCTCTACGGGCCTGAGGCACTTCAAGAGCGGGTAGGAGTGAGATCGACGGTAGAGCTAGCCCTCCATCAGGATGAATAGGGAGGCCTTCTTCTTGATGAGGGCTGCTTCCACGCGATCCTTGGGTAAGGAGCTGTCGGTAATGTACCTGACGTACCTATCCATCCAGCTCAGCTCGGGAGTGACTTGTCAACCTCCTCTAAACCCTCATAGCTTGGACTTTCGGGGTACTCGACGTAGGCACATCCTAGCGATGAGTCCAGTAGGGTCGCGAGTCTAGATAACGCATCCGTGTGTGCATTCTCTCCACGGGGGATGTGGTAGATGCTGAGGTGCCGGAAGCCTATCATGCTCGAGTGGACCCATGCCAGGTACTTCATCATCTGGGGGTCCTTGACTTCATACTCTCTAGAGACTTGTCCGGCAACCAGTTGGGAGTCGATGAAGACTTTCAAATTCTGCACACCCAGCTCACGGGAGACTCTTAAACCCGCGAGGAGTGTCTCGTACTTCGCCTGGTTGTTTGTCACGGCGAATTTGAAGCGGAGGATGCATTCTGTCACAACTCCATCGCTGTTGGCGAGGATGAGGCCTACTCCGCTCCTGCCAGAATTGGATGTGCTGTCCACGTGGAGGATCCAAGGCTCCTTCTCTGGTATAAGCTCCGTTATTGTCTGCTCTGGTTCCTCGACGAACCCAGTGCACTCGATTACGAAGTCAGCTAGGACTTGGGCCTTTTGTGAGCACCTTGGCTAGTACACTATATCAAACTCACTGAGAAGCAGGGACCACTTGGCCATCCTCCCAGAAGTCTCGGGGTGGCTAAGTATGGTCCTCAGTGGCTGGTCTGTCATGACCACTATCGGGTGCGCTTGGAAATAGGGCCTGAGGTGCTTAGCAGATATTATTAGTGCAAAAATAAGTTTCTAGGAGTGAGTATACCTGATCTCCGCATCATGGAGAATTTTGCTGGTGTAGTATAACGGCTTTTGAGATTTGTCCTCATCTGCACGGACGAGAACCGAGTTGACGACTCTGGGTGTAACCGCCACATAGAGCAGGAGCTCCTCCCCCTCTTCCGGCCTGGAGAGCAACAGGGGAGAGGCGAGAAATTTCTTCAGCTCCTCAAAGGCCATCCTACAATCCTCCGTCCAGGTGAAGTCATGCATCTTGCACAGTGCCTTGAAGAATGGAAGGCAACGGTCGGCCGACCTCGAGATGAATCGACTCACGGAGGCAATACGCCCTGTTAGGTGCTGGACCTACTTCTTGGAGGTCGGGTGTTCCATGTCGACGATTGCCTGGACCTTCTCTGGGTTTGTTTTGATACCTCTTTGGGTGACCATAAAGCCGAGGAACTTTCTTGCCGCCACTCCAAAGGTGCACTTCGCTGGATTCAGCTTCATCTGATGTTACCGCAGGTTATGGAAGGACTCGGCGAGGTCAGGGATATGGTTCGAGCTCAGCTTGCAATGATAAGCATGTCATGCACATACACTTGCATGTTCTAGCCAATTTGGTCTTTGAAGACCTTATTGACCAGATGCTGGTATATGGCTCCTGCATTCTTCAGACTGAAGGGCATCATCCTGGAGAAGGCATCATAAAAAAGCATATCTGTGGAGCTTCCACTATCAACCATGATGCATTTTATAGGGTGCTTCACGATTGTCATCTCGATGATCATAGCATCATTATTTATATTTTTCCCCGTCTTCCCCTTCCCTCATAAAGGGGAGTAGATTCTTAGGATCCCCTGCCCCCGGGTGATGGGGAACTAATATGCATGCAATTTTTTTTGTATGTTTTACATGTTGAGTTAGGTGATTAATTCCCAAATTTCAGATCAAAATTATTTGTAGGGAATTTTGTATAAATTTTTGAAGATCAGCATGCAGATTAGGACCTGAAAAAGTAGCAAAGAAGGACCGCCGGGGTTGAGAAGCATCGGTTAGGGCAAGTTCTCCTATAATAAAACTACTGGAGGTAGAGGGGTGTACCTGACAATGTCTGTGAAGATCACAGTGAAGGGGTCTCTCGTTCCTCGACGGATGCGGCCTGGAAAACCGAGCCAAAGACCCGTGGATACCCGGCTTTCTGCTCGGTGATCCGATTGAGGCTTGGCTGGAGTCGTTGGATTCGTAGGAACTCAGGGACCTGCAAACGACCTGTCAGGGGTTAGAAAGCTCACAAAGGAACAAGAAAACAAAGTAAAAACAGCAAGGGAAGGCTTCTTTTGGATTGGGCATCCAGGGATCTGGAGGGTTTGTTGGCAGCAGGAAGATGATTGCAAACACCGGGAAGAAGAACTCTCATAAACCCCTTTATGCACACAGCAGGGTATCACACCACTCAATAGAAGAACTCAAGGTTTTCATTCATCAAAAATTCTCCTTCATACAAGAGGCTAGGGTCCCTTAAATATACCCTTAACCTTGGGCTCCAAGTAAGGGTACATAAGTCTTTACATAAGAATCCTTTTCCCTCTCAAACCCTAGCTAGAAAATAAGGAAATATTAGATAGAAAAATCCCTAAAAATTTTCTTGACTTGGTCAAGACTCCAAGGATGCCTAGGGGGGCGTGTTGGGCTTCTAGGAGCAGCAAAAGGCAGGCCCAAAGGGGCTTGGGTGCATGGGTTTGGGCCTTTGGAAGCTGGGATGGCCTGGTAGCCAGGTAGCAGGAATATTCCCTGGTATCTTGCTTCTTAGGGGCTTGGGCTTGGCACCTGGGCTTGATTTCTTTGGGCTAGGATGCAGATGGATCTCTGGAATCATGGATGACCTTATCTATGACTATACTTTGGCATCTGGAAGGGAATCTGGGCATCTGGAGGACATCTGCAAGAAATCAGGGTTTTCTGAATTTTCCTCCTGGGGTCTTCAAATCTTCTAGCTGGGTTGGACTTGTGCTATACTTCCATGTCTTCAATCTAGTTGGACTTGGTCTTCACTTGTATGATATAGTCTTGAGTCTTCAGTATGCTTGGACAGGACTCAAAAAAATAAAATAAGCTCAACATGAGCTGACTAGCATTGGACTGAACTAGCTCAACATAAGCTGACTAGTACAGAACTGAAATAACAACTCAAAAGACTCAAACAACAACTAAAAAAAGGACTCAGATGGGCTAAGCCCTTATTACAGATGGACTCAAAAATTATTGATCAATTCACAAAGGGTTGAGAAGCCTCTGCCTTATTCTGGTGCCTTTGGTGTCCGCACCAATTCTCCCGGGGTGGGAGGAACTCGACCCTGTCGAGTGAAGGTCAGACTGGCTCACATATTTCTTGAAAAGGTCTGGGTTGAGGCGTTGCAAGTCCTCTCAAGAAATCTACGAATCGTCCGACTCTGGCTGGCCTTGCCATCGGACCAGGAAGCATTGATAGTCCCGGCCCCGGGTCATGATGGCTTGATCATCCAGGATATGCTCGATCCATTCTCCTCTCTCAGGCCAATTTGTTAGTGGACACTCTGGGTTAGGGTCACTCACAATGAAAAGGAATAGGTCCAAAGGCCTTACTAGGTATCGCTACCGGTTCCCTATATTCAACCAGGTCTGTAATATTGAAGGTATAACTAATGCCCAAATCCGAAGGCAAGTCTAACACCTAGGCATTTGATCCAACCTTCTCTATCACTTTAAAAGGTCCGGCTCTGCGAGCATGAAGCTTCTTTTAGTCCTAAGCCTAACCAAGATAAAATCCACTACATCAAATTTTTTGATCCATCTTCGAAAATTAGCCAGTTGTTTTAACATTAGTGCGGGTGGTGAACATGCTAGGCACATGCAGACTCCTAACAAGATGATGCAAAGGACTCAAACCTACACCTAACAGACTCGACTAAAGAGGTTTATTAGGTCTTAACTACCACTTGGGCATGGGGGCATGAGTCATGGTTGATGGATGACATGCAGAAGAAAATTTGCTAGTAACTCCTAATAAGTGCCAGAGGGTCTGCCAAAAGTAGGTAGCAAATTAGATGGGCTCTATGGATCCTTGCAACCTAGTAACCTCAACAAAATGTAACCTAATAGTTCTAGATACATGAGAAAACTCAGGAAAGGGTAGAAAATAGGAAGTGGGTTCAGAATTACTCTGGTAGGGTAGAGAAAAAGGTTCTGGGTTAGTTGGATAAAGTAGAATCAAAGAAGGCATGTCAGGGACTAATCCTAGACTAATGAGGATAACCTTATGGGGTTGCGATATATCTACAGGGTTTGTATAATGGAAGGATGGGTTATTAATCTCAGGAAAGAGGTCCTAATGGGAACTATAGGAGAAGACTCATCCTGAGGGTACTGATTCAAAGAGATCAGGTCCTTAATAAATTCTTTCGGTTCTTGTATTTTAGGACTAGACTCTATAATTTGGCTCTCCTCTATGGTTTCCTCAGGTAAGGCTCTAGTAGCAGTACCTAGGTTCTCTTCCTCTATTTGTTCTTCCATTATAGCTTTAGGTTGGATATGGTCAAGGTCAACTAGCTCTGGGTTGGTTTCTACCTGGGTATCTACTGGGTCAGCTAATTCTAGGTCTACTAAAGGTGTCACCTCTTCTCCCTCATACTCATCCACTAGGCTCACATCAGCTTCATACACTTCCGCGTTAATGTAAGCCTTGTGAATCTCAGGAATGGTTGGAGTAGGTCGGCTAGCAGGAAATTGGTTAGGTTCTGGTCTCTGATTATGGGTACTACTCCTAGTAGGTTCAGGTTGTATAAGGGGTAGTGGCTCACTACTGGGTTCGTATTTAGGGATACTAATCCTATGGGGTTCAAGTTGACTAGGGGAAGCATGACTAGTACTAGGTGATACTTAGGGGTTATGGTTCTCTAGGCTCATAGGACAAGGGTGCAGATCTATAGGTCATGGGATTATAGGATCTGGGGTCATAGGATTTTGGGTCAGCTCTATGATCAGGTTCTAAGGATGGATCATGGTATGGGGTCCTCCTAAGGTTGGGCTCCCTATATGGGTCAGGATATTGGGTCCTCCTAGGGTTGGACTCCCTATATGGGTCAGAATATTGGGTTCTCCTTGGGTTGGACTCCCTATATGGGTCAGAATATTGGGTTCTCCTAGGGTTGGACTCCCTATATGGGTCAGAATATTGGGTGTTGGGTCTACTAGGCTTATAGGGTGTGGGTGCATAGGATTTATGATCATGGGATCTAGAGTCATAGGATCTATGTCATAGGTTCTGGATTCATAGGTTCTAGGTTTATAGGATTTGGAGTCATAAGATCTATAGGTTGTGGGTATACTAGGCTTAGAGGATGTGGGTAAATAGGATCTATCTTCCTGGTCTACAAAATCCTGATTGGGTCTTCTAGGACTAACCTTAGGGATTGGGTCAGGATGATGGGCTCTCCTAGGTTCAGCCTCAAGGTATGGATCAGGGTTGGGGTCCTCCTAGGTTGAGGGGAATCAGGATCTGGCTCAGACTGTGACCCATGGTTTTTTTCTGGGGTCCCTACCCGGACTTTTAACTGATCAAACCTATTGGCAAGATGGTCAATTCTATCATTGGTTTGAATACGAGACTGAGTTAACTGGGTCATCTGGGTAGTTATCTGGGTAGCCCTTTGGGCCATTTGATCAGCTAGGGCTTTTATTTGAGATTGTAAATTTTTCATGGGTTCAGACATTTGTAAAGGAGGTGGGTGATATGAAACTCCTGATCTAGTGCTCATGCAAGACTCGATCAGACCGACTATAGCTGACTAGACCTGGAGTCCAAACTAGATGCTCAATCAGGGTGGCAAACTAGCCTATAGTAACCCTGTACTCAGCTAGGCAGGTGTAAGGGGAGTGTTAGGTCCCTGATTGCCAATCCTAGATACTAATCAGAGATTGGCCAGGTAGGCGGACCAGCACACAAGCCCTTTGGGATTGAATCCCTAAACCACTGTTCTAGATACTGAGCACAAGGCACACACAGGTTAACTTGACACAGTGATCTAACACTAGCCCAGACCCGATCAGTTGGTGTCCCTAGCCCACTAGGGAAAATTAAGTCTAATTAATTTTAGGTTAAGGCTTGGGACCGAATGCAAGGGATGTGGTTTTGGGCTAAGGAGAGGTGATCAAATCCTCCCCCCATCTGATATAGCAAGAGTGCCTTTAAAAGTAAATTATGCAATGATGGCAGGCAGATGATGATGCAAATTAGGGTTTAGATATTTTTTTTTTGGTATTTTTGGAGAATATGTAATTTTTTTTTGGTATTTTTTTAAATAAAAGAAAACTTGCAAAACATGGACTAATACTGGAAATATACTAAAATTAAAAAATATGCAAAAATTGCTAAACAAAAACCTAAAACTTCCAAACTTGTCTTGCTAAAAAAAACAGACCGAAATTTTGCAGGCCCTATTTTGGCTTGCAGAAAATTCACAGACCATAATAAAATCTGAAAAAATTTTAAAATTACTGTGAATTATGATAAATCCAGAAAAATAATTTCAGAATTTTTGGAGTTTATCAGAAGAAATAATTAAAATAACAGAGTATATACGGACTGAAAAATTGTAGAAATAAGCCCTAATTTAAGCTCTGATTCCAAATGATGGGAACTAATATGCAGGCAATTTTTTTTGTATGTTTTACATGTTGAGTTAGGTGATTAATTCCCGAATTTTAGATCAAAATTTTTATAGAGAATTTGTATGAATTTTTGAAGATCAGCATACAGATTAGGACCTAGAAAAGTAGCAAGAAGACCGCCGGGGCTGAGAAGCCTCGATTAGGGCAAGTTCTCCTACAATAAAACTACTGGAGGTAGAGGGGTGTACCTGACAACGTCTGTGAAGATCGCAGCGAAGGGGTCTCTCGTTCGTCGACGATGCGGCCTGGAAAATCGAGCCAAAGACCGCGGATACCCGGCTTTCTGCTCGGTGATCCGATTGAGGCTTGGCTGGAGTCGTTGGATTCGTAGGAACTCAGGGACCTGCAAATGACCTGTCAGGGTTAGAAAGCTCACAAAGGAACAAGAAAACAAAGTAAAAACAGTAAGGGAAGGCTTCTTTTGGAGTGGGCATCCAGGGATCTGGAGGGTTGTTGGCAGCAGGAAGATGATTGCAAACACCGGAAGAAGAACTCTCACAAACCCCTTTATGCACACAGCAGGGTATCACACCACTCAATAGAAGAACTCAAGGTTTTCATTCATCAAAAACTCTCCTTCATACAAGAGGATGGTCCCCTTAAATAGACCCTTAACCTTGGGCTCCAAGTAAGGGTACACAAGTACTTGTGTGCATAAGAATACTTTTCCCTCTCTCAAACCCTAGCTAGAAAATAAGAAATATTAGGTAAAAAAATCCCTAAAAATTTTCTTGACTTGGTCAAGACTCCAAGGATGCCTAGGGGGGCGTGTTGGGCTTCTAGGAGCAGCAAAAGGCGGCCCAAAGGGGCTTGGGTGCATTGGTTTGGGCTCTTGGAAGCTGGGGTGGCCTGGTAGCCAGGTAGCAGGAATATTTCCTGGTATCTTGCTTCTTAGGGGCTTGGGCTTGCACCTGGCTTGATTTCTTTGGCTAGGATGCAGATGGACCTTAGGAATCATGGATGACCTTATCTATGAATATACTTTGGCATCTGGAAGGGAATCTGGGCATCTGGAGGGCATCTGCAAGAAATTAGGTTTTCTGAATTTTCCTCCTGGGGTCTTCAAATCTTCAAGCTGGGTTGGACTTGTGCTATACTTCCATGTCTTCAATCTAGTTGGACTTGTCTTCACTTGTATGATATAGTCTTGAGTCTTCAGTATGCTTGGACAGGACTCAAAAAATAAAATAAGCTCAACATGAGCTGACTAGCATTGGACTGAACTAGCTCAACATAAGCTGACTAGTACAGAACTGAAATAACAACTCAAAAGACTCAAACACAACTAAAAAAAGACTCAGATGGGCTAAGACCTTATTACAGATGGACTCAAAATTATTGATCAATTCACAGAGGTTGAGAAGCCTCTGCCTTATTCTGGTGCCTTTGGTGTCTGCACCACCAGGCCTTCTTGGGCACGCGGCAGCTCCCCAGGAGATCATACCCACCGGCTTCTGGGTAGGGACGTTGTTGATTGCGGGAGCTGGTGAAAGAGCAACGAGCACCTGGTATTCCACTTAAGGTCTGCCCTCTCCACAAACCTTTTGAGGTAGCCCTTTTGATGAGTTCTTTAATTTCCCACTTGAGGTTGCGACATTCCTTGGTGTTGTGGCTGTGGTCGCGGTGAAAGCGACAATACTTTATTTTATCATGGCGAGTGGAGGGCTTCATCGAAGGCGGGCATCTCAGGTAGTCCTTGCCTTTGATCTCCATGAGGATTTTTGTCCTTGAGGTGAGGAGGGGTGTGTAACTCTCCTCGGGAATGGGAGCGACTTTCGGTCTCGACCCCCTTCAGGAGTTCGGAGCCTGAGATCCTAGCTTCCGGGTTTCGGGCGTCTCGATGGGGGTTGGCTTCTTTAGTGGCTTCCCGTCGGGCTCCTTCCTCGTACGATCCGCCTCCTCAGCATAGATGTACTTTTGGGCTCGGAGGAGGAGCTCGAAATAAGTCTTGGGGGGCTTCTTATCGAGCGAGTAGGTCAGGCTGGAGGTCCTGAGCCCTCACTTTAGTGCTAGCATGTTAACTGCTCATCAAGGTTGTAGATCTCCAACACGGCAGCCTTGAAGCAGGCCCCGTAGTCCTTGCAGTGGCTCGCAATCCTATTGCCGGATGGTGAAGAGGTTGTCTGCCTCTCATGGCAACTCCCAACAGGCATTGAAGTGGGCCACGAACATCTACCCTAACTGGGCGAAAGAGTTGATGCTCTCCAGCTCCAAGCGGGCGAACCACACCCAGGCTGCCTTCCAAAGAGTGGCAGGAAAGGCAACATAGAGGAGAGCATCGGTGTCCCCCTGGACCCTCATGAGGGCTCGGTAGCTTTCCAGGTGGTCCAAGGGTCGGTGGTCCCGTCGTAAGGATCCACTACGGCATACGGATCGACTCAGGATCGGCTCCCCTTGGATTTCTTAGGAGAAAGGGGGACGTGCATCATAGCCGGCTGGCTCGCTAGCTGTTGCCCAGAGAGCAACCCAAGAGGGGGGTGAATTGGGTCTCTAAAAAATTTAAAGCTAAGCTTTATAAAACAAGTAGCAAACTTCACAAGACAAGATATGTAATTCAATTCAACAAGGAACTAAAATTAAAGTGCAATGCTTTAATGTAAAAGTGCAGGGAAAATTAAAAGCAATAAGTAATAAAGTAAAGAGCAAGGAGGAGAGAACAAGCAATCACAACACAACAATCTATAGTGGTTCGGTGCCAACAATACCCTACATCCACTCCCCAAGATCCCCTTGGAAATTCACTATAACCAATGATATAGTCGATTAGTTTTTTGTGCTCGCTAATCAAAACCTGACTTGTTTTCACAAGACTCACAGTCACAACCTCACTTGGTTTTACGGGCTAACCAAGAACCTAATTGGTTTTCACAAGGCTAACCAAAACCTTCCTTGATTTTCCGGGCTAACCAAGAATCTTAGTGGTTTTACGGGCTAACCACCAACCTAATTGGTTTCAGGCTTACCAAAAATCTCACTTGGTTTTTCCAATAGGCTAACCATAACCTTTACATGATATAAGAATGGAGAAATAAAGAACCAATGTAAGCTTTCAATAAAAAGCAAATAAGTCGATGTAGCTCGATGTAGTGTTGCTTTGCTCTTATTGAAGCCTTTGAATGTCCAAGATTGAATGATCTTCAATGCACTGATAGCTTTGAATGCTTGGAAGGCTTCCCTTTGCTTGAGAGTGGTTGAGCTTTGAATAAATAGGAGTTAAGGCTCTTCTCATTCTTTTCTCTTAAACTCTTTAAGGATATTCAATACTTGTGAATAGTTGAATAATTGTTGTCTTGATTGATTTGGAGCCTTTATACCTTCCCAAATCCCCAAAACTAAAATCTAGCCGTTAACTTAAAAATTAGCTATTAGAGGGCATTTGAAGAGTTCTGTGCTTGAAAAAACTAGCCATTACTGTTGTCAGAACTCCATGTATCGATACTTCCTCTTCATGTATCGACACATTAGGTCGACACATGTTCTTCTTGAGTCACACAAGTTCAAAAGTTTCCATTAAGATTCTCTAGAAAAATCAGCTGAGTCGACCATTCCAGTTGAGTCGATACAAAAGGTCTTGTGTGTCGACACATCAACTATTCCTTAAACTTTACAAGTTTTGTGGCTTGAAATTCTCAGGCGATGTGTTGATCCATGTGTTGACACCTTGAGTCGGCACATAAGGTCCATGTGTCGACACATCATCTGTGCCAAATTAAAATTTTACTGCGTACCAGCCTGAGTCAACATACCATCTTCATGTGTCGACACATCATGTCATGTGTTGACACCTTGAGTCGACACATCATCAAAAAAGGTGCAGAATTGCTGAACTTGTGCTGGAACATGTTTTCCATTTGCCTTATCATCCAATCAACCACTCTTTGAGTGTCCAAGTCTGTTTTGTGTATCATTCCATTCAAACTTGGTTCTTCAACACAATTGGGCTTCTTCAAATTTTGTGAGCATCCTTTCAATGAAACACACACTTAAAGCAAATCATTAGTCCCTCAATTATACTAACTTACTTTTTGCTTATCATCAAATCAATTAGTGGAGTCAACACTAGCTGAGCTCGGTAGATTAGATAATCGATAGGATAACTCCGCCAACTTGTGGTAATGCTCCTCTAGGCGCTTCTTCGCCGCACGCCTGATGGTTTCGCCAGTGACCTCTCCATCGAAGGAGATGGAGAAGGTGACATGGGTGCATGGCACCCGTGGGGGGTTCTTACTTTTCCTACCAAGATGGGGCTTGGATATTGCCAGCCCGAGTTTTGGTGAGCAGCTCGGCTAGTTGTCTCTTCGTCGGAGTTTGATGGATACTCTAGTTGTCAGTAATGGCTTCGCAGCTACGAAGGCCTTCCTTGGAAGGAACACAGGCTATCGCGGTGGTCCATGGCATAGGCCGCGGGTATCCCTGGCTTCTGGTGGGTGCCAAGGACCGGTGCTGGTGCTGAAGTTGGCACACTGCTGTGGCAAGAATCTGCATTTGCTAGGTGAGTGCAGCCAGCTGAGACTCCGCCGGGGGTGGTTGAACCAGAGTGGATGGCCTCGTCTTTGGGTTGTATGGGTTCCCCTGGGAGGGGGAGTCCCCTGCACGACCGGTGGAGACTTCTCATGCCCGTGTCGTCACCATCCTCCCATGGAACTTGCTTGCAAAAAAGAAAGGGTGGGGGGCTTGAGCTAGATCAAAGACTGTTCACAGTCCACCCCTTCATGGCGTGCCAATCTGTTGCCACCAGGATCATCGTGGCCTGTAGCTACTATTGGCGCCGGAGTGTGCTCCCTTCATTGTCTGGCCGTCCGATGGTCAGGACCTACAAATCAGGAGTTAGTGACCCGGGCGGGGTTTCCAGTGGGGGCACTCCGATGGTCAAGTCAGTGATTATCCAGGGGAACAGATCCTCCTGGTCGAGCCCCTCTCAATGGACTCCATGCGAGGAGGAGTGAATGGTGTGAGAGTGGGATGCAAGTGTGTCGGGGAAGAGCGGCCTAGCTAGAGGGATTCTCTATGTGGCCTTTCTCCCACCCTTGCCTGGACTTGCTTATGGTGCCATGATCTCTGGTTGAGCTTGCACTTGTGTTTGAATGGTATTTGTTGCCCAGGTGGCTACCCAAGAGGGGGTGAATTGGGAATTTAAAAATTTAAAGCAAGAAATGTGCTATTCAAAATCCTTTGCAAGTGGTAGGTATTGTGATAGAGTTATAAAATGCAGAAGATAAACAGAGTAGAGAAAGCACAACACAAACACACCAAATTTATAGTGGTTCGGAGCAACCTAGCTCCTATGTCCACTATCTTAGATACCACTTGGTGTTTTCACTATATTCACACCCGAATATAGTAGGATTGTTTTACAGGATCATATTCCAAAACCTCTACACTCTGGTTTTATGGGATCACTAAAGAAAACCCGATACCCTTTGGTTTTAAACACGCTCACCAAAGAAACCCAACTTGGTTTTCACAAGATCACCAAGAACCTATTTGGTTTTTCAATCGGGCTCACCAATAACCCAAAAATTCAAAGATTGAATTGAAAATAAATGCAACAATAAATGACAAACTCAAGTTGTTGGATAGTTGCCGGTGCAGCTCATTGGAAGTCCACTTGAATGCACTTGAATAAGCTTTAATGACTTCAGTGGCTTCTTCTAAAGATGATTCAAGCTTTAGATTATAGCTGTTGAAGGCTTGAATGCAGACTTGAATGCTCTTTTTCTTGTGGTTGGTTGGATATTCAATGAAGCTCTTTTCTTTGAAGAACTCTCTTAATTGATTCATTGCTTCAAGGAAGTCCAAATCCTTCAAATTAAAGTCTTCCATCATCCCAAGGCAGTTCTAGCCATTGTAGACCATTGGAGAATGATTTTTGATCGTTGGAGCACTTTTTAGCATTCAAAAACAAATTTGGAACTAGACGTTAAATACCTGGAAGCGACATTCGAGTCGGCTTGGATTCCTTCGAGTCGGCTTGGATCCTTCGAGTCAATAGGTCGAGTCGCCATTTCTTCAATGTAGTCAGCTCTTTGTCTCAGGGTGCTGAATGTCACTCTGGACGAGTCGGCTCTTTATAGCTCGGGTCAGCTCGAACTTGAATCTTGAAAATCTTGAACTCGAGGAGTCGGCTCTTTTCATCTTTGGGTCGGCTCTTCTTCTCAGGTTCGGAAAACCATACTCTGGAAGAGTTGGCTCCGTGCAGTTCGGGTCAGCTCGCTTTCTCAGGCTTTCAAAATTAGGTCTGGCAGAGTCAGTCCTTTCTAGGTCAGGTTAGCTCGCCTGGCTGTTCTCAGAAACCTTTAGGAAATGGACTCTGGTGGAGTTGGCTCGGACAGATTCCAGTCGACTCGGATTCACTAGAGTCAGCTCGCTTTCCATCGAGTTAGCTCGGATTACTGCATTCCAAATCCTTGCTGCATGCTAGTAAGAAGAGTCGGCTCTTCTTTTCTTGGGTCGGCTCGAGTGTCTTCTTCAGGATTTTTACAATTTGAACTTAAGGAAAACTCTCACCAACTCTTTTACAATTTCACACAAACCAACTCAAAGCAAAATCTAAGGCACACACACTTAAAGAAGTAACCCTTTTTACTTGATTTTTCTTAGCATTTTTGATTGGGTTCTTCTTTACAATAACACTTACAACACAACTCAAACAAGAAAGTAGAAATGTTGGAGTTGAAGTTTGAACATGCTATACATCCTACAAAAACTTGTCAAACACTTGAAGAGTCATCAGTAATAAATGTACATGCTCCAATGTTTGGTTATCATCAAAATTACTTATGGGTCAATAATCTCTCATTTTTTGATGATGACAAAACACTGGGTATGAAAAATCAGTAAGACACTTTATATGTATAACAGTATTTGAAACATAAATATTCGCATGTAATAGAGCTGATTGGATTTAAAAGGAAATCAGAGCTCAACAGATGATATTACTATATATCCTCAAAGTGTTAAACTTGTCATGCTTCATAATATTATAATTAGCACAAAACATGGAGTATCAGGGAGTTAAAATATACAATTATGATTAGAGCAATGGGATTAATTTTGAATATAAGTCAGAGCAAAATCATTCAAGAGAAACTCCCCCTTTCTCTAGATTTTAAAGTAATTTAAGCAGTGCTATTATTTTTGTGCTCCCCCTTTTTCATTACACTTTAAGAATAGTTCATAAGGAGCTAATTTCCCATTCTTTTCATATTTTTCATAATTCTCCCCCTTTTTGTCAATTAATCAAAAAGGTGATTTCAAATAAACTCAGATTTTAAAATAGATTGAGAAAGTCTTTAATATTTGTTTGAGATAATTTCACTTTCTCAAGCATGAAATTCTAATTAAAATTTCATCATAGTAAACACAATTTCTAAATAGAAAACATTCATTTCATTAAGAAGTTTGTAGGACAGAAAGTACATTGCAATTGTAAAAGATAACAAGTGGAACAAACATTCATTTTAGAAATACAACCAGAAGACTAACTACATGACTTATTCTTCTTCTTCCTCAAATGAAGAAGAGGAGCCTACCTCTATAACTCTATCAGAGGTCTTAGTTTTTAGGGGTTTAAACCTTAAATCCCTAAATCTAGTTCTAACAGGGGCTCTAAAAACTTTGGTCTTCTTGGCTTTTGGTTCTTTCTTGGTCTTGGTAGGTTTAGGTAGATCAGATGAAGGAATAGGAATGTCAAGTGTCTCTTTGATGATTTGTTCAGAAACATCTTCAGTGGGAGCAGTTTCCTTCTGGGATTACAATAGAATGCTTATGATTTCTTCCTTGAAATCTTTCATTTTTTTTCCACTTTTTGCTGATGAAGCTCTTATTCAGATTCCAATTCTGGCAATTTAATGTCAACAGACTTTCTGATTTCTTCAATTGCAGAATTCATATGATCTGTCAAGGAGTTGGAGATAGTTTCCATCTTTTGAAATATCAGATTTTTGAGTTCAGATGGAGTAATCATAGTGTCTTCAGTCCTTTCTTCAGCAGCAGCTTCATCTTCTTCAGAAATGGTAGCAGCAACCTGACTAGGCATTTTCTTAATCCATTTTCCTTCTTTTAACTTGTAACCCATTCTTTTAAGTGAGTTGAAGGAGTAGATATCAAAGTGATGTAGTGGCTTGCCTATTTCATTTGACAAATCAATTCTTGCCTCTTCAAATAATAGAGTGAAAACCATACCATAAGGTAGACAGCCTTGACCTTCCTTGCTGCTTCAGTCATTTGGATCATTATTATGTAGGGAAGGTTGAGAGGCTCTTCTTTGATCAGATGTCCCATGATGATCATGTCCTTCTCACTAACCCAGTTGAAACGGCCAGTTCTAGGAAGGAAAATTCTACTAATCATACTGTGCCGCAGCCTCATTTCCCTTGATAGTAGATTGGCTTGAACATGTCGGACCATGCTCACTTCCTCTTTTTTCAAAATGAGTTTCAGAATGTGCTCCTTGTTCGGTAGAAGAAGTTCAGTAGCACCGGTCGTTGGCATTTGTAGCAGCTTGCTCAATCTTTCTTCATTAATTATAACTATTGTTTCCTTGACAACAGATTCCAAATGAAATTTTTTAATAATAATATTCTCATAAAATGTCCGTACCAGTGAAGGGTAGGTCAGTATGTCTAAAGAACAGAAATGCTTCCACCCTTGGCTTTCTATCCAATGTCCGATTTTCATTCCCATTTCCTCTAGGAATGTAAAGTCGATCCTTCTTCCGTAGGTGACAGGTCGATTGATCATTGAGACATGCTGCCTAGGAGGAGGAGTTTCTTCATTTTGTTGGACTGGAGCGGACCTTTTTCTCTTTTCCCTTCTTTCTCCTACATTTGTACTGCAATTACTTGATTCGCTGAGTTGAAGAACTTTCCTCATAGATTTTCGAGGAGCCATTGCAGAGGAATCAAAGGATTTTAAGCTTTAGGGAATGATTTATGTGAGAATGATAGAGCTTTCGAGAGATGTAGAGTGTGTTCATAATAAGGTGAGGGAGTGAAGTACTAAGAAAAGACATATCAGACTTTCCTAAATAGTGATTTCCCATCTTTTGAGTCGGCTCGCTCTGTCCTAAAAATATCTGAGTCGGCTCGACCAGAGCGAACTCAAAATAAACAGAATACCGAGTCGGCTAAGCACAGACTTAGTAGGCTCGACCAAAGCAAGAGCAAGATATTCAGATATTCAAGCTGGCTCGACCAGAGCAAGATTGCTTGAGTCAACTTGAACAGAAACTTTCCAAAAGAGATCAAATGGTTCAGAAGTTTAATTCAACTATACTTTGAAATTCATGGAAAGTTGTTCAAAAATCATGAATAAGTATAGGAGGCTTTCTAGATAATTTTTCCTTAGGTTTACTAAATTTAGAAAGGATAACATAGCCCTAATTCTCCTTAAGCAACTCAAATCTATCCTAATTTAGTGGCTTGGTAAAGATATCAGCTAGTTGTTTTTCTATAGGTACAAACTCTAGTTTTATATCACCATTCAAAACATGGTCTCAAATAAAATGGTGTCTAATCTCTATGTGTTTAGTCCTAGAATGCTGAATAGGATTTTTAGATAAATTTATAGCACTTGTATTATCACATTTGATAGGAATTTTGTATTGTGAAACACCAAAATCCTCTAATTGTTGTTTAATCCAAAACACTTGTCCACAACAACTCCCTACAGCAACATACTCTGCCTCAGTAGTAGATAGTGCTACCGAGTTTTGTTTCTTGCAGTGCTATGAGATTAAATTCAACCCTAGAAATTGACAAGTACCGCTAATGCTTTTTCTATCTATTTTACAACCAGCATAATCAGCATCAGAGAATCTGATTAAATTTAAAGATGATTCTTTTGAAAACCAAAGATCAAGATTACTTGTACCTTTCAAGTATTTTAGTATCCTTTTAACAGCAAGCATATGTGTTTCTTTAGGATTACATTGAAATCTAGCACATACACATACACTATACAAGATATCTAGTCTACTTGCAGTTAAATATAATATGGATCCGATCATACCTCGATATAGCTTTTGGTCAACATTGGATCCACTTTCATCCTTATCTAATATGCTGGATGGGCTCATGGGTGTGTTCATTTGTTTGCTTGTCTCCATACCAAACTTTTTGATGATTTCTTTGGTGTATTTGGATTGGTTGATGATCCCTTCCTTTGTTTGTTTTACTTGAAGTCCGAGGAAGTAGTTTAGTTCACCCATTAGGCTCATTTCAAATTCTCCCTGCATTAACTTAGCAAATTTTTCACAAAGACTTTCAATAGTTTCACCAAAGATGATATCATCAACATAGATTTGTACAACTAATATATCATTATTTTTCTTTTTAATAAAGAGAGTTTTATCAACATTTCCTCTTGAAAAATTATTTTCAATTAAGAAAGTGCTAAGTCTATCATACCAGGCTCTAGGGGCTTGTTTCAAACCATATAAAGCTTTATTGAGTTTAAATATGGTTTGGAAAAGCATGATTTTCAAAACCCGATGGTTATTCTACAAAAACTTGTTCGGTAATACAACCATTTAAAAATGCACTTTTCATATCCATTTAAAAAAGTTTGAAATTAATGTAGCAAGCAAAAGCAAGAAGTAATCTAATGGCTTCTAATCTTGCTATAGGTGCATAAGTTTCATCAAAATCTATACCTTCTTCTTGACTATATCCTTTAGCCACTAATCTAGCTTTGTTTCTAATGACATTTCCTTGTTCATCTAATTTGTTCCTATAGATCCATTTGGTTCCTATAATTGGGTAGTATTTAGGTCTATCAACTAATATCCAAACCTTATTTCTTTCAAACTGGTTCAATTCCTCGTGCATGGCCAACATCCAGTTTGGATCATTTTGTACTTCTTCTAAGGTATGAGGCTCTATTTGAGATACAAAGGCTAGGTAATCATGTGCAATCCTATGTGTAGACCTAGTCCTTATACCTTGAGAAGGATCGCCAATAATTAATTCCTTAGGATGGGAAGTAGCATACCTCTATTCAGTCGGTAGATCAATATGATCCTTACTTACTATTTCTTCTCCTTCTACAATTGGTTTTTCTTGAATACTTAGTTCTTCAATCTCCTTTTGAATGGTACCTGCATCATTATCAATGCACTCATCTTTTCTAGATGGTGATGGGTTAGTTTCATCAAATATAATATGCATTGACTCTTCAACAGTGAGAGTCCTTTTATTAAAAACCCTATATGCCTTGCTATGTAGTGAATAACCAAGGAAAATGGCTTCATCAGATTTAGCATCAAATTTTCCTAGATTATCCTTATCATTATTAAGCACAAAGAATTTGTAACCAAATACATGAAAATAATTTATATTGGATTTCTCTTCATTCCAAAGTTCATAGGGGGTTTTTTTAAGATAGGATGGATCAAAATATGGTTTAAAATATAACAAGCAGTGTTCATAGCTTTTGCCCAAAAATATCTTGGAAGATTACCTTCACATAATATTGTTCAGGCCATTTCTTCCAACGTCCTATTTTTCCACTCTACAACACCATTTTGTTGTGATGTTCTAGGAGCAAAGAAGTTGTGATCAATGCCATTTTCAGAACAGTAATCATCGAAAAATTGATTTTCAAATTTTGTGCCATGATCACTCCTAATTGAAATTATAGAAAGATTTTTCTGATTTGAAATCTTTTTATGAAATTTTCTAAATACTTTGAAAGTTTCATCTTCATGCACAATAAACAAAACCCATGTAAATTGAGAAAAATTATCTACAATCACAAGGTCATATTTCATACCTCCTAGGCTTGTGGTCCTAGTTGGTCCAAATAAGTCCATATGAAGTAGTTCTAAAGGTCTAAATGTTGAAATCAGATTTTTGGATTTAAATCTCCCCCTTGTTTGTTTACCCATTTGGCATGCATCACAAACATGATCAAAATCTACTTTAAACTTAGGCATGCCTCTAATAAGATTTTTGGAAATTAACTTGGTAATAGTATGCATGCTAGCTTGACCCAATCTTCTATGCCATAATAAGCAAGACTCCTTGGTCTTAGCATTCATTGCAATTAGACTGGAGCTACTTGACATGGCAAGATCATTTAGATCTACCACATAAATATTTCCTAGTCTGTGTCCAGTGAATTTGCTGCTAGGATCAAGAAAGTTTGTTACTATACACAGATGATTCGAAGATAACTTTGAAGCCTTTATCACACAATTGACTAATACTCAATAGATTGTGCTTCAACTTATCTACTAGCAATACATTTTCAATGAAAGTATAGGGGGTTATTTTGATCTTACCAATTTCAATTATTTTCCCCTTGCCAATGTCTCCAAATATAACCATACCTCCTTCTTTCATTTCCAGGGTAATGAATTGATCCTTGTCACCCGTCATATGCCTTGAGCAGCCACTGTTGAGATACCATTTTTTCTTTAATTTCTGGGCTGCAAGACATTCCTGCAACAAAATTAAAGAGTGCTTTTAGGTACCCAAGCTAACTTGGGTCCTTTCGGGTTAGCTGAGTTGGTTCCTTTAGGAACCCAAATCTTTCTTATATTATGGACATTTCAAATTGTATTGCAGTTAAAAGCTTTATGTCCTAATCTTTTGCAAGAAAACATTTGATTCTAGAATTTTGAAATGATTCTATTTTTGAAATTCTAGATGCATGAAGTGCAGAAATAGCAGGTCTTGCATTTAAATTCTTAGAAACATATGAAGCAGGTTTTGAAATGGAAATAGAGTCTTTTGTAACAAAAGTTTTATAAGAAGTAAACTTGGGAACAAAGTCTTTTTGTTTCACAAAAGTAGTAGCTGAAACATAATTTGAATTTGAAGCATTAAAATCTATTCCAGCTTTATTTTCATAAATTCTTTGTTCTTTAAGAATTAACTCAAGGTCATTAGAAGACAAAGTTAATTTTTCAACAAGTGGCTTGAGTTTTTCTACCTCCTTCTTCAGCTCATTTTTTTCTTTTAGCAAAACTTTGTTTTTGTCATTCAATTCATTATTCTCATTTTTCAAATCATTGCATTTTTTAGAAAAGATGTGAAGTTCCTTTTTCAATAAATTATTCTTTTTGAAACTTCAATTTTCTCTTTGAGTAAAGAATCATTGATATGCTTTAGTGATCTAATCTTTACTCTAGCCTTTTTAAATTTAGATAGTAAATCATGGAATGCAGAATTTAATTCTTCAAAAGTAAATTCAATCTGAGTATCGGGAGAATTTACCTCATCCTCGAGACCCGTTAGATATAGATTTGCTATTTTTGCGGTCTCTTCTTCTTCAGTTGAAGTGGAGTCTTCGCTATCGCTCCATGTGGAAACCATCGCTTGCTTTTTTTCTTTCCAAGAGATTTCTTTAGTTGAGGATAGTCCAGACGAATATGCCTCGGTTTCTTACATTCATAGCAGGAGGGGACTTGTTCTTTATCTTTATCTTTGTCCTTGTCCTTTTCTTTTGAACGTTCTCCTTGTTTATGGAATTTTCTGTTATAGCTTCCTTTCTTCTTTCCCATAAACTTTCTGAATCTCCTTACGACCATTGCATGTCTTCATCTTCAAGATTGTCTTCGAAGGAGGAGTCACCTTCTGTTTCTTCATCATCTTTAGATTCTAATGCAGCCTCGAATGCAATCATTTTCATCTTTTTCTGATCATCATCCGTTCTATGCTGCATGGCTAATTCATGAGTGATGAGAGATCCCATTAATTCATCCATTGATAGAATATTCAAGTCTTTAGCTTCCTAAATGGCTGTGACTTTAGGATCCCATTCGTCGGGAAGTGATCTCAAGATTTTCTGTACTAAGTCAGCATTTGAATATACCCTACCAAGACTTTTCAAACCGTTAATAATAATTGTAAATCTAGTGTACAAGGCAAAAATACTTTCATTAGGCTCCATCTTAAACAATTCATAATTGTGCACTAAAAGATTTATCTTTAAGTTTTTCACTTGTGAATTTCCTTCATGGGTCACCTCAAGTTTATCCCAGATTTTCTTTGCTGAAGAGCAGATGGAAATTCTATTAAACTCATTTGAGTCCAAAGAACAGTAAAGTAAGTTCATGGCTTTGGCATTCAATTTCCCTAATTTCATGTCATTTTCATCCCATTCCTCTTCAGGCTTAGGGATGTCCACGTCATCAATTTTAGTCATGGGAACATGTGGCCCTTTAAGAATGACCTCCCATAATTGAAAATCAATAGCTTGAATATAGATTTTCATATGTGCTTTCCAATAAGAATAATTTGTGCTTGTGAAGAGTGGAGGTCTATTGGTTGATTGACCTTCGGCCAAAGATGTACTCAAGGGATGAGCCATCGATCTTTACTCTAGTGTTTTCAGAGACTCTGCTCTGATATGAGTTGTTGCCTAGGTGGCTACACAAGAGGGGGGTGAATTGAAAATTTAAAAATTTAAAGCAAGAAATGTGCTATTCAAAATCCTTTGCAAGTGGTAGGTGCTGTGATAGAGTTATAAAATGCAGAAGCTAAACAGAGAAGAGAAAGCACAATACAAACACACCAAATTTATAGTAGTTCAGAGTAACCCAGCTCCTACGACCACTACCCAAGATATCACTTGGGATTTTCACTATATTCACACCCGAATACAGTAGGATTGTTTTACATGATCACAATCCAAAACCTCTACACTCTGGTTTTACGGGATCACCAAAGAAAACCCAACACCCTTTGGTTTTAAAAAGGCTCACCAAAGAAACCCAACTTGATTTTCACAGGATCACCAAGAACCTATTTGGTTTTTCAATCAGGCTCACCAATAACCCAACAATTCAAAGATTGAATTGAAAATAAATGCAACAATAAATGATAAACTCAAGTTGTCGGATAGTTGCTGGTGAAGCTTATTGGAAGTCCACTTGAATGCACTTGAATAAGCTTTAATGACTTCAGTGGATTCTTCTAAAGATGATTCAAGATTATAGTTGTTAAAGGCTTGAATGCAGACTTGAATGCTCTTTTTCTTGTGGTTGGTTGGATATTCAATGAAGCTCTTTTCTTTGAAGTACTCTCTTAATTGATTCATTACTTCAAGGAAGTCCAAATCCTTGAAATTTAAAGTCTTCCATCATCCCAAGGCAGTTCTAGCCATTGTAGACCGTTAGAGAATGATTTTTGACTGTTGGAACACTTTTGAGCATTCAAAAATAAATTCTGGAACTAGCCGTTAAATACCTAGAAGTGACATTTGAATCGGCTCAGATTCCTTCGAGTTGGGTCAGATCCTTCGAGTCGATAGGTCGATTCGCCATTTCTTCAATGCAGTCGGCTCTGTCTCAGGGCACTGAATGTCACTCTGGATGAGTCGTCTCTTTATAGCTCAGGTCAGCTTGAACTTGAATCTTGAAAAACTTGAACTCGAGGAGTCGGCTCTTCTTCTCAGGTTCGAAAAACCTTACTCTGAAAGAGTCGGCTCGATGCAGTTCAGGTCGGCTCGCTTTCTCAGGCTTTCAAAACTAGGTCTCGCAGAGTCGGCTCTTTCTAGGTCGGGTCGGCTTACCTGGCTGTTCTCAGAAACCTTTAGAAAATGGACTCTGCAGGAGTCGGCTCAGACAGATTCCAATCGACTCTAATTCACTAGAGTCGATTCGCTTTCCATCGAGTCAGCTTGGATTGCTACGTTCCAGAATCCTTGCTGCGTGCCAGAAAGCAGAGTCAGCTCTTCTTTTCTTGGGTCAGCTCGAGTGTCTTCTTCAGGATTTTTACAATTTGAACTTAAGAAAAACTCTCAGGAACTCTTTTACAATTTCACACAAACCAACTCAAAACAAAATCTAAGGCACACACACTTAAAGAAGTAACCCTTTTTACTTGATTTTTCTTAACATTTTTGATTGTGTTCTTCTTTACAATAACACTTACAACACAACTCAAACAAGAAAGTAGAAATGTAGGAGTTGAAGTTTGAACATGCTATACATCCTACAAAAACTTGTCAAACACTTGAAGAGTTGACAGTAATAAATGTATATACTCCAATGTTTGGTTATCATCAAAATCACTTATGGGGTCAACAGTATTGCATGTTACCTCCTTTGTCTTCCTTCCTTCAAGCTTTGTAATCTAGATTACCGTTGGGCGCCCATCTTAGGATCTCCGCTGTCAGGCACGTGCGGCATTATCCCGAGGCACCTTTCCTTATTCATGATAAGGGAAGCTGTCATGTGTTCTGACATTCCTTCTGGTCACCTCATTTCGGGAAACCTGGCAGTACCTCGATTGGTGGGCTGTCACCCTCGGGATTCGAATCTCCTGGTTGACTTCTTCTTTCAAATGGTTAATATGGTTGGTGAGGAGCATGGCACCTCGATCAGTGGGCCTCTCCCCTTTCTGGTGTAACCGGCAGCCACAGGTGGTCATTGCGGTCTAGTGGGTGTCCCATTGTAATTCTTGGACGGCTCGCCGGCATCCTGGGATGGCGGTTCTATCCCTTGGTTCACCGGTGTTGATGCTTGAGCTAGGGGCTGAGCTGGAAAGATAGGGCTCGACTTTGACCTAAGCATCCTGAGCTCGCGGGCTCGCCTCGGTGGAGGAGGGCAAAGCACAGGCCCGATCCTGAGGGCTCGGCCTCGAAGAGGCTCCAGGTGGCGGAGGAGGGCTGAGCTCGACTCCTACCATGGGGCTCGATCTCCGAGGGGCTCGCTCTAGAGGGTAAAGTATGGGCCCGGTCCAGAGGGCTCGACCTCGAAGAGGCTCCACGTGGTGGAGGAGGGCTGGGCTCGACTCCGACCATGGTAATTGCTCTGTAGGGCTGAGTGCGGGCCCGGTCCAGAGGGCTCGACCTCGAAGAGGCTCCACATGGTAGAGGAGGGCTGAGCTCGACTCCGACCACGGGGCTTGATCTTCGAGGGTCTCACTCTGAAGGGTACTGCTCGGTTCCGGCCTAGGCATCCCGGGCTCGCGGGCCCTACTTGATGGAGGACGGAGCTCAGCTTCGACGGGTGGTCCCGTTGTCCCCGGAGAGCTCAGCCCAGTGGAGGAGTCTGAGCTAGGAATCCGACGCGGTGCCTGGCACGGTGGTTTTCTATGATGTGGCATCTGACAACTACTCCATGTCAGCTGTCTTGCCATATCAGTATGTATTTCCTATTCTGCAGATTTCTCATGACCTTTCTTTGCTGGAGAAAGATGCCAACGAATCCATCAGCTTTAGAGATGACCTCCGAAGTCAAGTGGCCTTGGCTGTAGCTGAGAAAGTTGTTGCTAAAAGGCTTCGAATCACCGTAGAAGAAGAGAATGGCAAGGTTGTTGCCTCGAATGATGTCTTGAAAAGACAACTAGGAACTCTTCAGGTGCAGGCAGTAGTGGTGGCGATCATCATGCAGGAGAGGAGGAGAAAGTTGATTTCTCTTGAGCTATTGTTGAGGCTTCGAGATGCCGGAGAACTGAAGTCTCATCAGACCGAATTGAAGAAAAATATCGATGAACTAAGGACAAGTCTTTCAGTGGCTGCCCAAAGGGCTGTGCAGGTCAAAGATGAAAGAAAAATAGGGATGCAAGTGCCTAAACTAAGCATGCAATAGTGTAAGGAGCAGGTTTGTATTTTAAAACAATTCTAAAATAACAACGAAAAAAACCTACTCCGTACAGGAACTAACATTTTCAAGATGCATGTATAGGTAAAAGAAGGCATTGTTGGGATCCGGTGCAACGCAGCGGAAGGGTAATTTCATAATATAGAAATTAATATACACCAAAACCCTAAACAAGGAACTCCTTAATAAGACTAAAATGTATGAAGACTAACATTCTTATGAATATTAGAATTAGAGTACTAACCTGTAACCGCTAATTCCAATTTGATGAAGATTTAATCTTGAAGATGAACGGGCTATTTGAGTTCACCAGGCGTCCAGGTGTCCGCCCTCCGATGGTGATCCACACAAAGCAATGACCAAGATCCTAACTCCTTGTTCCAATGGTTCCTTCAATTGAATTCTTCTTCCAGGAATTCAATACTTGGATTATGGCTGGAAATCTTCCACTCAAAGGTGTGTCTTCTTCCTTCTTACCCCTTTTCCACCTTCTACCAAGACTTAGAACCTTTAGGACACCTTTGTCTTGAAAGTAAGACCTTGTCCTAAGAAGATTAATGCTTGTCTTTAATTGGTGGAGAAATTAAGACAAAGATGTCTTAATGTAAGGAAGAAAAGAATTGGATCAGAACTCTTCTTTTCCTTTACTGTCGGAGACTTTCTCTCTTAACCTTGTTTAGTAGCAGAGTTACGACAGAGTTTTACTCTGTAAAGGAAATAATGCAAAAACAAGAAGGGGAGAAAGAGTCTTCAGGAGAGGAAAAAAAAAAAAACACATCACCAAGTTCTGATTCCCACCCCCTTTTTTATAGTTTTCAGAGAGGCGCCCTCACAACTCTCCGTAAACAATTTTCTCACGCCCTTTCCTTCTTCTCATGCCCTTTCCTTCTTCTCATGCCCTTTCCTTCTTCTTACGGCCTTCTGGATTAATTCTCACGGCCTTCCAGATCAATCCTCATGGCTTTTCTCAAAGGAAGAATTTGCGATGATTAGGAGAAAGAAGTCGCGAAACTTGAATCTCCGAAGAGATCTGATTTCGCGCTCCCGGGAAGAAACTGCGCTTTCTTTCTTCCTTAAAACCCCTCCACCTGTTAGATTATCATCCATGGGTGGACAAATGAGGCACTAATACTAAGAAAGAAGGCCACCCCATCTTAATTCATCGGAGAATTAAGTGGGAGCGCGCCAAGAGTCCATACACCCATGGACTCCTCCAAATGGCGCGCCAAGAGTCATAAGCACATGGACTCTTGGTGTTTTTGGCGTGCAAGGGAAAGGGGGCGGGTGGGGAAGTAGCCTAGCTAATAGGTTAGCTAATTGGGTTAGCCATAATCCCTAAATTCTCAATTAAGGTCTAATTAGATCCAATTAGAACCCAAATCGAGTCAATTCGGAACCCTAATTCGATTACGATTCGAATAGGAGTTAGGATTTGCAACACTTGCTAGAGTGTCTTCATGCAAATGACTCTTAATCAATTCTTTTAAGTGTGTGTCCCATTGGGTTCCACATCTAGCCGGCAGTGGGTTCGAATACAAGTTGATCTAATTTGATTAGAACTCTTTCTAATCGATTTAGGTCAAATCAGGCTTACCTGATTTTGATCAATTAGGACTCTTCCTAATAAGTGATCATTCAAATCAACCCACAAGACAAGATTGATGTCTAGCAACGTGTCATGTCTACCCGGAAGATATGTAAATTCTGGTGAAATACCAAAATTACCCTTCAATAGAAAGTTACCATACAATTAAATCCTTCGATCAGCCTGCACCCAAAATATAATTATGGATATGGACATATGTCAAATCCAATATTATATTTGTTTTTAGCTCAATATTATATTGATGATTCAATTATCTTGATATTAGAAACCATCTCTAATATCTTTACTTTGATCAAAGATTTCCTGAATCATCATCCGATTGATAACTAGCTAGATGCAATCTCCTCTTACTAAGAGTGATCGATTCCTTGTTGACCTACTCATTACCTTCATATCCAATTCATCATTCCCAGTATCAATCCTGTGCATGACTCAGTGTCATGATTAGGATTGAACCAAAGCATGGGTTCATGTACATAAGGTACTTATGGCAGTCTCGGGTCAAAGGATTACTTGTACCACTCCCACTATGAGAACCTTCTATTGACATGTAGCTAAGACTTCATTAGATGTTCTCAAGTTGGATCATATCAGTGAACTCATTCTCTAATGAGCACCCACATCCTAGTATTAGTGTCATACACAAGTGACTGTGAGAGCAGTCACCTTATTCAGTATACATAGAATGTGCTAGTCTTACCGGAAAAAAACCTTGATCCCCTACTCAAGGTTCCTTCGACTAGGAATATTTTTGATTAAGGTTTTAAGACAAAAGGTCTCACTGGTATGATCTCATCATAACCCTAAAATCATAGCCCTAATCTATGGGGTTCATCATATAATAATAATCACAGCGTATGATGAAAAATAATGCCTTTATTAGAATATTGTCAATTACAATGTTTTGGGAGATACAACATAGATTGGCTTGTAGGGCATATCCCTTTCAATCTCCCACTTGCACTAAAGTCAATCACCTTTAAATCTTAACCCCATACTCTCGAGGTGGCGATCAAACTGTCGCTGTGGTAGAGCCTTAGTGAATGGGTCTGCTACGTTGTTCTTTGTATCAACTCTATTTATGTAGACATCTTATCTTTCTACTATTTCTTATACGAGATGGAAGTGTCTCAGAATGTGCTTGGACTTATGATGAGCTCTTGGTTTCTTAGCTTGAGCAACAGCTCCAGTGTTGTCACAGTAAAGTGGCACTGGATTTTCTATCTCAGGAACAACACCCAACTCTGTGATGAATTTCTTCATCCAGACTGCTTCCTTGGCGACTTCACTGATAGCTATGTATTCTGCCTCTGTGGTTGAGTCAGCTATAGTCTGCTGCTTGGTACTCTTCCAACTCACTGCTCCACCATTTAGGGTAAAAACATATCCCGAAATGGATTTGCTATCATCAGGGTCTGATTGAAAACTAGAATCAGAATAAGCTTTTAGTTTAAGATCAGAACCACCATAAACCAGAAAAATATCCTTAGTCCTTCTCAGGTACTTAAGAATATTTTTAACTACTTTCCAATGATCCTCTCCTGGATCAGCCTGAAACCTACTGACAATGCCTAAAGCATATGCCACATCAGGCCTGGTACATAACATGGCATACATTATGGACCCTATTGCCGAAGTATAAGGTATAGAATTCATTCTTTTTCTTTCTTCAGGCGTCTTAGGAGACATCCTTTTGGAAAGATATATGCCTTGACTCATAGGAAGATAACCTTTTTTACTTCCATCCATGCTGAATCTTTTCAGCACTAAGTCAATGTACCTAGATTGGGATAAACCTAGCATCCTCTTAAACCTATCTCTATAGATCTTAATACCTAGTATATAGGATGCTTCTCCCAAATCTTTCATGGAAAACTGGTTTGATTGCCAACCTTGACTGATTGTAACATTGGGATATCATTCCCAATGAGGAGTATGTCATCTACATACAGAACCAAGAAGACTATAGCACTCCCATTAGTCTTCTTATAAACACAGGGTTCATTCACATTTTTGATTAAACCAAACCTTTTAATAGTTTCATCAAAACGGATGTTCCAACTCCTTGAAGCTTGCTTTAATCCATAAATGGATTTCTTTAGCTTGCATACTTGATTAGGTTTATTCTTTGAAATAAAACCTTCTGGCTGTGACATGTAGACTTCTTCCTCAAGGAAACCATTGAGGAATGCAGTCTTCACATCCATCTGCCAGATCTCATAATCGTGGTATGCTGCTATAGCAAGTAAAATCCAATTGATTTGAGCATGGCAACAGGTGAGAATGTTTCATCATAATCAATTTCCTATTTTTGTTTAAAACCTTTTGCCACTAATCTAGCTTTATAGGTTTCAACTTGGCCATCAGCCCCAATCTTTTTCTTATAGACCCATTTGCACCCAATAGGATTAACACCCTCTGGTGCATCAACCAAAGTCCATACTTGGTTGACATACATAGAATCTATCTCGGATTCCATGGCTTCTTGCCATCTATCTGAATCAGTACTCAAGATAGCTTCCGTATAGGTCAGAGGTTCATCATTTTGAATGACTTGGGCTTTATTATTTTCAATAATAAACCCATACCTCTCAGGTGCCTGTGACACTCTATCAGACCTATAGGGAGGAGTTTTTGTGTTCTGGTTCTGATCTAACTATATGTTCTATTGATTGAGAATTGTCTATCTGTGTTTCTTGTGCTTCTCCAAGTTCAATAGTTCTACCATTGCCCTTTTCTAAAATAAACTCTTTTTCTTGATAGTGGCATGTCTGCTGACAAAAATCTTTTGTTCAGTTAGATGGTAAAACAAATATCCTCTACCCTCTCTAGGATATCCTACAAATAGACATTTATCCGCTCTAGGTTTCAACTTATGTCCAAAATTTCTTTTAACATAAGCTGGACATCCCCATACCTTAAAATATTTAAGATACGGTTTCTTTCCACTCCAAATTTCATATGGAGTACTAACAATGGATTTAGAAGGTACTTTGTTCAGAATGTAAACAGCAGTTTCTAGGGCATGACCCCAGAAGGAAATGGGTAAATTTGTGAAGCACATCATGGATCGTACCATATCTAATAAGGTACGATTCCTCCTTTCAGCTATACCATTTAGCTGTGGTGTATAAGGAGGGGTCCATTCAGAAAGAATTCCATTAACTTTAAGATAGTCTAAAAACTCCGTGGATAAGTATTCTCCTCCTTGATCAGACCGAAGAACTTTAATACTTTTCTCGGTTTGTTTTTCGACCATACTTTGATACTCCTTAAATTTATCAAAGGATTCAGATTTATGTTTCATAAGATAAACATATCCGAACCTAGATAAATCATCTGTAAAAGTGATAAAATATGAGTATCCACCTATGGCCTGAGTTGTCATTGGACCACATACATCAGTATGTATAAGTCTTAATAACTCAGTTGACCTTTCTCCATGTCCAGTAAATGGAGTCTTGGTCATCTTACCCATGAGACATGATTTGCAAGTTCCTAATGATTCATACTCATAAGGATCAAGGAATTTTTCCTTGTATAACTTGCTTATCCTAGACTCATTAACATGACCAAGTCGATGATGCCAAAGTAAAGTTTCATTAAAGTCCTCTCTTTTTCTTTTATTATTGACATGAAAAATACTATCATTGGATGAAAGAGTTAAGAGCTCATTGCTAAATATGCTAGAACAAATAATTTTATTAGACAACATTATCAAGCAATCAGTGTTCGTTACATCCATTACATATCCTTGTTTTAATAACAAGGGAACAGATACAATGTTCCTAATAATCTTAGGCATATAATAACAATTATGTAACTCCAAGATCTTCCCTGAAGGCAACTTCAGAATATAGGTCCCTACAGCTTCTGCTTGGATGATATCTCCACTAGCACCATAGAGATTGAAGTCACCTTCCTTCAATACTTTAAGCTTGTGGAGGCCCTGCAAAGATTTGCATATATGGTAACCACAAGCGATATCCAATACCCAAGTATTTGAAACTGAAGAATTTAATGTCAATATAGCATGTATCTCATACATACCTTTTGGCGCATCTGATGCACCAGGCTTCACAGTTGCAAGGTAAGCCTTGTAATTCCTTTTCCAATGTCCTACTTTGCCGCAAAAGAAACAGGTTGACTGTTTGGAGGCCTTCTTTCCTTTCTTATTCTTATTGATGCCACTCTTAGGGTTTAGCCTCCTATTAAAACCCTTTTAGCCTGATTTCTTCTTATTGGTCTTATTAATAAGAAGAAGTGGAGCCTTTTCTTTCTTTATGTGGCTCTCCGCTGTTTTTAACATATTTAACAGCTCAGGCAAGGAAGTGTTCAGCTTGTTCATGTGATAATTCAAGACAAACTGAGAAAATGACTCCGGGAGTGATTGCAGGATTAAATCTTGATTCAACTCCCCATCCATGATAAAGCCTAATTGACCCAATCTGGTGATCAAGTCAATTACCTTCAGAACATGATCCTGAACGGATGCTCCCTCTGTCATCCTAGCACGGAATAACTGCTTAGATATTTCATATCTAGCAGTTCTGCTATGTTTAAAGCTCTTTTAAATTGAGCATTATGGATTGAGTATCCATGCTTTCATGCTGTCTCTATAACTCATTGGTCATAAAGGCTAGTATGATACACTTGACAGTAAGGGAGTCATTCTGCCACATTTTGTATGTGGCCATATCTTCCTCTATGGCATCATCCCCTAGTGGATTAAGACTAGGGGTTTCTAGAATATAAGAAAGTTTTTCTGAACTCAGCACAATCTTTAAATTTCTCAACCAGTCCACATAGTTCGGACCAGTTAGTTTGTTGGTATCTAAGATACTTCACAGTGACAATGAAGATGCCATTTATCTATATTTAACAAAGAACAATACATAAGCAAACAACCATGAAATGACTTACATAATTAAATTAGGTCTTCAATTTAATTATGTCTCCCACTATTTTATAAAAAAATCATAGCCCTCACCATGATAATCGAGAAGAACCTTGATCGATTTTTCTTAGTGAGATTGAGATCCTAATAACTTATAAAAGATCTTGCAGAAAACACAACAAATCTTTTATAAGCTCAAAGGTAGGAAACTCTTCCAATTATATCTCATATAATTTTCAAGAAGTAACTTGGCCTCTAGAACATTATTAGTCTTGCAAAAAATACAACAAACCATAATGTTCTAGTTAAGTCAAGACCCTTTCATTTCTATACAGTCAATACTCAAATATAATGCCCTTGTAGATAACACAACAAAGCATTATACTGAATATACTGTAAGCATATCTATGCACTAGACTAGTATTATGTCAATCACTATATTAGGTCTTGCAGATAACACAACAAACCTAATGTGGTTCATAACACAATAATGATCCAGCATGAAGGAAGGCCAATATATAGTATTTTTAACACTAAGCATTTTAGTCAAGATTTAAACTTAATCAAATCGGCCAGGCAAGTGGAAGAGATGTGGGAGTCCCCCCATTGCTTTCCTAGACACCAATAAAAATTGGCCAGGTCAGTCAATGGAACCAATTAAAAACCACAATTATCTTTACCTTCCTAGAACCACCTTTCTAGACACCGAATGATCAATTATACATCATGACTAGTGATGCTTATTAGTTAAATATACTAAGACTTAATATAATTTTTTAAGAGGAGGGATTTATAAATTTCCAGCACATCCTTATAGAATGTATCACAATCAACATATCACTCTTATAAATAAACAAATATGTGCTAAGTGTGTCATCATATTAGGACAACCATATACCACATAATGGATCCACCATTATGCCAGGGCAACCTTATTTCAGTATGATGACTTCAAAACTATACATATCTCTATAATAATTAGGGTTTGAGTGAAAGACCCTAACTAGTGGCATACATCAAAACATGTATGCAATCAAAGATATGCTAAGTGTAGTAACTATTAGGATTTAAAAACCCTAAGATGTGACATACATCCTATCATAAATTATAGTCCTAATTAAGGTGGCTTTGATACCACTGTTGGGATCCGGTGTAATGCAGCGGAAGGGTAATTTCATAATATAGAAATTAATATACACCAAAACCCTAAACCAGGAACTCCTTAATAAGACTAAAATGTATGAAGACTAACATTCTTATGCAAATTAGAATTAGAGTACTAACCTGTAACTGCTAATTCCAATTTGATGAAGATTTAATCTTGAAGATGAACGGGCTATTTGAGTTCACCAGGCGTCCAGGTGTCCGCCCTCAGATGGTGATCCACACAAAGCAATGACCAAGATCCTAACTCCTTGTTCCAATGGTTCCTTCAATTGAATTCTTCTTCCAGGAATTCAATACTTGGATTATGGCTGGAAATCTTCCACTCAAAGGTGTGTCTTCTTCCTTCTTACCCCTTCTCCACCTTCTACCAAGACTTAGAACCTTTAGGACACCTTTGTCTTGAAAGTAAGACCTTGTCCTAAGAAGATTAATGCTTGTCTTTAATTGGTGGAGAAATTAAGACAAAGATGTCTTAATGTAAGGAAGAAAAGAATTGGATCAGAACTCTTCTTTTCCTTTACCATCGGAGACTTTCTCTCTTAATCTTGTTTAGTAGCAGAGTTTCGACAGAATTTTACTCTGTAAAGGAAACAATGCAAAAACAAGAAGGGGAGAAAGATGGTATCAGAGCCCTCCTTTGAGAAAAGAAGGGGAGAAAGATGGTGTAGGGTTCGGTGGCAAGGCGGAATCATAGATTTCAAAATTTTTTTAACTTTATGAAATCTTCACCAAACCTTCAACCCAAAATCTCCTTAAAAGAATTAAAACATATAAGATGTTTATATAAGATTTAATCTCAAATCAAGATACTAACCTGTATCGCAAAATCCAAACTCTGAATCACCACCAGGTGCCCAAATGTGCACCCTCCAATGGTGATCCACACAGAAAAACGATGAAGACAAAAATTTCTATTTCTTGGTTCCTCTTCTTGAATTCTTTTTCAAGAATTCAATTCTTGGACCTTTAGGCTGAAATTCTCTTTCTTGAAAATTTCTTTTTCTTCCTTCTTTCCTCTTCTTGAATTTTCTTCAAGAATTCCCTTTCTTGAATCCTTTTTCTTGAATTGAATTGGAAGAAAAAATTAAGACAGTCAAAGTCTTAATTCAAGAAGGAAAAGAAGAATAGATCCTTTCCCTGTTCTTTCCTTTACCGTTCAAGACCTTCTTCTTATTCTTGTTTAAGGTCAGAGTTTCGACAGAGGATACCTCTGTAAAGGAAACAATACCCAACAAGAACAAGAGGAAGGAGTATTCTGGAGAGGAAGTAAGGGAATTGGATCTCTGAACTATGTTGCGTGAAAACCCCCGAGAACCCCAACCCTATTTATAGATCTCAGAGGGGTGTCATCTCGAAACAACACAACCCTCTGAAACCCCAGGGATCACGATCCCTCATTCCTCACGCGTCCCCTCAACCAAAAATCATGATTCTCCGATTTGATTTTCGTTTTTCCGACGAGGAGAACTCTTGGAAAAACTTCAGGAAGGATCGCGACTTTTGGAGACGGATTTACGATCGAAAAGCGACGGATCTTTTTCTTAAACTTTTCTGGCCATCAGATCCAGATCCAAGGGTGCCAGACAAGGATCTGAAATGCCCCTTTTCAGATTTTTCTCCGACGTTTTCTTTCTCACGCATTTTAAGAGAAGTCCACGCGCGTGGACTTTTCTTTCTAGGCGCGCGCGGGTGAGAAGAGGGAGGGGGCGGCTTGGAGAGAGGGTCTCAGTGAACTAAGTTCACTTGGGTTCAGCCATGGGTTATCCCAATGTCCTAAAAAATAAATTGGACCTTAATCTGGTTCAATTAGAACCCAATTAAGCCAAATTCAGAACCAAATTCGAATAGAAATTTGGTCTGCAACACATGCTAGTGTGTTTATCCTGCAAACATGATTTAATTCCAAATTAAATCCTTCATCAATTTTCTTTTGTGTGTGACCCATTGGGTTCCACACCTAGCCAGCAGTAGGTCCGAGTGCTATTTGACTTAATTCAGTTAGATCTCAACCAAGCCGATTTAGGTCAACTCAAACTAGCTCGACTCGGTCAATTAGAATCTAATTCAAATTGACTGATTTGAATTACCATGATTCAATCATATACCTACAAGACAAGATTGACGTCTAGCAACGTATCATGTCTACCCGGAAGATGTGGAATTTTGGTGGAATTACCAAAATACCCTTCAGTGGTGAGTTACCGGGCAATTCAGTCCTTTGATCAACTTGCATCCCGAATATGATTATGAATATGGATATTTGTCAAATCCAATTTTCATATTCATCCCTAGCTCAATCTTTATAATGATGATTCATTAATGAACCATTAGAAAATAACTCTAATGTTAATACTTTGATCAAAGGTTTCCTGAATCCATCATTTGAAATTAGCTGGATGCTATTCCCTCTTACTAGGGCTGATCAATTCCTTGTTGACCTACTCACAACCTCCATATACAATCCACCATAACCAGTATCACCTCGTGCATGACTCAGTGTCATGATTGACTGCGAACCAAAGTATGGATTCATGTATATAAGGTACTATGGTAGTCTCAGGTCAAAGGACTACATGCACTACTCCCACTATGAGAATTATCTATTGACAAACAGATAAGGTTCCATTAGATATTCTCAATCTGGATCAATTCAGTGAACTCATTCTTTAATGAACACTCACATCCTAGTATTAGTGTCAAACACAAGTGACTGTGAGATCAGTCACCCTTATTACAAAACATATATAGGATGTGCTGGTCTTGCCGGAAACATTGATCCCCAACTCGATGTCCCATCGACCAGGAATATTTTAGATTAGGGTTTTAAGGCTTTAGGTCTCACTGGTATGATCTCATCATAACCCTATAACCATAGCCCTAATCTATGGGGTTCATCATAAAATCAAAAAGACACAGCAAATGATGAAAATAATGCCTTTATAAAATGTCAATTCATTGATTTTGGGATCAAAATTACAATATTTCAATTGGCTTTCAGGGCACAATCTTTCAATCTCCCACTTGCACTAAAGCCAATCGCCTTTAAATCTTAACCCCATACAATCAAGGTGGCGATCAAACTCTCGCTGTGATAGAGCCTTAGTGAACGGGTCTGCTACGTTGTTCTTCGTTTCTACCCTTTTAATGCAGACTTCTTGTCTTTCGACAATCTCTCGAACGAGATGGAAGCGTCTCAGAATGTGCTTTGATTTGTGATGAGCTCTTGGTTCCTTTGCTTGAGCAACAGCCCCTGTATTATCACAGTAAAGTGATACTGGACCTTCAATCTCAGGAACTACGCCCAACTCTGATATGAACTTCTTCATCCAGACAGCTTCCTTGGCAGCTTCACTAACAGCAATGTACTCTGCCTCAGTTGTTGAGTCAGCTACAGTTTGCTGTTTAGAACTTTTCCAGCTTACAGCTCCTCCATTAAGGGTAAAAACATACCCAGATATAGATTTGCTGTCATCTGGATCTGATTGAAAACTAGAATCTGAATAAGCTTCTAGTTTAAGATCAGATCCTTCGTATATTAGAAAAATATCCTTAGTTCTTCTTAAGTACTTAAGAATATTTTTTACAGCCTTCCAATGATCCTCTCCTGGATCAGCCTGAAACCTGCTGGCTATACCTAAGGTATATGCCACATCAGGCCTAGTACATAACATAGCATACATAATAGACCCTACTGCCGAAGCATAAGGTACCGAATTCATTCTATTTCTTTTTTCAGGTGTCTTAGGAGACATCTTCTTAGAAAGATGTATGCCATGACCAATAGGTAAGTAACCTCTTTTACTTTCCTCCATGCTAAGTCTTTTTAGCACTTGGTCAATGTACCTAGACTGGGATAAACCTAGCATCCTCCTAGATCTATCTCTATAGATCTTGATGCCTAGTATATAAGATGCTTCTCCCAAGTCTTTCATGGAAAACTGTTTAGATAACCATACCTTGACTGATTGTAACATTGGGATATCATTCCCAATGAGGAGTATGTCATCTACATACAGAACCAAGAAAACTATGGCACTCCCACTAGTCTTCTTGTACACACAAGGTTCATCCTCATTTTTGATAAAGTCAAATTCTTTGACTGTCTTATCAAATCGGATGTTCCAACTCCTAGATGCTTGCTTTAATCCATAAATAGATTTTTTTAGCCTACATACCTGATTAGGTTTAGTCTCCAAGACAAAACCTTCTGGCTGTGACATATAAACCTCTTCCTCAAGGAAACCATTGAGGAATGCAGTCTTCACATCCATCTGCCAGATTTCATAATCATGATATGCTGCTATAGCAAGCATGATCCGAATAGATTTGAGCATGGCAACAGGAGAAAATGTTTCATCATAATCTATTCCCTGTTTTTGTCTGAAACCCTTAGCCACTAATCTGGCTTTATAAGTTTCAACTTGGCCATCTGTCCCAATCTTTTTCTTATAGACCCATTTGCATCCAATAGGGTTAACACTCTCTGGTGCATCAACCAAAGTCCAGACTTGGTTGACATACATGGAGTCCATTTCGGATCTCATGGCTTCCAGCCATTTGTCTGAGTGACTACTTATGACAGCATCCGTATATGTTAGAGGCTCATCATTATCAATGATTCGGGCTTCATTATTTTCAATAATGAACCCATACCTTTCAGGTGCATGTCGCACTCTATCAGACTTACGGATAGGAGTGGTGTGTTCAGGTTCTATACTAACTGTGTTATGATTTTGTTGAGATGTATCTATTTGTTGAACTACTTCAAGTTCAATATTTCTCCCACTGCCCTTTTGTAGGATGAATTCCTTTTCCATAAAAATGGCATGCCTACTGACTAAAATCTTTTGTTCAGTAGGGTGGTAGAATAGATATCCTATACTATTTTTGGGATATCCAACAAATAGACATTTTTCTGCTCTAGCATCAAGCTTTTGTCCAAAATTTCTTTTGACATAAGCTGGACATCCCCATATCTTAAGGTGCTTAAGATTGGGTTTCTTTCCCCTCCATAACTCATATGGAATGCCAGATACAGATTTGGATGGTACTCTATTCAAAATATTAGCCGCTGTTTCCAAGGCATATCCCCAGAAAGAAACAGGTAAGTCTGTGAAGCACATCATGGACCGTACCATATCTAATAAAGTACGATTTCTCCTTTCAGCAACACCATTTAATTATGGTGTGTAAGGAGGAGTCCATTCAGAGATTATTCCCTTTTGTTTAAGGTGATCAAGAAACTCGGTGGATAAGTATTCACCTCCTCTATCTGATCGAAGGATCTTAATACTTTTCCCCGTTTGTTTCTCTACCATACTTTGATACTCTAAAAATTTTTCAAAAGCTTCGGACTTATGTTTCATTAGATACACAAATCCGTACCTTGAAAAATCATCAGTGAATGTGATGAAATATGAGTATCCACCCTTGGCCTGAGTTGTCATAGGTCCACATACATCAGTGTGTATGAGTCCTAATAACTCTGTTGTCCTTTCATTATGTCCACTAAATGGAGTCTTGGTCATTTTACCCATGAGACATGATTCACAAGTTCCTAATGATTCATGGTCATAAGGATTAAGGAATTTTTTCTTGTATAACTTGTTAATCCTCTGCTCACTAATATGTCCAAGATGACAGTGCCAAAGTAAAGTATTGTTTACTTCATCTCTTTTTCGTTTATTACTAACATGTAGTATATTGTCATCAGAAGATAAAGTTAAGAGACCATTGCAAAATATGCCATTAAATATTATTTCATTAGAAGAACTGATTGAGCAGCCACTGCTCATTACATTCATAATATATCCTTGTTTAAGTAACAAGGGTACATATGATGTTTCTAATGATTCTAGGCATAAAATAACAATTCTTTAACTCTAAAATCTTCCCAGAAGGCAGCTTCAACATATAAGTCCCTACAGCTTCTGCTTGGATGGAATCTCCTCCAGCACCGTAGAGCTCGAAGTCGCCTTCCTTCAAAACTCTAATGTTCTGTAGTCCCTGCAATGATTTGCAGATATGATGACCACAAGCAGTATCCAATACCCAAGAGTTTGAATTAGAAGTGTTAATGACAAAATTGTATGTATCTCATACATACCTGTTGGTGCATTACTAGCACCGAGCTTCAGACTTGCAAGGTAAACCTTGCAGTTTCTTTTCCAGTGACCCGGCTTGCCACAATGAAAGCAGGTCATTTGTCCGGAGGCCTTCTTTCCTTTCTTTTTCTTGATGCCCCCTTTTGGGTTTAACCTCCTCTTGGAACCCTTTTTGCCTATTTTCTTCTTGTTTACACCGTCCACAAGAAGAAGTGGAGCCTTATTTTTCTTTAAATGGCTCTCTGCTGTTTTTAACATATTCAACAGCTCAGGCAAGGAAGTGCTAAGTTTGTTCATATGATAATTAAGAACAAACTGTGAAAATGACTCTGGGAGTGACTGCAGGATTAAATCCTGATTCAACTCCCCATCCATGACAAAACCCAATTGACCCAATCGGGTGATTAGGTCAATAACCTTTAATACATGGTCTTGTACGGATGTACCTTCTGTCATCCTTGCACGGAATAACTGCTTAGATATTTCATATCTTGCAGTTCGACTATGTTCTCCATAAAGTTCTTTTAAATTGAGCAATATGGAGTTTGTGTCCATGCTATCATGTTGCCTCTGTAACTCATTGGTCATAGAGGCAAGCATTATACACTTGACAGTAAGTGAGTCATTTTGCCACGTGTTTTATGTGGTCTTATCCTCTTGCGAGGCATCTTCCTCTAATGGTTCCAAGGTTGGGGTATCAAGAATATAAGAAATTCTTTCTTGGCTGAGTACTATCTTCAGGTTTCTCAACCAATCAACATAGTTTGGTCCAGTCAATTTATTTGCATCAAGAATGCTACGGAGTGAGAGTGAAGAGGCCATTTAATCTACAATAACAAACAACATTACATAAGCAGACAATCAATGTTGACAAAACATAATTAAATTAGGACTTTAACTTAATTATGTCTCCCACTATTTTATCAAGCATCATAACCCTCAATGTGATGATCGAGAAAACCCTAATTGGTTCTCTTAGTGGGGTTGAGATCCTAATTCCTTCTAAAAGACCTTGTGTGTACACAACAAATCTTATATAAGTTCAAAGGTAGGAAAAACTCTTTCCAATTGTAATTCATACAATTCTCAACTTATCTTGGCCTCTAAAATATTAATAGCCTTGTGTGTACACAACAAACTATAATATTTTAGTTAAGTTAGACCCTTCATTGCTATATAGTCATGATATTAATCATAATACCCTTGTGTGTACACAACAAAGTATTATATTAAATCATTCCATAAGCATCAAATGTACCAAGAAAAAATTATGTTAGTCACCATAAAGAAAAGGCCTTGTGTGTACACAATAAACCTAATATGGATCATAACATAATAATGACTTGGCATGAAGGAAAGCCATATGTAGTGAATATTACACTGAGCATATTAATCAATAATTAAGTTAATCATACCGGCCAGGTAAGTGGGAGAGTGGTGGGAGTCCCCCCGTTGCTTTCCTTAGACACCAATAAGAATTGGCCAGGTCAGTCAACGGAACCAATTAAAAACCACGTCCTCTTTATCGATCATGAACCACTTTTCCTAGACACCGAATGATAAACTAATCATATTGATTATTTTTGCTTTTGGTATATGACACTACAACTTAATATGTTGTTAAAGAGGGCTTTATTAAAACAAAGCACATTCTAGCAAATATGTGCCATAGTGTGCCATCATACTAGGACAACCATTTACCATATAATGTATCCACCATTATGCCAGGGCATCCTTATTTTAGTATGATGACTAGAAGGCTAAACATATCTCTATGCAAATTAAGGTTTAAGTGAAAACCTTAATTAGTGGCATACATCAAACATATATGCATAATTAACACAAAAATGTGATTAGTGTGTCATCATACTAGGACAACCATTTACCACATAATGGATCCACCATTATGCCAGGGAAACCTTATTTCAGTATGATGACTAGATCTCTATGCATATCTCTACAACAATTAGGGTTTGAGTGAAAACCCTAATTGGTGACATTAATCAAACATATATTACATCTCATGTTACTTTTATAAATATGCATCTAAAATTCAGAATATATATATTTAATCTTAATAAGGAGGCTCTGATACCACTGTAGGGTTCGGTGGCAAGGCGGAATCATAGATTTCAAAAATTTTTTAACTTTATGAAATCTTCACCAAACCTTCAACCCAAAATCTCCTTAAAAGAATTAAAACATATAAGATGTTTATATAAGATTTAATCTCAAATCAAGATACTAACATGTATCGCAAAATCCAAACTCTGAATCTCCACCAGGTGCCCAAATGTTCACCCTCCAATGGTGATCCACACAGAAAAACGATGAAGACAAAAATTTCTATTTCTTGGTTCCTCTTCTTGAATTCTTTTTCAAGAATTCAATTCTTGGACCTTTAGGCTGAAATTTTCTTTCTTGAAAATTTCTTTTTCTTCCTTCTTTCCTCTTCTTGAATTTTCTTCAAGAATTCCCTTTCTTGAATCCCTTTTCTTGAATTGAATTGGAAGAAAAATTAAGACAGTCAAAGTCTTAATTCAAGAAGGAAAAGAAGAATAGATCCTTTCCCTGTTCTTTCCTTTACCGTTCAAGACCTTCTTCTTATTCTTGTTTAAGGTCAGAGTTTCGACAGAGGATACCTCTGTAAAGGAAACAATACCCAACAAAAACAAGAGGAAGGAGTATTCTGGAGAGGAAGTAAGGGAATTGGATCTCTGAACTATGTTGCGTGAAAACCCCCGAGAACCCCAACCCTATTTATAGATCTCAGAGGGGTGTCATCTCGAAACAACGCAACCCTCTGAAACCCCAGGGATCACGATCCCTCATTCCTCACGCGTCCCCTCAACCAAAAATCATGATTCTCCGATTTGATTTTCATTTTTCTGACGAGGAGAACTCTCGGAAAAACTTCAGGAAGGATCGCGACTTTTGGAGACGGATTTGCGACCGAAAAGCGACGGATCTTTTTCTTAAACTTTTCTGGCCATCAGATCCAGATCCAAGGTGCCAGACAAGGATCTGAAATGCCCCTTTTCAGATTTTTCTCCGACGTTTTCTTTCTCACGCATTTTAAGAGAAGTCCACGCGCGTGGACTTTTCTTTCTTGGCGCGCGCGGGTGAGAAGAGGGAGGGGGCGGCTTGGAGAGAGGGTCTCAGTGAACTAAGTTCACTTGGGTTCAGCCATGGGTTAGCCCAATGTCCTAAAAAATAAATTGGACCTTAATCTGGTTCAATTAGAACCCAATTAAGCCCAATTCGGAACCAAATTCGAATAGAAATTTGGTCTGCAACACATGCTAGTGTGTTTATCCTGCAAACATGATTTAATTCCAAATTAAATCCTTCATCAATTTTCTTTTGTGTGTGACCCATTGGGTTCCACACCTAGCTAGCAGTAGGTCCGAGTGCTATTTGACTTAATTCGGTTAGATCTCAACCAAGCCGATTTAGGTCAACTCAAACTAGCTCGACTCGGTCAATTAGAATCTAATTCAAATTGACTGATTTGAATTGCCATGATTCAATCATATACCTACAAGACAAGATTGACGTCTAGCAACGTATCATGTCTACCCAGAAGATGTGGAATTTTGGTGGAATTACCAAAATACCCTTCAGTGGTGAGTTACCGGGCAATTCAGTCCTTTGATCAACTTGCATCCCGAATATGATTATGAATATGGATATTTGTTAAATCCAATTTTCATATTCATCCCTAGCTCAATCTTTATAATGATGATTCATTAATGAACCATTAGAAAATAACTCTAATGTTCATACTTTGATCAAAGGTTTCCTGAATCCATCATTTGAAATTAGCTGGATGCTATTCCCTCTTACTAGGGCTAATCAATTCCTTGTTGACCTACTCACAACCTCCATATACAATCCACCATAACCAGTATCACCTCGTGCATGACTCAGTGTCATGATTGACTGCGAACCAAAGTATGGATTCATGTATATAAGGTACTATGGTAGTCTCAGGTCAAAGGACTACATGCACTACTCCCACTATGAGAATTATCTATTGACAAACAGATAAGGTTCCATTAGATATTCTCAATCTGGATCAATTCAGTGAACTCATTCTTTAATGAACACTCACATCCTAGTATTAGTGTCAAACACAAGTGACTGTGAGATCAGTCACCCTTATTACAAAACATATATAGGATGTGCTGGTCTTGCCGGAAACATTGATCCCCAACTCGATGTCCCATCGACCAGGAATATTTTAGATTAGGGTTTTAAGGCTTTAGGTCTCACTGGTATGATCTCATCATAACCCTAGAACCATAGCCCTAATCTATGGGGTTCATCATAAAATCAAAAAGACACAGCAAATGATGAAAATAATGCCTTTATAAAATGTCAATTCATTGATTTTGGGATCAAAATTACAATATTTCAATTGGCTTTCAGGGTACAATCTTTCAGATGGTATCAGAGCCCTCCTTTGAGAAAAGCCGTGAGGATTGATCTGGAAGGCCGTGAGGATTGATCTGGAAGGCCGTGAGGATTAATCCAGAAGGCCGTGAGAAGAAGGAAAGGGCATGAGAAGAAGGAAAGGGTGTGAGAAGAAGGAAAGGGCATGAGAAAATTGCTTACGGAGAGTTGTGAGGGCGCCTCTCCGAAAACTATAAAAAAGGGGGTGGGAATCAGAACTCGGTGATGTGTTTTTTTTTTTTGATTAAGGTTTTAAGACTTTAGGTCTCACTGGTATGATCTCATCATAACCCTAAAATCATAGCCCTAATCTATGGGGTTCATCATATAATAATAATCACAGCGTATGATGAAAAATAATGCCTTTATTAGAATATTGTCAATTACAATGGTTTCGGAGATACAACATAGATTGGCTTGTAGGGCATATCCCTTTCAGGCATGAATGTAATATTTATAAACAATTTTATAAACCTAGATCTAGGCATGCAAGAAAAATAAAACCAAAAATTTTACCTTATTCCTACTTGGAATAAAATAGGGATAACTACTGGAATAGATGGAATATCTGGAATAACCTTATTCCTGTCTTCTTCTTCTAGCAACCGTTTGAAATGTTGATTTACCTCTTCTCCAAGAGCAGCAGCAATGGAGGAACTGAAAGCTCATAGGTGCTCAAGAGAATACCCTCTAGAGGGGGGACACGCTTGGGCTTCCTCTGATCTGACTTCTCACATGATGCTAGTTGCCGAAAACCTCTCAAAATGGTAGGAGGGAGGAAGCAAAATAGAACACACTATTCTGTAATTGTTTTCTCCAAAACATTTCAATCTTTCACCGAATGAGCACCAACAAAGTAGGGAATTTATGAAGTTTTTCTCTCCCAATCTCTCACAAGAACTCAGTCTCAAAATCACCAATTGGAAGCACTCAAAGCAAGCAGACTCCTAGCATTTTTATAGCCCAAAATTTATCTTCAGCGTGAACCAAGAAATGGTGATTTTTGGGAGCTGAGGAGACCTGTTGGGAATACAAGATGGTAACACATTTGAGAATGAATCAAATTCATTTTCAATGTAGCAATGAAGAGCAATAAACAGGGGTTAATTTCCAGCCAAATGCGAGTGGAAACGGGAGAAAAAGACTTCTTATATTCCCTGTTCACCTAAGCCCTTTATTACCATGTTGATGTGTCAAACAGCATGAAACTGATTCACAACCGGTTCAAAAATCCAAACCGGTTCTATGTTGGTTCAATATACAATTAGATCAAAATCTAATTTATAAAAGGCTTGGTCAAGTCCTGGTCACCCAGGAACAATTCCCGGTGGACCCGAATAATTTCTGATCGATCCAAAATCGGGTCAGTCCAATGTGTGCTCAATCAAACCATTATCGAAATGATTCCTAATCATAATCGGTACCTGGATCAGGGAGAAATCCTCTATGGCATGTGACCTCATAGGTTTGAACCTAGGCGGTAGCACTGGAACAGTTCCAGTACTAGCACAAGATACCATCTAGCAATGGATCCTGACGTCCGGATTGGTCGAAGATGTGAGAGCAATCAATCGAACCTTTGGCATATGGTTACAGTATAATTCATCCCTTTGACCTCCAATGCTCAGGATGACCTAGGGTTAGACTGCCAACCATATCTGAGTCAATCCACAATATGTCTCAACCTCGCAAGTCCAGTGACTCCTCACTAGGACTACCCCGACCGAGGATTTGTAATTTAGACACTGCGAGACATTCAATCCAAACAATTTGGACAGGTCAATTCCATCTTTCCTCAGGAGTTGTTGCACAATCCTTCCTAGAAAGAGTAATTCCAGAACCTATCGGAAGATAGCCTTTCTTGGAATTTTTTATGCTGAACCGTTTCAGCATGGTATCAACGTACATAGACTGGGACAATCCTAGAAGCCTCTTAGATCTATCTCTATAGATCTTCATACCCAGTATGTAAGAAGCTTCACCCAAGTCCTTCATGGAGAACTGAGATGATAACCAGACCTTTATTTCTTGTAATGCTACAACGTCATTCCCAATTAAGAGAATGTCGTCAACATACAGTACCCAGAATATAATCACAGAACCATTAACCCACTTATAGATGCACGGTTCTTCTCCGTTCCTAACTAAGCCATACGATTTGATACACCTATCAAACCATAAGTTCCAACTTCGAGATGCTTGCTTGAGTCCATAAATGGACCTCTGCAACATGCATACTTTTGACTCATCTGAGGATGTGAACCCTTCAGGCTATATCATATACACCTCCTCTTCCAACTCTCCATTTAGGAAGGTGATTCAGACATCCATCTGCCATATCTCATAATCAAAATATGCTGCTAAAGCAAGCATGATCCGAATGGACTTGAGCATTGCTACAGGGAAGAAAGTCTCGTTATAATCGATACCATATCATTGACGATACCCCTTGGCAACCAGATGAGCTTTATAGGTCTCCACCTTCCCATCTGCACCCCTTTTCCTCTTGAAGATCCACTTGCACCCGATGGGTTTTATCCCTTCAGGCGGATCAACCAATGTCCATACATTATTGATCTCCATGGACTCTATTTCGGATCGCATGGCTCCAAGCCATGCCTCAGAGTCAGATCTCTGAAGTGCATCCATATTGGTGATCGGATCCTCATTGTTCTCGTTGAGCTCAATGGGATCGCCATCCCGGACCAAGAAACCATAGTATCTGTCCGGCTGACACGGTACTCTACCGAATCTCCTAATCATGGGTTCTGTACGTGATCCAATTACAACCGGTTCTATGATGTCCTTAGAGTGTGCAGGTTCTTCTTCTGGCTGAACTTCACCAAGTTCAATCTTAAAGGCTACGATCCCTTCTTCAAGGAACTCTTTTTTCAAAAAAATAGCCCTAAGAGTGATGAATACTTTCTGTTCATTCTCCAAGTCGAAGAAATACCCTTTGGTTTCCTTAGGGTAACCAATAAACAGGCATCGATAAGACCTAGGACCAAGTTTATCTAAGTCTAAATACTTTACACAAGCTGGACAACCCAAGACCTGAAGGTGTGAGATTGAGGGCTTACATCCAGTCCACATCTCATATGGATTGGAGACAACAAACTTACTCGGAACATTATTTATTAAGTGACAAGCTGTTTCAAGTGCATATCCTCAAAAGGATAGTGGCAGAGTTGCGAAGCCCATCATGGATCGAACCATGTCCAACAGGGTTCGATTCCTCCTTTCAAACACACCATTCAACTGTGGTGTTCATGGAGGAGTCCACTGAAAGAGAATCCCATTCTCTTCAAGGTATGTCAAAAACTCACCAGATAGGTATTCACCACCTCGATCAGATCGAAGGGTTTTAATACTTTTTCTAGTTTGTTTCTCTACTTCATTACGATATCATTTGAACATTTCAAACGACTCAGATTTATGTCTCATCAAAAAGACAACCAAACCTCGAAAGGTCGTCTATAAATATAATGAAATATCTATATCCACCTCTGGCACTAACTGTCAAGGGTCCATATACATCAGTATATATGAGTCTCAGAAGTTCTGTAGCTCGTTCACCTTTTCCAGTAAAAGGTGAGTTAGTCATTTTACCAAGTAAACAGGATTCATAAGTAGGCAGTGATTCAGAATCACTGACCTTGAGGAGGCCTTCTCCTCGCATCTTGTTTATCCTATTCTAGTTAACATGACCTAGCCTATAGTGCCAAAGATACAGATCACTGACATTTTCTAACCTTGGTTGTTTGTTAGATGTGTACATTACACTAACAGGCTGTGACAGTGCATAAATGCCATAATTTAACTTAGCTTTCATTATCACAGAGTTATTCAAAATAACATGGCAAATATCTCCTTTTATTGATAGTTCAAAACCACAATTGCCCAAAAGGCCTACAGAGATTATGCATATAATAAAATTAGGACAATAATGATAGTCGACTAACTCGACAGTACAGGACTCAAAGACAAGACTCAGAACTCTGACCACCAGTACTGGAACATGATTTCCATTCCCAATGCTCAGGAACTGTTCCCCATCCTTGAATCTCCTACTAACCTGCAGTCCTTGTAACGAATTACAAACATGAATAGGACTACCAGTATCGAATACCCAGTTAGCAGTATCACAAATAGAGAAATTACAAGGTTTTATCATATAAATACCTTGTCCAGCAGTCTGCTGCTTTCCCTTCCTTGGCCTGTTCGGGTCTAGGGATGCTTGATAAAGAGGACAGTTCCTCTTCCAGTGTCCCCGCTTCTTGCAGTAGAAGCACTCTGCAGTAGATTGGTCAGCTTTCACGTTCCTTGTCTGACTCGGGCTAGGAGCATTCAGTACCTTCTTTCCCTTCCTTTTATTCTTCCCTTTCTTAAAGGGATGATGACCTCTAGAACATCCCACTAAATTCACCACCCCCTTGTTAAGTTGGTGGTCTTTCTCGTAAGTCTATAGTAATCCCATCAAACCATGGTAATTGACTGCAGGCTTGTTCATTCTATAATGGTCAAGAAAGTCAAGATAGGAGGAGGGCAGAGAATTCAAGATCGCATCCTTACCTAGCTACTTGTGCAAGAGACATCCGAGCTTGCCCAACTTTTCAATCAGCTCGATCATGATACATGATCAGTGACAGAACCACCATTTGGCATCTTAGCATTGTAGATGGCACAAGATACTTTGTACCACTCTACATTGTCCAGCATGCTGAAAGACTCCTTCAACTTTTGAAGGATCTCATCTGGTTGGGCCTTCATGAACTTGCGACTAAACTCGTCGTTCATTGCTGCTAGCATAATGCTTCGGACAGTAGTCTGATCAGAAACCCACTTCTGATAAGTGCCCCTGACCGAACTCCAAGCATTAGCAAAAGAGATTTCAGGTGCCGGATCCGTTATCACATAAAGGATCCGTTCATGCTCCAGGAGAATCCTCAACTTTTGATACCAGCTATCGAAGTTGTGACCTTTCAACTTCTCATTATTGAGAAGTGACCGGAGCAAAAGATTTGAAGACATTTGAAAGGAAAAACAAGACCATATTAGAGTATGCATTAATCAATTAACCAAAAGACTTGGACTTTAGTCTAAGGTCTCTCCCACTAATTTTTTAGATTGGGAGCCTCTAACTCCAATCCGTGAAATCACTATTTCATAGTAGGTACTGAAATCCAATAGACCACGTATGAGCCCGACTATGGCCAGCTCACCCATACACGCCTAAAGGTAGGTTCACCAACCAATTGCTTCTCTAAGCAACTTCCAGTAATTTATTTTGCCCTAGAGAACACCCCAATCGGCCTAGGGGCCTCCTATTATGGGTCTCCGATTAGGTCCAACCATTAACATGATAAATCCAATACTTCCAGCCAACGAATGACCAAGCCCGACTATGGCTGGCTCACCTGATCACCGTTAAGAAGGTTGCATTAAACCATCATCTATGAGAGAGTAATTCCAGTAATCAGATGCACACCCGTTCTATGGAACTATCAATGAACACCAAGTTAAAGGACACATTACTAACCCACTTAATGGGTGGCTAAATACCATCAACTCTTTGACTTAGTCTTTTTCATGACCTAATAATTTTAGAGGATTTTAGATTGTGACAAATGAATAAGAGAAGAACATGGATCATCCTCCTACTGAATGAATCAGTTTTCAGGAGGGTTGAATCAATTCAACAATTGATCCATGGGCACCTATCGATCAGTCAGACTGATCAACCTGGGTGACATAGGTTAACTCGAGTCAATGAACTTTTCTAATCAGTTTTGGTCGACACGACTGGCTAGGTAGGTGAGATCATGGGCGAGTATCCGCCATTAACCATCTTTCCTAGACACCAACCAAGTTGGCCAGGAAAGAGGTAGCCTCATACAACCATGATCACAATGCCAAACCTACCTCGATACCTACCAGTTTACCAGACTTGATCAGACTAGCCTAAAGACTCGGGCTTCCATGGAGCCACTATTTAGATCCATTTTAGATGAATGGACTAACTTATCTAACTATTAGATAGTTCTAAAAGAAGGACCTTAATCAACTTTTGATTAGTCTTCTTATTATCCAGTTCAACTAAACATAGGTCTAACCCAAATAATGGACCCAATTAGACAGCTAACCCAGTTAACCCAATTGGCTTATTTAAATGACATTAGGTTTCATAAACCCTAAGATAACTTGTCATTTAATTTAATCATACAATTCAAAATTGTTTGAATATAAGCCAATATTTAATTAAAATAATTTTAATTAAAACATGTAAAACTCCTTTTACATATCAATTCATGCAACATATCTAGTCATATTCTTTTATAAATATTACATTACCCAAAAAAAAATATATAAGACAAGCCGAATATGTATCTGAATTAAAACAATCTTAATTCCTTTGGTTTCCTTAAAGGATCCTTCTAAAGAGGCCAATACAGATGAACCGCATCGTGCCAAAGACACACAGTCATGGTGAAGGTCTTAACAAGGTTCCTAAAAGTACTCCCTAATCATACCCTATATTAAGATACAGATACATTTCAAAAGATTAAACATTTTAATCTACTATACATGCAATCAAGATATGTTATACCTAAACCTTGCTCTGATACCACTGAAAGAAAAATAGGGTTGCAAGTGCCTACACTAAGCATGTAACAGTATAAGGAGCAGGTTTGTATTTTATAACAATTCTAAAATAACAGCAGAAAAAATCTACTCCGCACATGAACTAACATTTTCAAGATGCATGTATAGGTAAAAGAAGGCATGAAATTGGTATGTAATATTTATAAACAACTTTATAAACCTAGATCTAGGCATGCATGAAAATCAAAACCAGAAATTTTACCTTATTCCTGCTTGGAATAAAATAGGGATAACTGCTGGAATAGCTGGAATATCTGGAATAACTTTATTCCTGTCTTCTTCCTCCAGCAACCGTTTGAAACGTTGATTTACCTCTTCTCCAAGAGCAGCAATGGAGGAACTGAAAGCTCACAGGTGCTCAAGAGAATACCCTTTAGAGGGGGGACATGCTTGGGCTTCCTCTGATCCGGCTTCTTGTGCAATGCTAGTCACCGGAAACCTCTCGAAACGGTGGGAGGGAGGAAGAAAAATATAACACTTTGTTCTGTAATTATTTTCTCCAAAACAATTCAATCTTCCACCGAATGAGCACCAACAAAGCAGTGAATTTATGAAGTTTTTCTCTCCCAATCTCTCACAAGAACTCAGTCTCAAAATCACCGATTGGAAGCACTCAAAGCAAGTCGACTCCTAGCATTTTCACAGCCCAGAAATTTATCATTAGCTTGAACCAAGAAACGGTGATTTTTGGGGACTGAGGAGACCTACTGGGAATACGAGATGGTAGCACGTTTGACAATGAATCAAATTCGTTTTCAATGTTGCAATGAAGAGCAATAAACAGGGGTTAATTTCCAGCCAAATACGAGTGGAAACGGGAGAAAAAGACTTCTTATATTCCCTGTTCTCCCAAGCCCTTTATTACCGTGTTGATGTGTCAAACAGCATGAAACCGGTTCACAACCAATTCAGAAAACCCAAACCAGTTCTAAATCAGTTCAATATACAATTAGATCAAAATCTAATTTATAAAAGGCTTGGTCAAGTCCTGGTCACCCAGGAACAATTCCCGGTGGACCCAAACAATTTTTGATCGACCCAAAACCGGGTCAATCCAATGTGTGCTCAATCAAACCATTACCGAAATGATTTCTAATCATAAATCGATACCTAGATCAGGGAGAAATCCTCTATGGTGTGTAACCTCATAGGTTCGAACCTAGGCGGTAGCACTAGAATAATTCTAGTACCAGCACAAGATACCATCTACCAATGGGTCCCGGCATCTGGATAGGTCGAAGATGGGAGAGCAATCAATCGAACCTCTGGCATATGGTTACCGTATAATTCATCCCTTTGACCTCCAATGCTCAGGATGATCTAGGATTAGACTGCCAACCCTAGCCGAGTCAATCCATAACATGTCTCAACCTCGCAAGTCCAGTGACTCCTCACTTGGACTACCCCGACCGAGGAATTGCTAAATTGAGACACTACGAGACATTCAATCCAAACTATTTGGATAGGTCAATTCCATCTTGGTCCACCATTGCTTCACAAGTACTTGCCTGTACCAAAAACCTTCCATCACCAGATTAGAAATCCGGGTAGTCTGGCACCAAAGCACAGGGAGTTACTTGCAAGCTACCATGATGACATCAGGTCGGAGGGACACATATACTCATATCCAATCGTGAGTATCCCTTTGGCAAAAAAGGGGCTACATGGAGTCATGTTCAATGAGATATCATATATCCCACTTTCAGATCACATCAATGTCACCACACTCCTTTGGTCAAGAGGATAACTAAATGATGCGAACCACAACAACCTACACTTGATACATTGTTGTCCAGTATAATGTATCCTTTGGTCATGAACCTGGTTTAAGGACCACTCGATATATCCTCTCTATATCGAAGTCAATGTAGTCCTAAGGACTTCATCACATGAAAAAGAGTTCATTACAGGGAAAAGTAAGAATGTGATGAGTTGCCAAAATAATATTTATTAATTCATACAAAGAGTACAATACTCAGCTCAACTGTCTACAGCATAGGTGATTGGCTTTGGGATATAATTCCCAACTGAAGAGCGGTCTTCCGGGGTTGTTGAGGTTTACAAAAGTTCTTAGGCCTTCAAAGATGAGGCACACAAAGCCGTATCGGAGGGCTACTCTTCTGGTTACGCCGATTGCTTGGGTAAAATTAAGGAGCTTTACCCCAATCTGGACTTGTCTTTGGTCACTGTTCTGGAGGATGAAGCCAAAGACTCTAAGGTTCAGCCTGAAGCAGCGTCGACCGTTACTCTTGTTTTGATTGCTGAAGAGGTTGTCAGGGAGTAAAGTTGCTGTATTTTTCCTTTTTTCAGCTATCTATAATGTCTTCACTCTGGATGAGGGTTTTTACCCTTTGAAATAAATGACTAATTCTTTTCAAATTAATCTCTTTCGAGTTGACTGTTTTCTTATGGGTAAATCGATGACATGGCCAATTTGGGCTGATGTTCTTGGCTTGATTGAAGACGAACTCCAAAGTGGGGTCGTAATATGGTTACCGATAGTTGACCAAGTCAAAATCGGGATTACCTCCAGTTGAGTTGATGTTGATCATCCACCATTATTGTCCTTTTCACATCGGTGGTTGCATAGCAGACAGGTGTCACTTTGTCATTGGTGGCCTGTTAGAAGACATTAAGCATATTTTTTGCTATTCGTGTCAAGTGCATGGATATTCGATCGGTCGCATCCCCGCGCATCCTAAATGCCGCCAGATCTTCCCTTTCCGAGAAATAGCCCTTGATGTTGTAACCATTCGAGGGAGATCATTCTGGGTTCGAAGCACCATCGATCTCTATCCTCAAGAGCAGTCAATGGCGAGCACACCTTTCCCAGAGCAGCCACTTGGGTTTCGAAGCGTCGTTTCGATGCGTGTCACCTTTTGGCAAGTCTAGGGAAAGATGAGGAGTGAGTTTTTCAGCGACCGCCCATGGGCGCAGGATCCCATTAAATAGGACCCATTTCTTTCCTTTCATAGGCCATCAAAATCTCAATCTCCCATTTGAAAGTTGTTCTTCTTCCCTTAGCACATTGTCGAGATGAAGTTCAACATTTCTGACCTTCGGAGGATGGCGAAGAAAAGAGCTTCCAATTCTTGAGCGAAGGATAGCCTAGTATAGAGGCTCTTCGGGAAAGTGACGATGATGACCCATAGGGGGCCATTGCGTGCTTGGAGAAGAAGGTTCAGGTCCTAGAGGCCCACTTGGAAGAGGCCAGGGCTCGAGTCGAGGCAGCCACTACAGAGGCGGAAGAGGCCAGAAAGAAGGCGGCGGAGGCCGTCTCGAATTTCATGGCATCTTCTACCTATAAGGATGAGGTCGCTGAGGCGGTTCTGGACTCTTACCACCGAGGGTTCCTGGAGCATCGGGACAAGGCTTTCAGGTTCTATCATTTGAAGGGCTTGGAAAATATTAGGCCTTCTGTCCCCTTCCCCAGTCACGAATATGACTCTGACTTCGAAGAGGAGTCGGAGTTTGAATCAGAAGGAAAATCCAGAGCCTCTCCGTCCTCCTCTCAGAACTTTGGCACCTCCTGCTGGGATGGGAAAGGGCTGGCAGGCGGTCTTTAAATCTACTTTCCTGTTATCTATAATGTTCACTCTTCTTTTTTTTGTTTGTAAAGTTTTAAAAAATTTAATGAAGAAATTAACTTTTTTCCTCCTTCTTTCTTCCTCTGTGAATGGTGTATCTTAGAATACTAGGAAGCATAGACTTTGCAGAGTCATTAGGGATCTACAGATGGGATGGGATCGATTAGGCCATCTCATCAAGTGTTTGTGGCTGACAGGGTGAGTGATGTAGATTCATTTCAGCACATTTTTGGATTTACCATAGGGTGGGGCATCTGAGCCATCCCTGTGCATCCCTGTTATGGCTAAGGCAGGCTGTTCAGGCCCATCTCGGTGCATCTTCAGATTTACCATTGGGTAGGTTACATGAACCATCCCTATGCCTTCTTTAGTATAAGGTAGGCTGGTTAGGCCTGCCCTGACGCGTCTTCAAATTCACCATAGGGTAGGTCATATGGACCATCCCTGCACCTTTGATCAATTGGCAGCTTGATTAGGTTGTCCGTTGTGCTCATCGGGCATATCGATAAGGTGAGTGGATCAGGCTCGCCTTTGTGCTACTGGCCGATTCTTTTGATCTGACCATTGAAGCCGTTGTCTTTCTGTTGGGGCAACGGGCTATTTAGAGTTGAACAGATTTTCATAAAAGGCACTGGGATTTATTTATTGATAGTACTTGCAAAGATTTTGTACATTCCAAGGCCAGGATAAGACTACACCATCCAGGATCTTGAGTCGATAACTTCCTAGATGTATGACTTCTTCGACTTGGTATGGTCCTTCCCAATTGGGGGAGAGCTTGCCCTGCTCCATTGGCCTGGATACTTCAGTTCTTCGCAGTACCATATCCCCAATATGGAAGATTTGCTTTTTTACTCTGGAGTTGTAATATTTGGTAACTTTTTGTTGATACATCGCCATTTTCATCTGGGCTTGGAGCTTGGTGCTTGGTAATAGATCCAAGTGAACTCTTCTATGATCAAAGTTCTCAGGTTCTTCATATTTGTCGATTCTCAAAGATTGGAGGGAGACTTCGATAGGGAGGACTACTTCAGTACCGTATACTAAGTTAAACGGAGATTCGCTGGTGGTTGTTCTCGGGGTCATCCTATATGCCCAGAGAATGGAGGTCAGCTCTTCTACCCAAAGTCCTTTGGTAGCGTTCAACCTTATCTTCAGGCTATGGAGAATGGTTCGATTCGTCACTTCGGCCTCTCCATTATATTGTAGATGGGCGATAGAGGTCAGCCTGTGTTGCACATGGTATCGAGCGCAGAAGTCTTTAAACATAGAGTTATAAAATTACCTCCCATTGTTAGTAATAATTGTATGTGGAATTCCGAACTGGAATATGATGGAATTTCTGACAAAATTTTTGACTTTGCCTTTTATGATGTGAGCCAGTAGTTTGGCCTCGACCCACTTGGTAAAGTAGTCGAAGGCCACGATGAGAAACTTCCATTGCCCGGACGCTAGCGAAAATGGGCCGACGATATCCATGCCCCATTGGGTGAAGGGCCATTATCAGTAATAACTTTTGCAGATTTTGTTTTGGTCTGTGTAGTTTCTGTAGGCCAAAATATAGCCTACAACTTTTTGACTCTATTTTTTCAACAAGACAATTTTGGAAGGATTAGGGTTTTGTTTAGCATCTCTTTGCATATCTTTTATTTTTAGTGTGTTTCTAGCATGTTAGGTCATTTGCTGCAAATCATATCTCTGCAAAAGGACAAAAAAAAAATTACATATAAAAAAATACCAAAAATATCTAAACCCTAATTTGCATCCTCATCTGCCTGCCATCATTGCATAATTTACTTTTAAGGGCACTCTTGCTATATCAGATAAGGGAAGGAGTTGATAACCTCTCCTTAGGAGGGAACAGGGCATGCGGTGAGAGGGGATGAAAATAGGGCATGCGAGAGAGATTGAAACAGGGCGTGCGAGAGAGGGGAAGGAACAGGAGCATTCTGCGAGAGAGTTTTTTTGGGATGAACTTAGTGCAAAAATTCGTGGAGCATCCCATGAAATCCTTCCCTATTTTTTGTTTTCCATTGTGTGCTCTTGGTGGTGTAAGGTGTTGGGAATCCGGTGCACCTTAGTGGAAGTGTAATTTCAAAATGATGAAATTTGCACCATAATCCCTTAGCCAAGATCTCCTTATTCAGGATTAAAACATATAATAAACATACAGACTTACATTGTAAGAATTAGGGTACCAACCTGTAATCGCTAATTCCAACAAAATTTGATGTTGAAGGGGATGATTGAATTCACCAGGCGTCCAAATGTCCACCCTCCAATGGTGATCCACAAGATGATTGATCAAGATGCAAGCTTCTTCAAAATTCCTTCACTTGAATTCTTATCCTAGAACTCAAGAAGACTATGGCTTTAAAACTCCAGGGTAGGGGCTCCTTACTTCCTTTCTTTCTTCTTCCTCTCCCTTTCTTAAGACCTTGTCCAAAGAATAAAACTCTTGTCTTGAAGTAGGAGAAGGATTTAAGACACTAATGTCTTAAAGTAAAAGGAAATAGAAACAGAGTAGGAGTTCTTTTCTTTTACCGATCGAGAGATTCTTCCTATCTCTGGTTTTGGACTTGAGTTTCAACATAGAAGAGAACTCTGTAAGAGGGAAACTCTCTGTGTCCTAAACAAGCTAAGGAGGAATCAGTTTCCTGGAAAGAAAATAAAAAAAAAAACCTCTGTCGTACATTAGTCAAACACCTGAGACCTCTGTTGTTTAAATAGATTACAAAGAGATGTCTTCTCAAAAGAACACAACTCTCCGTAAACACCATTCCACTTTGTCTCACGCCCCTTCCCTATTTCTCACGCCCCCTTCCCTCCTTCTCACGCCCTTCCAAATTAAATCTCATGGCTTTTCCTAAAAGAAAAGTCATGAAATTTTAGAAGAAAGGAATCGCGATGTTTCGGTCTCCGAAGAGACGTTGTTTCGCGCAACCGGGAAGAGTCAGTGCATTCCTTCTTTCTTAAAATTCCATCAGCTTCCCATCCAAGGGGGGATAGATGGTGCGCTAATCATTAAGAAAGGAGGCCGCCCCATCTTAATTCATCGAAGAATTAAGCGGGGTGCGCCAAGAGTCCATGCGCCATGGACTCTTCCAAATGGCGCGCCAAGAGTCCATAAGCGCATGGACTCTTGGCATTTGGCTTGGAAAAGCAAAGGGGGCGGGTGGGGAGGCTAGCCTAGTTACATGGCTAGCCAATTGGGTTAGCCATAATCCTATTTTCATAATTAGGGTCTAATTAGGTCCAATTAGAACCCAAATTGAACCAATCCGGAACCCTAATTCGAATATGATTCGAATAGAAGCTAGGATTTGCAACACCTGCTAGAGTGTTATCCTACAAAGATGATTTAATTTCAAATTAAACTCTTGATCAATCCTCTTAAGTGTGTGACCCATTGGGTTCCACAACTAGCCAGCAGTGGGTTCGAATACAAGTTGACCTAATTTGATTAGAACTCTTTCTAATCGATTTAGGTCAAACCGGGCTTACCCGATTCGATCAATTAGAACTCTTCCTAATAAGTGATCTTTGAATTTGATCAACCCACAAGACAAGATTGACGTCTAGCAACGTGTCATGTCTACCCGGAAGATATGGAAATTCTGGTGAAATACCAAAATTACCCTTCAGTAGAGAGTTACCGTATAATTAAATCTTTCGATCAGCCTGCACCCAAAATATAACTATGGATATGGATATATGTCAAATTCAATATTATATTTAATTTTAGCTCAATCTTATATCGATGATTCAATTATCTTGATATTAGAAACCATCTCTAATATCTTTACTTTGATCAAAGATTCCCTGAATCATCATCCGATTGTTAACTAGCTGGATGCAATCTCCTTTTACTAAGAGTGATCGATTCCTTGTTGACCTACTCATTACCTTCATATCCAATTCACCATTCCCAGTATCAATCCTGTGCATGACTCAGTGTCATGATTAGGATTGAACCAAAGCATGGGTTCATGTACATAAGGTACTTATGGCAGTCTCAGGTCAAAAGATTACTTGTACCACTCCCACTATGAGAACCTTCTATTGACATGTAGCTAAGACTCCATTAGATGTTCTCAAGTTGGATCATATCAGTGAACTCATTCTCCAATGAGCACCCACATCCTAGTATTAGTGTCATATACAAGTGACTGTGAGAGCAGTCACCCTTTCTAGTATACATGGGATGTGCTAGTCTTACTGGAAAACCCTGATCCCCTACTCAAGGTTCCTTTGACTAGGAATACTTTAGATTAAGGTTTTAAGATTTTTGGTCTCACTAGTATGATCTCATCATAAGCCTAAAATCATAGCCCTAATCTATGGGGTTCATCATATAAACACAGCGTATGATAAAAATAATGCCTTTATTAGAAAAATTGTCAATTACAATGGTTTGGGAGATACAACATAGATTGGCTTGTAGGGCATATCCCTTTCATAAGGGTGGTCTTGGAGAAGACCGTCCGTGAAGATCCTTTTGGTTTTCCCTGCTCCACATATTCGTGACCTATTTTTGTTTCCCGAAGGACTAGCATCCTTCCGGGAGTTGGATCAGTGAGAGCCCGCGCGTGGATACTCTACAGGGTGGACATTTGGATACCTTGAGAGATTGCGCCGATCTTTTCTTCTTCTTGCTGTTGTTTATTTATTGCAGATCAAGTGGAAGCTCTGTTTGCTGATTTGTTCTAAAGACTGCTGGAGTTCATGTTGACATCTTCTTCCAGATCTGATCTATTGTTGAAGAAGTTCAACTGGCTGCCTTGATTTGCTGTTGAAGGGAGTTTAGTTGCTGCCTTGATTTGCTGTTGAAGGAGTTCAACCAGCTAATTTATTTTGGTCAAGAAGGGAGCCAGCTTCTTCCTACTTCATTCCAAATTCAGAACAAAAAGAAGCTCTATAAGGTATATTATTTCCTTTATGTTATCATGAATGTTTAGATCTAGATTTTATCATATTGTTTATGATTATTGTACTTGCCTATACATGCCTGTGTATTTATTACATGCATCATGTTTATGTTAGATCCTGTGTATGAGTAGGTTTTTCCGTATTCATGTTTAAAAAATTTTAATTATGCAATACCTACTCCCTAGCGTAGATGCTTAGGGTAGGTGTTGGATGCACTGGTTTTCCATCACTGAGTACGTGGCTCTGACACCACTTGTTGCTCAGCGAAGCAACCCAAGAAGGGGGTGAATTAGGTTTTTAAAAGTTTTTGTTGTAAATATGTGCCAATTTAAAATAATGAAGGTGCTGGTGATTTCAAGTGTATGTGTGCTTGATGAGAAAATGTAACAAAAATAATAAGCAAATGCAAGAAGAGAGAAGCAATAACAAATACACAAAGATTTATAATGGTTCAGTGCACACCAAAGCACTCCCCAAGGTCTACTTGGGTATTTCACTGTAATCTCACTTGATTATAGCTGATTAGTTTTTCAGACTCACTAATCATAACCCCTTGGTTTTTACAAGGCTAACCAAAAACCTCTTAGTTTTCTCAAGGCTCACAAAAAATCTCTTGATTTTCTGGGATAACCAAAAACGTAGTTGGTTTTCACAAGGCTCACCAATAACCTAAGTTGGGTTTTAAAACAAAGCTCACCAATAATCCAAGTATTAGTTTCAATTCACTTGAAACTAAGAACAACAATAAATTCAAGTACAAAGAAATAATACAATAAGCTTTCAAAAATATAAGTAAATATCTCTTTAAAGCTCTTTGATGATGTTGAAGATGCTTGTCTTCAAGTTGTTAAAGCCTTAAATGATGTTTAAAGGATGGACTTGAATTCTTCTTGAATGCTTGAAGGCTCAACTTTACTCAAAAGTAATGAATACTTAATAAATTCTCATTAGCATTTCATTAGTTGCTTCCCTCTTGAAACTCCATTTGAATTTGTTTTTGATACTGTGAGACATTCAATCCAAACAACTTGGACAGGTCAATTCCATCTTGGTCCACCATTACTCCACAAGTACTTGCCTGTACCAAGAAACATTCCATCATCGAATTAGAAATCTGGGTAGTCCGGTACCAAAGAACGAGGAGTTGTGTGCAAGCTACCACGGTGACCTCAGGTCGAAGGGACACATATACCCATATCCAATCACGAGCAATCCTTTGGCAGAAAAGAGCTTCACGGAGTCACGTTCAATGAGATGTCACACATCCCACTTGTAGATCACATCAGTGTCACCACACTCCTTTGGTTAAGAGAACAATCAAATGATTGTTGGGAATTGTGTCCCAAAGCCAATCGCCTGGGTTATAGGTGGTTATGCTGAGTATTGTATTTATTTTATGAATTAATAAAATTATTACTTTTTGGCAGCTCATCACATAATGAATTTCCCTAAAAGTGAACTCTTTCCATGTGATGAAGTCCTTAGGGCTACACTGACTTCGATACAGAGAGGATGTATCGACTGGTCCTTAAACCTAGTTCACAACCAAAGGATATATTGTACTGGACGGCAATATATCAATTATAGGTTGTTGCAGTTCACATCGTTTGGTTGTTCTCTTGACCAAATGAGTGTGGTGACACTGATGTGATCTGCAAGTGGGATATATAATATCTCATTGAACGTGACTCCGTGAAACCCTTTTCTACCAAAGGGATACTCATGATAGGATATGGGTATATGTGCCCCTATGACCTGAAGTCATCACGGTTGCTTGCAAGCAACTCCCTGAGCTTTGGTACTGGACTACCCGGATTTTTAATCCGGTGACGAAAGGTTTCTGGGTACAGGCAAGTACTTGTGAAGCAGTGATGGACCAAGATGGAATTGACCTGTCCAAACAGTTTGGATTGAATGTCTCGCAGTATCTCAATTTAGCAAATCCTCGGTCGGGGTAGTCCTAGTGAAGAGTCACTGGGCTTGCAAGGTTGAGACACGTTGTCGACTGACTCAGTCTGGGTTGGCAGCCCAATCTCAGTCATCCTGAGCATTATCGGTCAAAGGGATGAACTATACGGTAACCATATGCCTGAGGTTCGACAGTTTGCTCCCGCATCTTCGACCTATCCGGACGCCGGGACCCATTGCTAGATGGTATCTTGTGCTGGTACTGGAATTGTTCTAGTGCTATCGCCTAGGTTCGAACCTATGAGGTCACATGCCATAGAGGATTTCTCCCTGATCCAGGTACCAGTATTTGATTAGGAATCTTATCGGTGACGGTTTGATTGAGCACATTGGATTGACCTGGGTTTGGGTCTATCAGATTTTGTTCTGATTTATCAGGAATTTTTTTTCTAGTTAACCAGGACTAGACCAAGCCTTCTGATAATTAGATTTTGATCTAATTATATGGATCAACCTATTTTGAACCATTGGTTTTTTTATTTAAACCATTTTCATTGGTTTTTGACCCTTTGAACCGGTCTACACGGTGATATGCTGTTTTATGCGAACAAAGCTTTTGGGCGTCCCTTCATCTCCCCTTTTATTTCATTTTGGCTGGTTTTTAAACTCCCTTGATTACTTCATTTAAACGAATTGAATTCGTTTTTAATCGCTAATGCCTTTTGGTTTTCCCGCAAGACCTCTCACCTCCCAAAATCACCAGTTAGATGGGTTCATCGCTCCATATATTTATTTCTGCTGGGTGCTGTTCTTGGAGAAGTGCAGAAAACCGTGAGGCTTATAATATCTCTCCGGTTTCATATTTTTTTTGAGAGATTTAATCATCCTTTCACCACAGATTTTTGGGGAGGGTTTAGGAAATTGATTGGAAGGAAAAATCAATTCCATTTGTCCCTGTTTCTTGTGCTCATTGGAAGAAGAAGTTCATGCTCTGTTTGAAGAAACTTTGTAGCAAATCAACAAAGCTTCTTCCCACCATTTGAAGGTGTTTTCCGGCAACTAGCATCGCCTGAGAACCGGATCTGTGGAGTCCCACGCGTGTTCCCCCTCTGGAGAGTGCTCATTTGAGCATTTTAGAGCCGGATCAACGCCCTTTTTGTTGTTTTTTTAGTGTCCTGTTTTTTGAGTTGCAGGTTTTAACCTTTGTTGTTGGAGAAGAACAAGTGTGTTTTAACGTTGAAGTTCCACCCCTATCCCTTCTTCAAATTGAAGCAAGAGAAGTCCTTGCTGATGGTGATAGAGAGGAGACCTAACATTGGTCATTCGGATTGGCCATCGTTGCCGTTGAAGCAAAAGATAAAAGGGCATTCCAACATTTGAAGAGGAAGACAACAAGAATAAAATTATTCCTGTTATCCCAGTTATTCCAGAACTATACCTGATTTATTCCATGCAGGAATAAGGTATGGGTTTTGATTTTAAATTCATGCATGCGTAGATCTAAGCATTTAAAATATTTTATAAACATTACATGCCCATATTATAACATGTTTTAGTCTGCACATGCTTCCAGATCGTGTTAGATCCTGCGTGGAGCATATTTTTCCGCTGTGCATTTTAAAATTATTTTAAAATACTTACCTGCTCCCTGATGTTGCATGCTTAGGGTAGGCACCTGCAAATGAACCTTTAAACTTTCATTGGTATCAGAGCCAGGTTGACAGGTGTAACATAATCTTGATGCATGTTAGATTAAAAATAGTTTAATCTACCTTTTGTATCCTGATAGTACTTTTAGGAACCTAGTTGAGACCTTCACCATGACCGCGTGTCTTTGACACGAAGCGGATCGTCTGTGTTGGCCTTTTCAGAAGGATCCTTTAAGGAAATCTTCGAATTAAATTGTTTTAGTTCATATACAATTTTGACATGTCTGTTAATAATTGGGCAATGAAATGTTTATAAAATAAAATCAAGATATGATGCATGATTTTGTAATGTAAAAAATGTTTTACATTGACACTTAATTAAAAATGTTTTGATTAAATGTATGGCTTATTAAAATTAAATTATTAGGTTTATAAAATCTATTTTGACATGAATAAGCCATTTCTGGGTTAAATTGGGTTAATTTTTTAATTGGGTTCTTTTTTATTTAACTGGGTTAGACCTAGGTTTAGTTGAACCGGATTACAAGAAGATTAACCAAAAGTTGTTTAAGGCCCTTCTTTAGAACTATCTAATAGTTAGAATAGTTGATCCGTTCATCTAAAATGGATCCAATTAGTGGCTCTGAGGACACCCGAGTCTTTAGGCTAGTCTGATCGAGTCTGGTAAATCGACTAGTGTCGAGGTAGGTTTGGCATTGTGATCATGGTTGTATGAGGCTACCTCTTTCCTGGCCAACTTGGTTGGTGTCTAGGAAAGATGGTTAATGGTGGATACTCACCCATGATCTCACCTACCTGGCTAGTCGAGTCGACCAGAGCTGATTGGAAAAGCTCAATGACTCGAGTTAACACATGTCACCCAGGTTGATCGGTCTGACTGATCTTTAGGTGCCCATGGATCATTTGTTGATTTATTTCAACCCTCCAGAAATCTGATTGATTCAGTGGGAGGATGATCCATGTCCTTGTCTTTTCTTTTGTCACAACTAAAAGTCCTCTAAAATTATTAGGTCCTTAAAAGACTAAGTCAAAGAGTTGACAGTGTCTTAGCCTCCCTTTGAGTTGGATAGAAATGTGTCCACTAGCTTGGTGTGCATTGGTAGTTCCATAGAACGGGTGTACATCCGAAGACTGGAATTTCTATCTGATCGATGATGGTTCAATGCAACCTCCTTAACGGGACCAGGTGGGCCGGCCTTAGTCGGGCTTGGTCTTAAGTTAGCTGGAAGCATTGGATTTGTCATTTTAATGGTTGGACCTAACCAGAGACCCGCAATAGGAGGCCCCTAGGCCGATTGGGGTGTTCTCTGGGGCAAAATAAAATACTGAAAATTGTTTAGGGAAATAATTGGTTTACAAACCTACCTTTAGGCTCGTATGGGTGAGCTGGTCATAGTCGGGCTCATGCGAGGCCTATTGGATTTCAGTACCCACTTGAAAAGATGTTGTTTTCATGGATTGGAGTTAGAGGCTACCAATCTGAAAAATTAGTGGGAGAAACCTTTAGACTAAAGCCCAAGTCTTTTGGTTAAGTTATTAATTCATAAACTAATTTGGTCTTGTTTTCCTTTCAGATGTCTTCAAACTTATCGCTCTGGTCACTTCTCGATAATGAGAAGTTGAAGGGTCATAACTTCGATACTTGGTATCGAAGGTTAAGAATTGTTCTGGAGAATGAATGGATCCTCTATGTGATAACGGATCCGGCGCCTGAAATCCCTCCTGCAAATGCATGGAGTGCGGTCAGAGACGCTTACTTGAAGTGGGTTTCTGATCGGACTACTATCCATTGCATTATGCTTGCGGCAATGAACGACGAGTTCAGTCGCAAATTCGAGGAGGCCCAACCTTATGAAATCCTTCAAAAATTGAAGGAATCCTTCGGCACCCCGGATGATGTAGAACGGTACAAAGTGTCTTGTGCCATCTACAACTCCAAGATGCCGAATGGTGGTTCAGTCACTGATCATGTATTGTACATGATCGAGCTGATTGAAAAATTGGGCAAACTCAGATGCCCCTTGCACGAGCAGCTCGGCAAGGATGCGATCCTGAATTCTCTTTCCTCCTCCTATCTTGACTTTCTTGATCATTACAGAATGAACAAGCCTGCAGTAAACTACCATGGTCTTTTGGGGTTGCTGTAGACTTTCGAGAAAGACCACCAACTAAATAAAGGGGTGGTGAATTTAGTAGGAGGAAGTAGAGGTCGTCGTCCCTTTAAGAAAGGGAAGAAGAAAATAAATAAAAAGGAAAAGAAGGTGCAGAATGCTCCTGGCCCGAGTCAGACCAAGAAGTATAAGGCTGATCAGTCTTCTACAGAGTGCTTCTACTGCAAGAAGAAGGGACACTGGAAGAGGAACTGTCCTCTTTACATTGCATCCCTTGATCCGAACAGGCCGAGAAAGCAAAAGTCTGCTGAACAAGGTATTTATATGATAAAACCTTGTAATTACTCAATTGTTGATACTGCTAACTGGGTATTGGATACTGGTAGTCCAATTCATGTTTGTAATTCATTACAGGGACTTCAAGTTAGCAGAAGATTTGAAGATGGAGAACAGTTTCTGAGCATCGGGAATGAAAATCGTTTTCCAGTACTGGCGGTTGGAGTCCTGTGTCTTGTCTTTGAGTCTTGTACTGTTGAACTAGTCGACTGTCACTATTGTCCTAGTTTCATTATGTGCATAAACTCTGTAGGCCTTTTGGCTAATTATGGTTTTGAACTATCAATAAAAGGAGATTTTTGCAATGTTATTTTGAATAATGGTGTTATAATGAAAGCTAGATTAAATAATGGCATATACGTACTATCAAGGCCTGTTAGTGTAATGTACACTTCTAGCAAATGCCCAAGGTTAGATAATATCAATAATTTATATCTTTGGCACTGTAGACTAGGTCATATTAACCAAAATAGGATAAACAAGATGCGAGGAGATGGACTTCTCGAGGTCAGTGATTCTGAATCACTGCCCACTTGTGAATCCTGTTTACTTGGTAAAATGACCAAGTCACCTTTTTCTGGAAAATGTGAACGATCTACAGAACTCCTAAGTCTAATACATACTGATGTATGTGGACCGATGTCAATTAGTGCCAAAGGAGGATACAAATATTTCATTACATTTACAGACGACTTTTCAAGGTTCGGTTATGTCTTTCTAACGAGACATAAGTCTGAGTCGTTTGAAATGTTCAAACGATACCGTAATGAAGTAGAAAAGCAAATTGGAAAGAGTATTAAAACCCTTCGATCTGATTGAGGTGGTGAATACTTATCTGGTGCATTTTTGACATATCTTGAGGAGAATGGAATTCTCTCTCAGTGGACTCCTCCAGGAACACTGCAATTGAATGGTGTGTCCGAATGGAGGAATCGAACCTTGTTAGACATGGTTCGATCAATGATGGGCTTTGCAACTCTGCCGCTATCCTTTTGTTGATATGCGCTTCAGACAGCTTGTTACTTATTAAATAATGTTCCAAGTAAGTCTGTTGTCTCCACTTCGTATGAGATGTGGAATGGACGTAAACCCTCAATCTCACACCTTCGGGTCTGGCATTGTCCGGCTTATGTAAAATGTTTAGACACAGACAAACTTGGTCCTAAGTCTGACAAGTGTTTATTCATTGGTTATCCTAAGGAAACCAAAGGGTATTTCTTCTACTTGGAGGATGAACAAAAGGTGTTCGTTGCTCTTAGAGCTATCTTTTTGGAAAAAGAGTTCCTTGGAGAAGGAACAATAGCTTCTAAGATTGAACTTGATGAAGTTCAACCAATAGAAGAACTTACACACTCTAAGGACATCGTGGAATCGGATGTGATTGACTCACACCCTGAACCCATTAGGAGATCTGGTAGAATACCGCGTCAGTCGGAGAGATACTATGGTTTCTTGGTCCGGGACGGCGATCCCATTGAGTTCGATGAGAACAATGAGGATCCGATCACCTATATGGATGCTCTTCAGAGGTCTGACTCTGAGGCATGGCTTGGAGCCATGCGATCCAAAATGGAGTCCATGGAAATCAACAATGTTTGGACATTGGTTGATTCGCTTGAAGGAATAAAACCCATCGGGTGTAAATGGATCTTCAAGAGGAAAAGGGGCGCAGATGGGAAGGTAGAAACCTATAAAGCCCGTCTGGTTGCCAAGGGGTATCGTCAGTGATATGGTATCAATTATGACGAGACATTCTCCCTTGTGGCAATGCTCAAGTCTATTCGGATCATGCTTGCTTTGGCAGCATATTTTGATTACGAGATCTGGCAGATGGATGTCCGAACCGCTTTCCTTAATGGGGAGCTGGAAGAAGAGGTGTATATGATACAGCCTCAAGGGTTCATATTTGTTGGGAATTGTGTCCCAAAGCCAATCGCCTGGGTTGTAGGCAGTTGTGCTGAGTATTGTATTCATTTTATGAATTAATAAAATTATTATTTGGCAGCTCATCACATATTGAATTTCCCTGTAATGAACTCTTTCCATGTGATGAAGTCCTTGGGGCTACACTGTTTTCGATACAAAGAGGATGTATCGACTGGTCCTTAAACCCTGTTCACAACCAAAGGATATATTGTACTGGACGGCAATATATCAAGTATAGGTTGTTGCAGTTCTCATCGTTTGGTTGTCCTCTTGACCAAATGATTGTGGTGACACTGATGTGATCTGCAAGTGGGATATATGATATCTCATTGAACGTGACTCCGTGAAACCCCTTTATGCCAAAGGGATACTCACGATAGGATACGGGTATATGTGTCTCTCTGACCTGAGGTCATCACGGTAGCTTGCAAGCAACTCCCTATGCTTTGGGACCGGACTACCCGGATTTTTAATCCGGTGATGGAAGGTTTCTGGGTACAGGCAAGTACTTGTGGAGCAGTGATGGACCAAGATGGAATTGACCTGTCCGAACAGTTTGGATTGAATGTCTCGCAGTATCTCAATTTAGCAAATCCTCGGCCGGGGTATCCCTAGTGAAGAGTCACTGGGCTTGCAAGATTGAGACACGTAGTCGATTGACTCAGTTTGGGTTGGCAGCCCAATATAAGTCATCCTGAGCATTAGAGGTCAAAGGGATGAATTATACAGTAACCATATGCCAAAGGTTCGATAGTATGCTCCCACATCTTCGACCTATCCAGATGCCGGGACCCATTGCTAGATGGTTTCCTGTGCTGGTACTGGAATTGTTCCAGTGCTACCGTTTAGGTTTGAACCTATGAGGTCACACGCCACAGAGGATAACTCTCTGATCCGGATACCGATTACGATTGGAAATCGTCTTGATTTTATGGTCACGGTATTTTTTTTGAGCACTCTTTTCCCGGTCTTGCCCTTGTTTGAGTCAACTGGAAATTGTTCCGAGCTGACCAGGTCTGCGCCAGGATTTTTCTGAATCAATTTTGAACTAATTCAGAGCTAAATTCAACCTCCAATTGGTTATGAACCAATTGAACCAAATTTAATTGGGCTTGGACCAGTTCAAATTAAATTGAACCGAATTTTTTTGGGATTGGACCTTTGGGTTTAATTGATTTGAACCCAAAATTCCTTGAACCGGTTTTTCTTTTGAACCTTTGGTTTTAATTGGATTAAACCCATTGATTAAACCATTGTTTTTCCTCCCTTGACCGGTTTACACGGTCTTTCTTCACGCTGACGAATTCCTTGCCGTGGAAGCCCGATCGACGTCCTTTTATCTCCCTCCACCCATTCGCCTTAAACCCTTCTTAATAGTCCTAATGGCTGGTTAATTAGTGTTAAACACACCGACGTCTTTTGGCCTCCCAGTGTTTTCATTTTCTCCCCGCTGCTACTTCTTTTTATACGCTACAGTCCCCTGGTTCATGAGAGCTCTGTTATTTTTTTTCCACCATGTGAGAGGTCTTCTTCCTTGAATGGGTGTTCTTCTTTAGAGAGCTTTCGTGTCAATCTTTGAATCAGTTTTTGGACTGAAGTTTTGTGATACATTGGGAGATATTGTGTTCCTAATCCCCTGTTGATTTTGGTGCTCAAATTGGTGGAAGACAAAATCTATTTTGGAGATAACTACAGCAGAACTTGGCGTTCTGCTTTTGTTCTTCCTCCCCCACCGTTTCATGGTCTTCAAGCGGCTAGCACCGCTCATGGAGAAGGATCGGAGAACCCCGGGCGTGTCTCCCCTCTAGAGGGAGTATCTCTTTACTCCTGGGAGCAAGAGAGTCGAACCAAATTTGCTGTTGCTGCTCCAAATTCAAGGAACCAACTTGCTATTTTTCCTGCAGCAGAAATTTTTTTAGCAAGTTTTGGTTGATTTGGTAGATCCTTTTTGGTGCTTTTCCTTTGCAGATTTTGGTTGAAGATCAAAGAACATCTTACCCCCTCGCTGCTATTTTGATTTGGGAGGAAAAGGAGGTCCTATTGCCACCTTTTGGTTACTGTTTTGAAGGAGAAAAACAGGGTCTTCAACGTGCTGGAGGTTGAAGACAACGGGAATAAAGTTATTCCCGCTATTCTTGCAATACCAGCTCTATTCCAGACTTATTCCAGGAGGGAATAAGGTATTGTTTTAATTTTTTTTTCTCATGCATATGTAGATCTGGATTTGTAAAATATTTTATAAATATTCCATACCCATTATATAACATGTTTTAGTCTATACATGCTTCCAGATTGTGTTAGATCCTACGTGGAGCATGTTTTCCGCTGTGCATTTTAAAATTGTTTTAAAATACTTACCTGCTCCCTGATGTTGCATGCTTAGGGTAGGCACCTGCAAATGAACATTTCAACTTTCAACATCCACAGATGAATCAAAAGTATGCAAGTTGCAGAGGTCCATCTATGGACTCAAGCAAGCATCTCGAAGTTGGAACTTACGGTTTGATAGGTGTATCAAGTTGTACGGCTTCGTTAAGAATGGAGAAGAACCGTGCATCTATAAATGGGTTAATTGTTCTGTGATTGTATTCCTAGTACTGTATGTTGACGACATTCTCTTAATCGGGAATGATGTCGCAGCATTACAAGGAATAAAGGTCTAGTTATCATCTCAGTTCTCCATGAAGGACTTGGGTGAAGCTTCTTACATACTAGGTATGAAGATCTATAGAGATAGATCTAAGAAGCTTTTGGGAATGTCCCAGTCTACGTACATAGATACCATGCTGAAATGGTTCAGCATGGAAAATTCCAAGAAAGGCTATCTTCCGATAGGTTCTGGAATTACTCTTTCCAAGAAGGATTGTGCGACAACTCCTGAGGAAAGAGAGCGCATGAGTAGAGTACCTTATGCTTCTGCAGTAGGCTCTATCATGTATGTTATGACTTGTACTAGACCAGACGTGGCATACTCACTAGGAGTAGTGAGTAGATACCAGTCTGACCCAGGTGAGGCACATTGGAAGGTGATTAAGACCATCCTTAAGTATTTAAGAAATACTAAAGATCAATGGCTGATTTATGGAGAACCAGACTTGAAACTTGTGGGGTACACTGACTCCAGTTTCCAGTCGGATAAAGATGATAGCAAGAGTGTGTCAGGATTAGTATTTACCCTGAACGGAGGAGCGATCTACTGGAAAAGTTCTAAGCAGGCAACTGTTGCAGACTCGGTATGCGAAGTAGAATATATTGCAGCATCAGATGCAGCAAAGGAAGCTGTATGGTTGCGGAAGTTCCTTGGAGAGCTAGGGATGGCATCTTTCCTAGATGGTCTTGTTCTGGTGTACTGTTACAGCACTGGAGTCATTGCTAAAGCTAAGGAGCCTAAAGCTCATCACCGCACCAAGCACATATTGCGGCGCTACCACCTCGTACGAGAAATCGTGGAGCGAGGTGACATCAATCTTCTGAAGATCGATGGAAAAGAAAATTTGGCCGACCCCTTCACCAAAGCCCTTGGAATCAAAGAGTTCAACTATTGTAAATGGGAAATGGGGATAAGATACTCCTCTAATTGGCTTTAATACAAGTGGGAGTTGTTGAGAATTGTGTCTCAAAGCCAATCGCCTGGGTTATAGGTGGTTGTGCTGAGTATTGTATTCATTTTATTAATTAATAAAATTATTATTTTTTGGCAGCTCATCACATAATGAATTTCCCTAAAAGTGAACTCTTTCCATGTGATGAAGTCCTTAGGGCTACACTGACTTCGATATAGAGAGGATGTATCGACTGGTCCTTAAACCTAGTTCACAACCAAAGGATATATTGTACTGGACGGCAATATATCAAGTATAGGTTGTTGCAATTCACATCGTTTGGTTGTCCTCTTGACCAAATGAGTGTGGTGACACTGATGTGATCTGTAAGTGAGATATATAATATCTCATTGAACGTGACTACGTGAAACCCCTTTCTGCCAAAGGGATACTCATGATAGGATATGGGTATATGTGCCCCTATGACCTGAAGTCATCACGGTTGCTTGCAAGCAACTCCCTGTGCTTTGGTACCGGACTACCCGGATTCTTAATCCGGTGACGGAAGGTTTCTGGGTACAGGCAAGTACTTGTGGAGCAGTGATGGACCAAGATGGAATTGACCTATCCAAACAGTTTGGATTGAATGTCTCGCAGTATCTCAATTTAGCAAATCCTCGGCCGGGGTAGTCCTAGTGAAGAGTCACTGGGCTTGCAAGGTTGAGACACGTTGTCGACTGACTCAGTCTGGGTTGGCAGCCCAATCTCAGTCGTCCTGAGCATTAGAGGTCAAAGGGATGAACTATATGGTAACCATATGCCTGAGGTTCGACAGTTTGCTCCCGCATCTTCGACCTATCCGGATGCCGGGACCCATTGCTAGATGGTATCTTGTGCTGGTACTGGAATTGTTCCAGTGCTACCGCCTAGGTTCGAACCTATGAGGTCACATGCCATAGAGGATTTCTCCCTGATCCAGGTACCAGTATTTGATTAGGAATCTTATCGGTGATGGTTTGATTGAGCACATTGGATTGACCTGGGTTTGGGTCTATCAGATTTTGTTATGATTTATCAGGAATTTTTTTTCTGGTTAACCAGGACTAGACCAAGCCTTCTGATAATTAGATTTTGATCTAATTATATGGATCAACCTATTTTGAACCATTGGTTTTTTTATTTAAACCGTTTTCATTGGTTTTTGACCCTTTGAACCGGTCTACACGGTGATATGCTGTTTTGGGCGAACAAAGCTTTTGGGCATCCCTTCTTCTCCCCTTTTATTTCATTTTGGTTGGTTTTTAAACTCCCTTGATTACTTCATTGAAACGAATTGAATTCGTTTTTAATAGCTGATGCCTTTTGGTTTTCCCGCAAGACCTCTCACCTCTCAAAATCACCGATTAGATGGGTTCATCGCTCCATATATTTATTTCTGCTGGGCGCTGTTCTTGGAGAAGTGCAGAAAATCGTAAGGCTTATAATATCTCTCTGGTTTCATATTTTTTTTGAGAGATTTAATCATCCTTTCACCACAGATTTTTGGGGAGGGTTTAGGAAATTGATTGGAAGGAAAAATCAATTCCATTTGTCCTTGTTTTTTGTGCTCATTGGAAGAAGAAGTTCATGCTCTGTTTGGAGAAACTTTGCAGCAAATCAATAAAGCTTCTTCCCACCGTTTGAAGGTGTTTTTCGGTGACTAGCATCACTTGAGAACCGGATCTGTGGAGTCCCACGCGTGTTCCCCCTCTGGAGAGTGCTCATTTGAGCATTTTAGAGCCGTATCAACGCCCTTTTTGCTATTTTTTTAGTGTCCTGTTTTTTGAGTTGCAGGTTTTAACCTTTGTTGTTGGAGAAGAACAAGTGTGTTTCAACGTTGAAGTTCCACCCCTATCCCTTCTTCAAATTGAAGCAAGAGAAGTCCTTGCTGATGGTGATAGAGAGGAGACCTAACATTGGTCATTCGGATCTCGTTGCCGTTGAAGCAAAAGATAATAGGGCATTCCAACGTTTGAAGAGGAAGACAACATGAATAAAATTATTCCTGTTATCCCAGTTATTCCAGAACTATACCTGATTTATTCCACGTAGGAATAAGGTATGGGTTTTGATTTTAAATTCATGCATGCATAGATCTAAGCATTTAAAATATTTTATAAACATTACATGCCCATATTATAACATGTTTTAGTCTGCACATGCTTCCAGATCGTGTTAGATCCTGCGTGGAGCATGTTTTTCCGCTGTGCATTTTAAAATTGTTTTAAAATACTTACCTGCTCCCTGATGTTGCGTGCTTAGGGTAGGCACCTGCAAATGAACCTTTTAACTTTCAATGATGTGAACCACAATAACCTACACTTGATACATTACCGTCTTGTACAATGTATTCTTTGGTTGTGAACCTTTTTAAAGGACCACTCGATATATCCTCTCTATATCAAAGGTAGTGCAGTCCTAAGGACTTCATCATATACAAATTATAATACTGAGCACAACCGCCTACAGCCTAGGCGATTGGCTTTGGGACACAATTTCCAACAACTTCCACTTATCCTAAAGCCAATCAGAATAGTATCTAATACCCATTTCCCTTTTACAATAGTCAAACTCTTTGATTCCGAGGACTTTAGTGAAAGGGTCAGCCAGATTCTCCTTTCCATTGATTTTCATAAGATTGATGTCACCTCGTTCCACAATTTCTCGCACGAGGTGCTAGCACCACAGAATGTGCTTGGTGCGGTGATGGGACTTTGGCTTCTTAGCTTGAGCAATGACTCATGTGTTGCAATATACTCTGCTTCGCATACCGAGTCTGCAACCATTGCCTACTTGGAACTCTTCCAGCAGATCGCTCCTCCATTCAGGGTAAACACAAACCCTGACACATCTTGCTATCATCTTTATCTGATTGAAAACTGGAGTCAATATACCCTGCAAGTTTCAAGTCAATTTCTCCATAAATTAGCCATTGGTCCTTAGTATTTCTGAAATACTTTAGGATGGTCTTAACCACCTTTCAATGTGCCTCACCTGGGTTAGACTGGTATCTACTCACTTCTCCTAGTGAGTATGCCATGTCTGATCTAGTACATGTTATAGCTTGCATGATAGAGCCCACTGCAAAAGCATAAGGAACTCTACTCATGCTCTCTCTTTCCTCAAGAGTTGTCGCACAATCCTTCTTGAAAAGAGTAATTCCAGAACTTATCGAAAGATAGCCTTTCTTGGAATTCTCCATGCTGAACCATTTCAGCACAGTATCAATGTACATAGATTGGGACAGTCCCAGAAGCCTCTTAGATCTATCTCTATAGATCTTCATACCCAGTATGTAAGAAGCTTCACCCAAGTCCTTCATGGATAACTGAGATGACAACCAGACCTTTATTCCTTGCAATGTTGCGATGTCATTCTCGATTAAGAGAATGTCATCAACATACAGTACCAGGAATACAATCACAGCACCATTAACCCACTTATAGATGCAGGGTTCCTCTTCATTCCTAACGAAGCCATACGATTTGATACACCTATCAAATCGCATGTTCCAACTTTGAGATGCTTGCTTGAGTCCATAAATGGACCTCTGCAAATTGCACACTTTTGACTCGTCTGTGGATGTAAACCCTTTAGACTGTATCATATACACCTCCTCATCCAGCTCTCCATTCAGGAAAGCGGTTCGGACATCCATCTGCCAGATCTTATAGTCAAAATGTGCTGCCAAAGCAAGCATGATCTGAATGGACTTGAGCATTGCCACAGGAAAGAACGTCTCGTCATAATCGATACCATATCGCTGACGATACCGCTTGGCAACTAGACGGGCTTTATAGGTCTCCACCTTCCCATCTGCGCCCCTTTTTCTCTTGAAAATCCACTTGCACCCAATGAATTTTATCCCTTCAGGTGGATCAACCAATGTCCATACATTGTTGATTTCCAAGGACTCCATCTCGGATCACATGGCTCCAAGCCACGCCTCAAAGTCAAATCTCTAAAGTGCATCCATATAAGTGATCGGATAATCATCGTTCTCGTCGAGCTCAATAGGATCACAGCCCCGGATCAAGAAATTGTAATATTTGTCCATGTTGCGGTACTCTACCGGATCTCCTATTAATAGGTTTCGGGTGTGATCCAATCACAGCCGGTTCTATGATGTCCTTAGAGTGTGCAGGTTCTACTAGTTGAACTTCACCAAGTTTAATCTTAGAGATTACAGTTCCTTCTCCAAGGAACTCCTTTTCCAAAAAGATAGCCTTAAGAGCAACGAATAATTTTTGCTCATCCTCCAAGTAGAAGAAATACCCTTTTGTTTCCTTAGGGTACCCAATAAACAGGCACGGATCAGACCTAGGACCAAGTTTATCTGAGTCTAAATGCTTTACATAAGCCGGACAACCCCAGACAAGAAGGTGTGAAATTGAGGGCTTAAGTCCAGTCCATAACTCATATGGAGTGGAGACAACAGACTTACTCGGAACATCATTCAGCAAGTAACAAGCTGTCTCAAGTGCATATCCCCAGAAGGATAGTGGCGGAGTTTTAAAGCCCATTAAGGATCGAACCATGTCCAACAGGGTTCGATTCCTCCTTTTGGACACACCATTCAATTGGGGTGTTCCTAGAGGAGTCCATTGAGAGAGAATCCCAGTCTCCTAAAGATATGTCATGAACTCACCGGATAGGTATTCACTGCCTCGATCAGATCGAAGGGTTTTAATACTCTTTCTAGATTGTTTCTCCACTTCATTACGATATCGTTTGAACATTTCAAACGACTCAAATTTATATCTCATCAAGAAGACATAACCATACCTTGAAAGGTCGTCTATTAATGTAATGAAATATATGTATCCACCTCTAGTACTAATTATCATGGGTCTGCATACATCAGTATGTATGAGACTCAGAAGTTCTGTAGCTCGTTCAACTTTTCCAGTAAATGGTGACTTGATCATTTTACTAAGCAAACAGGATTCACAAGTGGGCAGTGAGTTAGAATCACTGACCTCGAGAAGGCCTTCTTCTCGCAACTTGTTTATCCAATTCTGGTTAACATGACCTAGCCTATAGTGCCATAGATACAAGTCACTGACATTTTCTATCCTTGGACATTTGCTAGACTGTACATTACATTAACAGGCCTTGATAAAACATAAATGCCATTATTTAAGTTAGCTTTCATTATCACAGAGTTATTCATAATAACTTGGCAAAAATCTCCTTTGATTGAAAGTTCATAACCATAATTGGCCAATAGGCCTACAGAGATAATGCTCATAATAAAACTAGGACAATAATGACAGTCGACTAATTCGACAGTACTAGACTCAAAAACAAGACTCAGAACTCTGACCGCCAGCACTGGAACATGATTTCCATTTTCGACGCTCAGGAACGGCTCCCCATCCTCGAACGGCTCCCCATCCTCAAATCTCTTGCTAACCTGCAGTCCCTGCAATGAATTGTAAACATGAATAGGACTACTAGTATCCAATACCCAGTTAGCAATGTCACAAATAGATAAATTACAAGGTTTTATCATATAAATATCTTGTCCAGCACCCTGCTGCTTTTCCTTCCTTGGCTTATTCGGGTCTAAGGATGCCTGATAAAGATCTCTTCTAGTGTCCCTGCTTCTTACAATAGAAACACTCTACACCTATTTGATCAGCTTTCACTTTCTTGGCCTGACTTGGACCAGGAGCACTCTGCACCTTCTTTCCCTTACCTTTCCTCTTCCCTTTCTTAAAGGGACAACGACCTCTAAAACCTCCCACTAAATTCACCACCCCCTTATTCAGTTGGTGGTCCTTCTCTTATGTCTGCAGCAACCCCATCAAACCATGGTAATTGACTGCAGGTTTATTCATTCTATAATGATCGAGAAAGTCAAGATAGGAATTCAGGATCGCATCCTTGCCGAGTTGCTCGTGCAAGGGACATCCGAGCTTGCCCAATCATTCGATCATCTTGACCATGTACAATACATGATCAGTGATCGAACTGCCATTCCGCATTTTGGCAATGTAGATGGCATAAGATATTTTGTACCATTCCGCATCATCTGGCATGCCAAAAGATTCCTTCAACTTTTGAAGGATCTCGTCTAGCTGGGCCTCTTTGAATTTGCGACTGAACTTGTCGTTCATCATCGCCAACATTATGCATCTGACAGTAGTCTGATCTGAAACCTACTTAAAATAAGTATCCTTGACTGAACTCCGAGCATTGGCAGGGAGGATTTCGAGTGCTAGATCCATTATCACATAAAGGATCCGCTCGTGCTCCAGGACTATCCTCAATTTTCGATACCAGCTATTGAAATTGGGACCCTTTAATTTCTCGCTATCGAGAAGTGACCGGAGCGAAAGGTTTTCTGAAAGGAAAATTAAGACCAAATTAGTATATGAATTAATCAATTAAACCACAAGGCTTTGACTTTAGTCTAAAGGTCCCTCCCACTAATTTTTCAGATTGGGAGCCTCTAACTCCAATCCATGAAATCATCATTTCATAGTGGGTACTGAAATCCAATAGACCACGTATGAGCCCAACTTTGGTCGGCTCACTCATACGCACCTAAAGGTAGGTTCTCTAACCAATTGCTCCATAAGCAACTTCTAGTAATAAATTTTGCCCCATATAACCCCCAATCAGCCTTGGGGCCTCCTATTACGGGTCTCTGGTTAGGTCTAACCATTAATATGACAAATCCGATGCTTCCAGCTAACGAATGACCAAGCCCGACTTTGGCCAGCCCACCTGATCATCGTTAAGAAGGTTGCACTGAACCATTATCTATGGGAGAGTAATCCCAGTAACCAGATGCACACCCATTCTTTGGAACTGCCGATGTACACCAAACTAAAGGACTCATTACTAGCCCACTTAATGGGAGGCAAAGATGCCATCAACTCATTGACTTAGTCCTTTTTCAGGACCTAATAATTTTAGAGGATTTTAATTAAATTGTGATAGAAGAATAGAGAGAAGAACATGGATCAACTTCCCACTGATCAAATCAATTCTCAGGAGGGTTGAATTAAATTCAACAAGTTGGTCCATGGGCACCTAAAGATCAGACAGGCTGATCAACTTGGGTGACATGGGTTAACTCAAATCAATAAGCTTTTCTAATCAATTCTGGTTGACCGGATTGGCCAGGTAGGTGAGATCATGGGTGAGTATCTGTAATTAACCATATTTCCTAGACACTAACCAAGTTGGCCAGGAAAGAGGTAGCCTCATGTAGCCATGATCAAAATTGCCAAACCTACCTAGACACTAATCGATTTACCAGACTTGTTAGACCAGCCTAAGAACTCGGGCTTACCATAGAGCCACTAATTAGATCCATTTTAGAAGAATGGACTAACCCATCTAACTATTAGATAGATACTAAAGAGAAGGTCCTTAATCAACATTTGATTAGTTCTCATAAGTCCAATTCAACTAACCTTAGGTCTAACCCAATAAACGGACCCAATCAGATAGCTATCCTAATTAACCCGGATGGCTTATTCAAATGAATTTAGGTTTCATAAACCCTAATCTGGCTTGTCATTTAATTAATCTTTCAATTCATAATTGTTAGATTGTAAGCCAACTTTTAATTATAACATTTTTAATTAAATTCATGTAAAAACCCTTTTACATCTTTCATGCATCATATCTAGTCCTATCATATTAATTTATAATATTGCAAGCCTTGAAAATTTTAGACATGCCAATGTAAAATCATGTATCAGGATTAAAACATTTTTAATACCGTAGGTTTCCTTTAACGATCCTTCTGAAAAGGCCAACACAGACGAACCGCATGGTGCCATAGAAACTTAGGGGTTTTAAACCCTGATTAATCTCTACGGACACACGACCATGGTGAAGGTCTCATCTAGGTTCCTAAAAGTAATCTCTAATCTAGATACATATCCAAAACCAACAATACATGCAATCAAGATATGCTACATAAGAACCTTGCTCTGATACCACTGATGGAAAACCAGTGCATCCGATACCTACCCTAGGCATGCTACACTAGGGAGTAGGTATTGCATAATTAAAAAATTTTAAACATGATTACAGAATAACCTACTCATGCACAGGATCTAACATAAACATGATGCATGTAACAAAGACACAGGCATGTATAGGCAAGTGCAATAACCATAAACAATATGATAATATCTAGATCTAGACATGCATGATAACATAAAGGAAATAATATACCTTATAAAGCTTCCTTTTGTTCTGAATTTGGAATGAAGTAGGAAGAAGCTGACTCCCTTCTTGACCAAAATAAATTGGCTGGTTGAACACCTTCAATAGCAAATCAAGGCAGCAACTAAACTCCCTTCAACAGCAAATCAAGGTAGCCAGTTGAACTTCTTCAATAGTAGATCAGATCTGGAAGAAGACATAAACATGAACTCCAGCAGTCTTCAGAACAAATCAGCAAACAGAGCTTCCACTTGATCTGCAACAAATAAATAACAGCAAGAAGAAGAAAGGATTGGCCCAATCTCTCAAGGTATCCAAGAATCCACCCTCTAGAGTATCCATGCACGGGCTCTTGCTGATCCAACTCCCAGAAGGATGCTAGTCCTCCGAGAAACAAAAACAGGTCATGGATATATGGAGCAGGGAAAATCAAAAGGATCTTCACGGACGGTCTTCTCCAAGACCGCCCTTACACCACCAAGAGCACACAATAGAAAACAGAAAATAGGGAAGGATTTCAGAGGACGCCCCATGAATTTCTACACTCAGTTCATCCCAAAAAAACTCTCTCACAGAACGCTCTCTGCTCCTTTCATACGTGCATGTCCTGTTCCTTCCCCTCTCTCGCATGCCCTATTTCAATCTCTCTCGCACGCCCTGTTTTCTTCCCCTCTCACCGCATGCCCTGTTTCCTCCTCTCTCTCATGCCTCACGTCCCAAACTAAGATGTATATCAGGTGGAGAAAACTTATGAAGGAAAGGAGAAGACACCGTGAGAGAGTCCAGATAAAACCAAACTCCATTTGAATTTGTTTTTGATCAGTTTAAGACCTAGGAACCGCATGTAGAAGAGAACAAATTCACCATGAAACAGGGACCGAGAATATAGGAATTACGAGGGGAAAAGATCACCGTGAGACCCATTTTCAGATCATGGTACAAAAGATAAAAATCTGAAATTCCAAGTTGCTCTTATCCCATTCAAGCGGTAAAAAAAAAACATGGCAATCGATAACAGGGGAAGTTGAAGAAAACACCATGAGACAAGTTTAAATCGATTCATCAAAAACCCCGGTTCGACCAAACTCGATCAATAAGAAAAATCGGGTCCAGTCATGGTCTGCCAGGAACAGTTCCTGGTAGACCCAAACCAATCCTGGTCGATCCAAATCAAACCAGATTGATTAGAAAAAATCCAATGTGGGCTCAATCAGACCGTTTGACCTAAAAACTGAAATGATTCCCAATCGTTGATCGGCTCCCAAATCAGGAAGAAATCCTCTAGGGCATGTGACCTCATAGGCTCGAACCTAAATGGTAGCACTGGAACACTTCCAACACCAGCACAAGATACCATCTAGTAATGGATCCCAGTATTGGGAATTGTGTCCCAAAGCCAATCGCCTGGGTTGTAGGCAGTTGTGCTAAGTATTGTATTCTTTTTATGAATTAATAAAATATTATTTTTGGCAGCTCATCACATATTGTATTTCCCTGAAATGAACTCTTTCCGTGTGATGAAGTCCTTAGGACTACACTGACTTCGATACAGAGAGGATGTATCGAGTGGTCCTTAAACTCTGTTCACAACCAAAGGATATATTGTACTGGATGGCAATATATCAAGTATAGGTTGTTGTAGTTCATATCGTTTGGTTGTCCTCTTGACCAAATGAGTGTGGTGACACTGATGTGATCTACAAGTGGGATATATGATATCTCATTGAACGTGACTCCGTGCAGCCCCTTTTTTGCCAAAGGGATACTCACGATTGGATATGGGTATATGTGTCCCTCTGACCTGAGGTCATCATGGTAGCTTGCAAGCAACTCCCTGTGCTTTGGTGCCGGACTACCTGGATTTTTAATCCGGTGATGGAAGGTTTCTGGGTACAGGCAAGTACTTATGGAGCAGTGATGGACCAAGATGGAATTGACCTGTCCAAACAGTTTGGATCGAATGTCTCGCAGAATCTCAACTTAGAAAATCCTCGGTCGAGGTAGTCCAAGTGAAGAGTCACTGGGCTTGCAAGGTTGAGACACGTAGTCGACTGACTCAGTCTGGGTTGGCAGCCCAATCTCAGTCGACCTGAGCATTAGAGGTCAAAGGGATGAATTATACGGTAACCATATGCCAGAGGTTAGATAGTTTGCTCCCGCATCTTCGACCTATCCGGACGTCGGGACCCATTGCTAGATGGTTTCCTGTGCTGGTACTAGAATTGTTCTAGTGCTACCATTTGAATTCGAACCTATGAGGTCACACGCCATAGAGGATAACTCTCTGATCCGGATACCGATTACGATTGGGAATCATCTCGATTTTATGGTCACAGTATTTTTGAGCACTCTTTTTCCCATCTTGCCCTTATCTGTGTCAACCAGAAATTGTTCCGGGTTGACCAACACTGCACCAAGATTTTTCTGAATCAGTTTTGAACTGATTCGGAGTTCGTTTCGGTCTTCAATTGGTTGTGAACAAATTTTAATCCCTTGAACCAATTTTAATTGGGTTTGAACCGGTTTAATTGGATTGAACCAAGAGGTTTAAAAAGGGGTTAGACCGTTTTTAATTGAACCGGTGACCGTTTTACATGGTAATTCACTGGGAAGTTTTTTCCTGTGTTCGGTGAAGGCCAAACGTCCGAAGAAGGCCGAACGTCCCTCCACTGGTTGAAGACCTTTGGGCGTCTCTTCTCCTCCCTCCACCCATCCTTTTAATCCCTGTTAAATTGCTGGTTAAAGGGTGTAACGCAGCCCAGCCCCTTCCTCTCCCTGCTATCCTATAAATACCACAGCAAGCGCCCCTGTTTCAGCTGAAGTAAAAGTTACACCGTGTGAAGAAGAAAGGAAAATTCTGGGACGTTTTTGCTTGCTTCCATAGGGTACTCTTAGGCTGGGTTTTGGAGGGTGAGAGGGAGAGTCTAAGGCACCATTTCCTTGCCCTTTTGAGTGCTCAAACCCTGGACTGCAGCAAAGCCAAATTGCTGCTATCCACTGTGGCTTTTTCTTCTTCCAGCAGCTAGCACCGCGTGTGGAGAGGGATCGGAGGGCCCCCGGCGTATCTCCCCTCTAGAGGGAGTATCCTTCTACTCCTGGGAGCAAGCTACTCGAGCCGGGTTCGACGCTGCAGCTCCAAACGCGACGCAAAAAGCTGCTGTCCAGTTCTGCAGCAAATTTCAGCAGCAGATTTTTTGGCAATTTTCTACACCCGTTTTAGGTTATTTTGATTGCAGATTTTTGTTGGAGATTGTAGTAGACCTCTCCACCTTGCCGTTGCTGAAATTTGGGAGAAAAAGGAGGTCCGGAAGTCACCGTTTGATTGCTATTTTGAAAGCCAAAAACAGAGTTTTCAACGGTCCAAGGAGGAAGAAGACTGGAATAAGTTTATCCCACTTATTCCAGCCTATTCCAGCTTTATCCCAAAGTTATTCCTACTGGAATAAGGTATGAAAAAATTATTTTTTTTAATCATGCATATTTGAATTTTTAATTCAAATATTTTATAAATATTTTATATCATCTTACATGCCTATTTGCAACTAGAATTAGATTAGTTTCTGGGCGGAGCAGTTTTCCGCTGCGGTGATTTTTTAAAAAATGTTTTAAAATCCATTCTGCTCCCACAGCTGTTTGCAAGCCTAGTGTAGGATCATGTCAAACCACTTGCACCGGTTTTCTTTCAGTGGTATCAGAGCAGGTTGCATATGTAATCTAATCTAGTTTGCATGTTTAATAGATTAAAATTAGTTTAATCTTAATATGTATCCAAATTTCTTTTTGGAACCTAGTTGAGACCTTCACCATGACCGTGTATCTTTGACACGATGCGGATCGTCAGTGTTGGCCTCTTTAGAAGGATCCTTAAAGAATATTAAAAATTAAAAATTATTTTAATTTGGTGATACATGTTTTAGGCATGTTTTATATTGGATATAAAATATTTATAAAATATCATGATGCATGATTTGGTATGTAAAAATTGTTTTACATAGAGACTTAATTAAAAATTATTTTAATTAAGTGTTTGGCTTATTAAAAAAAAAAATTAGGTTTATGAAATCTAATCAAATTTGCATAAGCCATATTGGGTTAATTGGGTTAGCTGACTAGTTGGGTCCATAACTGGGTTAGACCTAAGTTTAGTTGAACCGGATTACAAGAAGATTAAACAAAAGTTGTTTAAGGCCCTTCTTTAGAACTATCTAATAGTTAGATTAGTTGATCCGTTCATCTAAAATGGATCCAATTAGTGGCTCAGTGGATGCCCGAGTCTTTAGGCTAGTCTAATCGAGTCTGGTAAACCGACTGGTGTCGAGGTAGGTTTGGCATTGTGATCATGGTTGTATGAGGCTACCTCTTTCCTGGCCAACTTGGTTGGTGTCTAAGAAAGATGGTTAATGGCGGATACTCACCCATGATCTCACCTACCTGGATAGTCGAGTCGACCAGAACTGATTGGAAAAGCTCAATGACTCGAGTTAACCCATGCCACCCAGGTTGATCGGTCTGACTGATCTATAGGTGCCCATGGATCAATTTGTTGATTTATTTCAACCCTCCTGAAATTTGATTGATTCAGTGGGAGGATGATCCATGTCCTTGTCTTTTCTTCTGTCATAATTAAAAAAAATCTTCAAAAATTATTAGGTCCTTAAAAAGACAAAGTCAAAGAGTTGACAGTGTCTTAGCCTTCCATTAAGTCAGCTAGAAATGTGTCCACTAGCTTGGTGTGCATCGACAGTTCCATAATACAGGTGTACATCCGGTGATTTGAATTTCTATCTGATCGATGATGGTTCAGTGCAACCTCCTTAACGGGACCAAGTGGGCCGGCCATAGTCGGGCTTGGTCTTTTGTTAGCTGGAAGCATTGGATTTGTCATTTTAATGGTTGGACCTAACCAGAGACCCGCAATAGGAGGCCCCTAGGCCGATTGGGGTGTTCTCTGGGGCAAAATAAAATACTGAAAATTGTTTAGGGAAACAATTGGTTTACGAACCTACCTTTAGGCTCATATGGGTGAGCTGGCCATAGTCGGGCTCATGCGAGGCCTATTGGATTTCAGTACCCACTTGAAAAAGTGTTTTCACGGATTGGAGTTAGAGGCTACCAATCTGAAAAATTAGTGGGAGAAACCTTTAGACTAAAGTCCAAGTCTTTTGGTTAAATTATTAATTCATACACTACTTTGGTCTTATTTTCTTTTTAGATGTCTTCTAATTTATCGCTTCGGTCACTTTTCGATAACGAGAAGTTAAAGGGTCACAACTTCGATAGTTCGTATCGAAGATTAAGAATAGTTCTGGAGCATGAATGGATCCTCTATATGATAACGGATCCGGCACCTGAAATCCCTCCCGCTAATGCATGGAGTGCGGTCAGAGACACTTATCTGAAGTGGGTCTCTGATCAGACTACTATCCGATGCATTATGTTAGCAGCTATGAACGACGAGTTCAGTCGCAAATTCGAGAGGCCCAACCTGATGAAATCCTTTAAAAGTTGAAGGAATCTTTCGGCACCCCGGATGATGTAGAACGGTACAAAGTGTCTTGTGCCATCTACAATTCCAAGATGCCGAATGGTGGTTCAATCACTGATCATGTATTGTACATGATCGAGCTGATTGAAAAACTGGGCAAACTCGGATGCCCCTTGCATGAGTAGCTCGGCAAGGATGCGATCCTGAATTCTCTTCCTTCATCCTATCTTGATTTTCTCGATCATTATAGAATGAACAAGCCTGCAGTCAACTACCATGGTCTTTTGGGGTTCCTGCAGACTTTCGAGAAAGACCACCAACTGAATAAGGGGGTGGTGAATTTAGTGGGAGATAGTAGAGGTCATCGTCCCTTTAAGAAAGGAAAGAAGAAAATAAATAAAAAGGGAAAGAAGGTGTAGAATGCTCCTGGCCCTAGCTAGACCAGGAAGTATAAGGCTAATCAATCTTCTACAAAGTGCTTCTACTGCAAGAAGAAGGGACACTGGAAGAGGAACTGTCCTCTTTATATTGCGTTCCTTGATCCGAATAGGCCGAGGAAGTAGAAGTCTGCTGAACAAGGTATTTATATGATAAAACCTTGTAATTCCTATATTGTTGATACTGCTAATTGGGTATTGGATACTGGTAGTCCAATTCACGTTTGTAATTCGTTACAGGGACTTCTAGTTAGCAAAAGATTTGAAGATGGAGAACAGTTTATGAGCATCGGGAACGGAAATCGTGTTCCAGTACTAGCGATCGGAGTCTTGCATCTTGTCTTTGAGTCTTGTACTGTCGAACAAGTCGACTGTCACTATTGTCCTAGTTTCATTATGTGCATAATCTCTGTAGGCCTTTTGGCCAATTATGGTTATGAGCTATCAATAAAAGGAGATTTTTGCAATGTTATTTTGAATAACTCTGTTCTAATGAAAGCTAGATTAAATAATGGCATATATGTACTATCAAGGCCTGTTAGTGTAATGTACACTTCTAGCAAATGCCCAAGATTAGATAATGTCAACGATTTGTATCTTTGGCACTGTAGCCTAGGTCATATTAACCAAAATAGGATAAATAAGATGCGAAGAGATGGACTCCTCGAGGTCAGTGATTCTGAATCACTGCCCACTTGTGAATCCTGTTTACTTGGTAAAATGACCAAGTCACCTTTTAATGGAAAAGGTGAATGAGCTATAGAACTTCTAAGTCTAATACATACTGATGTGTGTGGACTGATGACAGTTAGTGCCAGAAGAAGATACAAATATTTCATTACTTTTATAGATGACTTTTCAAGGTTCGTTTATGTCTTCTTAGTGAGACATAAGTCTGAGTCGTTTGAAATGTTCAAACGATACAGTAATGAAGTAGAAAAGCAAACTGGAAAAAGTATTAAAACCTTTCGATCTGATCGAGTTGGTGAATACTTATCTAGTGCATTTTTGACATATCTTGAGGAGAATGGAATTATCTCTCATGGACTCCTCCAGGAACACCACAGTTGAATGGTGTGTCCGAAAGGAGGAATCGAACCTTGTTGGACTGGTTTGATCCATGATGGGCTTTGCAACTCTGCCGCTATCCTTTTGGGGATATGCGCTTCAGATAGCCTGTTACTTGTTAAATAATATTCCAAGTAAGTCTGTTGTCTCCACTCCGTAAGAGATGTGGAATGGACGTAAACCCTCAATCTCACACCTTCGGGTCTGGGGTTATCTGGCTTACGTAAAGCATTTAGACTCAGGCAAACTTGGTCCTAGGTCTGATCGGTGTTTATTCATTGGTTATCCTAAGGAAACCAAAGGGTATTTCTTCTATTTGGAGAATGAACAAAAGGTGTTCGTTGCTCTTAGAGCTATCTTTTTAGAAAAGGAGTTCCTTGGAGAAGGAACTATAGCCTCTAAGATTGAACTTGATGAAGTTCAGCTAATAGAAGAACCTGCACACTCTAAGGACATCGAAGAACCGGCTGTGATTGAATCACACCCAGAACCCATTAGGAGATCTGGTAGATTACCGCATCAGCCGGACAGATACTACGGTTTCTTGGTCCGGGATGGCGATCCCATTAAGCTCGATGAGAACAATGAGGATCCGATCACCTATATGGATGCTCTTCAGAGATCTGACTCTGAGGCATGGCTTGGAGCCATGCGATCTGAAATGGAGTCAATGTAAATCAACAATGTTTGGACATTGGTTGATCCGCCTGAAGGAATAAAACCCATAAGGTGTAAATGGATCTTCAAGAGGAAAAGGGGCGTAGATGGGAAGGTAGAGACCTATAAAGCCCGTCTGGTTGCCAAGGGGTATCGTCAGTGATATGGTATCGATTATGATGAGACTTTCTCACCTGTGGCAATGCTCAAATCAATTCGGATCATGCTTGCTTTGGCAGCATATTTTGATTACGAGATCTGGCAGATGGATATTCGAACCGCTTTCCTAAATGGGGAGCTAGAAGAGGAGGTGTATATGATACAGCCTGAAGGGTTCACATCCATAGATGAATCAAAAGTATGCAAATTGCAGAGGTCCATCTATGGACTCAAGCAAGCGTCTCGAAGTTGGAACTAATGGTTTGATAGGTGTATCAAATCGTATGGCTTCGTTAGGAATGGAGAAGAACCATGCATCTATAAATGGGTTAATGGTTCTGAGATTGTATTCCTAGTACTGTATGTTGACGACATTCTCTTAATCGAGAATGATGTCGCAGCATTACAAGGAATAAAGGTCTAGTTATCATCTCAGTTCTCCATGAAGGACTTGGGTGAAGCATCTTACATACTAGGTATGAAGATCTATAGAGATAGATCTAAGATGCTTTTGGGACTGTCCCAGTCTACGTACATTGACACCGTGCTGAAACGGTTCAGCATGAAAAATTCCAAGAAAGGCTATCTCCCGATAGGTTCTGGAATTACTCTTTTCAAGAAGGATTGTGCGACAACTCCTGAGGAAAGAGAGCGCATGAGTAGAGTACCTTATGCTTCTGCAGTAGGCTCTATCATGTATGCTATGACTTGTACTAGACCAGACGTGGCATACTCACTAGGAGTAGTGAGCAGATACCAGTCTAACCCAGGTAAGGCGCATTGGAAGGTGGTTAAGTCCATCCTTAAGTATTTAAGAAATACTAAAGATCAATGACTGATTTATGGAGAACCTGACTTGAAACTTGTGGGGTACTCTGACTCTAGTTTCCAGTTGGATAGAGATGATAGCAAGAGTGTGTCAGGGTTTGTATTTACCCTGAATGGAGGAGCGATCTGCTGGAAAAGTTCCAAGCAGGCAAATATTGCAGACTCGGTATGCGAAGCAGAATACATTGCAGCATCAGATGCAGCAAAAGAAGCTGTGTGGTTGCGGAAGTTCCTTCGAGAGCTAGGGGTGGCACCTTCCCTAGATGGTCCTGTTCTGGTGTACTGTGACAGCACTGGAGCCATTGCTCAAGCTAAGGAGCCTAAAGCTCATCACCGCACCAAGCACATTCTGCGGCGCTACCATCTCGTACGAGAGATCGTAGAACGAGGCGACATCAATCTTTTGAAGATCGATGGAAAGGAAAATCTGGCCGATCCCTTCACTAAAGCCCTCAGAATAAAAGTGTTCAACTATTGTAAATGCGAAATGGGTATTAGATACTCTTCTTATTGGCTTTAGTACAAGTGGGAGTTGTTGGGAATTGTGTCCCAAAACCAATCGCCTGGGTTGTAGGCGGTTGTGCTAAGTATTGTATTCTTTTTATGAATTAATAAAATATTATTTTTGGCAGCTCATCACATATTGTATTTCCCTGAAATGAACTCTTTCCATGTGATGAAGTCCTTAGGACTACACTGACTTCGATACAGATAGGATGTATCGAGTGGTCCTTAAACTCTATTCACAACCAAAGGATATATTGTACTGGACGGCAATATATCAAGTATAGGTTGTTGTAGTTCCCATCGTTTGGTTATCCTCTTGACCAAATGAGTGTGGTGACACTGATGTGATCTACAAGTGGGATATGTGATATCTCATTGAACGTGACTCCGTGCAGCCCCTTTTCTGCCAAAGGGATACTCACGATTGGATATGGGTATATGTGTCCCTCTGACCTGAGGTCATCATGGTAGCTTGCAAGTAACTCCCTGTGCTTTGGTGCCGGACTACCCAGATTTTTAATCCAGTGACGGAAAGCTTCTAGGTACAGGCAAGTACTTGTGGAGCAGTGATGGACCAAGATGGAATTGACCTGTCCAAACAGTTTGGATCGAATGTCTCGCAGAATCTCAATTTAGCAAATTCTCGGCCGGGATAGTCCTAGTGAAGAGTCACTGGGCTTGCAAGGTTAAGACACGTAGTCGACTGACTCAGTCTGGGTTGGCAGCCCAATCTCAGTCGACTTGAGCATTAGAGGTCAAAAGGATGAATTATATGGTAACCATATGCCAGAGGTTCGATAGTTTGCTCTCGCATCTTCGACCTATCCGGACGCCGGGACCCATTGCTAGATGGTTTCCTATGCTGGTACTAGAATTATTCTAGTGCTACCGTTTAGGTTCGTACCTATGAGGTCACATGCCATAGAGGATAACTCTCTGATTCGGATATCGATTACGATTGTGAATCGTCTCGATTTTATAGTCACAGTATTTTTGAGTACTCTTTTTCCTATCTTTCCCTTGTCTGTGTCAACCAGAAATTGTTCCAGGTTGACCAGCACTGCGCCAAGATTTTTCTAAATCAGTTTTGAACTTATTCGGAGTTCGTTTCGGCCTTCAATTGGTTGTGAGCAAATTTTAATCCCTTGAACCAATTTTAATTGGGTTTGAACCAGTTCAATTGGATTGAACCAAGAGATTTAAAAAGGGGTTAGATTGTTTTTGATTGAACCGGTATTTTTCTTTGAACCGGTGACCGTTTTACATGGTAATTCGCTTGGAAGTTTTTTCCTGCGTTCGGTGAAGGCCAAACGTCCAAAGAAGGCCGAACGTCCCTCCACCAGTTGAAGACCTTTGGGCATCTCTTCTCCTCCCTCCACCAGTCCTTTTAATCCCTGTTAAATTGCTGGTTAACGGGTGTAACGCAACCCAGCCCCTTCCTCTCCTTGCTGTCCTATAAATACCATAGCAAGCGCCCCTGTTTCAGCTAAAGTAGAAGTTACACCGTGTGAAGAAGAAAGGAAAATTCTAGGATGTTTTTGCCTGCTTCCATAGGGTACTCTTAGGCTGGGTTTTGGAGGGTGAGAGGGAGAGTCTAAGGCACCATTTCCTTGTCCTTTTGAGTGCTCAAACCCTGGACTGCAGCAAAGCCAATTTGCTGCTGTCCACTGTAGGTTTTTCTTCTTCCAGCGGCTAGCACCGCATGTGGAGAGGGATCGGAGGGCCCTCGGCATGTCTCCCATCTAGAGGGAGTATCCTTCTACTCCTGGGAGCAAGCTACTCGAGCCGGGTTCGACGCTGCAGCTCCAAACGCAAAGCAAAAAGCTATTGTCCAGTTCTGCAGCAAATTTCAGCAACAGATTTTTTGGCAATTTTCTACACCCGTTTTAGCTTGTTTTGATTGTAGATTTTTGTTGGAGATTGTAGTAGACCTCTCCACCTTGCCGCTGCTAAAATTTGGGAGCAAAAGGAGGTCCGGAAGCCGCCGTTTGATTGCTATTTTGAAAGCTAAAAACAGAGTTTTCAACGGTCCAAGGAGGAAGAAGACCGGAATAAGTTTATCCCACTTATTCCAGCCTATTCCAGCTTTATCCCAGAGTTATTCCAGCCGAAATAAGGTATGAAAAAATTGTTTTTTTTAATCATGCATATTTGAATTTTTAATTCAAATATTTTATAAATATTTTATATCATCTTAGATACCTATTTGCAACTAGAATTAGATTAGTTTCTGGGCGGAGCAGTTTTTCGCTGCGGTGATTTTTTTAAAAATGTTTTAAAATCCATTCTGCTCCCGCAGCTGTTTGCATGCCTAGTATAGGATCATGTCAAACCACTTGCACCGGTTTTCTTTCACCTAGCATCCGGATAGGCCAAAGATGCGAGAGCAATCTATCAAAACTCTGGCATATGGTTACCGTATAATTCATCCCTTTGACCTTCAATGCTCAAGATCCCTTTGACCTCCAATGCTCAAGATGACCTAGGGTTAGACTGCCAACCCTAACTGAGTCAATCCACAACATGTCTCAACCTTGCAAATCCAGTGACTCCTTATTAGGACTACCTCGGCCAAGGATTTGCTAAATTGAGACACTACGAGACATTCAATCCAAATAATTTGGACAGGTCAATTTTATCTTGGTCCACCACTACTCCACAAGTACTTGCCTGTACCCAGAAACCTTCCATCACCGGATTAGAAATTCGGGTAGTTTGTCACCAAAGCATAGGGAGTTGCTTGCACGCTACCATGGTGACCTTAGGTCGGAGGGACACAAATACCCATATCCAATCGTGAGCAATCCTTTGACAGAAAAGAGCTCCACAGAGTCATGTTCAATAAGATGTCACACATCCCACTTGTAGATCACATCAGTGTCACCACACTCCTTTGGTTAAGAGAATAACTAAACGATGTGAACCACAACAACCTATACTTGATACATTGCCATCCTGTACAATATATCCTTTGGTTGTGAACCTTTTTAAAGGACCACTCGATATATCCTCTCTATATCAAAGTCAGTGCAGTCCTAAGGACTTCATCACATAAACTGAGTTCATTACAAGGAAATGAATAATGTGATGAGTTGCCAAAATAAAATTTTATTAATTCATATACAAATTACAATACTGAGCACAACCGCCTACAGCCTAGGCAATTGGCTTTGGGACACAATTCCCAACACTCAGCTTTTAGGTCTAACCATCTTGAGTTAAAGATCTATGGCAGCCCCTTTAGGTTCTAGTGTTGTTGAGGGTCAAGCCTTAAATAGACCACCTTACTTTAATGGAACAAATTGCACATATTGAAAAACATGCATGCAAATTTATATGCATTCTACATACTATAATTTTTGGAAAGTACTTGATAAAGGTCCACATATTCCTTCAATCATTGTTAATGGCATTTTCATTCCAAAACTTGAAGAGGATTGAGATGAAAATGATATTAAGCAATATGAGCTTAATGCTAAGGCAATGAACTTGCTCTATTGTGCATTGGATGCTAGTGAATTTAATAGGATTTTCACATGCACCTCTATGAAAGAAATATGGGATACACTTGAGGTTACTCATGAGGATACCAATCAAGTGAAAAATACCAAAGTAAATATGCTTGTGCACACATATGAGATGTTTAAAATGGAACCAAATGAATCTATTGCTGAAATGTATACTAGATTTACTAATATTGTAAATGGTATAAGACATCTTGGAAAAATAATGTCTAATGCTGAGCTTGTAAATAAAATTCTCAGGTCATTGCCAATATCTTGGGATCCAAAAGTAATGGCAATACAAGAAGCTAAAGATGTTGAGACACTTTTCTTGGAGCAACTTATTGGTTCACTCATGACTTATGAGTTGAACTTGAAGCAAAAGGCAATGGATGCAGATAGGAAGAAGAAGACTATCGTATTTAAATCCATTACACCAGATGAATCTTCAAGTGAAGAATCTAAAGAAGGTGAAAATGAGGATGAAGAGGTACTTATTGCAAGAAAATTCAGAAGATTTATGAGGAAGAAGAAATTTCTTTATAAAAAGAAGCCTCTACCTAGCAAGGAAAAAGGAAAAGAAAGAGAAAAAGAGAAGGAAAAAGATCAACCAATTTGCTTCTAGTGCAAGAAGCCTAGACACTACAAGTTTGATTGTCCTCTCTTCAAGAAATCAAAAAAAAAAATTAGAAAGAAGCAATGATGGCAACATGGAGTGACTGTGAAGACTCCAATTCAGAGAAAAAACAATCAGAAGTAACCAATCTTTGCCTCATGGCCCAAGAAGATGGGTACAATCTGAACTTGAACTAGAATTTACTTTTGATGAACTTAGAGATGCTTTTGATGAACTCATGTATGAATATAAATTGCTGAAAATTGAAAATAAAAAGTTGAAGAAGCATGCTAATTCATGTTCTCTTGAAAACACCAATCTTGCGAATAAAAAAAATGATTTGAAAACTAAGATTGATGCTTTAGAAAAATAAAAGAATACTTTATCAATGGAAATAGAAGTTTTGAAAAGATCCAAGATTGTTGTTTCAAAAAATGAAATTTAAAGAAAAATAAAGATCTTGAGGTAGAAAATAAGAAATTTAAAGAAGAGCTTGACAAAGTTAAACCATTTTTTAAAAAATTTACTTTCAGTTATGAAAAGTTAAATTTGTTATTGAAAAATCAAAGAGCTATATTTGATAAAGCAGGACTTGGTTATAAGCAGCAAAAAAAATAAAAAAATTTCAAAAATTTCTTTATTCCTGCATCATCTAATGTTAATTATTTTAGTTGTAAAAAATTTGGACATAAAGCATATCAGTGTGATCTAAGAAAGTTAAATAATTCTAGAAAAGTTTGGATTCCAAAAAAAACCACCCTTAGTATTAACCCTAAAGGACCCAAGATGGCCTGGATACCTAAAATGAAAACTTGATCTATTTTGCGGGTGTGTCTTGCAACCAAAGAAAAGAAGATATTGTGGTATCTTGATAGTGGTTGGTCTAGACACATGACTAGAGATGTAAAGCAATTCACATCTCTTGAGGCTCTGAATAGAGGGAGTATAACTTTTGGAGATAATGGTAAAGAAAAAATCATTAGTATCAGTAAAGTTTACATCTCCTCTTCTACTTTTATTGATAATATTTTATTAGTTAAAGGATTAAAGCATAATCTACTTAGTATTAGATAGTTTTGTGAAAAAAACTTTAAAGTAGTTTTTGAATCATCTCTTTGCATGGTATATAGTCCTGATAATAATGTAGTGAAATTCATAGAAAATAGGCATGGCAACATCCATCTTGTTGACCTTGATAATTTACCGTTACATGATGGTAAATGCTAGTTGCAATGAATTCCATAATTAATGAGACTAGTTGGCTTTGGCATCATAGATTATGTCATGCAAGTATGCATCTAATTTATAAATTATGCAAAAAAGATTTAGTAAGAGATTTACCAAAACTTAGATTTGAAAAAGATAAATTTTGTGAAGCTTGTCAATTTGGAAAATAAACAAGAACATCTTCTAAAACTAAAGGAATGATTTCAACTTCTAGGCCACTAGAACTACTCCATATGGATCTCTTTGGACCAACTAGGATCACAAGCCTAGGAGGCAAGAGATATGGACTAGTAATAGTGGATGATTTCTCACAATTTGCATAGATTTTATTTTTAGCATATAAAGATGAATACTTTTCGTCTTTCTGAAGTTTTATCAAAAAGTTTTAAATGAAAAAGGTACTTCAGTTGTTTGTATTCGAAGTGACCATAGAATTGGGTTTGAAAATCAAGATTTAAAAAATTTTTGTAATGAAAAAGAAATTGAACATAATTTTTTTGTACCTAGAACATCTCAACAAAATGGGATGGTAGAAAGAAAAAATCATACTTTAAAAGAAATAGCACACACAATGCTTTGTAAAAATAATTTATGTAGATATTTTTGAACAGAAGCTGTTAATACTGCCTGTTATATTTTAAACCATGTTTTAATGTGGCCGATTTTAAAGAAAACACCTTATGAGCTTTGAAAATAAAAAAGCCTACTTTGAAATATTTTTGGGTATTTGGTTGTCGATGTTTTATTTTGAATAATGAAAAATATAATTTAGACAAATTTAATACCAAGTTAGATGAAGGTATCTTCTTAGGATACTCTACATCTAGCAAGGCATACAGGGTTTCTAACAAAAGATCACTTGTAGTAGAAGAGTCTATGCATATTGTATTTGAAGAGTCTACTAACAAATCCTCTACAATAGAAGATGCTTCTGATGAATGTGCAGGTGTTGAAGGATTAAAGAAGCTAACATTGGATGATCCCCCTATCAAAGAAAGGGAAGAAGATCAAGACAAAAAGAATGAAGAAGAAACACAAGATCTTCACCAAAGGATCTATCCAAAGAATGGAGGTATGCTCATGGACATCCTAAGAAATTAATCCTTGGTAATCCATCGAGAGGGGTAAGAACTATATCCTCTATTAGAAATGAATGTGATTATATTACTTTTGTTTCTCAAATTGAACCTAAATATATTGAAGAAGCTGAAAAAGATCATAACTAGAGATTGCTATGCAAGAGGAACTAAATCAATTTGAAAGAAATAATGTTTGGACACTAATAGAAAGACCAACTAATACTTCCATAATTAGTACTAAATGGGTGTATATAAATAAATTAGATTAAAATGGTACAGTAACTAGAAATAAGGCTAGATTGGTAGCTAAGGGTTATAATCAAGAAAAAGGAATTAATTTTGATGAAACCTTTGATCTAGTAGATAGACGTAAAGCTATTAGATTACTTTTAGTATTTGCATGTTTTATGGATTTCTAACTATTTCAAATGGATGTTAAAAGTATATTTTTGAATGGTTATATAGTCGAAGAAGTTTCTATTGAACAACCATCTAGTTTTTAAAATCATGCACATCCTGATCATGTTTTCAAACTGCACAAAGCATTTTATGGTTTAAAGCAAGCCCCCCATGCATGGTATGAGAGACTTAGTAAGTTTTTTATTGAAAATGGTTTTACTAGAGGTCATATCGATACTACTTTGTTTTTAAAGAAAAAGGCTGATGATCTTCTAGTAGTATAAATCTATGTTGATGATATTATCTTTGGTGCCACTAATGAATCTCTTTGTCATGATTTTGCAAAGCTAATGCAGGAAGAGTTCGAGATGAGCATGATGGGAGAATTAAGCTACTTCCTCGAACTCTAGATTAAACAAACAAGTGAAGGGATCTTCATCAACCAAGCTAAACACATAAAGGAGATCTTGAAAAAGTTTGGGATGGAGAAGACTAAGCCTATTGGTACACCTATGAGCCCTTCATGTAAGGTTGACAAGGATGAATCTGGTAAGAAACTTTATCAAAATTTTATAGAGGAATCATTGGATCACTATTGTACTTAACTGCTACTAGACCAGATATTATACTTAGCATATGCATGTGTGCTAGATATCAGTCTGAGCCTAAAGAATTACATTTATTGACTGTTAAGTGCATACTTAGATATTTATCTAGCATTGTTGATATTGGTCTATGGTACTCTAAGAATCCAGCTATTGATTTAATTGCATATTTTGATGCTGATTTTGCTAGATATAGATTAGATAGAAAAAGTACTTCTAGAACTTGTCAATTTATTGAAGTTAACTTAAGCTCACAGTTTAGCAAGAACTAAATTCAGTTGCACTATCTATAGCTGAGGCTAAATATATTACAGCTGGAAGTTTGGTGGGGATACTAGGATTAGACATAGATCACTAAATCCCATATGGTTTATTGATTAAGGATTTAATTTTAGAACCTTAGTCATGTGTCATAATTTTGTAATCAATTAAGATTGAGTCATGTAATAAATTGAGGCTAGTTGATTTGTCTCAACCCTCAACCCTACTCAGTATATTGAGTCCTGTACTTCAGTTATGAGTCTAGTAGAAGTTCAATTTTATACAAGAGAAGAGGATACCCCACTATGGAGTTTCACCAGGCCTTATCCAGGAGCCAGAAGACCCTACATCAGCCAAGTGGACCTTGTATGCCAACCCAGGGTCCAAGATTCCTGTAAGATGCCCAGATGCCCTCCAGATTATTTTCAAATACCAGATTCACTCAGATGCCAGGGAATATTCCAATACTAGGGAGCCCCATGATCCCAAGAATTTACCTGCACCCCAGCCCAAGAGAATTCAAGGCCCAGGTCCATAAAGAACCAAGATTCCAGGTATATTCCAACCATGAACCAAGATACCTGGAATATTACTGCTCCAGGCATCCCAAGCCTCCAGGGCCCAAAGCCCATTCACCCAACCCATCCTTTGCTGCCCCTTGCTACCCCCCATGAAGCCCAACACGTCCAAAGTGTTGACATGGTCAAAGCTAAGAAAGAGGAATTCAAATAGAAGAAGGAAACTTAGTTCTTATTCTATTCAACTAGTATACTCCTAGTTCTAGTTCTAGGTTTATTTTGTAGTCTTTCTCCCACTTAAATTGTGCAAACCTCTTCTAACTAGGAGAAGACTTGTAATCTCTTTAGGAGAGGTCATGGATGCTCTATAAATATCCCACCCCTCCTCCTTTTGTAATAAATATACTCTTATGAGTTAAAACTCTGCTGAAGTGTTTTGAGACAGGTGTCTTATGTTGGTTTCTTTGTGTTTGGTTCTTGTTCTCTTGTGTTGGCTGACCTCTACCCTTGCAATCCTCCATGCCCAAGTAGCAACTCAAACCTCTTGACATCAGCCACGCCTTTGAGAAGAAGACTTGAAGCCGTCCCTGAATGCAGGAGTCTTCCTTCTCCAAGCCGCCAGCCCTACTAGCCATAACCCTTCCTTCACCCTTCCTTCCTTGTTTCATCTTGTTATTTTTTTTTCTTTGATTACCTTATTCATGCCTAACCTTGACATTTTGCAGATCCTCGAGGTGTTTCCCCTCCCCAGAGGAGGCTTTTTTTGCCTTCAAACTGGATCCAGATCGCCTTCAGATTCGGGAACCAAAGGCTTGTTCTTTTAGGCGCCATCCAGAGACTGAGAGATCTCTTCATCGAAGAAACTACAATCACTGCCTGGTAGAAAGCCTTCCCCCTCTTGAGTTCTGATCTGATGATAGGTACACTATCCTAAGCCCAGAGTTTCTCAATTCTCAGGTCCTGGAATTGATTATTCTGCATGAGATATCTTGCAGGTAAGTTAGCTTCTAGCATTACTAATCTTTCTACTGATTCTTTCTTACTTTCGAGTCTTTAGCCACTAAACAATGTCTAAAAAAATACAAAAAAAATAGATTTACTATTTTTCATCAGTCCTAGGTTTGTCTTGCATCAGTTTGGTATCAGAGCGGGTTTAGGATAGCATTCATCTGCATTAGATTCACAAACCCTAATTTCTATATCCTGGTAACTGCATTAGGTGTCTATTTATTCTCTGATTTTGACAACATAAAAATTTTATTTTTCTATGAGAATTATATGAAGTGTTCTTTATCTTGTCCTCTATTTTATCATAATTTTTAATTAATTTTATGGAAACCCTAATTTCCTAAAATTTGGCATATTAGAAATCCTAACAAAAATCCTAAGATTTATGTAGTAATCCAAAAACCATAGGATTTGCATCATCATTTGATTTTTGTTTTGCATCAAATTTAGTAGAGTTAATCATCACCATCTGTTATACCCTACAGGTGCATCATTGAGCTAGACTGATCTCTTTTTGTGATTTGGCCAGATCGCTCTGTCCAGGCTCTGATGGCCATACCTCCTTCTAAAGTCCGACCCACCGGAGTAGAGGTCCGACGGCGCGCTCCTGCTGAGGTTCGGCATGCATACCTCCTTCTGAAGTCTGACCCATCGGAGTAAAGGTCTGACAGCCCGCTCCTATTGAGGTCCGGCACGTCGTCCTCCTTCTGAAGTCCGACCCATCGGAGTAGAGGTTCGACGGCCCGCACCTGCTGAGGTTCGGCCTACCGTTCTACAGATGCCCTCCTTTGGAGGACTAGCTAGCCCTCTCTTGGAGGACTAGCTAGCCCTCTCGGTCGGCGTTCGATTGACCCACTTCAGAGCTCAGAGGATTCTAGAAACCTCTTCTATTGTAACAAACTCCTGCCACATCAGCAGTCCTGCTCCACTACTCCCATGATGCTACCCCATCCGGGCTCCACGTGGCCACTCTCCAGATCCTCTTAGGGGCAAAGTGATCTTTTACAGACTCCTTCCTAACAGATTTTGGACTGTTCTGCACCTACATAAGGCACAGGGGGACTCCGTTTTGTGCTAAACTCACTCTTCCCTTCTCCATACGCTGTTTCCTCAGTTTCCTCCATTCTGTTTCCTTCTAGCTCTTACTGACTTAAGCATCGGAGTATCCCCCATCGGAACACCACCGGCACCTTGGGGACTTTGCTGCAGGTCGGTTGAAAGAGAGGAGTACTCCAGCACAGCTGACCAGACCCGGTCTAGGAGAAGTTGCGACAACACCGTCCATCCTCTGTTTTAAAATTTTTTGGATTTTTTCCTGCATCGGTAACTATGTCAAAACCTGCTTCATCTGAAACCCTAATTTTCTGAATTCTACTATTTCTGTACCTTGAGTCAACCTAACCTAATCAACTTCCACACACCCCAATCCCAGGTCCAATTTGTTTGCTAACCTAATCAACTCAAACCTAACTTGCCATATGATAAAATACATATAAAATATTATATTTTTTGATTGTTTTAGATTGCATCAGGACCATCGATTGTCATCATCTCTTTAACCTAATCTTAAGGGCAATTGCTATCTAACATTAGGGCAGGATTTCACCACTTGTCTTGGGCCCAAAACAACCATCATCATTCTGACCTAAGCCTGATTAAAATCAATTAGACTTAATTTACCCTAGAGGGCTAGGTAACACCCAACAGGTCGGGTTCGAATTGTGTGGGCCAACTAGTGCATTTAATTATGTGGCTATTACTGAAATCTAGTGTCTAAGGCTGAGGGTCTAGAGTCAAACGACCTAAGTGGTGTTGTGGTTTTTAATTAGGTCCCTATGAAAGTAGGGGGGCCTCCCACTCTCCCACCCTCTACCTGGTAAGAGGAAGGATTAGCTGTTGGGTTAAGTGTAAGTTGAGCTGACCCATTCAGTTTTGGCTTTAGGTCTTGGAAACCTTAGAATTATTGATCTTTTGCATGCTTGGCTGCACCATCTCATTTTAACTAATTGTTTAATTGCATGACCACTAGATTAAGATCCTATTGACCCCTTGAGTGATTTTGATGATAACAAAATATTGGAGCATGCACATATATTACTAACTACTCTTAAGTGTTTCACAAGTTTTGTAGGTTGATTCTTATTGATTATCAATTGCTCCTACTTTATTCTGTTGAGTGTGTTAAGTAATATTGTATGAGTGCTATGTAAAGAAGAATCCCTTGAAAAATCTTTTAAATTCATAATGATGGGTTACTTCTATGAGTGTTGTGCTCTAAATTTAATTTGAGTTGGTTTGTATCAAATGTTTGAGAGTTCTGGTGAGAGTATTCTTAAGTTTAAATTATAAAATTCCTAAACAAATCACTCGGGTCAACCCAACCAGAAGAAGTGCCGACTCTATCTCTTGGCATGTACTGAGGATTCTGGCACGCAGCAATTCGAGCTGACTCGAGGGAATCCGAGTCGACTCGAGTAAATCCGAGCTGACTCAAGTAAAACTTAGCTGACTCATCCAGAGTCAATTATGAAGTTGTCTGAGAACAAGCCAGGTGAGTTGACCCAACAAGAATGAGCTGACTCTACCAGAACAAATTCTGAAGATCTGAGAAAGCAAGCCGACCCGAACTACAACGAGCCGACTCCTCCAGAGTGAAGATTTTTGATTTTGAGACGAAGAGTCAACCCAAGTAGAAGCGAGCCATCTCCTCGAGTTCAATAACTTCATGATAGAAGTTTGAGCTGACCCAAATGACAATGAGCCGACTCGTCTAGAGTGAGGTTTTTGCACCCTAAGACAAAGAGCCGACCTTGCTGAAGAAATGGTGACTCGACCATTTGACTCGATGGATCCGAGCTGACTTGAGTATCGTTTCCAGGTACACAACGGCTAGTTCTAGAATTCTTTTTTGAATGCAAAAAGGTGCTCCAATGGCTAGTTTTCTAATTCCAACGGACTATAATGGCCATATCCTTCAAAAATAACTACAAGAGACCATATAAAAAGGATTCAAAATCTATGATTAAAAAGAGAAAGCTTAATTGAATACAAAAAGAGTTAGTGAGCACAAAGTGAGCATTCAAGACAACCTTCATTTTTCACCAACTCCCATCTAAAGATTGATGATGTGTAATGACTCTAAGATTGCTAAACATGCATGGAAAATAGCAAAATAATTTTTTTTGTGATTTTTATAATTTTATTTGCAGGCTATATTTTTAAAATAAAGTAAAAACTAGCAAAAAGACTAGTAGTGCAAAGAATCATCGGATCGCAAGCAAACTCATGCAAACTAATGAAATATCCAGGACCCGAGAGTTGAGAAACTCTCAGTTTAGGATAGTTTGTCTTCATCAAATCAGATAATAAGATAATGGAAGGTTTCTTACCAGTCATAGATTAAAATTCAGTAGCAGAAGGGATCACACGCACTCTGATCGGAGCCTGGATGAAGAAGCCTTGGTTCTCTTGAATCTGATGGCTGATCTGGGCTGTCCTGGCAGCAAAGAAGGCCTCCTCAGGGGAGGTGAAGCACCTCAAGGATCCTGCAAGCATCAGGGTTAATTAAAATAGCAATTAAAAAATAAAAAAAGGAACTATGGTTTGAAAGGAATCGGGATTAGTGTTAGAAGGTGGCAGCCGAGGAAGAAGAAGCTCCTAGTCTTGGATGGCAGCAAGGGCTTCTGTTCCTTAGGCATGGATGATCTCCAGGGATGCAGGAGAGAGCTAAGGCAGCAAGGTTTCAATCCAGGAACATAAGGAGAGCACTCAAAGTAAGAACCAAATCTTAAACACAAGGCAATTGATAAAAATTTTAGCAAGGTTTATTCATAAGAAAATGATGATTACAAGAGGGGGAGGGGTGGGGTATTTATAGAGTTCCCATGCCCTGACTAACCATGGTTACACTTGGGTTACAAGTCCTCTTCCAAATTGGAGTACATGTCCTTTCCTAGCTAGGTTAGAATTACAAAGTTTAAATGGATTAGAAATCCCAACTAGGTTTGGAAAAGGCTTGGTATTCTCCCACTTCTCTTCATCTTGGACTAGGTCAAACTCCTTGGATGCCAACTCCTTGGGTGTGTGGTCTTTAGGGAAGCAAGGGGGAGGTTGGCCATGGGCTTGGAGAGCTTGGGCTTGGGCCCCCCTGGAAGCTGGGGTGCCTTGTTCCCTAGGCTGGCATATTCCCGGCATCAAAAGGGAATCTTGGTTCTCCTTGCCTGGGCTTGCTTTCTGGGCTTGAATTTAGAGGCTTGGAGTGTTGGGATAGCTTGGTAAACATGGGCTCCTAGTATATGAAATATTCTAGAAGCATTCAGAGGAAATCTGGCATCTGAAATGGCATATAGAGGGAATTAGGGCACCTGGGTGTCGTTTAAGCTCCCCTAAGCTGATGTAACTACTTCTGGCTTCAGAATGAGGTCTGGTGGAACTCCAAAATAGCATAGCCTTTTCTCTTGTACAAGAAGTGAACTCATACTAGACTCATACTGGTGTACAGGATTTAATGTACTGTACTAGGTTGAGGGTTGAGACAAATCAACTAACCTCAACTTATTACAGGATTCACTCCTAGTTGATTACAAAATTTGACACATGGCTAGGTTAACCAAATAGGGCCCAATAATCTATGTCTGATCCTGGTGCCCCCACCAATTGAAGCATTTTTTGAAAAAAGAAAGGAAAACTATCAAGTGCATTAAAGCCAAGTTAAAGAAGGCTCCATCAACGCAATAGCGGCAACTATCCGACTACTAGAGTTTGTCATTTATTGTTGTATTTACTTTCAACTTTTTTATGAGTTGTTTGGGTTATTGGTGAGCCCGATTCAAAACCAAATAGGTTCTTGGTGATCGTGTGTTAAAACCAAGAGTTGGATTTCTTTGGTGCTCCCGTTTTAAAACCAAAGGGTGTTGGGTTTCTTTGGTGATCCCGTTTTAAAACCAAAGGGATTTTGGGTTCTAGGTGATCATGTTTAAAACCTAGTGTAGGTTTGATTATGAGCATATAAAATAATCCTACTGTATTTGGGTATGAATATAGTGAAAATTCCAAGTAGTATCTTCGGTAGTAGTCATAGAAGCGGGTTTGCTCCGAACCACTATAATCTTTGGTGTTCGTATTGCTACCTCTCTCTCTTTTTCCTTTTAGATTATGCTTTACATTCATGATCAAAGCACCTTTCACTTAGAGAAGTTATATTTTAAAAGCACATACCTGTAGCAGTAATTATTTTTGTTTTAAAGTCCCAATTCACCCCCCCTCTTGAGTAGCTACCTGGGCAATAACTGGTATCAGAACAAAGTCTTTGAATATACTAGAGTAAAGATTGATGGCTTATCCAATGAGTACATCCTTGGCCGAAGGTCAATCAACCACTAGACCTCCACTCTTCACTGGCACTAATTATGCATACTGGAAAGCTAGAATGAAAATTTATATTCAAGCAGTTGATTTTCAATTATGGAAGGTCATTCTGAAGGGTCCATATATCCCCATGGTTAAAATTGATGGAGTGGACGTTCCAAAACCAAAAGAGAATTGGGACGAACAAGACATGAAAATGGGTGAGTTAAATGCCAAAGCAATGAATTTGCTATATTGTGCTTTTGATAGCAATGGGTTTAATCAAATTTCCATTTGCTCTTCTACAAAGAAAATTGGGATAAACTTGTGGTGACCCATGAAGGAACTTCCCAAGTAAAGTCCTCAAAAATTAATCTTCTTGTACATAGTTACGAATTATTTAAAATGAAACCTAATGAAACTATCTCTGCCATGTTTTCACATTTCACTGATATTATTAATGGCTTAAAAAGTCTTAGCAGGGTATATTCCAATGCTGATATTATACAGAAAATTATAAGATCTCTTCCGGATAAATGGGATCCAAAAGTGATCACCATTCAGGAAGCAAAAGATTCAAATACCTTACTGCTCAATGAACTGCTAGGATCTCTCATCACTCATGAATTGACCATGCAGCACAGAATTGAGGATGATCAAAAGAAGAAAAAATCTATTACCTTCAAAGTTGCAGTGGATTCAAGAAAGGATGATGATAAATCGAAAGAAGAATACTCCTCCACTGAAAATGACATGGAAGATGAAGATGTTGCTATGGTCGTTAGGAGGTTCAAAAGGTTCTTGGGAAGAAGAAAAGGAAGAAACTATAAGAAATTCCACAAGAACAAGGAATACAGCAAGGAAAGGGACAAGGAAAAAGAGAAAGAAAAAGAAGTGCCCATATGCTATGAATGTAAGAAACCAGGGCACATTTGACTAGACTGTCCTTTGTTAAAAAAGAGCATCAAGAAAAATAAAAAGAGAGCTATGGTAGCGACGTGGAGCGACAGTGAAGAATCCACATCTACTGAAGAAGAACAGACAATGAAAACCATGAACTTCTATTTAATGGATCTTGAAAATGAGGTATCATCCCCTGAGCTTCAAACTGAATTTACCTATGACGAATTGAATTCGACTTTTCATGATTTGCTTACTGAATTCAAGAAAGCTGGGATTAAAATTAAATCCTTGAAGAAACAAAATGATTTATTGCTAAAAGACAAGGATGAAATTTCAGAAAAGTGTAATATTTTGCAAAAAGAATTGAATGTTTTTTCTGATAATGTTATAGCTTTGAAAACTGAAAAACATATTTTTATTGAGACAAACAAAGCTTTAGTTACTGAAAATATTGATTTAAAAAATGAGGTTGAAAAGCTTAAGCCTCTTGTAGAAAAACTTACTTTGAGTTCTAATAAGCTTGAGCTAATTCTGAAAGAACAAAAATATTCAAAAAGCAAAGCTGGAATTGGATTTAATGCTTTAAATGCCAAAGGAATTTCAGCAACAAAATTTGTATCTTCAAAAGCTTCAGCTTCAAACACCAAATCTCAAAAAGCTTTTGGTTCATTTCCATCAAATCCTGTTTCAAAAGGCTTAAATTACATTCCTAGGATTTCTGTTCAAAAATCTTTTAAGCCATACATATCCATTTCTGCATCTACTAAAGCTTCAAAGCATGCATCATTCAAAAATGATAAAATTGTTTGCTATGCATATCATAGATTTGGGCATAAATCTTACCAATGCAACCTTTGAAAAATTCTAAGATTGGTGCAATTAAATTCAGAACTATCTGGGTTCCAAAAGGAACCAATTTTGCTAACCCAAAAGGACCCAAGTTAGCTTGAGTACCTAAAACCACTCCTTGATTATTTTGTAGGATTTTCTTGCAGCACTGAATGCTAAGAAATGATAGTATCTAGACAGCGGCTATTCAAGGCATATAACCAGTATTAAAGATCAGTTTATCACCTTACAAATGAAAGGATGATTGATTACTCTCGATGATAATGACAAGGAAAAAATAATTGGAATCGGTAAGATCAAAATAACCCCCTGTACTTTTATTGAAGATGTACTTCTAGTAGATAAATTGAAGCATAATTTATTAAGTATTTGTCAACTTTGTGATAAAGGCTTCAAGGTTACCTTTGAATCATCTATGTGTATAGTAACTAACTCTCTTGATTCTAGTAATAAATTCATTGGTCATAGACTTGGAAACATCTATATAGTAGATCTAAATGATCTAGCCATGACTAGTAGTTCCAGTCTAGTAGCAATGAATGCTAAGACCAAGGAGTCTTGTTTACTTTGGCATAGACGATTAGGTCATGCTAGCATGCATACAATTGCCAAATTAATTTCAAAGAATCTAGTTAAAGGTTTGCTACATTTTAAAGTAGATTTTGATTATGTATATGATGCTTGTTAATTAGGAAAACAAACTAGGATCAGTTTTAAATAAAAAAATGTAATTTCAACTACTAGACCTCTTGAGCTACTTCACAATGACTTATTTGGACCAACTAGGATGACAAGCCTAGGTGGTATGAAATATGTCCTTGTGATTGTAGATGACTTTTCTAGATTCATATGGATATTATTTATCGCACATGAAGATGAAACCTTTGATGTATTTCAAAAATTTTATAAAAAGATTTCAAATGAGAAAAGTCTTTCTATTATTTCTATAAGAAGTGATGACGGGACTGAATTTCAAAATCAATCTTTTGATAAATATTGCACTGAGCACGACATTGATCATAACTTCTTCACTCCTAGAATACCATAACATAATGGTGTTGTAGAAAGAAATAATAGGACTTTGGAAGAAATAGCCTAAACTATGTTGTGTGAAGGTAATCTTCCAAGATACTTTTGGGCAGAAGCAGTGAACACTACCTGTTACATATTGAACCATGTTTTAATATGCCTAATTTCAAAGAAAACCCCCTATGAGCTTTGGAATGGTAGAAAACCTAATATTAACTACTTCAAGTTTTTGGGTGTAAATGCTTTATGTTGAATAATGGTAAAGATAACTTAGGAAAATTTGATGCAAAATTTGATGAATCTATATTCCTTGGTTATTCACTGCACAGTTAAGCATATAGAGTGTTAATAAGAGGACTCTTATTGTAAAAGAGTTAATTCATGTTATTTTTGATGAAGCTATGTTACCCAGGTGGCTTCCCAAGAGGGGGGTGAATTGGGATTAAAAAACTTCTTGCAAGTATGTGTGCTTTAAATTCTTTTAGTGTAGAAGTGAAGTGTGCAAAGCAGAAGTAAACAAATTAAAGCAATCAAGCAATGTAATCAAAATCACAAATACAAAGAAGTAGAGTGGTTCGGAGCAACCGGCTCCTACATCCACTACCCAAGGACCACTTGAGATTTCCACTATATCCCCCAACCGGAAAATAGTCGGATTGTTTTATAAGGCTCACAATCCAAACCTATATACTTTGGTTTTACCGGGATCACCAAAGAAATCCAAACTCCCTTTGGTTTTACACGGGATCACCAAAGAAAATCCAAACACTTGGTTTTAAACTAGGAAAACCAAGAACCCAAACTTAGGTTTTACAAGGTTCACCTAGAACCTTCAACTCTCTCTCTAGATACAGTCCCTTGCTGTTCTAAGAGAGCAAACCAAGATAAAGAATGTAAAATAAGCAACTACCACAAATCAAAGTTGTTTTGATGTTGCCGATGAAGATCAAAATGAAGTCAAGCTTTAAATACACTTCAATGCTCTTCAAAGCTGCTTCTTCCCTTCTTCAATGAGTGGATTCAATGATGGAGTGGAGTTGGTGAAGCTTTGAATCTCACTTGAATGCTCTTTGAGGCAGGTGAAGGAATAACTTTGAAGCTCTTCTTTTTCTCAAGAATATTCAGCAATAAATCTTCATTGATTGTTTAATCCCTCAAAAATGATCCCCTTTATAGTTTTTCAAGTGATATGGCCGTTGTAGGGCCTTGGAAATCGTGAAATGATCGTTGGAGGTGATTTGGTACTTAAATTTCAAATTCTGTAGCTAGTCATTGAAGTGCAGACAATGGCTCTACGAGCCGGCTCGAGCTCCAGGAGTTGGCTCGAAATCTCAGGAATGCCAAAATCAAAGTTCTGTAGGAGCCGGCTCTTGGACTAGAAGTCGGCTCTTGCCTTCATGCTTTTATACTTGACAAACATGCATACCTGGAGTCTGCTCTTAATCTGGGAGCCGGCTCTAGGTCTCAGAACTTCAAAAACTATACTTCTATAAAAGTCGGCTCTTGAGGTGGAAGTCGGCTCTTGGTTCTGATACTTCGAATTTTACCTCCGTGCCGTGCCGCCTTGAGTCGGCTCTCAAAAGACTTTAAAAATTTGCTTCAAGCTTCCCCAAAACTTCATCATTGAAACAACTAGAAGCTACTTTACATGCTTTATCAAATTATTTATACTTTTAAGCCCATTTTTCATGATTACAACACTCATAACTTAGGGCATTTAAAAACTCAAATGAATTTCTTAAGTGAATTTGAATACCATTTTAAAACAAAGGTAATTCATTCCTGCAAAAACTTCTTAAACATTTGTAAAGAGTTAGTATCAAATACATGCTCTAATGTTCTGTGATCATCAAAATCATTTCAGGGGTCAACAATCTCTCCCTTTTTGATGATGACAATACACTGGGCATGATAAAAAAAAATGAGATCACTTTACAATTGCAGTATTTCAAGTCTATACGTATCATATAGGTTAGGTATCAATGTATCAATACAAAGTGTCAAAGTGTATCAAATGTTCATAATTGAATGCCAGGTATTATGTATCAAGTGTATCGAAACATGAACTTTCATATATATCACAACATAATGTATCGATACATGATGTATCAAAGGTATTAACTATATAAAGTGTATCGAAACTTATAAAATTTTCAGCCTTTTGAAGTCAACTTAAGTTTCATCAACTTTTTATGAATCAAACATTCATTTTATAAAAACTTCATAATATTCAATTATCCATATAGCTTTTGTAACCAATTTTTGAATAATTTTCATGAAATCAACAGCAATTTTCAGCAATTTTCATTCAGAAATCAATAGCAATTTTCATGCCCAAACATACATAGTCTCCATTCTCCCCCTTTTTATCATTAACAAAAGGTAGATGAGAAATAGAGAGACATTCACAACATATATTCATAACAAATGAGAAATATTGATTCAATCATAACCAAGTATGTATATAAGAATGTATCAAGACAAGTGAAATATGTATCAAGACAAGTGAAATATAGATATATAAAGTGAGTCAATACATAGTGTATGTGATACTTTACAAACATGCCACATCACAACAAAATAGTATCACATAACCAAAGTACAAAACAAAAAGTCTCATAAGATAAAATCTAAGCATCAGAAAGAGGTGCTAGGACCACTCTCAGATTCTTCCTCATCAGAGGAGGAACCGATCTTTAAAATACCTGGACTAGGCTTGAATTTGGGAAACCTAGGGCGGAAATCCCTAATCCTAGTCCTAGCGGGTGTGGAAGTCCTAGTAGCCTTAGATTTGGGTTTAGGTTTGGTTTTAGATTCAGATGAGATGAAGATGGGTGTAGGTCTGGTAGTAGGTGGATCAAGAGATAGGGCCAAAGTGCTGGTGGAAGAAAGTAACTGAGTGGCCGGAGTCACTCCAATATCAATAGATCTAGCTGTCTTCATAGGATCCTAAGGCTCACCAACAGTAGGTGTGTCATGATATGGTGCCTCGGTGCAGTGTGCCTCCTGTCCCTGCTCAGCATGTGGGCCAGTTGCTGTGCCGATAGCTATCGCTGTGCCAGTAGCTGTTCCAGTAGAAGGTCCATGCTGGCTGGCTGCTGATAACTGTTTCAATATAACCATGATGTCATGAAAGCCCTGCTGCATCTCAGACTGTAGAGAAGTGATCCTTCGGTCAGTATCAGTCCTGAGAATAGAAATATCCTCCAAAACTCTGTGGAGTCTATCATCATTGTCAGCTCTAGCAGCAATAGGAGTCCTGATAGGTGAATGTGGTGTAGCAGGAGCTGGCTCAGAAGGTCCAACCTCATATGTATGTCCCTCAGCCTGCTCACCAAGACCCTGTGTAGCCTGAATGTCATCATCTGAGTCCTCAGAGTGTGCTACAGAAACTCCTGAGGTCTTCCTGATCTAGTTCCCATCAACCTTGACAAATCCCATCCTAGTTAGGGATTTCACTGTATACTTGTCGGTGTGCAGCAACAACCAACAATCCTCCCCAGTAAGGTCTATGTCTGCCTCCTGGAACAACAAGGTGAAAACCATCCCGTAGGGCAAACAGGCTTGTGCCCTACATATAGCCTCTCTCATCTGTGAGATGATGATGAATGGAAGGTTGAGGGGCTCCCCCTTAATCAGTTGCCTCATGAAGACCAGATCTCGCTCACTAACCCAATCAAATCTGCCCATCCTGGGTAGGAAAATCCGACTAATAATGTTGTGCAACAGTCTCATTTCCAATGAGACCTGATTTACACGCACATGAATGACTCCTTTTACATTGGATCTTCCTAAAATAAGTCTGAGAGTCTTCACCTTTTCCTTCATTACCAAATAACAGTCCCCTTCTTTAGGAATATTCAACAAATTTGACAACTTTTGTTCATTTATCTTAATTAGTTTCCCTTTAACTGTTCCTTCAATGTGAAAAGCTCTTAGGGACATATTTTCAAAGAACTGTCTAACCAAATTTGGATAGGTCGGAACATTTAACTAACAAAGCTCTTTCCACCCCTGTCCTTCAAGCCATATTCCAATGTTTAACTGTTCTTGCTCAATAAAATTGAAATCAATGCACCTACTGGGTGTCACATGACGATTTCCCATATGAATGATCTGCTAGGGTACTGGAATAACTTCTTCTTGCTCTGGTTGCTGCTCTTCTTGTGGAAATGAAGTGTCTAAATGCCTATTGCTCCTCCTTTCCTCTACTACAGTCCGAACAACCTGAGTTGCCTTCTTTGCCACCGCCTTGCGAGGCCCCATTCTCCAAGGATTAAGGATTCTAGAAGGTAGAAAGGATTTTGGAGAGGTTTTTGGATGAGAAGGGAAGAGTCGACTAGAGAGGAACGGTTGAAATTAGAAAAAGTGGTGAAAAGGGAAAGTTTGAAACCCTATTTAAAAAGTCTCGGTCTGTCCTACGAGTCGGCTCACCAGAATACTGAGAGTTCGAGTCTGCTCGAGCTAAAATCTATTCTAAAATTCAAAAAGGGTCAAAATCAATTTCGTAGGATTCCTAGAGTCCAAATTAGGTTGCCATATGCTCTAAAGAGAAATTTGAAATTTCTAGATAATTTTTCCTTAATTTTCAAAAATTAGGTCAAATTGATTCAAAATGGGTCACATAACCCTAATTCTCCTCTAATTTTCTCAAATCTATCTTGACTCAAAGGTTTAGTAAAAATGTTCACTAATTGGTCTTTAGTAGGTACAAATTCAAGTTCAACAACATTATTCAAAACATGATCACGAATGAAATGATGTCGAATTTCAATGTGCTTAGTTCGTGTGTGCTGAATTGGATTTTTCGATAAGTTAATAGCACTAGTATTGTCACATTTGATAGGAATTTTAGATTAGGCAACACCATAATCTTCTAGTTGTTGCTTGATCCATAGCACTTGAGCACAACAGCTCCTAGCAGCTACATATTCTGCCTCAGCAGTAGATAAAGCTACAAAGTTCTGTTTGCGACAGTGACAAGAGATCAAGTTAATACCTAGAAATTGACAGGTGCCACTTGTGCTCTTTCTATCTATTTTACATCCTCCATAATCAGCATCAGAGTAACTAGTTAGTTTCAGTGATGTGTGCTTAGAATACCACAATCCTACATTATAAGTGCCTTTCAAGTATTTAATAATTCTCTTGACAGCTGTGATGTGTGATTCTTTAGGATTAGATTGAAAACGTGCACATATACAAATACTAAATAATATATCAGGTCTACTTGCTGTTAAATAAAGTAATGATCCAATAATACCTCGGTACAGCTTTTGATCAACATTTGTGCCATTCTCATCTTTGTCAAGTCTACATGCAGGACTCATTGGTGTTCTAATTTCCTTGCTTGATTCCATGCCAAATTTCTTGATTATTTCTTTAATGTACTTGGCTTGGTTGATTAGAATACCTTCTTTAGTTTGTTTAATTTGAAGTCCAAGAAAGTAACTTAATTCGCCCATCAAGCTCATTTCAAATTCTCCCTGCATTAGCTTAGCAAAGTCTTGACACAAAGATTCATTAGTAGATCCAAAGATAATGTCATCAACATAAATTTGAATAACCAAAATATCATTTTTCTTTCTTTGAATAAACAGTGTGGTGTCAACATTACCTCTAACAAATTCATTTACAATTAAAAATTTGCTCAGTCTATCATACCAGGCCCTAGGTGCCTGTTTCAGACCATATAAAGCTTTATTCAATTTAAAAACATGATTTGGGAAAATATGATCGATAAAACCGGGAGGTTGCTCAACAAAAACTTCTTCAGATAAAAAACCATTCAAAAATGCACTCTTTACATCCATTTGAAATAACTTGAAATTCATGAAATATGCATAAGCTAGTAGCACTCTAATAGCTTCTAATCTATCTACTGGTGCATAAGTTTCATCAAAATCTATTCCTTCTTCTTGATTATATCCTTGTGCAACAAAGCTAGCCTTATTTCTAATTACATTTCCATTTTTATCTAATTTATTTCTGTTAACCCATTTAGTGCCTATAACAGGATGATCACTGGGTCTTTCAACTAAGGCCCAAACATTATTTCTCTTAAATTAGATTAATTCATCATGCATTGCTAACATCCAATTAGGATCTGTTTCAGCTTCTTCTATATTATGAGGTTCTACATGAGAAATAAAAGCAATTAAATCATGCACATCTCTATGTGTAGATCTAGTTTTAACACCTTGAGATGGATCTCCTATAATTAATTCCTTATGGTGTGAGTATACATACCTCCATTCTTTAGGTATATCATCATGCTTTTTACTCACCTCTTCTTCTTGTGGTTCACTTGATTGTTTGTTTTTAAGATTCAAGTCTTTCATTTCATGCTCTAGTATACCTGCATCATCATCAGCAAAATCTTCCTTTCTCGAAGATGTAATGTCAAATTTATTGAAAACAACATATATAGATTCTTCAACAGTTAATGTTCTTTTATTGAAAACTCGATAGGCTTTACTATTTAAAGAGTAACCAAGAAAAATAGCCTCATCGGATTTTGCATCAAATTTTCCACGATTATCTTTTCCATTGTTGAGAACAAAACATTTACATCCAAAAACATGAAAATATTTGATATTTGGTTTTCTATTATTCCAAAGCTCATAGGGGGTTTTTCTGATAATAGGTCTAATTAAAACTCTGTTTAAAATATAGCATGCGGTATTAACAGCTTTTGTCCAAAAGTATTTTAGAAGATTTCCTTCACAAAGCATTGTTCTGGACATCTCTTCCAAAGTACCATTTTTTCTTTCTACAACACCATTTTGCTGTGGTGTTCTAGGTACAGAGAGGTTATGATCAATACCATGCTTTGTGCAAAAATGATCAAAATATTGGTTTTCAAATTCGGTACCATGATCACTACGAATTGAAATAATAGATAAGTTTTTCAAATTTGTAACTCTTTTGTAAAACTTTTTGAATACATTAAAAGTATCATCTTTATGTGCAATAAATAAAACCCATGTGTATCTAAAAAAGTCATCTACAATCACAAGTCTATATTTCATACCACCTAGGCTAGTAGTCCTAGTAGGTCCAAATAAGTCCATGTGAAGTAGCTCTAAAGGTCTAGAAGTTGAAACTATATTTTTAGATTTAAAACTACCCCTCACTTGTTTTCCTAACTGACAAGCATCACAAACATAATCAAAATTAACTTTAAACTTAGGCAAACCATTGACTAAATCTTTTACAATAAATTTAGCTATTGTGTCCATACTAGCATGACCAAGTCACCTATGCCATAGTAAACTTGATTCCTTGCTCTTGTCATTCATTGCTACATGACCTGTATTACTTGACATAGCTAAATCATTAAGATCTACCACATAAATATTACTAAGTCTGTGTTCAATGAACTTAGTACTAGAGTCAAGTGGATCAACTACTATACACATTGATGACTTGAAGAATACATTATAACCAATGTCACATAGCTAACTAATACTCAAAAGATTATGCTTTAATTTTTCTACAAGTAATACATTTTCAATAAATGTAGGAGTAATTTTGATGTTACCAATTTCGATTATCCTTCCTTTTCTATTGTCCCCAAATGTTACCATTCTACAATCCTTCTGTTCTAGGATGAAGAATTGATCAGCATCACCCGTCATGTGTCTTGAACAGCCGCTATCCAAATACCATCTTTTCTTCATGCTTGTGGCTGCAAGACATCCCTGCAAAATAATAATTTAATAGATTTAGGTACCCAAGCTCTCTTGGATCTTTGCAAGTTAGTGGAAATGATTCCTTTTGGAATCCAAACTTTTTTAATTTTTCTTTTGTCATTGTGTTTCAAATGACATTCAAAAGCTTTATGACCAACATTATTACATGCAAAGCATACAATTCTTGATTTTGAATAATAACTATGATATAATGCAAGTTTAGGTCTAACATGTTTAGAATTAATAAATTTAGGAGCATATGAAGTAGAAGCAGCAAAAGTATTTGAAATAGAGCCTTTATAACCAATTCCAAATCTATTATTTATTTCTTTTTGATCTTTCAATATTAACTCAAGTTTGTTAGAACTTAGGGTTAACTTTTCAACTAAAGGTTTCAATTTTTGAACTTCTTTCTTTAGGTCATCATTTTCATTTTTCAAATCCTTATTTTTATCGAAAAGTTTTTCTTTTTCAATTTGAACAATCTTAAGTCTTTCACAAACCAAATTTTGTTCTCTTTGTAAGATTTTGTTTCTTTCATAAGATTCATTTTTATCATTTTCAAATACATCACATTTATTTTTCAAATCTCTCAATTTCAAACTAGCCTTTTTGTATTCTATCAATAATTCGCAAAAAGCATTATGCAATTCATCATAAGGGAATTCTAAATTAGGTTCAGAAGTGCTTACCTCATCCTCCAAACCCATAAGACAAATTTATACTATTTTTGTTATCTCTTCATCCTCTTCAGTAGATGTGGTGTCATCACTGTCACTCCAAGCAGCTAGCATTGCTTTCTTCTTCTTTCTAGGGAATATCTTCTTCTTTCCTTCAGGGCAATCAGGGTGGATATGTCCTGGTTTCTTACATCCATAGCAGATAGGTACTTGATCTTTATCTTTCTCTTTATCCTTTTCTTCGTCTCTTTCATTTTCTTTTCCAAAGTCATCTTTTCTGTAATCCTTTCTCCATCTATTCATTTTTCTTCTGCCCATAAACCTTTTGAATTTCCTCATAACTAGGGCAATTTCATCACTTCCAAGATCATCAACATCTGATGAGTCAGATTCTTCATTGTTGTCTTCCTCAATTGCTTAAATGTAATGGCCTTCTTCCTTTTTGTATCTTCTTCAGTCTTTTGTTACATAGCCAGTTCATGAGTAATTAAGGAACCAAGCAGCTCATCTAGTGGCAGTGTATTCAGATTTTTTGCTTCTTGAATTGCTGTCACTTTGGCTTCCCACTTATCTGGCAAAGATCTTAAGACTTTTTGGACAAAGTCAGCATTAGAGTAAGTTCTACCTAGACTCTTGAGACCATTTATAATATCAGTAAAATGAGTATACATGGCAGATATAGTCTCACTAGGATCCATCTTAAACAACTCATAATTATGTACAAGCAAATTGATTTTAGATGTCTTAACTTGAGAAGTGCCTTCGTGTGTGATTTCCAATTTATCCCAAATTTTTTTAGTAGAATTGTAGGTTAAAATTCTGTTAAACTCATTTGGGTCCAAAGCACAATACAATAGATTCATCGATTTGGCATTTAACTCAGCTAGTTTCATATCATTTTCGTCCCAATCCTCTTTTGGCTTGGGAACCTCTACATCATTAACTTTAATTGTGGGTGTGTGAGTCCCTTTCATGATAATTTTCCAAAGATGAAAGTCTATGGCTTGAATGTATTCTTCATTCTTGCCTTCCAATAAGTGTAATTAATTTCAGTGAAAAGTGGTGGTCTATTTATGGATTGACCTTCGGCCAATGAAGTGCTCATGGGATGTGCCATATGTCTTTACTCTAGGTATCTTTCAGAGACTCTGCTATGATACCACTTGTTGCCCAGGTGGCTTTCCAAGAGGGGGTGAATTTGGATTAAAAAACTTTTTGCAAGTATGTGCGCTTTAAATTCTTTTAGTGTAGAAGTGAAGTGTGCAAAGTGGAAGTAAACAAATTAAAGCAATCAAGCAATGTAATCACAATCACAAACACAAAGAAGTAGAGTGGTTCGGAGCAACCGGCTCCTACATCCACTATCCAAGGATCACTTGGGATTTCTACTATATCCCCCAACCGGAATATAGTCGGATTATTTTACAAGGCTCACAATCCAAACCTATACACTTTGGTTTTACCGAGATTACCAAAGAAACCCAAACTCCCTTTGGTTTTACACAGGATCACCAAAAAAAACCCAAACACTTGGTTTTAAACCGAGAAAACCAAGAACCCAAACTTAGGTTTTACAAGGTTCACCTAAAACCTTCAACTCTCTCTCTAGATACAACTCCTTGCTATTCTAAGAGAGCAAACAAAATAAAGAATATAAAATAAGCAACTACAACAAACTAAAGTTGTTTTGATGTTGCCAATGAAGATCAAAATGAAGTCAAGCTTTAAATATACTTCAATGCTCTTCAAAGCTACTTCTTCCCTTCTTCAATGAGTGGATTCGATGATGGAGTGGAGTTGGTGAAGCTTTGAATCTCACTTGAATGCTCTTTGAGGCAGGTGAAGGAATAACTTTGAAGCTCTTCTTTTTCTCAAGAATATTCAGCAATAAATCTTCATTGATTGTTTAATCCCTCAAAAATGATCCCCTTTATAGTTTTTCAAGTGATATGGCTATTGTAGGGCCTTGGAAATCATGAAATGACCGTTGGAAGTGATTTGGCACTTAAATTTTAAATTCTGCAGCTAGTCATTGAAGTGTAGACAACGGCTCAATCATGAAATGACCGTTGGAAGTGATTTGGCACTTAAATTTTAAATTCTGCAGCTAGTCATTGAAGTGTAGACAACGGCTCTACGAGCCGGCTCGAGCTCCAGGAGTCGGCTCGAAATCTCAGGAATGACAAAATCAAAGTTCTGTAGGAGCTGGCTCTTGGACTAGGAGTCGGCTCTTGCCTTCATGCTTTTATACTTGACAAACATGCATACCTGGAGTCTGCTCTTGATCTGGGAGTCGGCTCTAGGTCTCAGAATTTCAAAAACTATACTTCTGTAAGAGTCGGCTCTTGAGCTGGGAGTCGGCTCTTGGTTTTGAAACTCTGAATTTTAGCTCCATGCCGTGCCGCCTTGAGTTGGCTCTCACAAGACTTTAAAAATTTGCTTCAAGCTTTCCAAAAACTTCATCATTGAAACAACTAGAAGCTACTTTACATGCTTTATCAAATTATTTATACTTTTAAGCCCATTTTTCATGATTACAACACTCATAACTTAGGGCATTTACAAACTCAATTGAATTTTTTTAAGTGAATTTGAATACCATTTTAAAACAAAGGTAATTCATTCCTGCAAAAACTTCTTAAATATTTGTAAAGAGTTAGTATCAAATACATGCTCTAATATTTTGTGATCATCAAAATTATTCCATGGGTCAACAAGCTAACCCCTCACTATCTAAAAAAGATGAGTGTGTAGACAATGATGAAGGTACACTCCAAAAAGAGATGAAAGATCTAAGCATACAAGACAAGCTAACATAAAATAGAAATGAAGTAGTAAGTAAGGATCATACTGATTTACCAAAGGAATGGAGGTATATAACTTCACATCCTAAAGATCTAATTATTGGTGATCCTTCTCATGGTGTTAGGACTAGGTTTGCACATAGAGATGCAAACGACTACCTAGCCTTTGTCTCAAAAATTGAACCATAATTTAGAAGAAGCTGAATTTGATTCAAACTGGATGATGGCCATGCATGAAGAATTAAACCAGTTCAAAAGGAATAATGTTTGGACTCTTGTTAGTAGACCTCTAGACCATCCCATCATAGGAAACAAATGGGTCTATCAGAACAAATTAGATGAGAATGGTAAGGTTATGAGAAATAAAGCAAGGTTGGTAGCTAAAGGGTACAACTAGGAAGAGGGAATAGATTTTGATGAAACTTGTGCTCCTGTAGCAAGACTTGAGGCCATTAGATTACTTCTTGCATTTGCTTGCTACATGAATTTCAAACTATTCCAAATGGATGTCAAAAATGCTTTTCTAAATGGATTTATTTTTGAACAAGTTTTTATAGAACAACCATCAGGTTTTGAAAATCATGCTTTTCCAAATCATGTGTTTAAACTAAATAAAGCATTATATGAGTTAAAACAAGCACCTAGGACCTGGTATGATAGACTTAGCAAATTTCTGCTTGTAAATGATTTTAAAAGAGGAAATGTTGATAAAACTCTTTTCATTAAGAAAAAAGAGGATGACATGTTAGTTGTACAGATTTATGTTGATGATATCATATTTAGGGCAACTAATGAAAACCTTTGTAGAGAATTTGTTGAGTTGATGCAGGGCGAGTTTGAAATGAGCCTTATGGTTGAACTCAACTACTTCCTTGGATTACAAGTAAAACAAACAAAGGAAGGGATCTTCATAAGCCAATCAAAGTACATCAATGAAATAATCAAGAAGTTTGGCATGGAGACAAGCAAAGAGGCTAGCACACCCATGAGCCCTACCTGCAAACTAGATAAAGATGAAGATGGTTGCAACATCGATCAAAAGCTCTATCGATGTATGATTGGATCATTGTTATATCTTACTGCTAGTAGACCTGATATCTTCTATAGTGTATGTGTGTGTGCTCATTTTCAATCAAATCCTAAGGAATCACACATGATTGCTGTTAAAAGAATTATTAATTATCTAAGAGGTACTTGTAATTTGGGTCTTTGGTATTTTAAAGAATCTTCATTAAATTTAATTGGTTTTTTGGATGCTGACTCTGCTGGATGTAAAATTGATAGAAAGAGCACTAGTAGAACATGCCAATTTCTAGGGTTGAATTTAATCACATGGTACTGTAAGAAACAAAACTCTGTAGCATTGTCCATTGCTGAGGCAGAGTATGTTGCTACTGGTAGTTGTTGTGCTTAAGTATTTTGGATTAAACAATAGCTAGAAGATTTTGGTATTATACAATCTAAAATTCCAATCAAATGTGATAACACAAGTGCTATAAATTTAACCAAAAATTCTGCTCAGCATTTAAGAACTAAGCACAATGAAATTAGGCACCATTTTATAAGAGATCATATTTTGAATAATGATATTGTACTTGAATTTGTGCTAACTGAAAACCAACTTGATGATATTTTTACTAAACCTTTAGATTATGATAGGTTTGCAATGATTAGATGTGAACTAGGTTTGTGTGACCCTCTTTAGAAACCTTAACCTATTTTCCTCAAACTTAAGGTGACATTATCTAGATAACCTCCACATTTTATTCTTGATTTTTCACTTTGAAAATTTTTGAGTAAGGCTTCAATTTTATGTGCTCCCTCTACTCGAGCCAACTCGAGCAGAAGTCATGTTGGTCGAGCCGACTCTGATGTCGAGCCGACTCCTTCTTAAGTTGAGCTGTAGGGTTTCTTTTTTATATTTCTTTTTTCGGCTCCTCTTTCCCTCCCTCTGAAACCTATTTTCCAAAAACATTTCCCCTCCAAATCCTTGGATCATTGTGGTTTTGTGGGAATAGCTCCTAGAAAGGCTATTCGGAAGAGACCTCGTCGGGAATCTGAGCAAGCTCTACAGGAAAGGCGCTCCAAATTTCGAGAAGACAGCTCCTCATGGATTCCAGCTCAACCTATTGAAGAACCAAGCCTGCCTTCTCCTCGTCGACATATGTCCTTGGCAATGAGACCCGTCACGACAGGTAAATGGATTCTATTTGAATTTTTCAAGGAAATAGGGCTAATTGTCGGAGATTTGATTGACAACCAAGGTTGGAATTATATGTGTTCTTTGAATATTATTACTTATCCAAACCTAGTTAAAATATTTTAAGAAAATTTGAGACTTGGAGAGCAGCACGTTGAATCAGTTGTAAAAGGAAAAAGAATTATAATTTCTAAAGAAAGTCTTGGCAGCATGTTGGAAATGCCTTTTGAAGGAATTGAACATTTAGTTTTAAAAGACATGACAAAGGCACTTCAAACAGTTTTGGAACTAGAAGATGTGAATGAGAATAGCATTCTAAAAGCTAGCTCCCTATCAGTGAAAATGAGACTCCATAGCTTCATCAGTCGAATTTTCCTACCTAGGATGGGATGGTTCGACTGGGTTAGTGAGAGGGATTTATGTTTTATAGAGCTGGTGATTCATGGAGACAAAATAAATCTACCAGCAATTATGTTATCTCAAATGAAGAAAGTAATCAGAAAGGTTAAAGCTTGTTTGCCCTATAGCATGGTACTGACATTGTTCTTCCAAGCTGCACATGTTGATTTATCTGATGAAGATAGCGGACAACTCCTACATACTGACACATATACTGCAAAAACTCTACAAAGAATGGGATATCTACTTTCTAAAGGCACATGGAGGAAGAAACCTGATGCTCTAGCTGATATAGAAGAACAAGAAGAGGAAGGTGATATGCAAACTGGTGAGGATACTTCAGTTCCTATTCCTGAGCTACAGCCAAACTCACCTATTCAGACAGCTTTTGATGCTCCTGTATCTAACTTTGATCCCACTACTGCTCCTATACCTGACTCTCCTCCTACTGTTACTCCTGCCCTATTCAGCCAGCTTCTGATACTCTTATACCTAACCCTGTTACTTTTACTATTGCTCCTGCACCTGCTACTGTTCATCACATTGATATCTCAGAGTAGCTCAATAAGTTTTCAGAAGATTTATTAAGTTATTTTGGGTCTATGATAAATGATCTTAAATCTAAAGTGGACCAAGGACTTAATGAATTTAGAGATGAATTGAATCGAGTAAAAATGGGAATGGGAGATGTTGAGAAAAGATTGAGGAGAGAAGACAATTACACTTAAGACTTGGGCATACTAAGAGGAGAACTTGGAAGAATGAGGGGTTCAGCAGAGGCATATGCAAATGTTCAAGCTTCAGAAGTTCTATCACTGCAAAAGGAAATTGGAGAGATCAAGGCCACCATGCAAGGGTTGACTTCTTCCAAGGATACAAAGAAGATAGAAAGTGAGTTGAAGACCATCAACAATTTCCTATGGAAGTTAAAGAATATGGTTGAAGAGCTTCAGGCAGCTCATTGTGCACCTACTGTAAGACCTCTTGATCCAACTCCCATTTCTTCTACTTCACCCTTTGCTGGTCAGTCTGCCCACCCCAGACAGCCAGCTCCACACCTCAGGTCTCAGGGATCTCATCCTGCTCCTACACCTTCTAATGTTTTAGATCCAGACCCCATAGCTTTTATGCCTCCTGGCATTAAAATTCCTAGTTGATCCACTAATGCTAGAGTAGATCTAGATAGTGATTGAATGTACCTTCTTTCATATTTTGCACCTTGTATTGAAAATTTCCAAAAGAAATGAAAACTCTTTTGGTGTTTACTAGCCTTGTCTTGAATTCTTTTATGCTTATGCAATATTTTCAATACATCTGTGATGAATTTTAATTATGATATCCAAATGAAATTGAGAAAGTGAAATTATCTCAAACAAATCTTCAAAACATTCTCAATCTATTTCAAAAATTAGCTTTACTGACTTCACCTTTTTGATTTATGACAAAAAGGGGGAGAAGTTTATGTACTTGCATAAAAAGGATAAATTCTATATGATCTGATACATAATATGCTATGATCTATGAAAGATATGCTCTGATACATGAAAATTTTCTAAATATTTATGCTCTAATACATAAAGTTTTCTTAGCTCTGATACATAAAGTTTTCTTAGAAACCTTGATACATGAGCTCTGAAACATGAAATTTTCTTGAATGACTTGATAAATACACTGTCTTGCATGGAAAGTTTATTAAAGCATGGAGTATTTTATTGAGAGGGAGATTATTTCTCATTGTTCTGATCCTTTATCTCTCTTGTTACCACTAACATGCTTGTAGTTTCCTTCCATGATCTGACATTAATGATAGTTGAGCATGTCATAAAAATGTATTGTTCAAAATTAGAGTCAACTCTTTCTATACTTGTTTATATCTTCTTGCAAATATAATCATACAAGTAAATGTAAAGTTTAACCCTTTTTTTTTTTCAAGCCCAGTGTTTTGTAATCATCAAAAGGGGGGATTGTTGACCCCTTGAGTGATTTTGATGATAACAAAATATTGGAGCATGCATATATATTACTAACTACTCTCAAGTATTTCAAAGGTTTTATAGGTTGATTCTTATTGATTATCAATTGCTCCTACTTTATTCTGTTGAGTATGTTAAGTAATATTGTATGAGTGCTATGTAAAGAAGAACTCCTTGACAAATCTTTTAAATTCATGATGATGGGTTACTTCTATGAGTGTTGTGCTCTAAATTCAATTTGAGTTGGTTTATATCAAATGTTTAAGAGTCCTGGTGAGAGTGTTCTTAAGTTTAAATTGTAAAATTCCTGAAGAAGTCACTCGAGCTGATCCAAACAGAAGAAGAGCCGACTCTATCTCTTGGCATGCACTGAGGATTCTGGCACGCAGCAATCCGAGCCGACTCGAGGGAATCCGAGTTGACTCGAGTAAATCCGAGCTGACTCATCCAGAGTCCAATTATGAAGTTGTCTGAGAATAAGCCAGGCAAGTCGACCCCAACAAGAATGAGCCGACTCTGCCAGAACAAGTTTTGAAGACATGAAAAAGCAAGCCGACTCGAACTACAGCGAGCCGACTCCTCTAGAGTAAAGATTTCTGATTCTGAGATAAAGAGTCGACCCAAGTAGAAGCGAGCCGTCTCCTCGAGTTTAATAACTTCAATAATGGAAGTTTGAGTCGATCTAAATGACAATGAGCTGACTCGTCCAGAGTGAGGTTTCTGCACCCTGAGACAAAGAGCCGACCCTACTGAAGAAATGGCTACTCGACCATTCGACTCGATGGATCCGAGCTGACTCGAAGTATCCAAGCTGACTCGAGTATCATTTCCAGGTACACAACGGCTAGTTATAGACTCTTTTTTGAATGCAAAAAGGTACTCCAACGGCTAGTTTTCGAATCCTAACAAACTACAATGGCTATATCCTTCAAAAACAACTACAAGAGACCATATAAAAGGGATTCAAAATCTGTGGTTAAAATGAGAAAGCTTAATCGAATACAAAAAGAGTTAGTGAGCACAAAGTGAGCATTCAAGATAGCCTTCATTCTTCACCAACTCCCATTTGAAGATTGAAGCATTCATTGAAGAAAGAAAGGAAGCCTATCACGTGCATTAAAGCCAAGTTAAAGAAGGCTCCATCAGCATAACAGTGGCAACTATCCGACAATTAGAGTTTGTCATTTATTGTTGCATTTACTTTCAACTTCTTTATGAGTTGTTTGGGTTATTGGTGAGCCCGATTCAAAACCAAATAGGTTCTTGGTGATCCTATGTTAAAACCAATAGTTGGGTTTCTTTGGTGCTCCTGTTTTAAAACCAAAGGGTGTTGGATTTCTTTGGTGATCCCATTTTAAAACCAAAGGGATTTTGGGTTCTAGGTGATCCTATTTAAAACCTAGTGTAGGTTTGGATTATGAGCTTGTAAAATAATCCTACTGTATTCGGGTATGAATATAGTGAAAATCCCAAGTGGTATCTTGGGTAGTGGACGTAGGAGCGGGTTTGCTCCAAACCACTATAATCATTGGTGTTTATATTGCTGCCTCTCTTTCTTTCCTTTTAGATTGTGCTTTACATTCATAATCATAGCACCTTTCACTTATAGAAGTTATATTTTTAAAAGCACATACCTGCAGCAGTAATTACTTTTGTTTTAAAATTCCAATTCATCCCCCTCTTGGGTAGCCACCTGGGCAACAGAATCCAATACTAGAAGTCTAAACCCCAACCCAACTCAACCATGGATCCTAATCTAGAGATGTTCATGAAAGCCATGACTGAACGATTTGATCAAATCGATCAATCCAATACCCAGGTCAATAATCGACTTTACCAATTGACCCAATCCTATAACCAAGCGACCAATAGGCTTGACCATGTAACCAATAAGTTTGCCCTGGTAGGAAACCAATTAAAAAACCTTGAGCAAAACCCTGAGACCCACCCCAGACCTAAACCTGAGTCCAGTATTAGGCCGGTTTCCCTTAGCCAACCCACCCCTGTCATCCCAGTCATTAGTCAACTTTTCTTTAGTTAACCCCCTCTTACCACCCCATTGGTTCACCAGGAAGACAATGAAGAAGAGATATATGAAGCTAATGTGAGCTTAGTGGAACAGTATGAGGAAGAAGAAGAGGAGTTAGCTATAGAAGACTTAGAGTTAATTGAATCAATAGATACCCAGGTAGAAGACCACCCAACATTAGTTGAACCTGACCACACCCAAGCTGAACCTGTAGTGGAAGACCAGCTAGAGGAAGAGAACCTAAATACTACTATCAGAACCTTACCTGAGGAGACACTAAAAGAAAGCTCAACTATAAAGCCCAGTCCATTGGTTTATGAGCCAGAAGAATTTATTAAGGACATGATCTCTTTAACTCAGTACCCTCAGGATGAAGTCATTCCTTTAACTCCAATTGATTTCTTTCCTGAAATCAATGAATTTTTCTTCCATTATGCATACCCTTTGATATACCTCAACCCCATAAGGTCAACCTCATTAATCTAGGATTAATCCCTGACACCCCTTCTTATATCCTACTCTTTCTAAATAATCCTGAACCCTTTTCTTACTTTCTACCCCACCATACTATCTCTGAGACCACCTCGTATTTTTTACCTTTTCTTGGATTTTCTTATGCTTTTTTAATCGTTCATCTGCATTATATAAAGGTAAGTATAATGCATGCATTCATTGAGCATGTCACATTTGCATCTTATATTTGGAGGACCCTACACTTAGTAGGAGCCCATTGTAAGCTTTCTTGTGCATACCAAACCAAGGTTAAACCTAGAGAGCCTATAGTCTATTGAAGTTTAGGCCCATAGAGTCCAATAGGAATGCATAGTCAAGTCTGCATGTCATGAGTCCCCTGCATCGTCAGTTTGCATGTGTCAGCATGTTTGCATCTGCATTAGGAAATTAGCCAAAGATTAATCTAAGTAATGAAACATATAAGAACTTGGCTAATTCCCGAAAGTAAGCCAAAGGATTATGTTGGAGATTATGTGATCATTAAGAATTTTAGGCTCGTAATGCTGGCACATTCAGAATAATGAAAAGAGTTGGATCCAATGCCTATGTGCTTGAGATATCACCTGATTTAGGTATTAGCTCCACCTTCATCATCTCAGATCTTATAGAGTCTAGGGAGCCAGAAGTGATACCTAGTAAGCACCTTGAGCCAATTCCTTCTTTTGTGAGTGAACCCACCCTAGAGTGTCCACATACAATTTGGCCAATAAGTGAGGAAAGGAGTGAGCGAACCATGGATGATCAAGCCATCAGCACTCGAGACAAAGGTTATCAAAGGTATTTGGTCAGATGGCAAGGTCAACTAGAATTTAAGGACTTGTTGAATGCTAGTGCAGATCTATAGCACCTCAACCCAGACCCTCCTTGAGCCAAATTGACCCTCACTTGATGGGGTCGAGTTCCTCCCGCCTCGAGAAAATGGTGGGGACACTAGGGTTAGACACAGATCACTGGATCCCATATAGTTTATTGATTAGGGTTTTAATTTTAGAACCTTAGTCATGTATCACAATTTTGTAATAAATTAAGATTGAGTCCTGTAATAAGTTGAGGCTAGCTGATTTATCTTAACCCTCAACCCTAGTCAGAATATTGAGTCTTGTACTTTAGTTATGAGTCCAGTAGAAGTTCAGTTTTGTACAAGAAGAGAGGATACCATACTATGGAGTTTTACTAGGCCTCATCTAGGAGCCAAAAGACCCTACATCAGCTAATTGGACTTGTATGCCAACCCAGGTTCCAAGATTCCTACAAGATACCTAGATGTCCTCTAGATGCTTTTCAGATGCAAGATTCTCTCTAGATGCCAAAGAATATGCTAATACCAAGGAGCCCCATGATCCCCAGGACTTACCTGCACCCCATCCCAAGAGAATTCAAGGCCCAGGTCCATGAAGAACCAAGATTCCAGGTATATTCTAGCCTTGAACCAAGATACCCGAAATATTCCTGCTCTAGGAATCCCAAGCCTCCAGGACCCAAAGCCCATGCACCCAACCCATCCTTGGCTGCCCCTTGCTGCCCCCTATGAAGCCCAACACGTCCAAAGTGTTGACTTGGTCCAAGCTAAGAAGGAGGAATTCAAATAGAAGAAGGAAACCTAGTTCTTATTCTATTTAACTAGTATACTCCTAGTTCTAGGTTTATTTTGTAGTCTTTCTCCCACTTAAATTGTGCAAACCTCTTCTAATTAGAAGAAGACTTATCATCCCTTTAGGAGAGGGCATGGGAGCTCTATAAATACCCCACCCCTCCTCTTGTAATAAATCTACTCTTATGAATTAAAACTCTGCTAAATTGTTTTGAGACAGGTGTCTTGTGTTGGTTTCTTTATGTTTGGTTCTTGTTCTCTTGTGTAGGCTGATCTCTACCCTTGCAATCCTCTACATCCAATCAGCAACTTAAACCTCTTGACATCAGCCATGCCTTTGAGAAGAAGCCTTGAAGCCATCCCTGAAAGCAGGAGTCTTCCTTCTCTAGGCTGCCAGCCCTACTAGCCCTAACCCTTCCTTCCTTGTTTCATCTTGTTATTTTTTTTCTTTGATTACCTGATTCATGCCTAACCTTGATGTTTTACAAATCCCCAAGGTGTTTCCCCTTCCTAGAGAAGGCTTTCTTTACCTTCAGACCAGATCCAGATCGTCTTCAGATTCGGGAACCAAAGGCTTGTTCTTCCAGGCGCCATCTAGAGGCTAAGAGATCTCTTCATCGAAGAAACTACAATCGCTGCCTGGTAAAAGCCTTCCCCCTCTTGAGTTCTGATCTGATGACAGGTATGCTATCCTATGTCGAGAGTTTCTCAATTCTCAGGTCCTGGAATTGAATACTGCATGAGTTATCTTGCGGGTATGTTATTTTTCAGCATTACTAGTCTTTCTGCTGATTCTTTCTTATTTTTGGGTCTTTAGCCACTGAATTAATATTTAAAAAAATACAAACAAATTAGATTTACTATTTTTCATTAGTCCTAGGTTTGTCCCATATCAAAGTTATTGTGCGTAAATCTTGTTGATTAAGCAACAACTTGAGGATTTTGAAATCAAACTAACTAAGACACCAATAAGATGTGATAACACTAGTAATTTAAACTTAACTAAAAATCCTGTTCAACACTCTAGAAGTAAGCACATTGAAATTAGATATCATTTTATTGGGGATCATGTTCAGAATAATGATGTTATGCTTGAATTTGTTTGCACTGAAATGCAATTAGCTGATATACTAACCAAGCCTCTCAATGAAGATAGATTCTGTATGATTAGAAGGGAATTAAGGGTCATTAATCCTTTTGATTGAATTTCGATCTCTTTATGACCCTTCAAATTTCATTTGAAAATTTCTTGATCAAATATCCTTGAAAATCAAGATTAATCTTTCATAGATTATTGAAATTAGATTATGTATTTTTTTATATTTTTTATATTTTTTTGGATTTTTATCGAAGTGTCGATACTTTGAAGTGTTGACACCTCCAAGTGTCGACACTTGGATTGATGTCATGAATCGACACTTGAACGGCAGGAATCCGAGAATAAATAGGGAAAACTGATAATTTTCTCTTATTTTTGTTCCAAAACCTTGATCCGACTCATCCCTAAATGTATCCAAAATCTCTATTAGACTCAAATCACTATTCCAATTGCCTAATTCCTTGTTTGAGCCTGTTTCTTCCCCATTTTTCACTGTCCTACCCTATTATCTCATGATTGTACCATGAGATTTCTATCTTTTTCCCCTATATTGCTTCTTTCCCTATGTCTCTGATTGATGGATCCCAGGAAGCAAGTTATCAGGAGACCTTGTCAGTTTACACAAGATATGAGCACTACACGAAGGCATGCCACGAGGATCAGGCAGTGGAGCCACCAGTTCAGCCAGAGAATCCCGCCAGACCACCCATCCATGGAGTAGATAGGATAGCCTCCAAGGCCATTATTGGAGGATGGTGGGTAGACTTCGATTTCATGGACCAGCACCATTTCTGCATAAGAGATTGGTTGAGAGATGCCGGGCTAGCCCACTTTTGCTCACTGACAGAGAGGTTCTATCCTAGCTTGATTGAGAGTTCTATGGAACTTTGGCTAGAGGAGCAGATGGATGGATTGCTGAGGTATGAGCGACAGAGATTTCACTCCCTGCTAAGATTTTAAGCAAGATTTGGGAGATCCCCATGAGAGGTTCTGTGGTGGACTCATTGGTGGACAGGATTAGCGGATTACGATGTATTTTTAAGATAGAAGATCTCAGAGAGGGAGACATAGTGGTTTCATCCTGACTCTCACCAGAGATGAGATTGCTCCATCACATCATCACCCGGATACTTCTATCGAAGATCGGACACTTTGATTTCATCATGGAGAGAGAGTTACTGGTGACGATATCTTTGATTCAACGAACTCTGATATGCCTCCCAATTCTTGTGGTACATCAGATGATCGAGGTAGCTAGTAGCAGGAGGTTATGTTTACTGTATTGCATGGGTTTCACCATATTCTTCAGAGGTTATGGAGTTATTATAGATGGAGAGCCATATACGCAGTTACTAAATACCGACATCTACGATGAGAGATCACTGCATAGGATGGGATATCATCTACACAGAGGATAGCGGTGATGCAGGATCTGTAGACAAATGATGGGGTACATGAAGGGATGATGTGTTCCTAACGGAATTAGCAATGCTCAAATGAAAATGAGTAATAAACATGCAGCCATTTATAGAAAAGGAAGCAAGATTTAATGAGAGGGATTCTTAAATGCCAAACAAGACATGAAGTTTAAACCTTTCATAGTAACTAAGAAGAGGACCTTAGTGGTTAAGAAACCACTCAGATTAGGGCTAAGAATAATTTAATATTGCATATCTGAAAACCTATTTAAAGAAGGTACCTAGCAATTAATATCTCAAATTATGAGGGGAAACACTCGAAGAGAGAAAGACCTAGGATGACAAGGGATTCCTCTAACTTGTAGGGCATCTTGTAACTGGCTCTTGTCAAGGTAGACCTCTTCTTTGGAGCCTAGAAGCTCGGGGATCTTACAACAAAATTGTAGAGAAAATAGAGACCAAAGATTGCAAAGGAGATGAGAAGGAAGAATCTTTGAAGAGGGAGAAGAAGCTTGAAATAGCCTTGGCTGGTTGGTGTGGTGTTGGAAGGGAAGAAGATGTAGAAGATGGGAAGACCACAATAAGGGCCTCACACCCACCCTCTCACAGGGGTCCAAGCTCTAAAGCAAGGGAAATTATCATGAGAAAAAAGAAACTCCTTCATTCATTCATTCATTTCATCATAATTGCTTACAAGAAAGGTTTGGAGAGCTTTTTTATAAGCCTCTACTATAATCTTGAAATTCCAAAATACAAGGAGAGAATCATGGAAGTTACTTGCTATGTGGGAGGAGAGTTGAAGCCACCTTGATCCTTGCTTGGAATAATGTGAGAATAGTGGTTGATTGGCTTGTTTTTGAATTCAAATGTGGGCGCCCAAGAGAGGTGAGGTGGCAGCTTAGGTGTCCTTCCATGTGGCCTTTGGAGATGACTTGGCGTCCACTTGCATGTGATGATGTGGCATCCTCCATGTCAAGGTAGGTTGAAGTGATTTGTTGCATCCATTCTCCAAGTCTTCTAGCTTTGATTTTAAATCCAAAATAAACCTTTCTTGGACCAACTTAGGGAATTAACTAATTACAAAGTCAAATTGCACCTAATTTGACTTAAAAGATCAAATTAGCATAGACCTGGTCCTATTAATAGGACCCAGTTATTCAAATAAAAACAAGTACAGGACTCATAAACTTATTACAAGACTTAAATTCTTAATCTTCTATCCATAAAGAATTCGGCATTGGTTGAAGTCTCTTCCTGAGCCTGGTGCCCATACTAATTCTTTCGAGGTGGGAGGAACTTGACCCTGTCGAGTAAGGATCAGTCTGACTGTGATATTTTTCTAATAGATCTGGGTCAATGTGTTATAGATCCTCTTGGGTGATCCAGGAGTCCTCAGATTCTGGTCGGCCTTGCCAATGAATTAGATAACGTTGATAGCCCTTACTTCTAGTGGTAATTGCTTGGTCATCCAAGATACGTTCAATCCTGTCTCTCCGGTATGGTGGAATTGCTGGTGGACACTCAGCTAGGATTTCGCTCTCAAAGGTAGGGTAAGGTCCAAAAGGCTTACTATGAATTAATATCGGTTCTTAATATTCTTTCTGATCTGAAATATTAAATGTTGAACTAATGCCATACTCTGGTGGTAACTGTAACACATATGCATTAGGTCCAACTTTTTTTATTACTTTGAAAGGTCCAGCTCCCCGGGCATGCAGTTTCTTCATAGTTCCTGGTGGAAACCTTTCAGGTCTAAGTTTAATCATTACTGAATCACCTTCATTAAATTCTTTCATCCTTTTATGTGAATTAGCCATATGCCTATAAACTTCATTGCTCATTTGAATCTTTTTACTAATTTCCTTATGCAACTCCTTAATATGCTGTGCATATGACTCAGCAGACATAGATACTCGTGCATGTGAGGGTAAAGGAATGAGGTCGATAGGTCTTCTAGGTTTATAACCATGGATGATTTCAAAGAGACTTTTGCCAGTAGACCTATTAACTGAGCTGTTGTACGCGAATTCAGCATGAGGTAGAAGTAAATCCCAGTTTCCCAGACTTTCCCTTACAAGACACCTCAATAGGTTCCCTAGACTTCTATTTATGACCTCGGTTTGTCCATCAGCTTGAGGGTGATAAGCAATGAAAAATTTTAATTTGGTTCCTAACAAATGACATAGGGTCTTCCAAAAGTAGCTGGTGAATCGGACATCCCTATCGGACACTATGGTTTTAGGAAGACCATGTAATCTGACCACTCTGTCTAGAAAAATTTTGGTGACCTTAGAGGCATCATAGGTTTGGGAGCAAGGAATGAAATGAGCCATCTTTGAGTACCTATCAACTACGACAAAAATCGAATTGTGTCTCCGCAGTGTCTTAGGTAAGCCTAATACAAAATCCATGCTCAGATCCTGCCAAGGGTAATCGAAAATAGGTAAGGGTGTATAGAACCTAGTGTTTTGCTTCTGCTGTTTGCCAACAGCATAAGTTCGACACCTGGCCACTATCTTGGCAACTTGTCTCGTAAGTCCTGGCCAATAAAACTAGTCATCAACAGCTAAAATGGTCTTATTTCTTCCAAAGTGACCAACTAAACCTCCAGCATGTATTTCCCAAACTTGAAAATCTCTCAAAGAAGTTTTGGGAATACATAGTTTGTTCTCCTTAAATAGATAACCATCTAGAAGGGTATACTCACTATGGTCACTAGATGGTCCTTGACTTAAAACCTGGTAAATTTCACTAAAGTCTGAACAGGTTTCGTACTCATCATTAAGTTTCTCAAATCCAATGACTTCAGTGCTAACCAAATTTAGAAGCAAGGCTCTACGACTCAATGCATCGCCTACCTTATTCTCAATTCCAGCATAGTGTTTCAAGATAAAAGCGTAGGCTTGGATGAATTATACCCATTTGTCATGCTTAGGATTAAGTTTTTTTTGAGAACTAAGAAACCTAAGGGCCTCATGATTAGAGAATAGGACAAATTCTTGCGGTAGAAGATAGTGTCTATAATACTTTAAAGCTTGCACTACCACATAAAGCTCCTTATCAAGGTGGAATATTTAAGCTTAGCCTCATTTAACTTTTCACTAAAGAAAGCTATGGGGTGGCTCTCCTGGCTTAAAACTCCTCCTATTCCAACTTTGGATGCATCATAAGTGACCTCGAATACTTTGGAGAAATTGGGAAACCTCAAAATTGGTGCTTGTGTCATCTTATCTTTTATCTCTAGGAAGGCTCTATTGGCTGCTTTGGTCCAATCAAAACTACCCTTCCTAATACAATCAATTATTGGGGTGACAATGGAGCTAAAGCCTCGAATGAATCTCCTATAGAAGGTAGCTAAGCCATGAAAGCTATGAACATCATGAGCAGTTTTGGGAACAGGCCACTCAACTATGTATTTGATCTTTTCAAGATCAGCTGAAACTCCATCAGAGGTAACAATGAAACCTAGGAAAGTGACTCTAGGGGCCATGAATTCACACTTCTTCAATTTGGCATAGCGATTCTCTTTCCTAAGGGTTGAACATACTTGCCTAAGGTGGTCTATGTGGCTTTCCTTAGTCCTACTGTAAATCAAAATGTCATCAAAGTAAACCACAACAAATTTTCCCATAAAAGCTCGTAGGACTTGGGTCATAATCCTCATAAATGTACTTGGTGCATTGGACAATCCAAAAGCATCACTACCCATTCAAATAACCTATCCTTAGTCTTAAATGCAGTCTTCCATTCATCCCCGAGTCTAATCCTCACTTAGTGGTAGCCACTCTTAAGGTCGATCTTAGAAAAGATAGTAGCTCCACCTATCATATCCAATAAGTTATCTAATCAGGGAATAGGAAATCTATATTTCACAGTGATTTTGTTGATGGCATGTCTATCAACACACATCCACCAGGTGCCATCTTTTTTAAGTGTCAACAAAGTTGGGACTGCACAAGGACTCAAACTCTCCCTAACAAATCCTTTCCTAAGGAGGTCCCCTACTTGTCTTTGTAATTCTAGATGTTCGGTAGGGTTCATCCTATAATGTAGGAGATTGGGTAAGGTTGCTCCTAGGACTAAATCAATAGCATGTTGGATGTCCCTAAGTGGTGGAAGGTGGTCAGGTAGGTCATCTGGAAACACATTCTTAAAGTCCTCTAACACTTCAACCACTTCTTGAGGGCATTCTTTCTGGGAAGACTCTTGAATTTCCTTAGTGGTTAAAGCCTAAACAGGTGTGCCCTCGGTGAGCTCTTTCTCAATCTCCTTTGCAGTTATCAAATTTACTTCAATCTTCTTTTCTTTTAGGTGACTCGATCCTCTCTTAGCAGTGTCCTTAGGTGGTGTAAGGTTGATCACAAACTTCTTTCTAGAGTGCATGAATGAACAAGAATTAGATCGATCATAAAGGGTTGCGTCATGGTCAAATAATCAGGGTCGACCTAAGATGATACTGCTCACTCCCATTGATACGACGTCACACCACCCTTTCTCCTGATAGGACTGCAATTGGATTTGGACTAGACACCTAAGCTTGATAGGAATTGAGGTGGAGTCTATCCAAGAAACCTTATAGGGGTTTGGGTGGGGAACTGTGGCTAAGCCTAAAGTTTTGACAGCACTAGTGGATATGGCGTTTACATAACTCCCACTATCTATGATTATTTTATACACCTTATCCCCTAACTTGACAAAAGTTTGTAGGATGTTAGTCCTACGCCAATCTTCCTGGGTCCTAGTCTGGGTAAGGATGCATCTAACTACTCCCAAAAGGTCAGGCTCTATACAATCCTCGTCACCTTCATACTCTTCAGCCAAATTATCCTCAGCCTAATATACTTCTTCAACATAATTATCTAGGGGCTCTACGGGTTTAGACTCACTCTTCGCTAATACTCCTAAGTGCAAGGCTCTAGTTGGGCAATTGCTAGCATAATGGCCTACCTTATGTCATCGAAAACAAGGAGCATTAGAATTTGGGGTTCTCTGAACTTCCGGTGCTTTACCCCTATCATCTCTATGGGTCAGAGGTGTATTAGGGTTGGGTCGATTGGGTCGCATCTGACTTGTTCCTAGCTGCTGACTAGGTGCACTAGTTCTAGGGGGTTCTGGTCTACGATAAGTTGGTCCCCTATTAAATCTCTCAGCATCTCATGTTACCTGGTAAGCTAGCACTAAGTCGTGGACTTCTCTCAAGAACAACTCTTTCTAGATCTCTTCTCTAAATTTGGCTCTAAACTTGGATAGGGTAACTGACTCAGACTCATCGACATTGCATCTCATCACAAACTCATGAAATTTTGCAATGTACTCAGCTACACTCTTGGTTCCCTGGGTCAATCTCTGCCACTGGTCTAACAGTCTTTGGTGGTAGGACATGAGAAGGTACTTCTCTCTAAGCCTAAGCTTCATTGCCCTCCAGGTTACTATGGAAACATCACCTCTTTATCTAATGAGTCTTTCAACATTTTCCTAGTATAGCCTGGCCTGACGGACTAGCCTAAGCTTTGCAAACTTACACTTTCTTTCTTCAGTCATGTCATACTAGTCAAAATACTAGTCCATCTCTCCCTCCCAATCTATATAAACTTTAGGATCTAGATGTCCATCAAAGTGGGTGCTTCCAACCTAATTTCCTAAGGGTTCGGTCTTCACGGTCCATTTGGTCCTGATTGGGTCTCCTAGGATTTGGCTCATAAGCTGGGTCATGGTGTCCTCTCCTAGGGTTCGGGTCAAGGACTCGGTCAGGGTTGGGTCTCCTAGGATTTGGTTCAAGGAAAGGGTCTTGTTGAGGCCTCCTAGGCTTTGGTTCAGGGAAATGGTCTTGGTGCGGAACCCTTCTAGGGTTGATGGGTATATTAAACTCTGGTTCAGGCTCTAATTCATTCTGGACTTCATGGGTTATTCCAGGGGTATGAGCCTCTAATCGATCAAGCCTAGTAGTGATGAGGGCCATTTGATTAGTCATGCTCTGGTTGGTCTGGGCCAATTGGTTAGTCAGGTTTTGGTTCAGTTGGGCCATATGATCATTCAAAGTCTTCAACAAGGTCTCAATATTTTGGTCCATGGTTGAACTTGATTGAGCTTAGGTTTGCTGATAAGGTGCTCCTGATCTAGTTGCCATGCACACATGGACTCAAACTTGGGCTAGGGGTTTGCTAGACCTAGAGTCCAAACCAAATGTTAGGTCAAGATGACAATCTTGGTTATAGTAACTTGGCACCTGACCGGGTAAGTGTAAGGTTGGTGGAGGTCCCTCTTTGCTTGCCTTAGACACCAATTTGAAATTGGCCAGGAAAGTGGACCAACCCACCTTCCTTCGGGCTCTTTTCCTAGAACCACTTTTCTAGACACCAGATATACAAGCACACATAAACAAGTTATCTAAATTGGCTTGACACTTGGTTCGACCCGACCTTGTGGGTATCCCTGGCTCACTAGAGCAAATTAAGTGTCTACTTAGTTTTATTTAAGGGTTGGGTCCGATATGCAGGGTGGTGATCTTGGGCTAACGACAAGTGATGAATTCCTGCCCCCATGTCATAATGATGCCCTTAAAATGATTTATCATGAGATGAATGCAAGCATGCATATGAACCCTAATTTCAGGTGCAGAAATTTAGTGTGTTGCAGTTCTGAAGTGGGGATAGAGAAGTGCTATGAATTAATCTCACAAAATTCTAAAGAAATCAAAAGACACTCCTAACTTGTAGAGGATATATCTGATGAAAGGAAATAAAAGAATAAAATCTGTGCTTTGCTGGACAATTCTTGGAACTCAGATAATGTAAAAGGAACATAACAGAACATACAGGAATTTCAGCAATAGTGATGGAGTGCAAAAATTTTTATTTTTTCTGTGATTTTTTTTTCGAGGATAAAATTATGCATGCTAATAGCTAACTTAATATATATTATAAAAAAAATTACTTCAATGAAAAATTAACTACTTTTTTTTAGAGTCTTATACAAATTACAGTCAGCCTACTCAAAAATACAACAAGCAGAAAATAGAAAGTCCTAAGTGCAGAAATTCGAAAATGTGACCTAACATGCTCTTTCTTTTCTTCTTCACAGGTCAATCACAATGGCATCCCAATTAGGAGATCCCCGTGGAATGGGAAGAGAGGGTCTTGAAACCCTACTTTTCTCCTAAAACCGGACGGCCTGGTGAAGAACCAATCCAAGTACTTAAATAACTTGACCCTAACCTACCATGCTCTGATACCAAGATGATGGGGGACAATGAAGGGATGATGTGTTCCTGATGGAATTAGCAATGCTCAAATGAAAATGAGTAATAAACATGCAGCCATTCATAGTAAAGGAAGCAAGATTTAATGAGAGGGATTCTTAAATGCCAAACAAGACATGAAGTTTAAACCTTTCGTAGTAACTAAGAAGAGGACCTTAGTGGTTAAGAAACCACTCAGATTAGGGCTAAGAATAATTTAATATTGCAGATCTGAAAACCTATTTAAAAAAGGTTACTCGGCAATTAATATCTCAAATTATGAGGGGAAACACTCGAAGAGAGAAAGACCTAGGATGACAAGGATTCCTCTAACTTGTAGGGCATCTTGTAACTGGCTCTTGTCAAGGTAGAGCCTGGAAGCCCGAGGATCCCGCAACAAAATTGTAGAGAAATAAGAGACCAAAGATTCCAAAGGAGATGAGAAGGAAGAATCTTTGAAGAGGGAGAAGAAGCTTGAAATAGCCTTGGCCAGTTGGAGTGGTGTTGGAAGGGAAGAAGATGTAGAAGATGGGAAGAACACAATAAGGGCCTCACGCCCACCCTCTCACAGGGGTCCAAGCTCTTATGCAAGGGAAATTCTCAAGAGAAAAAAGAAACTCCTTCATTCATTCATTCATTTCATCATAATTGCTCACAAGAAAGGTTTGGAGAGCTTTTTTATAAGCCTTTACTATAATTTGGAAATTCCAAAATACAAGGAGAGAATCATGGGAAGTTCCTTGCTATAGGAGGAGAGTTGAAGCCACCTTGATCCTTGCTTGGAATAAGGAGAGAATAGTGGTTGGTTGGCTTGTTTTTGAATTCAAATGTGGGCGCCCAAGAGAGGTGAGGGCGTGTCCTTCCACTTGCATGTGATGATGTGGCATCCTCCATGTCAAGGTAGGTTGAAGTAATTTGTTGCACCCATTCTCCAAGTCTTCTAGCTTTGATTTTAAACCCAAAGTAAACCCTTCTTGGAGCAACTTAGGGAATTAACTAATTACAAAGTCATATTGCACCTAATTTGACTTAAAAGATCAAGTTAGCATAGACCTAGTCCTATTAACAGGACCCAATATTCAAATAAAAATAAGTACAGTACTCATAAACTTATTACAGGACTCAAATTCTTAATCTTCTATCCATAAAGAATTCAGCATTGGTTGAAGTCTCTTCCTGAGCCTAGTGCCCTCACCAACAAACCACTGATGTTGTTGATGGGGATGTTGCAAAGGAGGTGCAGATATAAAGTAATGAGGCTGGGCATCTGAGCCACAGAGTGACATTCCTGATACTCAGCCCAAGCCATCAGTTCCAGCACATCCTGAGGTGCCAACTCCTGGAGACAATATGGAGGAGAGGATGACTCACATGGAGACAGAGGTTATGACTATCTGACAGTGAGTTGACAGCATTCACATGGAGGTGAGAGCAGCTCATCAGGAGATGAGAGAGGAACTCTCAACTGTTCTGGACGCACTTGAGAGATTATCTTCTGCTAGAGCACCCTCACCTTCATCGTCAGATTCTCCACCAATACCTCCAGCACCTTCAGCTCTAGCACCAAACACCGGAGATGGCCAGGATTCTTCTACAGATTTTGATGTTGCAGATTTTATAGCGGACCCTAAGCCATATGTTGCTACTCATCTAGATACTGTGCCTATAATGGACGAGACTACTCTTGAGGCTGTTCCTGATCTGGATTCACCTATCCAGACTCCAGTTATTCCTAACCTTTTAGATCATGATGTCTCTACCCCTGTTCTGTACTCTGATCCACTAGATACTCTAGTTGACTTTCCTATACCAGTGATTCCTTCATCTACCGTACATACTTCATCATTGATTTGGGAACTAGGGTTTTACACACCTGATTTCCATATTCTCTTTTCTGGACCTATTTTTGGTGCTACTCCATCTGACCCTATCACATCTTCTATTCCTGCCACTGACACTGCATCTTCTTCAGCACCAGCACGAGGGAGAGCACGTGCCAGATGTAGAAGCCGAAGCCGTGATGATATTCTTAGATCTATTAGGACTAGACTTTCAGATCTCTAATCGATGTGGCCGCGACCCCATCCATCTAAGGTTATAGGGCCTATTATTCTGGAGATCGGATCTTCTTCTAATGAGGAAAGCACCCCCTAGGGTCAGTGTACTAGGTGGTAGCATTTCTTTTTGATGTGTGTTTTGATGTATCTTTGCTTTATTATGAATCATGTATCAATTTTTGTATCAAATGTATCAAATATATGAAATTTTATATATAAAATATCTTTTCTTGCAACAAGTGGCATTCTTATCTCTTCTCAATGTCTTTCTCTACTATTATGTCTTATTTCCATCTTATTCTATTTGCACCCTTTTTCAGATGACAAAAAGGGAGAGTAATTAATGAAGTAATTTAATGAATGATAAAAGAAGAGAGTAATAAAGAGGGAGAAATTAATGGCAAAAGGAGAGATTTTTTTAAAAAATTTGAAAAAGAGAGAAAAAAGTAAGGGGGAGAGAAATTTATAATTCTTTTGAAATTTTTCTTTTGAAATGTTGAAACTTGTAAGTTTTGAAAATTATTTTCAGATCATACATTGAGGGGGAGCTTTTGTTCTTAATTCCCTGATACAATTCAGTTTTATGCTTTGATTCCTATTTATTATACTCTAATACTTCCTTTCCTTATTTTTATATATGCTCTGATACTCCTTATTTTTATGCTCTAATACACTTCATGAACTGATAATTTTGCTCTGATACTTTCTATTGGTATATTATTTGTTCTGATATGCTTTGACATCTTTCAAGTATTGATACTCTTTGTTGTTTTTGTTCTTATGTGCTCTGATACTTCCTTTCCTTATTTTATGCTTTTCCTTGTTGTTTTTGCTCTAATACTCTTCTTGATTCAATCTATTTTTGCTGATGTGTCTATCTTTCAAACATATTGTTGCCCAGTTGGCCAATCTAAGAGGGGGATAAATTGGGTTTGTAAAAAATTTAACATGTATGTGCCTTTTGAAAACTTTGTGTGGTGAGTGAAGTATATAAAGTATTGCAAGCAGAAGCAATTAAGTATGCAAAACCAAGAACAAGCCCAAACACCACAAAATTTAGAGTGGTTCAGAGCAACCCAGCTCCTACGTCCATTATCCAAGGTGCATACTTGGGATTTCTACTATATTCACCCCGAATATAGCCAAATTGTTTTTCTACGGGCTTACAACCCAAAACCCAATACAAAGTTTGTTTTTCAGGGCTCACTAACAACCCAACTTGGTTTTCAAGGCTAACCAATTAACCTCAAAATAACTTACAAGTTATAGCCACCTACTTTACTTGTAACAACTCAAAAATAGAGTTAATAAAAGAAGCAACACTAAAATAAATCCAAAGTTATTGAATAGTTACAGTTGAAGCTCTTAAGCCTTCTTGAATGCTTCTTGAATACTCTTCAAGGCTCTCTTAATTTTTTAAAGATAAACTCAAGAAGTTGCTGGGAAGTTGTTGGAGAACTTGAGTTTTCACTTGAAAGCTCTTAGAATATTCAATGCTCTCTTTTTCTTGTGTAAAAGCTACTTTTTCTTCACTTAAATTCATCATTTATAGATTGTTGAAGTGTTCCCAGGTGAATATGGCTTTTAGAATTCCTTGTAAACCAAAAACTAGCCATTGGGAGGCTTTAGAATCAAAAAACTCAATTTCTGGAACTAGCCATTACTGTTCAAATTCTAGGAATTGAGCCAGCTCACAAAGCTTGAGTTGGCTTGGATGCTCAGTGAAGAAAAATTGCAATCTATAAGAGTCGATTCAGATTATCATTGAGTTGGCTCGAATGTTGTGTATCAAAAATTTTTGTGATGTGCCAAACAATGTATCAACTCTAATTATTTGAGTTGGCTCGAGTTAAACTTCTCCAAATGCTTCCAAACAACTTCAAACTTCTTCCAAACTTCTTCCAAACAACTTCTAAAACCTAATCTAAGACATTTACACTTAAAATTACATTAATTTGGCCCTTTTACATAATCAAACAATTAAATTTACTTAGGGCTTTTAAATACATGAAACTTTATCTTTAAGTACATGAATTCATTCTAATGATCTTAGAAATGTAGGGTGGATGATTGTCCATTTAAAACATCCTACAAAAGCTTCTTAAACATTTGAAAAGTATCAGTATCAAATGCATATTCTAATCTTTTGCAATCATCAAAATCATTCCAAGGGTCAACAATCTCTCCCTTTTTGTTGATGACAAAATACTGGGCATGGAAATAATAAGTACCTTTACATTTTTGATTGTATTAGAGTAAATTACAATTGTATCAAAGTAAAAGAGCTTAGAATGTGCTATACAGTGTATCAGGCAATTCAAATTATGATCTATTGACTAAAGTATCAAAGCTAGGTAAAGATCAGAGCTTTTGAACATTCATTTTATAAATTGACTGAAATATCAAATCTTTAGAGTTAAATATCAGAGCTTTTACATAAGAGTTCATTTTGTAATTTAACTGAAGTATCAAAACTTTTGCAATTTCATTGAGGTATCATAACTTTGGAGTGAAATATCAAGGCTCATTTTAATTTTAAGAAATATACTTCCCTTTACTTAAACATTTTTCACACATATTGCATATATAATTGCTCATGTAATTTTCCATTGTAATCCATATTTTTCTCATATTTTTGGTGCATTACATAAAATTATATGATCATTTTTCATGCTTCATATATTTCTCCTCCATTTTGTCATCAACAAAAAATATAGATGGTTTGTTGTATTATCATTTTCCATTACATATTTCTCCCTCTTATTATTGAATTAAATCACACATTTAGAGAGTAAATAAGAGTAAATGACAAAAATAGTAAAATTTCATAGACATTAAAATTTCAGTTCAATACATGTAAGACATACATGAGACACAAAAAAAATATAAGACATCTGTGAGGCTAGTCCTCATTAGATGGAAGATCTAATACAATATTAGCCATAATCCTATGTTTAGAAGGTCTAGGAGTCTGATCAGTCAAGTTCCTAGTCCTAAGTGAAGGACCGGCTCTACGAACTCTAGACCTACGATATTGTCTAGGTGTGTCTCTTGTACGTGCTGGAGGAGGATGAGTAGGCTTTGGGAGGTAGCTCTAAAAGTACAGGAGTCCTCTGATCAGTAAAGGCATCTATGGTGCGGACATCAGGGCCAGAAGAAATCGACAGGTCGAACTTACATCCCTGTGGGTCACCTGTGAATGAAGCCCAAAGCCCAAGCCCAAATCACTTGTAAATAAACCCTAAGTCCAAATTTTAAAACATATGGGGCTTAGTTATTCTTTTTAAATTCTATAATTTAGGCCTAGTTGGGTTTAATCCCAAACCCTATTTACTAGTTTGAGCTTTTTTGTATTGAGATTATGCTTTTTGATCAAATTGGGTTCCAATTGATCAAGTTGGGTTTTAAATTAGTTACAACTGAGTCCTTGTAATTAGTTGGTTACGTCTTGTAATTGTTAGTTGAGTCCGGTAATATAAAAGGGGACCCAAGTCAAGACCCTTATGACTTCATATGCCAACTCTTCATGTGCCACATCATCAAGTCAAAGATGCCCATGCCACATCATCAGTCTACATCACTCGCCATCTCATCTGGACAACATCACATGCCATGTCACTTACCTTAGTCAGCCACATGATGAATGAAGTTAGCGCCAACCACTCCTTGTTGCCCAATTCAAAATCAAAGTGTCGCCACTTTTTTTAAGAGAAGTAAAGCAGGAGTCCAAGCCATATGCCACCCATCCCATCCATATTATTTATCGCCAATTCAAGCAATCAGCCAAGAATTCCTTCTCCAAGTGATGCCTATCTAGAGAAGGTTCAGGGGATTTCTTACTTCAAGAGTTCAAAGAAATTAAGTTCCAGGAAATCAAGATTTAAAAAACTCATGAATCCCACAAGAACTCATGAGTTTTTCTTAATCAGATTAGAGAGTCCACTAACATGCAAGAGCCCTCATTATCCAGACTCCATAGTCCACCTCTCATGGCTACTCAAGAATCCATCTTAGCCACACATCACCATCCATCAAGATCGCCCAAGAAGGAATGGAGTTATCCCTATTTGGCGCCCACCTAATGAAGTCTATTCCATGTTGTTGCCCACTTTGGATGAAGGCCAAGGAAGGATCACTGCTCAAGAGTCATCACACCAGAAGAAGGGATTCAAGGAGTTGCTGCCCAAGAAGAACTATTTCAACTCTTTGTAACCCACACTTCTCATGTTGGTGGTCTATAAATACCACCATTAATCCCTTTTGTAAATTTAACAATTATTCATCAAATAAAGGAGAAATTCTGCCATTCCTTTGTTGTTTCAAGCATCGCGGGGTGTGACACCCTATTCTTTTATTCTTCGAAGCATCACGGGGTGTGGGCCCTATTTATCCCACCATCAGGAACCCTAGCCACCTTCAAGCTTCTTCCTCCCCTTTCATTTTCCATTAAAATTCCATTTTTTTCTTTCCACTCCTTCTTACTGTGTTTGTGGTTGATTGCAAGTGATCAAGATCGGACAAGACAGTGGTTCTTGCCTTGGAACCAGTAGAGTTGAAGATCAGAGCCCGAAAATCAAAATCTGGATGTCCTGCAGCAAGATCCTAGAGAGTCCAGTCAGATCCACAACTAGAGGGTATAATCTTCATTGGTAAAAATAAAAACATTCTCTAGATCTTTAATTTCTAATTCTTTGAAAGGTAGAAACCCTGGTTTAAGGTTCTTTCTTAATCACCAGATCCATCTTTCCTAACTAGATCTGTTAGTTCGATTTTGTGGGCATATACTAGTTGACTAGTCTTGATTATTGTGATTGCTTTGAGTCTTTAACCTAAAAAAATCTAAAAAATCAATCTCTATTAATTTTAGTTAATTAATTTAATATTCAGTAATTTAGATTTTACATATTGTCCCGCATCATCTTTGGTATCAGAGCGAAGGTTAAACTAGGATTTAACTACTACTTCTAAAATTTTTGCACATCTAGGTTTAGGCTGAAAATAAATTGCATAAAAACCATTCAAAAAAATTCAAAAAAATTAATAATTAATTTTTTATTAACCCTCTATTTATCTACTACTAATCTCAGAAAAAAATTAGAAAAAACAATTTTATTGCATAGTTTTTCTGGTGGAAGGAAATCATGCCTCCTGAGCAGGTATAAGCAAGTATACTGTCATGACCCATGGGAGTAATGAGCTACGGCCGGACGTGATATCCCAAGATTGAAAATCTAAAATTAATCAAATCTAAAATTTAATTGATAAAAAAATTAATTTATTTTTTGTTATTTTTATTATTTTAGCTTCATTGCATATTAGGGTTTCATATTGTGTGATTGCATCATACTTAACCTAATCTTAAGGGCACTTGACTATCTCAGATCATGGCAGGATTTCATCACCTATCCTGGGCCTACAACAACCACATTCTACATTGAACCTAACCCTAATTAAAATCAATTAGAAACCTAAAGTAGTTTAGGAACACCAACAGATCGGGTTCCAAGTATTGTGCGAAGCTAGTGCACCCAATCCTTTGATTATCACTTGAATCTGGTGTTTAAGGCTAGAAGTCCAGAGGCAAACACCCTAAATGGACTAATGGTTTTTAATTAGGACCCTACAAGAGCAGGGGGAGCCTCCCATGACCCTAACTCTTACCTGGTCAGTGGATAAGATAATTGCTGAATTGGTTATAAATTGAGCTGACCCATTCTACTTGAGATCTAGGTCTAGGAAACCCTAGTTCGAGTTTTGGTGTATGCATTGCATGGATACTAGATCAGGTACACCCTATCAAACTCAACCTAATCGACCCATGGACTCTAACATGGAGGCTTGGATAAGATCTATAACTGAGCAATTTAGGCAGCTTAATACAAGATTTGACTAGATGGATGAGCGACTAGGTAACCTTGAGGAATCCCATGCGACTCGTCCAGACCCTGAAACACCTAGACTCACTCTCCCAAGTCAAAGTTTTGAGACACCTAGACCCATTCCCTCATGTCCAAGAGCCCAAAATAGGGAAGTCACCTGGTGGGGGCACCAGGATCCGACACAAATTACTGGGCTCTATCTGGTTTACATATTAGGATTTTCTTGAACCCTTAATAATGTGTCAAGTTTTGTCATCAAGTTTTTTAATAAAGATAGTCTAGTTGAGAGTTTTGTAATGAATTTAGCTCAGCTGAGTTGTGTGAGTCCTGTAATAAGTTGAGTTGTCTCAACCCCAGTCCAATCTAATTGAGCCTATAAATTGAGTCCAGTACTAGTCCAGTTATACAACAGGAGGAGCACCAGCCAAAGCTTCACTAGGCCCCAGAGCAAAGCAAGCCCAAGCCCATGAAGCTCCCCATATGAAGATTCCAAGTACCAAGATACCCAGGAAATATTCCAGGCACCCCAGCCCACGGTTTCCAGCCCATCTAGAGGCCCATGCACCCAAGCTCCAGTTTGGCTGCCCAAGCCCAATAGGGAGACACCCCTTGCTGCCCAAGGACCAAGCCCAAGAGTGGATGGTGTCCAAGCCCAAGAGAACAAGCCCAAGGCGTCTTTGACCAAGTCCAAGGAAGGGAGAAATCCAATTCTAACAAGGAGATCAAGTTTAAATCCTATTCAAATTGTATACTCCTAGTTTTAAGACAATTTGTAATCCCTCTCTCACTCAACTTTGTAATTCTATCCTAACAAGGAGAGTACTTGGGGAACATTTATAAATACCCCACCCCTCCCCCTCTTGTAAGCATCTTTTATTCATGAATAAAACTCTTGTGAAATTTTGTCTTAAGCTTGTGTTCTTTTGTGTGTGAGTGTGAGTGTGACTTTGAGCCCTAATCCACCCAATCCATTGCCACCCAATGCCTTCTTCATCTAAACCCTAACATTCCAAGGAGAAGAAGCCCTAAGCCATCTATTAGCAAGAGGCCTTCTTCCCACTCCAGCAACCAGTAGCAGAAACCCTAATTCCTTTTTTTCTTAAACCCTAGTTCCTTCTTTTGTTTTCTTACTTGTTCCTTTGCTGACCTCTAATGCTTGCAGGATCTCTGAGGTGTTCACCTCCAAAGAGGAGGCCCTCTTTGCCTCAAAGACCGATCCAAGATAGCTACCCGAACTGAGGAACTAAAGGCTTGTCTTCCAGGTGACAATCTTGAGTGCTATGTGACTTCGGCTTTATCAAATCTTCGAATCGATGCTTAGTAAAATCCTTCCCCATCCTAATTTCTAATTTGTTGAAGGTATGCTATCCTAATCGGGGGTTTCTCAATTCTCAAGGTCCTTCTTATATTATTTTGCATGAGTTCTTATGTGGGTATTTGATTCTTTGCATTGCTAGTTAACCTGCTAACCTTTACTTGATTTTGGAAATTTAGCCTGTAAATAAAAATTCTAAAAAAATTTGTTTCTATTTTCCTGCATTCATATCAGTCTTAGGATCATCCTGCATCATCACCCCAGCCTCTATTCCTAGGTGCCAAACCACTGATGTGAATGACCAGGAAGAAAGGGTCCTTAGGAGTACACGACTAGATGCACCCACATTTGAGGGAAGTTTAGATTCTAAGGTTTATACAAATTGGGAGAGTGACATCGACTAGTGATGCAGTATGGTGTAACATGATCTAATTTTAGTCTATGATGTTTTAAAGAGCAATGACCATAGCAGTAAAGCAACTAAGCATAATAGACTAAAGAGATTAAAGAAAGTAACCAACTACTTACCCGCAATCTAATCCGCGATGGCTAGGAAACCATCTAAGATTAGGCTATTTCATGCTTCAACTACCAAATCTAATGAGAAAGGATTGGTTGCTGACCCAAATGAAGATTCTCTTTGACTCGGGATAGATCGGCTGCTTGGTCGCTCAGATCTCGTAGCAGGATGAAGATTAGGACTCCATATTTTAGATCTATCATTAGATCTCGGTTCGAAAGCAAAGGATCCATCCTCTAAAGTCCTTGAACACTTGGGATCTGTAGAGAAGGCAGAAAATAAGACTTTAAAAATGAAGTAAATCAGATTCAAAATGGAAAAAAGAAAGGGTTGGATGCGTACAGCTTGAAGAAGATCGGTAGGAGCTTGTCGAATCTCGTAGAACCTCCACTCAAGGATCTCACCGTCTTGAGCTCTTAAGGACCTCCCCACCCTTAGAGAAAAATACTAAAGCATAACCCAGCTTTGTGGAAGAAAGAATGCATCTTTATTTCATGAATGAATAATAATAATTACAAGGGGAGTATGGGATCCTATTTATAGGTTTTTTACTTATGAAGATAACATAGGACTCCATTTGAATTTAAATTACAAATTTGAACTTCAAATACTCCTTGGCTTCTTGGCATCTTCCTTGAATTTGAAATTTGAATTGGCTTTTCATGGCTTGGGTGACAACTTGAGATGAGATGAAGGCTTCTAGCTTGTGCGACAAAATTAAGATGTGAGATGGCACTATTCCTTTCTTAATTTAGCACTAATCCTCCCCACTTCTTGACGTGAAATCTTTCTTAATCTGATTTCTAATCTTCCTTGGTCGGCAACATGAGATAAGAAGTCCTTTTGAATGCTTGATTTTGAGTTTAAAAATCCTTCCTTGAATTTGAAAGAAGTTTGGATGAGGGGGCTTCCATTTGATCTTCAAATTTCATCTCTTACCTTAAGACACTTTGAATTTGAATTCTCCCTTAATCTTGGAATTCTTTCAAACTTCAAATAGGCTGGCTATCAATTGGCATCAAGGAAGTAAGTAGATGGTGCACATTCATCTGGGCGTGAATCCTTTTGGAGTGAGAAAAAGGCATTTGGATAAGGATAAGGCTCCATTAGAAATGTGGATGACTCCATCTAATCTTGGATTCTCCCATTTAAATTTGAACTAATCCTTGGTATGGGGTGTCATCTGGAGTGGAATGGGAGACAATGAGAGGGGGGGTGCCAAATGAAAAGCAGAGTCCTTCTGCTATACTCCTCTTAAATGGGCGCCTCCTTGAAATTGAAATGGGCGATGAAAAATAAATGGGATGGGGCACCTCTCTTGGATAAGGATGAATTTGTCTTGATGTCCAAATGTCCGGATGTCTGGTGAAAGATTTGGACAACCCTTCTTTGACCTAGAATTGATCCACCAAGGTGATGATGACTTGGGTCTTGGGTACTTATGACACCCCTTGACTTATTCAAGCACTAATTACAGGACTTAAATTTAATAATTCACCAAACAAAGCAAATTAATGCTATTTAGAAGACTGTTAAACCAATTGATGGACTTAATGGACTCAATTGGTAACTCAACAACCCTATTTAACCAAATTACACTCAATTTGATCAAATTACAACTCAATTTGACTTAATTACAAACTCAAAACAACTGGGACTTGAGTGTTCTTTGGGAAGAACATATGGACTTACTCATTAGTCATCCAAATTGAATTGGAAAAGGTTTGCTTCCTCTTCTTGGCTCTTATGTCCTCACCAATTGTCCCGGGGTGGGAGGAACTTGACCCCGTCGAGTATGGGTCAATTCGGCTCTGGTAATGTTCTAGCAAGTTAGGGTTCAACTTTTGAAGATCCTCTCTGGTGATCCAAGAATCCTCAGACTCATGTCTCCCTTGCCAATGAACCAGATATCTTTGGTAGTTCTTATTTCTAGTAGTTATGATCTTATCATGCATGATTTGCTCAATCTTTTCTCTCCTCTCTAGTAATTTGGCTAGTGGACATCCTGGGATAGGGTCACTCTCAAAGGTGGGATCAAGCTCAAATAGCTCACTAGGTATCACCATTGGTTCCTTAAACTTGACTTGATCAAATATATTGAAGGTCGGACTAATACCTAACTCAGATGGTAGTTCTAGTATATAAGCATTATGTCCAATCTTCTTTATAATCCTATACGGTCCAGCACTACGGGCATGTAGTTTTTACATGGTTCTAACTGGAAACCGTTCAAGTCATAACCTGATCATGACAAAGTCCCCTCCGTTAAATTCTTTAAATCGCTTATGTAAGTTAGCCTCGTGCTCATATGATTCATTGCTCTTTTTAATTTTGTTACTGATTTCTTTACGCAATGCTTTGACATGTTGTGCAAATGACTCAGTTGATTCGGAAATGCGGGCATGTATAGGTAATGGAATCAAATCTAAAGGCTTTAGTGGCTTGTATCCATGTACAATCTCAAAAGGACTCTTACCAGTAGACCTATTGACTAAACTGTTATAGGCAAACTCAGCTCTAGAAAGTAATAGGTCCCAATTGCCAGTATTCTCCCCTACCAGACATCTTAACAAGTTTCCAAGACTTTGGTTCACTACCTCGGTCTGGCCATCAGTTTAAGGGTGATAAGTAGTAGAAAACTTCAGCTTAGTTCATAACATATGCAAGAGAGTTTTCCAGAAATAACTTGTGAACCATACATCCCTGTCAGACACAATTATCTTGGATAAACCATGTAATCTAACCACCTCATCTAGGAAAAGTTTGGCAACTCTAGAGGCATCGAATGTTTGTGAACAAGGAATGAAATGCACCATTTTGGAAAATCTGTCAACCACGATAAAGATGGAATCGTGTCACCTCATGGTTTTGGATAAACCTAGAATAAAGTCCACACTTAGATCTTGCCGAGGGCAGTTGGGCACAGGCAAAGGGGTATAGAGACCAGTGTTCTGCTTTTGCTGCTTCACAACAGGACAAGTTCTACACCTAGCCACTATTTGAGCTACATTTCTTTTAAGACCTGGTAAGAAGAATTGGTCCTCCATTGCCAGAATAGTCTTATTTCTTCCAAAATGTCCTACTAAGCCTCCAGCATGAATCTCCCAAATCAAAAATTTCCTAAGGGATGTTCTAGGTATTCAAAGCTTATTTTTCTTAAAAAGATAACCATCTCGCAAAGTATAATCACTATCCAAACTAGATGGTCCTTGATTGATTTTCTCATAGATTTTCTAATAATCTGGACAAGACTCATATTGCTCCTTGAGCTTGTCAAATCCAACAACGTCAGTATTGATGCAATTCAACAACATTGACCAGTGACTAAGGGCATCTGCAACCTTATTCTCTAAACCAGCTTGATGCCTCAACATGAAAGTATAAGACTGGAGATACTCTACCCACTTAGCATATCTTGGATTTAATTTCTTCTGAGAGTTTAGAAACCGAAGTGCCTCATGGTCAAAGTACAAAACAAATTCCGGTGGTAGTAAATAATGTCTCCAATATTTCAATGCTTGTCCTACCACATAAAACTCTTTATCGTAGGTTGAGTACTTGGATTTAGCCTCATTCAATTTTTTACTAAAAAAGGCTACAAGATGACTCTCTTGACTAAGTACTCCTATACCAACACTCGAAGCATCACAAGCAACTTCAAATACTTTAGAAAAATTAGGAAGTCTAAAGATTAGGGCTTGTATCATCTTCTCTTTTATCTCTAGGAAGGCTCTATCAGCATTCTTGGTCCACTTAAAGGCTCCCTTCCTAATGCAATCTGTAATTGGTGCCATAATGATGCTAAATCCTTTGATAAATCTTCTATAAAAGGTGGCTAATCCATGAAAACTATGGACATCATGGATATTTCTAGGTATGGGCCATTCAACTATTGATTTGATCTTCTCAGGATCAGCTGACACTCCCTCTGGGGTCACTACAAAACCTAAAAAGACTATCCTAGTGGTCATGAAGCTACACTTCTTAAGATTGGTATACAGGTTCTCTTTCCTAAGTGTTTGACACACTAGATAAAGATGGTCTAAGTGATCCTTCCTTGTCTTACTATATATGAGGATATCATCAAAGTATACAACCATAAATTTTCTTATAAAGGCTCTTAATACTTGGATCATTATCCTCATATAAGTGCTAGGAGCATTGGACAAGCCAAAATGCATTACCAACCATTCGTACAAACCATCCTTAGCCTTAAAGGTTGTTTTCCATTCATCCCCAATTCTGATCCTAACTTGATGATAGCCACTTTTAAGGTCAATCTTCAAGAAAATGGTTGATCCGGCCATCATATCTAACATATCATCCAAACGGGGAATTGGAAACCTATATTTAACAGTGATTTTGTTGATGGCTCTACTGTAGACACACATCCTCCAAGTGCCATCTTTCTTGGGGGTTAACAAAGCTGGAACTGCACAAGGACTAAGACTCTCCCTAATGAATCCTTTCTGAAAAGCTCCCCTACTTATCTTTGCATCTCTAAATGTTCTGTAGGGTTCATCCTATAATGTGGGAGGTTTGGCAATGTAGCTCCTGGGACTAGGTCTTTGGCATGTTGGATGTCCCTTAATAGTGGCAGTTCATTTGGCAAGTCTTCAGGAAATACATCCTGAAAGTCTTTCAAAAGATCTACAACTTCCTTAGGGTGTTCAGGTTTAGGTTGTTCATGAGTCTCTTTAACCACTAAAACTCAAATGGGTGCACCTCCAATGACTTCTCTTTCCATTTCCTTTGCAGTTATTAGGTTCAATCCTGGCTTCTCTTCTTTTAAATTACTGGACCCCCTCTTAATGTTATCCTTGGATGGGGTTGAATTTATGACTATCTTCTTACCCTGATAATTAAAAAAACAACACTTTGATCTTCCAAATAGGATAACATCATGGTCATATAACCAGGGTCTTCCCAAAAATATGCTACTAACTTCCATTAGTAACACATCACACCAAACCTTCTCTTGGTATGACTGGAAATGGATTGTAACCTAACAAATTGACTTAATGGGAATTGAGGTTGCATCAATCCATGAAACCTTATAGGGGTTGGGATGGGGTGCTGTAGGTAAACCTAGACTTTTGACTGCATTGGTAGAAATATCATTGATACAGCTCCCAATGTCTATAATGATCTTACACACTTTGTCCCCTAATTTGATGAAGGTTTGCAGGATGTTGGTCCTACGCCAGTCCTCATCCTTCCTGGTCTGAACTAGAATACACCTAACAACTCCTACAAGGTTAGGTGACTCTATTTCCTCCTTATTACCTTCATACTCCTCTGCTAAATCAAGCTCAGCTTCATATATTTCCTCTCCACACTCTTCAGCTGCTTCAGGTTACTCTTCTTCTCCCATCTTAGCTATGTGTACGTTCTGTATAGGGAATTTGTTAGCAAAATGGCCAACCTGATGACACCTATAACACTCTACATTCTGACTTCCTTCTCCATGTACTACAGGTGCCCTTCGTCTGTCATTCATATGACCTTTTGGTGCCTTTCCTCAATCATCCACTTGACCAATTGGTGCCTTTCCTCGATCATCCATTCAACCAACTGGTGTGGGTTGACTAGGCCGACTAACAGGAACTTAGCTTGACCTATTTCTAGGGTTACTAAACCTATTGAGTTCAGGTCAATAGATAGGTTGTCTTCTTTGAAATTGTTCACAGTATCTAGCAACCTGGTAAGCATGTTCCAAATCATGTACTTCCCTTAGAAATAGTTCCCATCTAATATCCTTATTCAAGCCTTTTCTAAACCGAGATAGTGTCACAGATTCTGACTCGACTACACCACATCGCATAACAAACTCATCGAACTTGGCAATGTACTCAGTCATGGTCTTACTACCTTGGGTCAAGTCTTGCCATTGATCCAATAGCCTTTGTTGATATGTTAATGGTACATACTTCTCTCCCAACTTGTCCTTCACATCCCTCCATGTAACTATGGGAATGTGTCCTCTCTGAAGGGTCAATCTATCAGTATTATCCCAATACAATCATGCTTGTCGGACTATCTTGAACATTGCAAATTTTACCTTTCACTCCTTCGATATTTCATACCATTCAAAATATTGATCCATGTCGCTCTCCCAATCCGTGTAAACCTTAGGATCTAAGTTCCCATCGAACATGGGTGCATCAAATTTGACACTCCTAAAGGCTCTATCTTTTTCAGTTTCATCAAGAGTTGGGCATCTAGGATTTGGATTAGGAATAGGATCAGGACGTTGGGCTCTAGGAATATGAACTGGAGTGGGTATAGGAGGCATAATGTCTGGCTGAGAGACATGAGGTTCCTCAAGGGTTTCCATTCTATGCTCAATTTGGTCTAGCCTACCACTCAACTGCCAAAACTGTTCAGTCAAAGTATGCCTAAACTGTTCAGTCCAAGTACACATCAGGCTTTCTGGATTAAAATCCATAGATGCAGATGTGCTGGCTTGAGTCTGTTGATCTTGGTATGAGGAATCTGCCTTAGTAGTCATGCAGTGCAAACAATACAAATCAACCTAAGTCTAGGGTTCCTAGACCTAAGGGCCAATATAGTTGGTGTGGGCACCAGGATCAGACAGAGGCTCCTCAACCCTTTGAAGATCTCAGATTAGGGTTTCATCTTTTAGGTCATGTAGTTAGGCTTCAAGCCTATGTAATTCTTTACTTTGAGTCATATACTTTTGTTTTAGTCCTATACCTTGGCCAATGTGGTCAAGTTAGGTCAATAAACCTTGTATTTAGTTGAATTGATCCAAGCCCGAGTCTATTTAAAGATTAGACCCAAGTCTATTCGAAGAAAAAGTGGACATTGAGTCTAGTCCAATCATTATTGGGCCAAGCCATAAAGGATGCCAATTCAGCCCTAGGGCACCACCTCATCATCCCATGTGGCACAACTTCACCTTGCCAAGTGGATGTTACAAATTTGATTTCTTGGATGCCAAAGGGGACAACATCACTTGATACATTTCCTCCTTCCCTCCCCCTATCATGCTTATCTCCAAAAATAGGTAGGCGGCCAATGGAAGGTCAATGGGAGTTGAAGATTGTAAAGACAAGTCCCTTGCTTCAAGCCCCACATATCAAGCAATCTTCCCAAAATGCTTGGTCGACCATGGAAGGTCAATAGGAGTTAAAGATATGAGAGACAAATACCTTGCTTCAAGCCCTCATATCATGCTTTCTTCCCAAAATATTTGATCAACCATGGAAGAAATTCAAAAGTCCAAAGGTGCCAAGACAAGATCCATGCTTCATGCCCCCACATCAAGCCTTTCTCCATAAAAGCTTGGATGGTCAAAGAAAGTAGCAAAGATCAAGGGGCGCCCATGATTCTTGAAGACATGCTTCCCCTCCCCACTCCCCGAATCAAGCCTTCTATCAAATCAAGATCAGCCAAAAGAGGATTCCATGAATCAAATTCATATTTTAGGCACCTTGATGAAGACCTTTGTAGCAAATTTTCATTTGAATTTGAATGAGACCTAGGAGCCTATTTAAAGGGCCCTACCCCCCTTCTAGAAGTTAATGTTGATGAATGAAAAGAAAAGATTTGAGTGCTACTCTTCTTCTTAGTTGCCTTCGTTCCTTAAGAACGTCGATCTCTGTGAGGGAGTACCTTCACCTTCGGGCATCGAGAGGTGTGAGGTTTCAAGTTACCTTCTCTTCAGTGCAGGACATCCTCCATCTTCGAGCTTGGATGTCCATCGAAATGATCCACCTTGGTGCCTAACAAGAAGAACTCCATCCACCACCTATCTCAACTCTCATTCCTTCATCTCTTATTTTCTTCTTGTTGAATCCTAACTCTTCCCATGATTGCTCACCGGTCCTCCAAGTACCACAAATACGGAGTCGATTTTCCTTGCCTTCGAGACCTTCAGACGAAAAGCCAGCACATCCACGGGGGTTGAAGGCTCGATCATCTAGGTCGCATCCGTGAGAGCGAGTGAACTCGGCATCGGGCGCTTCAGAGCTTTTAAGGTTTGTAACCCTAAAACTCATAAGTTGATATTGATTCGAGAGCTAAGTCCTACAAGGTTTTTCAATCTCAGGATCCTCTTCCTATCCTGTTTAGGAGCTTACTTGCTAGTTTGAAGTTCTTGTTATTGTAAAATCCTAGATCTACTTTTGCTTGTCTTCGGGAATCTTTAACTTCTATTAAAAACCTAAAACTCACAAAGAAAAAAAAATCACATGCATCATCCTAGCATCTTGTTAGTCCTGCATCATTCTGGTATCAGAGCATGGTTAGGACTTAGCACTTCTTAAGTACCTGGATTAGGTGCTTCACCAGGCTGTCCGGTCATAGGAAACAAGAAGGGCTGCAAGACCCTCACTTTCCATTGCACGGGGATTTCCTATGGCATGTAGGGGTGCCACTGTGATTGACCTTTGAAGGGGAACACAAGGAGTTAGGTTTTAAAAAAAAATCAAAAGAAAATTTTTGCATCATTAGATCTCATCTTCTTTAATTTTTTGCATTTTTCCTTTCAGTACATGGCCTGTTGTTTTAGGTGTTTCTATTAGTAGGAACCTCCAAACTTTTTGATTTTTACTTTGATATATTTCACATAATTGAAAGTAATTTTGATAATTCTTTCAGATTTTATTGCAGCCTGTAGAATTTCTATACATTGGTATACTACCTGAGAACAAAATCTATTCTGAGATTTTCAGCAAGTGCATCTTTTCATGTTTTCATTTCTCAAATAGTTTAATTTTGCATTTAGCTTCATCTCTTGTCATTTCCAGCACCTTATTTCTGCTATCAAACATCAAAAATCCAAAAACATAACTTAGATACATCTCACTAGATCATTTGTATGCCATCATTTTCATAAATCACTTAAGGGTGTCAATATCAAAAGATATGGAAAGGAAGTCATTACCTTTCCTTAGCCTAAAAACAACCATCCTTGCATTTCAAACCCAAACCTAATCTAAAATCGAGTAGCAATCTAATAGATTAGGGACATCAATGAGTTGGGTTTGACCATTTTGGAGAAGCTGGTTGCATACAACGCTTCAATTGGTACCGGGAAGCCGGTGTCTAACACAAGAGGTCTAGCATCAAACGACCTAAGCGGTGTTGTGGTTCCTTAATGAGGTCCTTGTGAAAGCAATGGGAGCCTCCCACACTCCCACCTCTTACCTGGTCGATGAAAGGGCTAGTTGATTGTGCTGTGTGTCTTTTATGTGGACTCATTGTGATTGAACTCTTAGGTCTAGCAAACCGAACACCTTTCGTTGTGTGTTGCATGTCGACTAGATCAGGAGTCCCCTATCACCCCCATCATTCCAAATCAAGTGAACCCATGGAGAATGATCACAAGGATAAATTAAAGGTCATCATTGAATAGGTAGCTAGGATGAACAATAAGCTTGATAAGTTTGATCAATATTTAACATGACTAGAAACTCGAGTTAGGACCCAGAAGCCTCACACTAAACTAGAGTTTAAATCACCTCCCCACCCTAGGAGATTCCCTCAACATGATCCCTCCTTAAAGGCTGAGTCTGGAAGAATCCCATACCATAACCCAGCCTAAGAGGTTCACCCTAGGAGACCCAATCAGGAGTTCATGGACCAGTTTAAAAGAGAATCAAGTAGCCATAAGAAAAAGAAACCTGTAGCCAACCTGATTAGTGACAATAAGTTAGAGAAGGAGAATACTGAGGGAACTCCTACCACTAGAGAAATTCATGAATCGACCCAGAGAGAAGAACTGTCTGAAGAACTTCAGGGAGAAAAGATTGAGCCCACTGAGAATTTAAGTGAAGAAACCCCTGAGCCTAGTGAGGAATCCAAAGAAGACATCTCTGAATCAAGTCTAGTGGAGAAGTGTGATGTAGAAGAACCCAAGGTTGAAATCATTAAGGAATCAAAGGATAATGATCCTGAACCTACTATAGAGTTTGAAGAAGAAATGATCGAGTCGGGATCAAACAAAGTCGATGATAGTGAAGGTTCTCAAGTATTGCCCATTGAGAAGGTCCAGGAATAAGAAGTAGATATTAGTTTAGAGGACTTTCGAGATAAACTTTTCAAAGACCTTCCTGATGACCTTCCACCTTCTAGGAGCACCCAGCCTACCCTAGAACTTGCACCTATAGGTCCATCTAGTACTAATCATGAGGCTGGGACAAGCACACCAATAGACCAACATTCACACATTAAGGTCAGTCTCTTTAGCTTTGAACCAGTCCCTGAGTCTCCTTCCTATTTCCTACCCTTTCCTGAGTCTTCTCACATTTCTAGAGCCATGGGGTCACTTTTTGTTGAGATTACCAGAATGCATGACTCCTTAGAACCCATCCTTTTTGCTATCTACTTCTGGTATACCTTATGGCATTTGCTTGGGATCCATAGTAATTTTTCTTTTGCATACTAGACCAGGGTCAAATCTAGAGAGTCAATAATCTGTTAGGTTTAGGCCCTAGAGAGTCCAATAAAATTTTGCTCTATAGGAATGCTTAGTTGGTCGGCATTTTGCATCATGTTAGAATTCTGCATTAAGCACAAATTTTTAAAATAATTTGGTTGATTCCCAAAAGTGAACCAAAGAGTTTGATCAAGGTGATTATGTAATGATTAGGCTTAGGCCTGAACAATTTCCATCAGGAACCGTTAATAAACTTCATGCTCGTGGAGCTGGCCCCTTTAGAGAGATAAGGAGAGTTGGCCCTAATGCCTATGTGCTTGAGCTACCCCCGGATTATGGCATTAGCTCGACTTTCAATATCCCAGACTTAGTCAAGAATAGGGAACCAGCAAACATATCTAGTGAGCCTTTTGGGCCTAACCTTTCATGTGAGAGTGAACCCGACTTAGAGTGTCCACCTCCAATTTTACCTGAGAGAGGAGAGCGGATCGAGCGTGTCCTGGATGATCAAGCTATGACCACCTGTGGTAACGGCTATCAGCATTACTTGGTCCGATGGCAAGGCAGACCACAATCCGATCATTCATGGGATACCCGAGAGGACTTGCAGCACCTTGACCCCGACCTTCTAGAAAAATATCAAAGCCAATCAACTCTTACTCGACAGGGTCGAGTTCATCCCATTCCAAGAGAATTGGTGTGGGCACCAAGATCAGACAGAGGCTCCTCAACCCTCTGAGGATCTCGGATTAGGGTTTCATCTTTTGGGTCATGTAGTTAGGCTTCAATCCAATGTAATTCTTTACTTTGAGTCATGCACTTTTGTTTTAGTCTTGTACCTTGGCCAATGTGGTCAAGTTAGGTCAATAAACCTTGTATTTAGTTGAATTGATCCAAGCTTGAGTCTATTTGATGATTGGACCCAAGCCTATTTGAAGAAGTGGATATTGAGTCTAGTCCAATCACTATTGGGCCAAGCCATGCAGGATGCCAATTCAGCCCTAGGGCACCACCTCATCATCCCATGTGGCACCACTTCACCTTGCCAAATGGGTGGCACAAATATGATTTCTTGGATGCCAAAGGGGACAACATCACTTGATACATTCCCTCCTTCCCTCCCCCTATCATGCTTATCTCCAAAAATAGGTGGGCGGCCAATGGAAGGTCAATGGGAGTTGAAGATTGTGAAGACAAGTCCCTTGCTTCAAGCCCCTCATATCAAGCCATCTTCCCAAAATGCTTGGTCGACCATGGAAGGTCAATAGGAGTTAAAGATATGAAGAGACAAGTCCCTTGCTTCAAGCCCTCATATCAAGCTTTCTTTCCAAAATATTTGATCAACCATGGAAGAAATTCAAAAGTCCAAAGCCGCCAAGACAAGATCCATGCTTCATGCTCCCACATCAAGCCTTTCTCCATAAAAGCATGGATGGTCAAGCAAAGAAGCAAAGATCAAGGGGCGCCCATGATTCTTGAAGACATGCTCCTCCTCCTCACTCCCCGAATCAAGCTCTCCATCAAATCAAGATTGGCCAAGAGAGGGTTCCATGAATCAAATTCAGATTTTAGGTGCCTTGATGAAGGCCTTTGTAGCAAATTTTCATTTGAATTTGAATGGGACCTAGGAGCCTATTTAAAGGGCCCTACCTCTCATTGTAGAAGTTAATGTTGATGAATGAAAAGAAAAGATTTGAGTGGTACTCTTCTTCTTAGTTGCCTTCATTTCTTAAGAACGTCGATCTCCATGAGAGAGCGCCTTCACCTTCGAGTGTTGAGAGGTGTGAGGCCTCAAGTTACCTTTGCTTCAGTGCAAGCCATCCTCCATCTTCGAGCTCAGATGTCCATCGGGATGATCCAACTTGGCGCCTAGCAAGAAGAACTCCATCCACCACCTACCTTAACTCTAATTCCTTCATCTCTTGTTTTCTTCTTGTTGAATCCTAACTCTTCCCTTGATTGCTCGCACGTCCTCCAGGTACCACGAATACGGAGTCAGTTTTCCTTGCCTTCAAGACCTTCGGATGAAAAGCCGGTGCATCCACGGGGGTTGAAGGCTCGATCATCCAAGCCACATCCGCTAGAGTGAGTGAACTCGGCATCGGGTGCTTCAGAGCTTTTAAAGTTTGCAACCCTAAAACTCCTAAGTTGATATTGATTCGAGAGCTACATCCTACGGGATTTCTCAATCCCGGGGTCCTCTTCCTATCCTGTTTAGGGGCTTACTTGCTAGTTTGAAGTTCTTGTTATTGTAGAACCCTAGATCTACTTTTGCTTGTCTTCGGGAATCCTTATCTTCTTTTAAAAATCTAAAACTTACAAAGAAAAAAAAATCACCTGCATCGTCCTAGCATCTAGTTAGTCCCACATCGATAGTGCTTAGTCAAGGTAATAACCAAGACTATAGTAGCTCCTCGATTGGGCAAGTAAGATGTGGGGTGGTGGGAGGCTCCCCTCACTTTCATGAGGTCCTAATTAAAGAACCACCAGTCTACTTAGGGTATTTGCCTCTGGACTTCTAGCCTTAGATACCAATTCTCAGAAGCACACACAGAAGTGACTACTACAATGGGTTAACACGTATATAAAACCTGACCTGTTGCTGTCCCTAGCTTTAAGTGCTACTCGATTTTAATTAAGACTTAGGACTATGCAAATGGGGTTGGTTGTTTTGGGCTAAAGAAAGGGTCTTAATCCTTATGTTATATTGCCTACCCTTAAGTGTTTTCAAGTAAAATGAATGCACAATTAAGATAAGATAACACTAGCAATTCAAAATTTAAACTTTAAATTTCAAATTTTAAGTTTAGATTTTAGATTTAGATTTTAAGTTTTAAATTATAGAAATTAAACTTTTATGGAATTTAAACTATATGCTAAAATTTTGAAACAAAAATATTTTCAATCAATAATCAGGCTAGTATAATTTCTACGAATTGAATTAAATCTTGAGAAAATACCAGAAAATAAAACCAAATGTATCAAATCCAACAAAATAAAAATCAGAATTTTCTGATCTTCCTACATACAAAAATAATTAAAATAACATACTATATACTAGAATGGACGATGTTGACTCCGTTATTGATTTTGATGATAAGCAAAATAGTTAAGTATAAGTTGAGGACTAATGATTTCTTTTAAGTATGTTTTAATTGAAAAAGGTGCTTAAAAATTTGAAGAAGCTCATTTGTTTGAAGAAGCAAAGTTTGAATGAAAAGATTGCTCAAAGAGGACTTGGACACTCAAGAGTTGGTTGATTGGATGATTAAGTTAAGTGGAAATATGTTTCAGCTAAAATTCAGGCCTTTCTGTGAAGTTTTTAGTGAAGTGTCGACTCAAAGTGTCGACACATGATATGAAGTGTCGACACATGAAAGTGAAGTGTCGACTCAGGCCGGTACGCAAGAATATTTTGAATGGCACAGATGAAGTATCAACACATGGACTTGAAGTGTTGACTCAAAGTGTCAACACAAGGATCAACACATCGCCTAAGATTTTCAAGCCATAAAACTTATTAAAATTGAAGAAGCAGCTGAAGTGTCGATACATGGAAGCAAGGTGTCGACTTAACTGAGTAAGTATCGACACATTTGAGATTTCCAGAGAATCAGTTTGGAGCAATTTGAATTGGGTGTCGACTCAAGAAGTTCAAGTGCCGACCTTATATGTAGACTCATAGCCAGAAGTGTCGACTCAAGAAATTATGACAACAGTAACGGCTAGTTTTTCAAGCGTAGAATTCACCCATTTTGCCCTCCAACGGCTAGATTTTCAAGTCTAATGGCTAGAAACCAGATTTGAGGCCTTGGAAAGGTATTTATATGTTCCAAATCAAATCAAAACAATTATTATTGAAGACCATTAAAGAGTTTTAAGAAGAGAGAAAAAAAGTGAGCTTTAACTCCTATTCTTTGAAGTTTCAACCACCTCAAGCTAATGCAAGCCTCCAAGCATTCAAGAGCCTTCAAGAGCATTGAAGATCATCCAATTTTGGACATTCAAAAGGCTTCAACAAGTTCAAAGCATCTCTACATCGAGCTTCAAAGAGATGCCCGCTTTGTTTTAGAAAGCTTACTTTGTTTCATTACATCTAAACATTATTTGTTGTAAGGGTTCTTGGTTAGCCTATTGTAAAATCAATTGAGGTTATTGGTGAGCCTTTGCAAAACTAATTAGGTTGGTGGTTAGCCTGCAAAACCACTAAGGTTCTTGTTAGCCCGGAAAACAAAGGGAGGTTGTTGGTTAGCCTTTGAAAACCAATTAGGTTCTTGGTTAGCCCATAAAACCAAGTGAGGTTTTGACTTGTTGGCTTTATGAAAACAAGTTGGGTTTTTGATTAGTGAGCCTGCAAAACTAATCAGCTGTAATCAAGTGTGATTATATTGAATTCCCAAGGAAATCTTGGGGAGTGGATGTAGGTGTATTGGATAGCACCGAACTACTATATTTCTTGGTCTTTATGATTTCTTGATCTCTCTTCTTGCTCCTTACTTATTGCTCTTTATTTTTACTGCACTTTTATTTTTGAGCATTACAATTGAATTAATATTACCTTGCTAATTTTCTTGTTGAATTGGATTGCATTACTTAGTATCAAGTAAACTTAAGTTTTAATTTTTAGAGATCCAATTCACCCCCCCTTGGGTTGCTTACTGGGCAACAAGTGGTATCAGAGCCCTGTTCTCAATGTATAGGCCTTATCACTATGTGTAAAGATCTATGGCAGCCTCAATTGGTACTAGTGTAGTTGACGGACAAACCTTAAATAGACCTCCATTTTTTAATGGATCAAATTATACTTATTGGAAAAACAGGATGAGAATTTATATGCATTCTATTGATTACAATTTGTAGAAAGTAGTAGATAAGGGTCCTCATATTCCTTCTGTAGTGGTTAATGGTGTTTCCATCCCAAAGCTCGAAGAGGATTGAGTTGAAAATGATACTAAATAATTCGAGATCAATGCCAAGGCAATGAATCTCCTTTATTGTGTATTAGATCCTAGTGAATTCAATAGGATATCTACATGCATGTCTGCTAAAAAAATATGGGACACACTTGAAGTTACTCGCGAGAGTACCGATCAAGTGAAGAACACTAAAGTAAATATGTTAGTGCACACTTATGAGATGTTTCGAATGGAACCTAATGAATTAATCATTGATATGTATACAAGATTCACAAATATTGTTAATGGTTTGAGAAGTCTTGGAAAAGTTATGCCTAACGCTGATCTTGTAAATAAAATTTTCAGTTCACTTCCAACATCATGGGATCTGAAGGTTATTGCAATTCAAGAAGCCAAGGATGTTGACAAGTTATCTCTTGAGTAGCTGGTTGGATCGCTCATGACTTATGAGCTCAATCTAAAACAAAAATCAATGGACATGGACAAGAAGAAGAAGGGGATTGCTTTCAAATCAAACATTCAAGAAAAATCCTCAATAGATGAGTCCGAAGATGAAGAGGAAGATGAAGAAGCCCTCCTTGCATGAAAATTTAGAAGATTCATGAAGAGGAGAAAATTTAGAAGATTCATGAAGAGGAGAAAATTTCCTTACAAAAAGAAATACCAATCAAAGGATAAAGGAAAAGAAAACAAAAAAAAAAAAGAAAAGGAAAAGGAGAAGGAAGTACCTACATACTTTGAGTGCAAGAAGCTGGGACATTACAAGTTTGATTGTCCTCTCCTTAAGAAATCTAGAAAGAAATTAAGGAAGAAAGCAATGATGGCCACCTGGAGTGACAGCGAAGACTCCAGTTCTGAAGAAGAGTAGACTGAAGTTGCAAATCTCTGCTTAATGGCACATCAAGACAATGATGAGGTAAATTCTGACACTGAAATTGATTTTATATTTAATGAACATAGAAATGCATTTGATGAACTCATGCATGATTATAAACTAATTTTATCTGAAAACAAGAAATTGAAAAAGTATGTAAATAATTTCTCTTTTGAAAATAATTCTTTTCCAAATGATGTTAGTATTTTAAAATCTAAATTGGTTATTTTAGAAAAGAAAAACAATGCTTTATCTATGAAAAATGAAGTTTTAAAAAGGCCTAAAAATGTTATTTCAAATAATGATCTTTTAAAGAAAAACAAGGACTTAGAACTTGAAAATGTTAAGTGAAAAAATGAACTTGAAAAGATAAAACCTTTTGTTGAGAAATTCACTAATAGTTCAGAAAAATAAAACCTACTTTTAAATAATCAAAGAGCTGTTTTTAATAAAGCAAGATTAGGATATAAACCACAAAAGTAACAAAAGTATTTCAAAAATTTTTTTGTACCTATATTATCTAGCATTACTTGTTTCTCTTGCAAAAAGTTAGGTCATAAATCATTTCAATGTAACTTTAGAAAAATCATTTTTTTTGGTAATGTGTAGGTTCCAAAAGGAACCATTTTGAATGCTAACCATAAAGGATCCAAGTTGGCTTGGATACCTAAAAACAAAGTTTGATTTTATCATAGATGTGTCTTGCAACCAAGGAGAACAAAAGAGATTGGTATCTTGATAGTGGTTGCTCAAAGCACATGACTGGAGATATGAAGCAATTCACTTCTCTTGAAGCTTTGAATGGAGGGAGTGTGACCTTCGGTGATAATGGTAAAGAAAAAATCGTTGGTATTGATAAGGTTCACATAACTCCTTCTAGTAATATTAGTAATGTACTTTTAGTCGATGGTTTGAAACATAATCTTTTAAGCATTAGTCAGTTTTGCGATAAAGATTTTCAGGTAGTTTTTAAATCATCATATTGCATGATTACTAGTCCGAATATAAATGGAGTACAATTCATTGAAAAAAGGCATGGGAATGTTTGTCTGGTAGACCTAAATGATCTATCTTGCCTAATGGAGAATGCCTTGTTGTAATAAATTCTACTAAAGATGAGACTAGTTGGCTATGGAATAGAAGATTAGGGCATGCTAGTATGTATCTTCTTTCAAAACTTTGCAAAAAAAATTTAGTTAGAGATTTACCTGAACTTTGTTTTGAAAAAATAGAATTTGCCAAGCATGTCAATTTGGTAAACAAGTTAAAACTTCTTTCAAACCAAAAGGTTTTGTAACTACTAGTAGGACACTTGAACTACTTCATATGGATCTCTTTGGACCAACTAGAACATCAAGTCTAGGAAGCAAGAGATATGGATTAGTCATAGTGGATGATTTTTGAGATTTACATGGATTTTCTTTTTGGCACAAAAAGATGAATCATTGTCAGCATTCATAAAGTTTTATCGAAAAGTTTCAAATAAAAAGGAGTTTCAGTTATTTGCATTCGTAGTGATCATGGAACTGAATTTGAAAATCAAGATTTCGAAAACTTTTGTAATGAAAAAGGAATAGAACACAATTTTTTTGCACCTAGGACACCTCAATAGAATGGGGTAGTAGAAATAAAAAATCATACTTTGGAAGAAATGGCATGCACTATGATTTGCAAAAATGATTTGCCGATATATTTTTGGCTGATGCTATTAATACAGCCTGTTACATTTTAAATCGAGTTTTAATCTGCCCTATTTTAAGAAAAACTCCGTATGAACTTTGGAACAAAAAAAAATCGACTTTAAAATATTTTCGAGTTTTTGGTTGCAAATATTTTATTTTGAACAATGAAAAAGATAATCTTGGAATGTTCGATGCCAAGTCTGATGAAGGTATCTTTTTAGGATACTCTACATCAAGCAGGGCATACAGAGTTTTCAATAAATGACTTTGGTTGTAGAAGAGTCAGTACATATTATTTTTGAAGAATCTACTAACAAATCCTTCAGAAAAGAGGATACAACAGATGAATATGCAGGTGCCGACAAGCTTCAGAAGCTGACATTGAATGATCAACCTCAGCCAAATAAAGAAGATCAAGACAAGAATGAGAAAGGTGATGACACTACAAAGCATCAAGATTTACCTAAGGAGTGGAGGTATGCTCATGGACATCCTAAGAAATTAATCCTAGGTGATCCATCTAAAGGGGTAAGAACTCGAGCCTCAATTAGAAATGAATGTGATTATATAGCTTTTGTATCTCAAGTAGAACCTAAATTTTATAAAGAAGCTGAAAAAGATCCTAACTGGATGAATGCTATGCAAGATGAACTAATTCAATTTGATAGAAATAATATTTGGACACTTATAGAAAGACCATCTAATGTTTCAATTATTGGAATTAAATGGATATTTAGGAATAAATTAGATGAAAATGGTATTGTTGTTCGAAATAAAGCTAGGCTAGTTGCTAAAGGCTACAATCAGGAGGAAGGGATTGATTTTGATGAAACTTTTGCTCCTATTACTAGACTTGAAGCAATTAGACTATTATTAGAATTTGTTTGTTTTATGAATTTTAAATTATTTCAAATGGATGTTAAGAGTGCTTTCTTAAATGGTTTTATAACTAAAAAGGTTTTTGTTGAACAACCACCTGGATTTGAAAATCATGCACATCCTGATCATGTTTTCAAATTACACAATGCACTTTATGGATTAAAGCAAGCATCTCGAGCTTGGTATGAGAGACTCAGCAAATTACTGATTGAAAATAAATTTTCTAGAGGCAATGTTGATAAAACGCTATTTTTGAAAAAGAAAGATAATGATTTATTAGTAGTACAAATATATGTTGATGATATATTTTTGGTGCTACTAATAAAATACTTTGTCAAGAGTTTGTTAAGCTAATGCAAGGTGAGTTCGAGATGAGCATGATAAGAGAACTCAATTTCTTTCTTGGACTCCAGATCAAGCAAACTACAGATGGTATCTTCATTAACCAAGCTAAGTATACAAGAGAAATTATCAAGAAGTTTGGAATGGAGACTACTAAAGTAAGAGGTACGCCTATGAGCCCCTTTTGTAGACTTGATAAAGATGAACATGGTAAATCAGTAGATCAAAAGTTATACAGAGGTATGATAGGCTCTTTATTGTATCTAACTACTGGTAGACCAGATATAATGTTCAATGTATGCATGTGTGCTAGATATCAGTCTAAACCTAAAGAATCTCATCTTTTGGCTGTTAAGCACATTATTAGATATTTATCAGGTACTACTGATATTGATTTATGGTATTCTAGAAACTCTACTAAATTGATTGGATATTCCGATGCGAATTTTGCTGGTTGTAAATTTGATAAAAAGAGTACTAGTGGTTCTTGCCAATTTCTTGGAGTCAACTTAATCTCCTGGTTTAGCAAGAAACAAACTTCAGTTGCATTATCCACAGCTGAGGCTGAGTATATTGCAGTAGAAAGTTGTGCTCAAATCTTGTGGATTAAGCAACAACTTGAAGATTTTGGAATTAAATTGACTAGTACACCTATTAAATATGATAATACTAGTGCTATTTGTTTGACAAAAAATCATGTTCAACACTCTAAGAGTAAACATATTGGAATTAGATATCATTTTATTTGGGATTATGTAGAAAATAATGATGTTTTGCTTGAATTTATTAGTATTGAGTTTCAATTAGCTAATATTTTGACTAAACCTCTTCTGGAAGATCGATTCTATATGATTAGAAGAGAGCTCGGGATCATCAATCCTTTTGATTAAATTTTCTTATATTTTACTCAAACTAGATCAATTCGACCTTAATCATGATAAATCTTACTCAATCATTGATGATTTCACTCTAAGATTATCATATTTCTAGTGATTTTGATCTACTCTTGAAATCCCTAAATTTTTGGTTTTTAGTCGATCTGTCGACACATCTATGTGTCGACACCTGAATGTGTCGACACATGCATGAGCCAAAACATGAACGACAGCAAAGTGAGAATAAAGGATTATCTGAACCATTTTCTTCCCATTTCTTCTCTCCTTCGAGCCAACACATCATTTCAAGGTATCCTCACTATTCCCATTTTCCATTTCGCATTTTATCCCATTATTTCTTCGATTTGGACACTCAGTAGCCAAGATTTTGGTTGGATTTCTCCTTGTATTTGATTTCTAAACCCTAGAAATCCTAGATTTCAACCAAAACCTTGCCCAATTTCTTAATCCAAGCAATGGGACCTCGCAAGCATGTTGTCCATCAACCTCGTCAGTCAAATCAAGAGAAGAGTGAAGGATGAAGGCCAGACATGAGTCTAGAGCTCCAGATCCACCCGCACGATCACTTTTTGTACCGTCTAGCCGGATGAGCTTGAAGACTGTAGTTGGAGGACGGCGAGTGGACTTTGCATTTGTTGACTAGCAGTATTTTAGGATTGGTCAGTGTATTATGCGAGAGTTTTATGGATCACTCACCCGTGGCATAGATGGATGGTTAGCATAGGTCAGAGGATGAGATATCCCTGTTACTTTAAAGATTCTGAGTAGAGTATGGGGTATACCAATGATAGGATCTGTAGTAGATAGTTTGATGGATAGAGTCAGTGGACTTCAGTGTATCTTTGAGTTTGACATTCTACCAGAGGGATCCACTGTACCAGCATCCAGATTATCTGTAGAGATGAGACTATTGCATCATATCATCGCCCGGATACTTCTACCGAAGATCGGACATTTTGACTATATCACTGAGCGGGAGTTGCTCGTGATGGTCTCTTTGCTTTAGTGCACGCCTGTCTACATTCCAGTACTTATGGTTCATCAGATGATGGAGGCGTCGACTAGCGAGCAATTCTGCTTACCCTATGGTATGGGACTGACAGTTTTGTTTAGGGAGTATGGAGTCAGCTTTCAAGATGAGCCCTACTGCACATTACTTCATACTGATGTGTATGACATCAGGTCATTACATCAGATGGGCAATCATTTGTTCTGAGGACAGTGGATCGTAGGATATCAGGTCAGGCCGAGGACAGAGCTGATGATGATGATGCAGTAGAGGAGGAGTGGATTCTCTCTGGCGAGGCAGGACCCAGCGAGAGTCAGCCTGAGACAGTAGCGCAGCCAGCGGTTTCTTCTCAGTCTGATCCTTCTACTTCAGCATAGCCTTAGCCAGTTCAGACGGAGACTCCAAGCACTTCAGATAGCTTATTGGACAGAGTTAGATGCATCGAGATTGACATGTTTATCATGAGGCAGCATCTTGACTGTTTCATAGCTGAGACGAGAGAGAGCCATGCTGGACTTGGTGATGGCATCTCATCTATACTCTCTGCACTATCCAGATCTTTAGCTAGTGCTCCGGTTGCTGATATTGCTCCTACACCTGCTCCTGCACCTGCTGATGACATTGATGATATTGATACTGGTGTTGATACTACTGCTGGAGATGGTGTTACTATTGATGATACTGTTGTTGGAGATGATGAGGAGACTGACTCCAACAGCTTTGATTTCATAGATCTTACTTCAGAGCTAGTAGCGGAGGTGATGGCTGACTTGCCTAGGAGTCCTGTTCATGACCCTTCCTATTTACCTGCTCAAACTCATGTTCCATCTTCTCCATCTAGATCGGATGATCGCATCCCTGTTCCTATTCCTATTCTCTCTCCAGTTATCGATACTCCTATTCAGACACCTATTATTGATTCCCCTGATATTGCTCCTGTTATACATATACCTATTGTTGAGACCCCTGTTGTTGATACACCGATTACAGACATACCGGTTCATTCTATAGCTGATACTTCTATTCTTGATACGCCTGTTGTATCATCAGTTGTTACCCCTATCTTTGCCACTTAGATTGTTGATACCCCCATTATTCACACATCCTCGCTTATCTGAGAGATTGGATTTTATACACCTGGCTTTCAATATCTTGACTCAGGTCCTTCATTTGATTGCACACCTCTTCCGGCAGTCGCAGAGACTGTTGATCCGATTAGTTCCATTCCTACGCAGGACATTGCTTCTACCTCGACTCTCCAACCAGAGGTCGGACATATGCTCGTCGTAGATGACGTGATCGTCATACCCCTCCACAACCGACCAGGACCAGACTCAGAGATCTTAGATCGAGATGGCCACGAGCTCAGTCCTTCACTGATACAGGACCGATTGAGATCGGTTCATCTTCTGATGATACTGACATGGATGAGAAATAGGATATTTCTATATTTCTTAGATAGTTTGTTTTTATGGATCTATGTATCTTTATCTTTGTTATGTATATGTTGTACAAGTTCTAACTTTAAAAAAAAAACTTTGTTGTTATTCATCTTTATGTCTTTAATGCAAATGAATGGTCTATCTTGAATTGCTCTTCAATGTTTTCACTCTTAAATGAATGAATGTCTTAATGGACGAGTAGAATAAATGCTATATCTTGACTACTCAATCTATTTATTTTCCTACCTTTTTAATGATAGCAAAAAGGGGGAGTAGAATAATAATGAAATTTAAGTATAAATGAGTATAAGATTTTTGAAAAGGAGTAGAATAATGAAACAAATGCAATATAATTTGTGATATATTTGTGATATGGGTGAACAAATTTTTTTTAAAAACTTGAATCGTGATTTGTTTACAAAATTCCTTAAGAAAGGGGGAGCTTTTCTTTCAAAGTGAATTTCATTTTAAAATTCCTCTTTAAATGTTTGAAAAGATATTTACAAACTATTTTATGGATCATCAATTCAGGGGAAGCTTTGTTGATTGCTAAAATCTTCTTGTAGAGTATCATGATATATGTTTTCTATGCTTAAATGTATCCCAAAGCTCTGATACTCTCAATCATTATAACAAGCTCTGACTCTATTACTTTTGTTATGAAATGTCATATCATTAATGCAAGTAATATTGACACATTTAATGCTTTTAGTTTTATGCACCTTGATGATTTCATTAAATGCCTTTTTAAGCAATTTATACTTAAGGGTTTTGTCATCATCAAAAAGGGAGAGATTGTTGACTCCGTTATTGGTTTTGATGATAAGTAAAATAGTTAAGTATAAGTTGAGGACTAATGATTTCCTTTAAGTGTGTTTTTATTGAAGAAGGTTTTTACAAATTTGAAGAAGCTCATTTGTTTGAAGAATCCAAGTTTGAATGAAAAGATTGCTCAAAGAGGACTTGGACACTCAAGAGTTGGTTGATTGGATGGTTAAGTTAAGTGGAAATATGTTTCAGCTAAAATTCGGGCCTTTCTTTGAAGTTTTCAGTGAAGTGTTGACTCAAAGTGTCGACACATGACATGAAGTGTCGACACATGAAAGTGAAGTGTCGACTCAGGCCGGTACGTAAGAATATTTCAAATGGCACAATGAAGTGTCAACACATGGACCTGAAGTGTTGACTCAAAGTGTTGACACATGAATCAACACATCGCCTGAGATTCTCAAGCCACAGAACTTGTTGAAATTGAAGAAGCAGCTGAATTGTTGACACATGGAAGCAATGTGTTGACTCAAGGTGTTGACTCAACTAAGTGTCGACACATCTGAGATTTCCAGAGAATCAGTTTGGAGCAATTTGAATTGGGTGTCGACTCAAGAAGTTCAAGTGTCAACCTTATGTGTCGACTCACAGCCAGAAGTGTCGACTCAAGAAATTCTGACAACAGTAACGACTAGTTTTTCAAGCGTAGAATTCACCCATTTTGCTCTCCAATGGCTAGATTTTCAAGTCTAATGGCTAGAAACCAGATTTGAGGCCTTGGGAAGGTATTTATATATTCCAAATCAAATCAAAATAATTATTATTGAAGACCATTAAAGAGTTTTGAGAAGAGAGAAGAAAAGTGAGCTTTAACTTCTATTCTTTAAAGTTTCAACCACTCTCAAGCTAAAGCAAGCCTCCAAGCATTCAAGAGCCTTCAAGAGCATTGAAGATCATCCAATCTTGGGCATTCAAAAGGCTTCAATGAGTTCAAAGCATCTCTACATCGAGCTTCAAAGAGATATCCACTTTGTTTTAGAAAGCTTACTTTGTTTTATTACATCTAAACCTTATTTGTTGTAAGGGTTCTTGGTTAGCCTATTGTAAAACCAAGTGAGGTTATTGGTGAGCCTTTGCAAAACCAATTAGATTGTTGATTAGCACGCAAAACCACTAAGGTTCTTGGTTAGCCTAGAAAACCAAGGGAGGTTGTTGGTTAGCCTTTGAAAACCAATTAGGTTCTTAGTTAGCACGTAAAACCAGGTGAGGTTTTGACTTGTTGGCCTTATAAAAATAAGTTGGGGTTTTGATTAGTGAGCTTGTAAAACTAATCAACTATTATAATTAGGTGTGATTATAGTGAATTCCTAAGGAGATCTTGGGAAGTGGATGTAGGTGCATTGGATAGCACTGAACCACTATATTTCTTGGTCTTTGTGATTGCTTGATCTCTCTTCTTGCTCCTTACTTATTACTCTTTATTTCCACTGCACTTTTATTTTTGAGCATTACAATTGAATTAATAGTACCTTGCTAATTTACTTGTTGAATTGGATTGCATTACTTAGTATCAAGTAATCTTAAGTTTTAATTTTTAGAGACCTAATTCACCCCCCTCTTGGGTTGCTTACTAGGCAACTGACGGGATGCAGAAAATTAACCCTAAAGATGCATTTCTCTTCGTTTTCTTCTTCAAGGGTCAATTCACAGCAGCACCCCTACATGACATAGGACATCTCGTTTGAATGGGATGTGAGGGTTTTGCAGCCCTACTTTTTCTTATGACTGGATGGCCATGGTGAAGCACCCGATTCGAGTACTTAAAGAGAATTCAACAAGCATGAAACCCTAATCTAACCTAATGCTTTGATACCAATAAGATGATGTGGTACGGTGTAAGATGATCTAATTTTAGTCTAAGATGTTTTAAAGAGCAATGATCATAGCAGTAAAGCAACTAAACATAACAGACTAAAGAGATTAAAGAAAGTAACTAACTACTTACCCATAATCTGATCTGCAAACTTTAAAGAATAAGGACCCGACGGCTAGGAAACCATCTAAGATTAGGCTATTCCATGCTTCAACTAACAAATCTAATGAGAAAGCATTGGTTGCTGACTTCAATGGAGATTCTCTTTGACTCAGGATAGACCGGTTACTTGGTTGCTCAGATCTCACAGCAGGATGATGATCGGGGCTCTAGATTTCAGATCTACCGTCAGATCTCGGTTCGGAAGCAAATGATGCATCCTCTAAAGTCTTTGAACACCTGGGATCTACAGAGAAGGCAGCAAACAAGACTTTAAAAATGAAGTAAATCAAATTCAAAATAGAAAAAAGAAAGGGTTGGATGCGTAATGCTTGAAGATGATCGGTAGCAGCTTGTTGAATCCGGCAGAACCTCCACTCAAGGACCTCACCGCCTTGAGCTCTCAAGGACCTCCCAGCCTTGAGCTCTTAAGGACCTCCCCGCCCTTAGAGAAAAATACTAAAGCCTAACCCAGCTTTGTAGAAGAAAGAATGCATCTTTATTTTATGAATGAATAATAATAATTACAAGGGAAGTATTGGGTCCTATTTATAGGTTTTTTACTTATGAAGATAACATTGGACTCCATTTGAATTTAAATTACAAATTTGAACTTCAAATACTCCTTGGCTTCATAGCATCTTCCTTGAATTTGAAATTTGAATTGATTTTTCATGGCTTGGGCGACAACTTGAGATGAGATGAAGGCTTTTGGCTTGTGCGACAAAATTAAGATGTAAGATGGCGCTAATACTTTCTTAATTTAAAGCTAATCCTCCCCACTTCTTGGTAAGAAATCCTTCTTAATCTGATTTTTAATCTTCCTTGGTCGGCAACATGAGATAAGTAGTCCTTTTGAATGCTTGAATTTGAGTTTAAAAATCCTTCCTTGAATTTGAAAGAAGTTTGGATGAGGGGGCTTTATTTGATCTTCAAATTTCATCTCTTATCTTAGGACACTTTGAATTTGAATTCTCCCTTAATCTTGGAATTCTTTCAAACTTCAAATAGGCTAGCTATCTTGGAATTGGCATCAAGGAAGATAGCAGATGGTGCACATTCATCTGGGCATGAATCCTTTTGTTGTGAGAAAAAGGCATTTGGATAAGGATAAGGCTCCCTTAGAAATGTGGATGACTCCATCTAATCATGGATTCTCCCATTTAAATTTGAACTAATCCTTGGTATGGGGGATCATCTGGAGTGGAATGGGTGACAATGAGAGGGGGGGCACCAGATGAAAAGCAGAGTTCTTCTACTTTACTCCTCTTAAATGGGTGCCTCCTTGAAATTGAAATGGGCAACGAAAAATAAATGGGATGTGGCTTTTCTCTTGGATAAGGATGCTTTGTCTTGATGTCCTAATGTTCGGGTATCCCAATGTCCGGATGTCTGGTGAAAAATTTGGACAACCCTTTTTTGACCTAGAATTGATCCACCAAGGTGAAGATGACTTGGGTCTTGGGTACTTATGACACCCCTTGACTTATTCAAAAACTAATTACAGGACTCAAATTGGACAATTCACCAAACTAAGCAAATTAATGCTATTTACAAGACTCTTAAACCAATTGATGGACTCAATGGACTCAATTGGTAACTCAACAACCCTATTTGACCAAATTACACTCAATTTGACTTTATTACAAACTCAAAACAACTAGGACTCGAGTGTTTTTTATGAAGAACACATGGACTTACTCATTGATGATCCAAATTGAATTGGAAAAGGTTTGCTTCCTCTTCCTAGCTCTTGTGTCCTCACCAATTCTCTCTAGTGGGAGGAACTAGACCCCATCGAGTATGGGTCAATTCGGCTCTAGTAATGTTCTGGCTAGTCAGGGTTCAACTTTTGAAGATCATCTTTGATGATCCAAGAATCCTCAGACTCAGGTCTCCCTTGCCAATGAACCAGATATCTTCGATAGTTCTTATTTCTAGTACTTATGATCTTATCATCCATGATCTGCTCAATCTTTTCTTACCTCTCTGGTAATTTGGTTGGTGGATATTCTGGGATAGGGTCACTATCAATGGGGCGATCAGGCTCAAATGGCTAACTAGGTATCACCATTGGTTCCTTAAACTCAACTAGATTAGATATATTGAAGGTCGAACTAATACCTAACTTAGATGGTAGTTCTAACATATAAGCATTAGGTCCAATCTTCTTTATAATCCTATACGGTCCAGCATTATGGGCTTGTAGTTTTTTCATGGTTCCAATAGGAATCCGTTCAGGTCATAACCTGATCATGATGAAGTCTCCTTCGTTAAACTCTTTAAATCTCTTATGTATGTTAGCCTCGTGCTCATATGATTCATTGCTCTTTCTAATTTTGTTACTGATTTCTTTATTCAATGCTTTGACATGTTATGTAGATGACTCGGCTGATTTGGAAATGCGGGCATGCATGGGTAATGGAATCAAATCTAAAGGCTTTCATGGCTTGTACCCATATACAATCTCAAAAGGACTCTTACCATTAGACCTATTGACTGAACTGTCATAGGCAAACTCAGCTCTAGACAGTAATAGGTCCCAATTGCCAGTATTCTCCCCTACCAGACATCTTAATAAGTTTCTTAGACTTCGACTCACTACCTCGGTCTGGCCATCAGTTTGAGGGTGATTAGTAGTAGAAAACTTCAGCTTAGTCCCTAATATATGCCAGAGGGTTTTCCAGAAATAACTTGTGAATCGTACATCCCTATCAAACATAATTGTCTTGGGTAAACCATATAATCTGACCACCTAATCTAGGAAAAGTTTGGTGACTCTAGAGGCATTGAATGTTTGTGAACAAGGAATGAAATGCGCCATTTTGGAAAATCTGTCAACCACGACAAAGACGGAATCGTGTTGCCTCATGGTTTTGGGTAAACCTAGAACAAAGTCCATACTTAGTGTTGCTAAGGGTAGTCGGGTATAGGCAAAGGGATATAGAGGCCAGTGTTCTGCTTTTGCTGCTTCGCAACAGCACAAGTTCTACACCTAGCCACTATTTGAGCTACATTTCTTTTAAGACTTGGCCAGAAGAATTGGTCCTCCATTGCCAGAATAGTCTTATTTCTTCCAAAATGTCCTGCTAAGCCTCCAGCATGGATCTCCCAAATCAGAAATTTCCTAAGGGATGTTCTAGGCATGCAAAGCTTATTTTCCTTAAAAAAATAACCATCTCATAAAGTATAATCACTATCCAAACTAGATGGTCCTTGCTTGATTTTCTCATAGATTTTCCCAAAATCTGGACAAGACTCATACTGCTCCTTGAGCTTGTCAAATCCAACAACCTCAGTATTGACACAATTCAACAACATTGATCGACGACTAAGGGCATCTACAACCTTATTCTCTAAACCAGCTCGATGCTTCAACACGAAAGTATAAGACTGGAGATACTCTACCCACATAGCATGTCTTAGATTTAATTTCTTCTGAGAGTTTAGAAACCTAAGTGCCTCATGGTCAAAGTACAAAATAAATTCCTGTGGTAGTAAATAATGTCTCCAATATTTTAACGCTTATACTACCGCATAAAACTCTTTATAGTAGGTTGAGTACTTGGATTTAGCCTCATTTAATTTTTCACTAAAAAATGCTACAGGATGACTCTCTTGACTAAGTACTCCTCCTATGCCAACACTCGAAGCATCGCAAGCAACTTCAAATACTTTAGAAAAATTAGGAAGTCTCAAGATCGGGGCTTCTATCATATCATCATCTCTTTTATCTCTAGGAAGCTCTATGCGTTCTTGGTCCACTTAAAGGCTCCCTTCCTAATGCAATCTATAATTGGTGCCATAATGGTGCTAAATCCTTTGATAAATCTTCTATAGAAGGTGGCAAATCCATGAAAACTATGGACATCATGGATATTTCTAGGTATGGGCCATTCAACTATTGATTTGATCTTCTCAGGATCAGCTGACACTCCCTTTGGGGTCACTACAAATCCTAAAAAGACAATCCTAGTCATCATAAAGCTACACTTCTTAAGATTGGCATACAGGTTCTCTTTCCTAAGTGTCTGACATACTAGATAAAGATGGTCTAAGTGATCCTTCCTTGTCTTACTGTATATGAGGATATCATCAAAGCATACAACCATAAATTTTCCTATAAAGGCTCTTAATACTTGGATCATTATCATCAAAAAAGTGCTAGGAGCATTGGACAAGCCAAAAGGCATTACCATCCATTCGTACAAACCATCCTTAGTCTTAAAGGCTATTTTCCATTCATCCCCAATTCTGATCCTAACTTGATGATAGCCACTTTTAAGGTTAATCTTCGAGAAAATGGTTGATCTGGCCATCATATCTAACATATCGTCCAAACGGGGAATTGGAAACATATATTTAACAGTGATTTTGTTGATGGCTCTACTATCCACACACATCCTCCAAGTTCCATCTTTCTTGGACGTTAACAAAGCTAGAATTGCACAAGAACTAAGACTCTCCCTAATGAATCCTTTCTAGAAAAGCCCCCCTACTTGTCTTTGCATCTCTAAATGTTCTGTAGGGTTCATCCTATAATGTGGGAGGTTTGGCAATGTAGCTCCTGGGATTAGGTCTATGGTATGTTGGATGTCCCTTAATGGTGGCAGTTCTTTTGGCAAGTCTTCAGGAAATACATCCTGAAAGTCTTTCAAAAGCTCTACAACTTCTTTAGGGTGTTCAGGTTTAGGTTGTTCATGTGTCTCTTTAACCCTAAAACTCCAATGGGTGCACCTTCAATGATTTATCTTTCCATTTTCTTAGTAGTAATTAGGTTCAATCCTGGCTTCTCTTCTTTCAGATTACTGGACCCCCTCTTAATGTTATCCTTGGGTGGGGTTGAATTTATGACCATCCTCTTACCCTGATAATTAAAAGAACAAGAATTTGATCTTTCAAATAGGGTAACATCATGGTCATATAACCAGGGTCTTCCCAAAATTATGCTACTGACTCTCATTGGTAACACATCACACCAGACCTTCTCTTAGTATGACTAGAAATGGATTGTGACCTGACAAATCGACTTAATCGGAATTGATGTTGCATCAATCCATGAAATCTTATAGGGGTTGGGATGGGGTGCTGTAGGTAAACCTAGTCTTTTTACTGCATTGGTAGAAATGTCATTGATATAGCTCCCACTGTCTATAATGAGCTTACACACTTTGTCCCCTAATTTGATGAAGGTTTGCAGGATGTTGGTTCTATTCTAGTCCTCGTCTTTCCTGGTCTGAGCTAGAATACACCTAACAACTCCTACAAGGTCAGGTGACTCTATTTCCTCCTCATTACCTTCATACTCCTCTGTTAAATCAAGCTCAGCTTCATATACTTCCTCTCCACACTCTTTAGCTGACTCCCACACTCTAAAGCTATATTGGAAGGACCCTTAAAAAAGAGAACAATGAGGAGTTTAACCCTCCTGCTAGGACCATACCTAAAGAAACCCTAGAAAAGAGTCAAGCTATAGAGCTTAATCTTGAAGTAATCAGTGAGGACTTGACTTTTCCAAACGAGCAACCTCAGGAAGAATTCATTCCATTAGTCCCCATTGAAGATCTTTTTCCTGAAATTCTTGACTCGTCCTTTCTTCAAGCTAACCCTTTATTAGCTATCAACGTAACTCAATATCCAACCTTTAAGGTCAACCCCATTAGTCTAGGACTGTTCCCTGAAACCTCTTCTTATTTCCTACCCTACCAGGCTAACCCTGAAACCCCTTCTTTTTTCCTACCATGGCCTGAAACTTCCAAAATTTTAGGACCATTAGATTACATTTTATAGAGGTTAGCATGTTGCATACATTCATTCAGCATGTTAGATTTGCATCCTATTTTTGGAAAACCCTCTGGCATATAGTAGGAGTCCATGCATAATTTTCATCTACATGTCCCCTATCGACCAAGGGTCAAGCACAGAATTGAAATTAAGGACTTAAAAAGACAAAAAAAATAATAAATAAATAAATAAATTTTCTTCACTAATAATGCATAGTGAGTCTATTAGACATTTGCAGAGTCATATGCATAACACATTATAGAATTGCATAAGAATCATATGGCTGATTCAAGAAAAAGACTAAAAGAATTCAATGAAGGAGACTTTGTTATGGTAAGGCTATGACCTCAACGGTTCCCAACTAGAACCATGAAAAGTTGCATGCCCATAATAGTGGACCATACAAAGTAATTAGAAAAATTGGACCTACTGTCTACATGCTTGAGTTACCACCTGAAGTAGGCATTAGTTCTACTTTCAACATTTCATACCTTATAGAGTATAGGGAGCCAACGTTGATTTCTAGTGAGCCTTTTGAGCCTAGTCCAATCCTTGAGAGTGGGCCAACCCATGTGTGTCCACCTACCATACTACCAGCCCGGAGAGACAAGATCGAGCGGATCTTGGATGACAAGATTATCACTACTCGGAGAAAAGACTATCAGTGATATCTGGTTCGTTGGCAATGAGACCCGAGACTGACGATTCTTGGATCACCAAAGAGGATTTGTAAAGGATTGATCCTAACTTACTAGAGCATTATCACAGTAGAGTTAACCCATACTCGACAAGGTCGAGTTCCTTCCACTCGAAAAGAATTGGTGTGGACATCAGGACCAGAAGAAATTGACAAGTCGAACCCACATCCCTGTAGACCACATGTGAATGAAGCCCAAAGCCCAAGCCCAAATCACATGTAAATAAACCCTAAGTCCCAATTTTAAAATCCTAATTTCAATATAGGGCTTAGTTATTCTTTTTAAATTCTATTATTTTGGCCTAGTTGGGTTTAATCCCAAACCCTATTTACTAGCTTGAGCCTTTTTAGTTTTAGATTATGCCTTTTGATCAAAATTGGGTTTCAATTGATCAAGTTGGATTTTAAATTAGTTACAACTAAGTCCTTGTAATTAGTTGGTTGAGTCTTGTAATTATTAGTTGAGTCCTGTAATACAAAAGGAGACCCAAGTCAAGACCCTTGTGACTCCATATGCCAACTCTTCATGTGCCATATCATCAAGACAAGGATGCCCATGCCACATCATTAGTCTACATCACTTGCCACCTTATCGGGATAACATCACATGCCATGTCACTTACCTTGGTCGGCCACATGAAGAATGAAGATAGCGCCAACCACTCCTTGTCGCCCAATTCAAAATCAAAGTGTCACCACTTTTTTTTAAGAGAAGTAAAGTAGAAGGAGTCCAAGCCATATACTGCCCATCCAATCCACATTATTTGTCACCAGTTCAAGCAGTTGGCCAAGAATTCCTTTTCCAAGGGATGCCCATCCAGAGAAGGATCAGGGGATTTCTTACTTCAAGAGTTCATGGCAACCAAGTTCCAAGAAATCAAGATTTCAAGAACTCATGAATCCCACAAGAACTCATGAGTTTTTCTTATCCAGATTAGAGAGTCCACTAACATGCAAGAGCCCTTATTATTCAGACTCCAGACTCCACCTCTCATGGCCACTCAAGAACCCATCTTAGCCACACATCACCATCCATCAAGATCATCCAAGAAGGAATGGAGTTATCTTTATTTGGTGCCCACCTGATGAAGTCTATTCCATGTTGTTGCCTACTTTGGATGAAGGCCAAGGAAGGATCAATGCTTAAGAGTCATGACTCCAGAAGAAGGGATTCAAGGAGTTGCTACCCAAGAAGAACTAATTCTACTCTTTTTAACCCACACTTCTCATGTTGGTGGTCTATAAATACCACCATCAATCCCTTTTATAAATGTAACTATTATTCATCAAATAAAGGAGAAATTCTACCATTCCTTTGCTGTGTCAAGCATCGCAGGGTCTGAGGCCCTATTCCTTTGTTCTTTGGAGCATCGCGGGGTGTGAGGCCCTATTTATCCCACCATCAGAAATCCTAGTCGCCTTCAAGCTTCTTCCTCCCCTTTCCTTTTCCATTAAAATTCCATTTTTTTTTCCACTCCTTCTTACTAAGTTTGTGGCTGATTGCAAGTGATCAAGATCAAACGTGATGATGGTTCTTTCCTTGGAACCAGTAGAACTGAAGATCAGAGCCTGAAAATCAAAATATGGAAGTCCTACCGCAAGATCCTAGAGAGTCTAGTCAGATCCATAACTGGAGTGTATAATCTTCATTGGTAAAAATCAAAACTTTTTCTAACTCTTTAATTTCTAATTCTTTGAAAGGTAGAAACCCTGGTTTAAGGTGATTTCTTAATCACCAGATCCATCTTTCCTAACTAGATCTGTTAGTTCGATATTGTGGGCATATACTAGTTGACTAGTCTTAATTATTATGATTGCTTTGAGTCTTTAACCTAAAAAAATCCAAAAAATTAATCTTTATTAATTTTAGTTAATTAGTTTAATATTCAGTAATTTAGTTTTAACCTAAAAAATCCAAAAATTAATATTTATTAATTTTAGTTAATTAGTTTAATATTCAGTAATTTAGTTTTTGCATATTATCCCGAATCAATCTGATAGTGCAAGAGTGCTAGTCCCAGAGAGTATCTGAGTAGCTGGTGTATCTTGGATGCTTTGCTCTGGTTATCCTACCTCTGATGTAGGTGTGTCCATGCCATTCTCATCAGCCTACTGATCAAAGTCCTGACCATCATCATCTGGTGGTGGTGGAGATGATTTAGGAGGTCCAGTCGAGGTGGTCTGATGTATACCTGCTAAAATTTGAGTGAATCCATCTCGGATCTCGGTCTATAGTAGATCTATCCTGGAACGTACATCTGCCCTAACAGTCTGAAAATCTGATTTAAGGACAGAAATGTCATCTTGAAGTACCCGTATCTGCTCAGGATCCTGCTACCCACCAGTACTTGGCTCAAAAGGAATTGATGGAGGAGGTGTAGTAGGTGCTGGCTCTGAAGTTCCAGCTTGATCATCTAACTCATCCTCATCATCAATCATCTCAGCAACATTTGCATTAACTAGAATATCCTTGTCATCATCACCATCAGAATATGCTACCCTCTGTCCAGATACATTCTTCATCCATACTCCCTTCACTCTGTAGTAACACATCCTATGTAGTGACTTCTCCGAATATCTATCTGTATGTAGTAGGGGTCTATCGTCCACCCCTGTCAAGTCAATACCACAATCCTAGAATAAGAGAGTGAAGGCCATTCCATAGGGTTAACATGCCCGAGCCTTCCGAGCAGCATCCCTGATCTGAGCCATCATAGTAAATTGTAGATTGAGAGCTTCCCCCTCAATCATATACCTCATAAACATCAGGTCACGCTCACTTACCCAGTCAAATCTCCTAGTCCTAGGTAAAAACACTCTACTAATAATATTATGTGGTAATCTCTTTTCCAATGAAAGTCTATTTGCTTGTACATTTGTAATTCCTTCTACATTACTTCTTTCTAGAACTATCCTCAAAGTCCTCTATCTATCTTTCAAGTTCAAGTAACACTTTCCAATTTTTGGCATTTGAAGAACCCTGCTTAACCTAGTTTCATCAATATAAATTGTGACTCATTTCACTATGGACAATACTTGGTGTGCTCCAAGTGAGAGAGGCTCAAAAAATGTTCTAACTAGTGTGGGGTAAGTAGGGACATCCAGTGAACAGAAAAACTCCCAACTTTGAGCTCTAATCCAATCTCCAATCTGAAAATTTTGTTGCTCAAGAAAACTTAAATCTACTCTTCTACTTGAAGTAACTGGCCAGTTTTCTATTTGGATGACTTGCCACTATGGAGCTTGTTCTTCTTGGTTTCATGATGAATCGGCTCATCTTCCCTTTTTTTGGATCTCCTCTCGGCTTGAACGATGCTAGGTGCTGCCCGCTTAGGTACAGCCTTTTTAGGTGCCATAGGATCAAGATCTAAGGGAAATTGGAAGGATTGAGTGGTCCCTAAGACTAGAATGGAAAGTGGTCCCTTAGGTTTAGTTTCAACAGGGAATGGTGAGGTGAAATAGAATTTTTAGGGCTTGCGGCTCTTATGTAACCCTGCCATCCATGTTGACTCACCCATATAGCCTTCCTACTCGAGGCGGCTCGAACAAAAATAGGGAAAAAGGTTCCAAATTTCAAGGAAATATTTTTTAAACCTAGAAAAATACTAGAAAAGGTGTGTATCAACCTTGGAAAGGTGATGGAGGTCCTCTAGAAAAACTTTCCTTGATTCTTGAAAAAGTTAGGTCAAATTTCTTAAAAGAATCATAAAGATCTAATTCTCCTCTAATCATTTGAAATCTATCCTCACTAAGTGGTTTGGTAAAGATGTCAGCCAATTATTTTTCAGTACAGATGAGTCAAGTTCAATATTACCATTTTAAACATGATTCCTAATGAAATGATGTCTAATTCAATATGCTTAGTTCTTGAATGCAAAATAGGATTCTTTGTTAAGTTGATAGCACTTGTGTTATCGTATTTGATTGAAATTTTAGATTGAAAAATACCATAATCCTAAGTTTGATGTACCTTTAAGATATCTTATGATTTTTTTAACAGTAAGTATATGTGATTCTTTAGGATTAGAATGAAATCTTGCATATATACAAACACTAAATAGTATATCAGGTCTACTTGTAGTCAAATAATGTAGAGATCCGATCATACCTCGATATAGTTTTTGATTAACCTTGTTACCTTCGTGATCTTTGTCAAGTTTGCAGGTTGGGCTCATGGGTGTGCCAATTTCTTTTACAGATTCCATCCCAAACTTCTTCAATAGTTCTTTAATGTACATTGTTTGGCTGATTAATATCCCTTCCTTTGTTTGTTTGATTTGCATTCCAAGGAAGAAAGTGAGTTCACTTATCATACTCATTCCAAATTCTTCCTGTATTAGCTTGGCAAATTCTTGACATAAAGTTTCATTTGTTGCACCAAAAATTATATCATCAACATATATTTGTATAACTAACAATTTATCATCTTTTCTTTTGATAAACAAAGTTGTATCTACTTTACTTTTTTGAAATTATTTTCTAAAAAAAATTTGCTCAACCTCTCATACCACACTCTAGGTGCTTGTTTCAAATTATATAAAGCTTTGTTTAGTTTGAAAACATGACTTGGAAAAGAGTGATCTTCAAAACCTAAAGGTTGTTCTACAAAACTTCTTCAATATAGCCATTTAAAAAAGCACTTTTTACATCCATTTAAAAAAGTTTAAATTTCATGTGATATGCAAATGCAAGCAAGAGTCTTATGACTTCTAATATTGCTACATGTGCATAAATTTCATCAAAATATATTCCTTCCTCTTGATTGTATCCTTTAGCAACTAATCCGGCTTTATTTCTAACTACAATACCTTTATCATCTAATTTATTTCTAAAAACCTATTTAGAACGTATAATAGGATATTCCTTATGTCTATCTACTAGGGTCCATACATTATTCTTTTCAAATTGATTAAGTTCCTCCTGCATAGCCATCATCCAATATGAATTATTTTTGGCTTCCTCTATGTGGTTAGGTTCAACTTGAAAAATAAATGCTAAATAGTCAAAGGTGTCTCTAAAAGATGATCTAGTTCTTACTCCTTGAGAGGGATCATCAATGATTAATTCTTTAGGGTGAGAATGTGCATACCTCCAATCTTTTGGTAGCTCATCATGTTCTATACTTACCTTCTCCTTTTCTTGATCAACTTGCTTTTCTTTCAAGCTCATCTCCTTTACTCTATCATTCAGGGAACCTACATTATTATCAATACACTCTTCTTTTCTTGAAGGTGTGAGGTTAGACTCATCGAAAACAACATGAATTGATTCTTCAACAGTTAAAGTTCTTTATATGCTTTACTAGTATTTGAATATCCAAGAAATATGCCTTGATCAGATTTTGCATCAAATTTACCTAAGTTATCTTTTCTATTCTTCAAAATATAACATTTACATCTAAAAACATGAAAGTAATGAATATTTGGTTTTCTATTATTTCAAAGCTCATAGGGTTATTTTTTAAAATTGATCTAAACAAAACATGGTTTAATATGTAACATACAGTGTTCACAATTTTTGTCCAAAAGTATATTGGAAGATTGCCTTCACATAACATTGTTCGAGCCATCTCTTCCAATGTTCTATTTTTTTTTCCATAACTCCATTTTGTTGTAGTATTTTTAGGAGCTAAAAAGTTATGATCGATGCCATGTTCTGTGCAAAATTCTTCAAAGGATTGAATTTTGAATTCATTACCATGATCACTTCTAATTGAAACAATTGAAAGAATTTTTCTAATTTGAAACCTTTTTGTAAAATTTTTGAAAAACATTAAAAGCTTCATCTTTGTGTGCAAGAAACAAAATCCATGTGAATCATGAAAAATCATCTACTATCACAAGTCTATATTCATACCTCCAAGGCTTGTGATCCTAGTTGGTCCAAATAAGTCCATGTGTAACCGTTCTAAGGGTTTTGATGTTGAAATAATGTTTTTAGATTTAAAACTTTTCCTAGTTTGTTTACCATATTGACATGTATTGCCAACCTTACCATCATGGCCTGCAGCTACAAAGTGGCACTAGACATTTGCCCCTTTGCTCCGAAGTCCTGCAGCTCCCGGTTCTGCAAAATAATGTTAGAGACCCGAGCCGGGGATCCCGACAAGGGCACTTCGATGATCAAGTCAGTGGACAACCAAGAGGAACATATCCCCTAAGGTTGATACCACTTCGATCACCGTGCTTAGGGATACTTTGATAGAGGATTGAGTAGAAGAAATTAGAGACGAGCGATGCTTGAGTTGTGCGAACGTGCTCGCGAGACTCTCTCCGGGTGTCCTTCAAGGAGCCTCGTGCCTTCAAGTCACTTATCCCGCTATCTTGCGTGCTTACTTCCTTCTCTCACCCGTTGGGTGCCCTTTTAGATCACTGATCGCTTTAGTGCCTCGAACTTTTTCCCTCAAAAGGGGGCTCAGGGGTCAACAGCATCCATTGGCCATTCTCTCGAAGTCATTTCGCTTTATAGCAAAGAGTTAAGTCGTGAGCATGTCTTTTCGATCATGTTATCATGAAGGGGAAAATTTAATGGAGCCTCGATCTAGGTGCAGCCACCCTCGGGTCTGAGACCCTAAATATGGCTTTCTCCTTCGGGGAGTTACAGGTGGTTGACCATAGGATCCGGTACCTCGATCGGGGTGCCCTTCCCTGACCAGTGCAAACGAGGTTATGTGCTCCATTCTAGCTTTGGGGTGCTGTACTCGAAGTGCAGCACTGCGTGCACCTATTTTGGCAACAATCTTGGGATTGGCGCCTTCATTCTTCTCAATGCTACAAGGAGATGGCCCCACTTCGATCGAGGTGGGCTCAACCTTTGGGGAGCCACTTAGTAATGGAGCGGAGGAGGGCCCGACTCATGCTGAGTTGGGCTCGACCCTTGGGGAGCCACCTGGCGGAGGAGCAAAGGAGGTGTTGCCCAGATATGGTGCCCAAGAGGGGGGGTGAATTGGGTATTTAAAAACTAAACGATATATGTGCTATCAAGTTTTAAGGTGAAGAGTGATAGTGCTCAAATAATTGTGCAACGGAAGCAATGAAATAAATCAACAATTAAAGAGCAAAAGAAGAGCAATGCAAACACACAAGAAGTATAGTGGTTCGGTGCACCTAGCACCTACATCCACTCCCCAAGTTCCACTTGGGAATTTCCACTATAATCTTTGGATTACAGCCGACTTGTTTTACCAGGCTCACAAGTCAAAACCTTACACACTTGTTTTGGCTTCGGGCTAACAAGCAACCCTAGTTGGTTTTATCAATTGGCTCACCAACAAACCTCACTCACTTGTTTTGGCTTCGGGCTTACAAGCAACCCTAGTTGGTTTTATCAATTGGCTCACCAACAAACCTCACTCTAGTTTCAAATTCCCTTGAAACTAGCTAAAGACAAAAGAGTATGAATACAAGTAATGAAAACTAAACAAACTCCTTTTGAGCAATAATAAATTCGTTGAAGCTCTTGATGGAGACTCTTCAAGCCTTTTGTCTTGGAATCTTGGACCTCACTAAATGCCAAACACTTGAATGTTGGATTCCTCAAAAAATTGGAAAGCTTTTGGGAATGGAATCTCTTGGTTTTCTCACACTTTTTGGCTTTGGAAGTGATTGAAGGCTTTGTACTTTGAACCTATACTTTTTCACTTTGTCTCCTTTTTTTTTTGAAGTTTGGTGGAGGTTAAATACCTCATTCATGCTGAAACAACTCCACAAGACCGTTAGATTCAAAAATATGGCCGTTTATGGCCGTTAGAAATCAAATCAGAAGTTCAGAAAAACTAGCCGTTATGCCATGAGTCGACCTCATGAGTCGACCTCTGGATCAAGTGTCGACCTCATGAGTCGACCTCCAATATATTTTAGGCAAAAGTTCAGAGTACCATAGTTCTGCCCATTTTGAATTCTCAGGCTATGAGTCGACCTCTGGTGTCGACCTCTGGACAGGTGTTGACCTCTGGTGGTCGACCTCTGGAGCGTGCCACTGAGATTTTGCCGTGCCGGCCATGCTGAACTTTTCTTCTCTTCATGAGTCGACCTCTGGTGGTCGACCTTTGACAAGGTGTCGACCTCTGGTGGTCGACCTCTGATCTGAATTTTTTCTGAAACTCTTTGAGATGTGCGTGCCATGCTTGAGTTTCTAAGCCATTGTTTCTTTTGTCAATAATTTCTCAACAAGAAGGTCCAATTTGAGTATTTTGATCTTGTCCAAGGTAGAAGAGCTCTTTCCCAAATCAGGTAAACTTAGTTTCATCAATGTTCTTTTGATACTCTTTTTGAATAACCTAAGTCCTGAAACTTTTATCTAGAGATGAAACATTAGTCCAAACATATACTCAACCTTTTGTTAATCATCAAAACTAAGGAGTCAAAGCCAACAATCTCCCCCTTTTTGATGATGACAAAACCTTGAGTATATATGCAATTAAGTCCAAGAGCAAAATATAGCAATATATGCAATTTTACTTTTCATCTTCTTTTCAAGAGTTAAAAAGATTTTACTTTTTATTTATTTCTTTCTTTTTGAGAAAACATTCTCATAAGTCAAAAAAGAAAGATAAAAATCCTATAAACTTTTCTACTCATAAGACGGAGTCTCATAAATACATATATACTTTTCTACTCCCCCTTTTTGTCAAGAATCAAAAAGTCATTTTTGTAGTGAAAGATATACTTATGTTGAATTACAATAAAGTATAAAATATATGCTCCCCCTCAATTTGTGCATACAACAAAATATTCTAACTTGAGGGTTTAAGAAGTTAAATGTTAAGAGCTGGTATCAGATAAAATGGCACAATATAGATAAAAGCAAATGTATTCAGTTACAGAATTGCTTACAAAATAGGCACAAAACACTGATACATCAGATCATACAAAAGCAAACTATGAGGCTACTCCTCATCAGAAGGTATGTCAAAAGATACAGGAGCCATGATCCTAGATGAGGATTTTGGAGTCCTATGAGAGGAACTCCGAGTCCTCAGAGAGGGACCAGACCTAGGGGTAGTCCTACGAGATCTATAAGTCCTAGGTAAGGGCTCCACAGAAGTCGAGACAGAGGCAGTAGCTGAAGGAGTGGATGGATCAGCATGCTGAGTAGACTGAGCTGGAGTCTGCCTGCTGACTAGCTCATAAGCTGTGGGATCATCGATGTCTGTCTCTGTATGCTCATCTATGTCATCCGGAATCCCAGTGATAGTCTCAAATAGTGACTCTCTAGGCTCAACATCAACTGGCACAGCTGTGGCTGGAGGATCTGAACTCTGAAAATCAGTGGAAGGAAGATCAGCTGAAGGGGGAATCTCTGGAATCGGCTCTGCAGGTGGAACATCAGATCTACCTGCTCCAGGCTGATCTCCATCACTGTCACTGTATCCACTAGAGTCATCAGCATCATCATCACCATCATCATCATCATCATCATCATGTGGAGGAGATACTGTCGGATCTGCAGTCCCTGATGGCAGTGCTAATCTCAGTAAGCTGAGGATCTGTCTGAATCCTGTATCCATACTAGCTGAGAGAGCACTAATGCGTGTGTCTGTGTGTATCCGCAGATCATGAAGCTCCTGCCGTACACCAGTGATCTCTGTCCGGACCTCTGAAATCTGATCAGTCACTCGCTGCTCGAAGTCCGATATCCTCACTGAAGTCCTCCGTGGTGTCGCAGTGATAGTAGGTGCCGGAGCTGATGAAGGTGGTGGCGTGAATGGCTCAGGCTCCGCAGTCTCTGTCTCCGGTGCTGGGCGAGGAGGTGTACCATGATCAGTAGGCCCTGAAGGCCCTGCCTCAGCAGCTCGGATCTCATCCTCCTCATCTGGCTCCTGGCCAGACTCTCGTCGTACCCATCGATCACTGATCAGTCGAAATCCCATCCTATGTAGGGATTTCTCTCCATAAGTATCTGTGTGCTGTAGCTGGCTGAAGGGTATGCCGTCGAATGAGACACCATGCTCTCTGAATATCTGAGTCAGTCCCATACCGTACGGCTGAACGAGTCTCCTGTGAGAAGCTGCCTCACCCATCTGCTGAAGCATGATCCTGGGGAGGTTGATGGGAGTCCGCTGGCTCAGGGACACCATCAACACCAGCTCACGCTCAGTGATAAAATCAAATCTCCCGCTCTTCGGAATCAAGATACGGGCGATGATGTGATGCAGCACTCTCATCTCCAGTGAAAGCTGGTTAGCGGACACTGTGGAAATGCCGCTAACATCCTCACGCTCTAGGATACACCTGAAGGCGTGCTCTCTGTCGCTGATCGTAGTGGCAGCAGTGCCATGAAGTGGAATCCTCCAGATGCGACTGATGACCTCAGGTGTCACTGGAATCTCAATCCCTCGAACTGTAGCGGACCATCCAATGCCATCAGTGGCCATGGATCCATAAAACTCTCTGATGAGGTCTGGGTAGTATCTCTCGGACATGGTACAAAAATGAACCAGACCTGCATCTCTCAGTACATCTCCAATGAAGAAGTGATGCTGATCCCAGAATGGAATATCTACGCGCCTCCCATAAGCAATGTTCTTCCGGACTAGGCTGGCTGGCACTGGTGCAGGTGCCTCTGGGGTCTGCTCACGCTCATGTCTGACTTTCCTTCGCCGCTCAGTACTACCCTGCCCCTGTTCCAATCTCCTTTTCCTTACTGCCTGGTGTTTTCTCGGACCCATGTGTAGGGATGAGGGGTAACTTAGGGAGAAATGCAAAGAGGTAAGGCAGAGAGATATTCACTAATTGAAAAAAAAAAAAAAGAATGTGAAATAGTGAGATAGGGTTTGAGAGATTGGTGAAAATCGAGAGTAAATGAGGAAAAGGTAAGAAACGGACGAAAGAAATATGTGTTTTCAATTGAAAAACAACCGAGATTTGAGGGTTGAAGGATTCGAGGGCTTTCGGTTGTCCAAAATCAAGAAAACGGTCAAAAAGAGAGTTGATTCCAAGAAAAGTAAGAGAGGAGGTGAGGATTTCCCAAAAAGATCGAGGAGAGGGGTGGAAATCCACTATTTGGAGGTTTAGGGAAGTTGTAGGGGGACCACACGAAGGAGAGGAGAAAAAAAAATGGGAGAAAAGGGCTTGCGGACGGGTTTTAAAAACGCAGATTTTCGTTCAAGTGTCGACCTCTGAGAATTTTCAGGGGTCGACCTCAAGTGTCGACCTCCAAAGCTTAAGTGTCGACCTCAAGTGTCGACCTCCGAAAATCTCAAGTGTCGACCTCCAACAATAAATCTTCCAAAATAAAATTCTGTAAAATTTAAAAAAAAAATTGACAAAATTTAGAAAAATGACCTTTAAACATATTTGAGAATTTATAAATCATTTTTGAGGAATTTTGATGAAAAATGAAGAGTTTCAAGCAAAAGGATCAATGACTCCCAGTTCTCTTCTAATCATACAAAATCTATCTTCATTCAATGGTTTTGTGAATACATCAGCCAATTGATAATCAGTACATATAAACTCTAACAACACATTAGAGTTTTGAACGTGATCTCTTATGAAGTGATGTCTTATTTCAATATGTTTGCTTCTTGAATGTTGAACAGGATTTTTCGTTAAATTGATTGCACTAGTATTATCACATCTTATGGGTGTCTTAGTTAGTTTGATGCCAAAGTCCTCGAGTTGTTGTTTGATCCATAAAATCTGAGCACAACAGCTTCCAGCTGCTATATATTCGGCTTCCGCCGTAGATAGAGCAACCGAATTCTGTTTCTTACTGCTCCATGAAATCAAATTAACTCCTAGGAATTGACAAGTTCCACTAGTACTTTTTCGATCAAGTTTACACCCAGCAAAATCAGCATCAGAATATGCAATTAATTCATATGATGACTCCCTAGAGTACCAAAGACCAATTTCGATAGACCCAGATAAGTATCTAAGTATACGTTTTACAGCTAAGAGATGTGATTCTTTAGGAGCAGACTGAAAACGTGCACACATACAAACACTAAACATTATATCTGGTCTACTGGCAGTTAAATATAGCAATGAACCAATCATGCCTCTATATAATTTTTGGTCTACTGATTTACCACATTCATCTTTGTCTAATTTACATGAAGAGCTCATAGGGGTACCTATTGGTTTTGTGGTCTCCATCCCAAACTTTTTAATATCTCCCTTGTGTACTTGGCTTGGTTGATGGAGATCCCCTCTTTGTTTGCTTAATTTGGAGTCCGAGGAAGAAGTTGAGTTCTCCCATCATGCTCATCTCGAACTCATCTGCATTAACTTCGCAAATTCTTGACAAAGACATTCGTTAGTAGCACCAAAAATAATATCATCTACATATATTTGTACTACTAAGAGATCATCATTTTTCTTTTTCAAAAACAATGTATTATCTACATTACCTCTAGAAAAATCATTTTTCATCAAAAATGAACTTAATCTATCATACCAAGCTCTAGGAGCTTGCTTTAAACCATACAATGCTTTATGCAATTTAAAGACATGATTAGGAAATTCATGATTTTCAAAACCAGGAGGTTGTTCAACATAAACTTCCTCTTCAATAAATCCATTTAAAAAGGCACTCTTTACATCCATTTGAAATAACTTGAAATCCATAAAACAAGCAAAAGCAAGTAAAAGTCTAATTGCTTCTAGCCTAGCAACAGGAGCAAAGGTTTCATCGAAGTCGATTCCTTCTTCCTGGTTGTAGCCTTTAGCAACAAGTCTAGCTTTGTTCCTAATTACAATACCATGTTCATCAAGTTTATTTCTAAAAACCCATTTTGTGCCAATTACAGAAACATTAAGGGGTCTTTCAGTTAAAGTCCAAACATTATTTCTTTTAAATTGATTTAATTCATCTTGCATAGCATTAATCCAATTACAATCTTTTTCAGCTTCTTCTATTGACTTAGGCTCTATCTGAGATACAAAAGCTAAATAATCACAAACATTTCTAATAGAAGAGCATGTACTTACCCCCTTTGATGGATCACCTATTATTAGCTCTTTAGGGTGTCCATGTGCATACCTCCATTCTTTAGGTAAAGGTTTTGGTGAAGTTGCATTGATTTCTTGAATTTGATCTTGACTTTCTTGATCATCATCTCCTTTGGGCTCATCTTCATTGATTGTCAATTGTTCAAGTTCTTTGTACCTGTTTCAACATCAATAGAATCTTCTTTTCTAGAAGATTTTTCGTTAGATTCATCAAACACTACATGAATTGATTCTTCAACCAGAAGTGTTCTTCTGTTGAAGACCCTGTATGCCTTGCTAGAAGTAGAGTATCCTAAAAAGATACCTTCATCTGACTTGGCATCAAATTTACTGATATTGTCTTTGCCATTGTTTAATATGAAACAGCGGCAACCAAACACACGAAAATACTTGAGATTAGGTTTTCGATTTTTCCAAAGCTCATATGGTGTTTTCTTCAAAATAGGTCGAATTAAAACACGATTTAAAATGTAACAGGAAGTATTAATGGCTTCTGCCCAAAAATATCTAGGTAAATCGTTTTCGCAAAGCATTGTGCGTGCCATTTCTTCAAGTGTCATATTCTTTCTTTCTACCACCCCATTTTGTTGAGGTGTCCTAGGTGCAGAGAAATTATGACTAATACCATTTTCATTACAAAAAGCTTCAAAATCATGATTTTCAAATTCAGTTCCATGATCACTACGCAAAGAAACAATAGTGAGATCTTTTTCGTTTGAAACCTTTTTATGAAATTTAACAAAAGCTGAAAATGTTTCATCTTTATGAGCTAAAAACATTACCCAAGTAAATCGTGAGTAATCATCTACAATTACTATCCCATATTTTTTACCTCCCAAACTAGTTGTTCTGGTTGGTCCAAAGAGGTCCATATGCAATAATTCAAGGGGTCTAGTAGTAGATACTACTCCTTTAGGTTTGAAAGTAGATTTAGTTTGTTTTCCAAATTGACATGCAGCACAAATTTTATCTTTTTCATAAGTGAGTTTTGGCAATTCTTTTACAAGATTCTTTTTGCTTAATTTTGAAATCAACTGCATACTAGCATGCCCTAGCCTACGGTGCCAAAGCCAACTAGTTTCACTTGCCTTGGCTTCCTTAGCCACTAGGCATTGACCACTTTCCATGGCTAGATCATCAAGATCAACCATGTAAATGTTTCCATGTCTAAGACCAGTGAACTTGATGCCATCGACATCTAGACTAGATACCATGCACAAAGATGATTCAAAAATTACTTTAAAACCTTTATCACAAAACTGACTAATGCTAAAAAGATTATGCTTCAATCCATCAACAAATAATACATTATCTACATAAGCATTAGGGGTGATATGGATTTTACCAATTCCGACGATTTTGTCTTTTCCATTATCACCAAAAGTGACATTTCCACCATCAATTGCAGCTAGTGATGAGAATTGCTTCACATCCCCAGTCATGTGCCTTGAGCAACCACTATCCAGATACCACATTCTTCTTTTATTTTTGGTTGCAAGGCACACCTGCAAAAAAATGATCAAGTTGAAACTTTAGGTACCCAAGTCATCTTGGGTCCTTTAGGGTTAGTCAAGTTGGTTCCTTTTGGAACCCAAATCTTTCTAAAGGTATTTGATTTTCTTCTGTTACAAACATATGATTTATGACCTACTTTACCACATGCATAGCAGGTAATATTAGAAGATGCAGGTATGAAAAAGTTTTTGTAAAGTTTTTGCTGATTGTGTGGTTTAAATCCAAGTCCAGCTTTATTAAACACTGCATGTTGGCTATTTAAAAGCATATTTAGTTTTTCTGAGCTAAAGGTAAACTTTTCTACAAAAGGTTTTACTCTTTCTAACTTTTCCTTGTAATTCTTATTTTGAAGCAATAGTTCTTTGTTTTGTTTTTCAATGTTCTCATTAGTTTTAAGACTTCTATTATTTTTCAAAGAATTATTTTCTTTAACAAGATTATCTTTGTCATTTGTCAAAGTCTTTACATGTTCTTTTAATTTCTTGTTTTCTTGAGTTAAATTTTCAATTTCACTTGAAAACTTTTCTGAATCTTTTGTAAGTTCAAAGTTTTGCTTTCTTAATTTCTTATTTTTTAATTTTAATTTTTCATATTCCATTACTAAGTCATCAAAAGCATCATGCAATTCATTGAAAGTAAATTCAGTTTCAGGTTCAGAATTTATCTCATTATCTTCATTGGCCATGAAACATAGGTTGGCGACTACCTGCTGCTCTTCTTCACTGCTGGAGTCCTCACTCTCACTCCAGGTAGCCATCATGGCCTTCTTTCTCAACATCCTTCTACTTTTTTTAAGCAAAGGGCAATCCGTTTTGTAATGTCCAGGCTTCTTGCACTCGAAGCAGATGGGTGGATCCCTTTCTTTCTCTTTCTCCTTGTTGTGATCACCTTTTTGTTGCCTTTTCTTGTAGAAGTCCTTCTTCTTTCTCATGAATCTTTTAAATTTCCTAGTAATTAGGGCTGTCTCATCATCATCAGCTTCTTCTTCAGATTCATCACTTGACTCTTCTTTTGTAGTGGACTTGAAGGCTATGGCTTTCTTTTTCTTGTCATTGTCCACTGTTTTCTGCTTTAGTGAAAGCTCGTAGGTCATCAGTGATCCAAGAAGCTGCTCGAGAGGCAGAGTGTTGACATCCTTGGCTTCTTCTATGGCTGTAACTTTCGCATCCCATGAAGCCGGAAGAGACCTGAGAAGTTTGTTAACCAGTTCACCATTAGATATAATTTTTCCCAAACTCCTCATACCATTTACTATATTGGTAAATCTAGTATACATTTCACTTATGCTTTCAGTTGGTTCCATCCTGAACATCTCATACGTATGAATGAGCATGTTCACCTTAGTGGTCTTCACTTGATGTGTACCCTCATGGGTAACCTCAAGTGTATCCCAAATTTCTTTGGCGGAAATACAATTTGATATTCTGTTGAATTCACTAGGATCAAGTGCACAGAATAACAAATTCATCGCCTTAGCATTTAACTCAGCTTGTTTGATGTCATTGTCATCCCATTCTTCTTCAGATTTTGGGGTGATAATGCCATTAACCAAGTGAGTGGGCTGATGAGGCCCTTTAGTGATTACTCTCCAAATATGATAATCTACAGCTTGTAAATAAATACGCATACGAGTTTTCCAATAAGTGTAGTTTGTGCCATTAAAGAAAGGAGGACGATTTGATGCTTGTCCTTCAACTATACCCATTCCAATTGGAGCGGCCATGATCTTTCACTCAAGATCGTTGGACCTACAAGAGAGTACCGGTGCTCTGATACCACTTGTTGCCCAGATATGGTGCCCAAGAGGGGGGGTGAATTGGGTATTTAAAAAACTAAACGATATATGTGCTATCAAGTTTTAAGGTGAAGAGTGATAGTGCTCAAATAATTGTGCAACGGAAGCAATGAAATAAATCAACAATTAAAGAGCAAAAGAAGAGCAATGCAAACACACAAGAAGTATAGTGGTTCGGTGCACCTAGCACCTACATCCACTCCCCAAGTTCCACTTGGGAATTTCCACTATAATCTTTGGATTACAGCCGACTTGTTTTACCAGGCTCACAAGTCAAAACCTTACACACTTGTTTTGGCTTCGGGCTAACAAGCAACCCTAGTTGGTTTTATCAATTGGCTCACCAACAAACCTCACTCACTTGTTTTGGCTTCGGGCTTACAAGCAACCCTAGTTGGTTTTATCAATTGGCTCACCAACAAATCTCACTCTAGTTTCAAATTCCCTTGAAACTAGCTAAAGACAAAAGAGTATGAATACAAGTAATGAAAACTAAACAAACTCCTTTTGAGCAATAATAAATTCGTTGAAGCTCTTGATGGAGACTCTTCAAGCCTTTTGTCTTGGAATCTTGGACCTCACTAAATGCCAAACACTTGAATGTTGGATTCCTCAAAAAATTGGAAAGCTTTTGGGAATGGAATCTCTTGGTTTTCTCACACTTTTTGGCTTTGGAAGTGATTGAAGGCTTTGTACTTTGAACCTATACTTTTTCACTTTGTCTCCTTTTTTTTTTTGAAGTTTGGTGGAGGTTAAATACCTCATTCATGCTGAAACAACTCCACAAGACCGTTAGATTCAAAAATATGGCCGTTTATGGCCGTTAGAAATCAAATCAGAAGTTCAGAAAAACTAGCCGTTATGCCATGAGTCGACCTCATGAGTCGACCTCTGGATCAAGTGTCGACCTCATGAGTCGACCTCCAATATATTTTAGGCAAAAGTTCAGAGTACCATAGTTCTGCCCATTTTGAATTCTCAGGCTATGAGTCGACCTCTGGTGTCGACCTCTGGACAGGTGTTGACCTCTGGTGGTCGACCTCTGGAGCGTGCCACTGAGATTTTGCCGTGCCGGCCATGCTGAACTTTTCTTCTCTTCATGAGTCGACCTCTGGTGGTCGACCTTTGACAAGGTGTCGACCTCTGGTGGTCGACCTCTGATCTGAATTTTTTCTGAAACTCTTTGAGATGTGCGTGCCATGCTTGAGTTTCTAAGCCATTGTTTCTTTTGTCAATAATTTCTCAACAAGAAGGTCCAATTTGAGTATTTTGATCTTGTCCAAGGTAGAAGAGCTCTTTCCCAAATCAGGTAAACTTAGTTTCATCAATGTTCTTTTGATACTCTTTTTGAATAACCTAAGTCCTGAAACTTTTATCTAGAGATGAAACATTAGTCCAAACATATACTCAACCTTTTGTTAATCATCAAAACTAAGGAGTCAAAGCCAACAGGAGGGCTCGACTCCAGCCGAGGTGGTCTCGACCCTTGGGGAGCCACCTGACGAAAGAGCAGAGGAGTGCTCAACTTCGATCGAGGTGGGCTCGACCTTGGGGAGCCACCTGGTGGAGGAGTGGAGGAGGGCTCGACTTCAGTCAAGGTGGGCTCAACCCTTAGGGAGCCACCAGGTGAAGGAGTAGAGGAGGGCTCGACTCCAATCGAGGTGGGCTCGACCCTTGGAAAGCCTCCTGGTGATGAGCAGAGGAGGGCTCGACTTCGATTGAGGTGGGCTCGAGAAGAAACTTGACGTGGCACTATCTGCCTACTTGGCTATCGACTGGATCCAAGGTGTACCCCATATCATCGATTTTGCGATATCATTTTCCTTCCACTCCCAAGTTCCATCGAAGCATCATAGTTGGGGACGAGGGGAGTTAATGCAGAGATGATGTGGTAGGACAAAAATTTGGCTTAATTATTGCCACGATCGCCATCGCCCCGCTTGTCATGCTTGAGGCCCAATGCGCAAGTGCCACGTCCACGATTTTGATGGACCATAATTATGACATAACAGACCCGTGGCAATTTTCAATAAATCGAAGCATCGACGTTGGGTGACCTCACACGTGGTGCTCATTCGATGGTGAAGGCGAAAAAGAATTGTACAGCCACTACCCGCTGGTTTTGAAAAGAGTGGGGACTTTCTAGAAACTGGGTCTTTCGATTTTCTCGCACCTCGCTGGCGGTTCCAACGATCCTTCTTCTTCTCTTGGGTTGTTCTTTTTTGCCAAAATGAGCAGGTGGGTACCTTGTGATCTTTCTCTGTCATTTGCTTCTTCTTGATCTTCAGTTCTCCCCATCTTAGGTGAACAAAATCCTTCCCTTATGTTTTCCATCCCCCTCTTCTTTGTCTTCATCCCTTTCTGTTCAAATGGATCCTTCAGGCCGACACCCTCGCTTTTCCAGTAACCTGAATATGACAGGCCCCTCCCGGTCGAGGGCTCCATCATCTTCCGACGAGGAGGACGAAGTCCCCCTCAAAGTTTGGAGGTGCTTGCATATTGGTGGGATAGTCATTGGGAGCCCTAGGGCTCCTGCTCCTTCTGCTCCCATTGTCGCTTCTCCGGCGATAGCAGATTCGACCGATCCCTCCGGCATCATCTTGACGATGACCGAAGAGGACCTTTTCTTAATTTGGGAGTTATGTTGGTTCCCGAATTTCATCCAGCTCTCGCTCCCGAGATTGGGGCAACGGACCACCTCTAGTGGTCCAGGTCAGATCGTCTTCGACGAGGACTTCCTCATTGGTGGTTTTCGTTTTCCTCTCCATCCCTTTTTTCTGTCATTCCTGATGGGGACCGAAAGTCTATTTTATTTTATTTTATTTGAGTCTTGTAATAAAGTGAGACAACTAAGTCCAGTTGAGTCCACTTAGTCAGGTCCAGTCATTTAGTCCACTCAAGTCCAATCGAGTCAATGTAATTTTCATTCAGGTCATGTTCAAGAGGAGAGTCAGCAGACCAGGAGATTCACCAGGACCTCCCCAACCAGAACAGGATTCCAGGCACCTGGGCCCTTTCATGCCTCCAAGCCCATAAGAGAGAGCTCCAATTCAAGATAAAGGCCCACTGTTGATCAAGTCCACCAAGGTTTCTTGGTCCACAAGTCATGGTTTTTTAGCCCTCAAGTCATGTACCCTGGGGTGAATCTATAAATACCCCACCCCCTCTTGTATTTTTTATACCATGGATGAATAAAATAATATTGAGTTTCTTTTAGCTGTGTGCTAGCTGTGTGCATGCTGTGTGCGAGCTGTGTGTGTGCTGTGTGCGAGCTGTGTGTGTGCCAAGGGTATCTGTGTGAACCCTATTGTTCCTAAGCATATTTGTGTGATCCCTTCCCCCTCTTTCCAAGGTATCTGTGTGATCCCTAGGGCATTTATGTGAGCCCTTTGCTATTTGCTTGTCCTCCTAGGAGAATTTGTGTGAACCCCTGCAAACCGTAATCCCTGGTGACTTCTACACTCACCAGCAATCCATCCCCACTCATCTGTGTGCGAGCTGTGTGCATGCTATGTGCAAGCTATGTGCGTCCTATGTGCCTAGGGTATCTGTGTGATCCCTATTGTTCCTAAGGGTATCTGTGTGATCCCTTCCCCCTCTTTCCAGGGTATCTGTGTGATCCCTAGGGCATCTGTGTGAGCCCTTTGCTATGTGCTTGTCCTCCTAGGAAAATTTGTGTGAACCCCTGCAAACCCTAATCCCTAGTGATTTCTATGCTCGCCAGTGATACATCCCCGTGCATCTATCCCACATCACTTCCTTAGCCATTTTCATCTCATGCCGGTCCAGTTGGTTCCTAACGCCATCAGGATCATCTTTGACTTCATTGTATTCTCTCACTTTCACGGGTTTGTTGCTCATTTTTTTCTGTTCAGGGCCTTGTTCACCCTGAAGCACTACTCGATCGACGACGAGTGGTGGTATCTTTCTTCCCGGCCCAAATGCCTCTAGTACGACCTCCCTACATCCATCAAGGGATGGAAGAACCGGTATTTCTTTGCCTCAATCGAGGACATAGACTGGGTCTCGAGTGAGCAGGACTGGTCCTCGAACCGAAATGCCCTAGTAATGCCAACGGACCGGGAAGTTCACTCCTAATTGCTTAGCGACGTGCTTCCCTCCCTCGGGGTTCTGCTATCGAAGCAGAAATTGTTCGAGGCCAGAGTTAGCCCGATATGAGAGATTGGTGAGGCTCCATGTCTCTCTTTTCACTTCTTTTTTCTTTTGCCTTTTTTTTTCGCCGGTCTTCCTTCCTCTGACCTTTTTATTTCCCAGGGATAAAGTACTCTCATGATAGAAAAGTGCCCTAAGAGCCAATCATTATGAGGGCCTTTTTGTAAACTTCAAACTCATGTATGACATATTTTCATATTAATAAAGGCATGTGATTCATCATATACTGTTGTATCATGTTTCTGATGATTATGATGAACCCCATAGAATAGGGCAATGGAATTAGGGTTATGATAAAATAACAGTGAGACCTAATTTCTATAAACCTTAATCTAGAATGTTCCTAGTCATTGGACCATCGATTCGGGGATCGATGAATCAGGAAAGACTAGCTTATCCTATGTATGCTCAGTTGATGAGGGTGGTTGATCTCACAACCACTTGCGTAGAGACACTAATACAAGGATAAAATGCTCATCAGAGTATGAGTACAATGGAACTAATTCGCACCAGGACTATCTTATGGAAGTTTTACTACTTGTCAAAAGATAGATCCCAGAGTAGAAGTTGTGCATGTGATCTTTAGACCTGAGGTCACCATGGTTCCTTATGCACATTAAGCCATACTTTGTTTCATACTCATTCATGGCATTGCGACATGTATGGGATGTTCTGGGTATGGTGGAAGGTGTACGAAGGATGTGAGTGGACCAACAAGGATTCGATCATTCCTAGTAAGAGGAATTGTTATCCCATGCAATCTCTTCGATGAGAGACTCAAGGAGCCTTTGATCAAAGCAGGATGAGATTAGTGGAATCTAATCAGTCATCAACTAAGTCCTCATGATCGAGCTGAGACTCAATATGATTAAGTGTTAGGGTTTGACATCTATCCATACCTATCACTTAATCGGGATAATGGAAGATCGAAAGATTGAATTACACGGTAACTTACAACTGAAGGGTATTTTGGTATTTTTCACCAAATTCCTCATCTTCTGGATAGGCATGACACGTTGCTAGATGTCAATCTTGTCTTGTAGGTTTTCATGAACCAATTGATTTGGTTTCATGAGTCAATTCGATGTGTGATTCGAATTGGACAATTAGGTGAGCCAATTTGACCTAATTAGGTCAATCGGGTTCGATCGGATCGAATCGGCTCAAACCTAAATATACTGCTGGCTAGATGTGGAACCCAATAGGTCATACACAATAAAGACTTGGCCAAAGAAGTCGTTCATAATTTAATTAGGGTCATAGGATCCTAATTGGTTAGCCGGATAACATACTAGCATATGTAGGGTAACCTAATTCCAAACCCAATTGGATTGGATTCGGTTGCTTGCTAATTGGGCTAACCTAATTATGGGAGACCTAAATTAGGTTGAGTCCTAAGTGGTGCTAGACAAATCAGAGCTTGATCTGATTTTAATTTGGGCTTAAAAGCATTTTAGGCGCCATATATGAAGAGTCCCAATGGCATGGGACTCTTGGTAACTAAATGATACCTTAACTTCAAAAAGGGACAGAATGAGCTATAGACCTCTGATTTGAAAATAAATTATATGTTCAAAAAGCTTATTTAATGATCTTTCCAATGACACCCATATTGAATATATTTCACTAATCAATATGTGCTGCTTTGGATGGAGAGAGAAGTGGGAAAGGAAAGTGGGGCCCTTTTGGCGCACCCGGGAGAAGTATGGCGTGCGAAGAAGGACTAAGAGTCCTTCTGTAGATGAAACTCTGGGAGCTTCATCAAAGTGGCACCTCTTCCTTTATCCCCACACCTCTTGGATAAGATTGACTGGTCAAAGAAGTGGAAGGGGCGGCGTGAAAGCATAAAAAAATATTGGCGCACAGATGAAGAGTCGCTTCTCTTCATCTACGCGTGCACTATTCTGATGCAGAGTCCTTCTGCCCTTAGGACTCTGCCTATTCCATGCTCTTCAAGATTGAAAGGATGCCTCTTTCAATTCTATGGTATATGCCACATGGCATATGGGGAACTGCTCCGGAAAGGGAAAGAACATCAAATAAGACTCTTGAAGCATGAAGAGCCTTATCAAACATGAAGAGTCATATATGATAAGGAGTCTCGGGATGCTTTTCATGCCCCATCTGAATCTATATAAAGGGGGTACGGTGAAATGAGACTTTAGATTTTTGGTCATCAGAAACAGAAGTCCATTTTCTCGAGAGTTATCTGAGTGCCTCTTTCTGTTGTCTCCCACCCTCCTTCTTTTAAGACAATACTTGTCTTGTTAAGACAAGGTCTTATCTTTTAGAACAAGGCTTTGTTTTAGGACATAAGCCTAAGGGGTCCTAGGGGAGGGTTGTCTTAAAGCCAAGAGTGCCTTAAGAGAGTGTCTTGTGAGCCCTACAGTAGGACAGGGTGTCCTACAGTGGTCAAAGGTCCAAAGGCTGTCCTAAGAGTCCTATTGAAGCAAGCAACCCCGGTAGGGATTCTTCCTTGGTTCAAGTCTCATGTGGATCACCATTGGAGGGCTTGCACTTATGAGCCTCGTGGAAAGGATTGGATTTAGTGATCCAGGTATGTTAATTAACTTTATTTTATGATTTATTAGTTGTAATTGCCCAAGGGGTTCCTGGGAATTAGGGTTTTTTATACATGTTATACATGTTAGGGTATCATGCTATGAAATTTTATTTTGAAAGTCAATTCCGCATGCTGAATGATCCCCGTAACCCTGGGAGAATTCCCATCAGTGGTATCAGAGTCCATCTTGTGGCATACCAATTATGAATCTATTTGAAGTTTGATGAAATTTCGTTACTGGGCCGACCCGAACCCTGTTGAGTCGACTCGGCCAAATTCATATGCATGATTTCTTGTTTCTTTATGAAATGACAAGATAATGCAATTATATGAAATTTTACATATTAGGGTAATATGTTTAATTTCAGTTTTTATGAAATGCATGATATTGTGTCAAGTATGAAATTATGCATGTTGGTTTTACCCTAGTAACTGCTTTGGATTGGGTTAGTCACCATGGCCGTCCAGTCATAGGAGCCATGTAGGGTTTAAAGGTCCTCTCCTCCCATTCAATGGGTCTCCTATGGCATGTAGGGGTGCCGCTGTGGGCATATCCTATGAACAAGTGAGGTGAACGGGATATTGAAATATCAAGACATGTTTTATATATTAGGGTAATATGCTTGTTGTCATATAATGCTATGCATATTAGGATAATATGCTTGATGACATGAAATTTTATGCATATGCTAGAGTGATATGCATTGTCTTTGTTATAAACTTGGTTATCATGTTCAATGTTTATACTTGTAGTAATAAACATTATTATCATGATAGTATTTAGAATGTGTTTTGAGACCATCAAAGCCCTCATCAAAAATAATATTTAGTCATAGTATAAAACTTAGTCAAGATGCAAAACCGGATAGAGTTTGATCAGCCAATCGGTGTCTAGGCAAGTGGTTCTGTGGTGCGGGCACCAGACTCAGAAGAAGACTTCAGAGCTCCATCTGGATCTCTGATTAACCTTGCCCGAAGAATTAGGGTTTTTGGTTTGTAATAAGAGTTGACTAGATCAACTCAATTTAGCTTGAGTCTACATTACCTGCATTTTATTTTGTTGAGTCATGTTGACTCAGTAGTGGACTAGGGTTTCAACCTGGGATGTTACATTTTCTCCCAAGACCAAGCAAGTGGACACCACACTCCCAGCCACACTCCCAGTCCAGGGGGCGCCATATCTACATCCAGCAGCCTTTGGTCCCCACTCCACAGATAGCAACTTCCTTCTCTCATGCGCCAGATGAGGAGAAGTCCACCAAGAGTCCACAAATCAAGGGGGCGGCCAAGACCTTCCCAAGAAATCCAAAGTAAAGATGGGAAGAAATTCTCTTGGAAGAGAACTTCAAGGAGGCACCCACTACTTGCCAAAAAAAATCCAAAACAAAGATGGGAAGGACCTTGACTTAGGGAGGAAGAAAATGAGGAGTCCAAAAGAGTTGATCCATGGAAGGAAAAAAAATTTTCTTGAAGATCCAAGCAAGGAGGCACCATCTACCTGCCTTTTATAACCTAAATCCAATTTTTTTGGTACCTTGGCCGACCATATGTGTATGATTTACCCTAATTTGTAGATCCCCTCCTTTAGTCCCACATGGGAAGATGTGAAACCCTCCTCCCTTGTAAAGCCTTATAAATTAAACCCCTCTTGTAAGTTTAAACCAATCAGATGAATGAAAGAAATTTTTTTTTATGAGCAAACTTGTGTTTTCTCTTTTCCGCACTTGCTTCTAGGTGTTGAGCTCTGTGAGGGAGTAAATCCGGGTTCCCCTGGAACCTTGAGGAGGTGAGAGATCTCCAAAACCCCAAACCCTAGGTTAGCCACTCCACTCCCAAACCCTAGCCGCCATCACCCTTCTCTTTCCACCAAGCCCTAGTCTATTCCACTTCCCACGGCCACCCTCTCCAAGTCCAGGCTGGCCACCAGCATCCAGCTCCAGTCCAGATACTTCAGATCTATAGCAATTCTAAGAGGAAGTCAGATCGGCCTCCAGGAGAATCCTGATTTCAGCAACTTCGGCTTTCAAGTTCTTCAACCTGGTAAATCTTTTCTTGAGTATCTGAATTCCATCACTTGTTCCTCTTCTTTCCCAGATCTTGAGTCCAGGAGAAGCTGACCAAACCACAAGACCAGTATTGGAGGATCCATTGTGAAGATAGCCGACTCCGAGGATCCCACAATCTGCTCGAGAGAGTTCTTCCACCAAAATCCTGAGAAAATCACTGTCTGGTTCGTAAACCATCTCTCCTCTCTATTTCTGTTCTGTTGAAAGTTCAGAGCGAAACCCTAGGTCTGGGAGTTTCTCAACTCCCAGCGATCCGTTACTTCTGAACTACTCTGATAAATTGGTTCCTTCTACACTGTGCTTTCAATCCTTACCTAGTTTCCTTCAACTTTGTTTAGCTTTACTTTAAATCAAATCCAATTTCTGAAAAATATATATAAAAAAAAAAAGAGTTAATCTTAATTTTACTTCCGCATATGCTTCTTTGTTCTTTGTTCTGCATCATTTTTGGTATCAGAGCCCTGTCTAGGGTTTCTGTTTGATTGCTTGTTTGAGTCTCTCTCTTTTTACTTTGTCTGCTCGAAGTAGACTCCCCAGGACGTCCGGTCCTAGGAACGAAGCGAGGTGCAAACCTCCTCTTCCCATTCCACGGGGTGTTCCTAGGGCATGTAGGGGATCCATTGGGTTACAACTTCGTAGCAGAAATTGTAAACGGGGAAGTGCTCTGTTTTCAGCCCATAATTACCCTGTTGTAGGAATTATTTCTCACTGCAGGTAACTCCAAATTCAGTGATTTTTGTTTTGCGGAAACCAGTATAATTGAAACTAATTTGCACAACTTTCTCATGATTTATTGGTTTCTGTGTGATTTCTGAGAATTAAATTACTGCAACTCTATTTTTGTGTTCTGCAATCCATTTATTTTTGAGTGTTCATCTCTTAATTCAACTTAAGGGCATTTGAGCATCTAAGATAAGGGGAGGAGTTGATAACCTCTCCTTAGCCTAAAACCACCACCTCTTCATTCGAACCTAAGCCTTTAATCTAAAATTGATTAGACCTAATTTGCCCTAGTGGGCTAGGGACATCAACAAGTCGGGTCAAGGCTAGTGTTGAGTCAGTTTGTCTGGTTACTCTGTGTGTGCTTTGTACTCAGTGTCTAGAATGGTGGTTCAGGGATTCCATCCCGAAGGGCTTGTGTGCTGGTCCGCCTACCTGGCCAATCTCTGATTGGTGTCTAGGATTGGCATTCAGGGACCTAACACTCCCCTTACACCTGCCTGGCTGAGTCCTGAGTTACTACAGGCTAGCTTGCCACTCTGATTGGGCATCTAGTTTGGGCTCTAGGTCTAGTTAGCCCGTAGTCATTCAGTTGAGTCTCATTTTGTGTGTTTGCTTGCATCATGTCTACCCGGAATGGAGTGCCCTACCAAGCTGGTCAAACCCAACCTGATTTAGAGGCCATGGTTAGAGCTCTTACTGAGAGTATGAACAAACTGAGTCAGGATGTGACTACCACTGTTGCCCAATTTAAAGAACAAGTCCATGAGGATTTTGCCCAGCTTAGGGATCGAGTGCAAGTGCTAGAGGAACCTAGGCATCGGAACTGGACTCCTGACCTAGATTTTAATGTACCTCACCCACACCAAGAGCCTAGAAGACCTCTATACCGAGATCCTGAACCTAATCATAGGTGGCCTGACCCAGAACCTGAGGATAGAGATGATAGGTTCATTCGAAACATCAAGTTAGATGCACCCACTTTTGATGGTAGCCTAAATCCTAAGGTGTATTCTGATTGGGAGGGTGAGATGGACCAGTACTTTGAGTGGTATGCCATGTCTGAGGAGAGGAAATTCAAGTTTGCCAAGATGAAATTAATACGTCAAGCTAGGTTATACTGGGGGAACTTTGAGCTGACCACTAGAAGACGAAATATAGAGCCCATAACCACTTGGCAGGGTATGAAAGAGAAAATTAGAGACAAGTACCTACCCATTTCATACCAGAAAAATCTGTATGACCAATGGCAGACTTTGAAACAAGGGAACCGATCTGTTTCAGACTACATAACCACCTTTGATGAATACCTGATGAGATGTGATGTGAGTGAAGCCCATGAAGTCACTTTGTCTAGATTTAGGGCTGGGCTTAGAGAAGATATTAAGAGAGAGTTGTTTCTGAGAGAGGTTACTGACCTAGACCAAGCCTATCAGATTGCACTGAACACTGAGAAATTTCAGAGAGGACCCATGCCATCTAGGGTTAGTGCCCCAATCCCAAGAAATGGACCTAGCCAGGTTACCCCTAGCAAGCCTAATCAGGGTATCCCCACCCCTAGGCCCATGGACAAAGGTAAGGCACCTGACACCCAGAGAACCCCTAGTATCGTCTGTTTTAAGTGCCAGAAGCCCGGTCATATCTCCACTCAGTGCACAGCCATAGCTTGTTTTAAGTGTCATAAGGTAGGTCATGTTTCTAGCCAGTGCCCTCGTAGATCCCTATATATAGAAGAGGGAGGAGAAGAGAATTCCGAGCCTAATGAGGAGTTTGAAGAAGAAGTTTATGAGGCCGAAATGAATTTGGTTGATGAGTATGAAGGAGAGGAAGAATCCACTGAATCTGACCACTTAGGGGTTGTGAGATGCATCCTGTCCCAGACTAAAGTTCAGGAAGATTGGCGTAGGACTAACATCTTACAGACTTTCCTTAAACTAGGGGATAAGGTTTGTAAAATCATCATAGATAGTGGGAGCTGTGTGAATGCCATTTCTACTAACACTGTCAAAATGTTAGGCTTAACCCCAGTCCCCCACCCCAACCCCTATAAGGTTTCTTAGGTAGACTCTACCTCTATACCCATCCAGTCTAGATGTCAGGTCCAAATCCAAATGCAATCCTATCAAGAGAAGATTTGGTGTGATGTCTTGTCCATGGGGGTGAGCAGTATAATTCTTGGAAGACCTTGGTTGTATGATCATGATGCCACCCTCTTAGGAAAATCCAACACCTGTGTCTTTAGTTTCAATGGGAAGAAAATCACAATCCATTCAGTCCCTCCTAAGGACAAGGTAGCTAAAGGAACTAGTAAGGTCAGAGAAATGAAGACTGGAGTGAACCTAATTAGTGCCAAGGATCTAGAACAAGAGATTCATAGTGGTTCACCCATTTGGATGTTGACTACTAAGGAACTTAGGACTCCTACACCCTCAGAGCCTCCTCAGGAAGTTAAGCCTTTATTAGAAGAATTTGAGGATGTTTTTCCCGAGGATCTGCCAGACCACCTTCCACCTCTTAGGGATATTCAGCATTCCATAGATTTAGTCCCAGGAGCTACTTTACCCAACTTGCCCCATTATAGGATGAATCCATCTGAGCATAAAGAACTGCAAAAGCAGGTTGGCGAATTGTTGAGGAAGGGGTTCATTAGAGAGAGTCTTAGCCCTTGTGCAGTCCCTGCACTTCTAACCCCGAAGAAGGATGGCACGTGGAGGATGTGTGTTGACAGTCGTGCCATCAATAAAATCACAATCAAGTATAGGTTCCCCATCCCTAGACTAGATGACATGCTTGATATGATGGCCGGTGCCATGATTTTTTCTAAAATTGATCTCAAGAGCGGCTATCATCAGGTTAGGATTAGACCAGGGGATGAGTGGAAAACAGCCTTCAAAACTAAGGATGGTCTAAATGAATGGGTTGTTATGCCTTTTGGGTTGTCCAATGCCCCTAGTACTTTCATGAGGATTATGACCCAGGTACTTAGAGCTTTCATAGGGAAGTTTGTAGTGGTCTATTTTGATGACATCCTGATCTATAGTAAGACCCCTGCAGATCACCTAGGCCACCTTAGACAAGTCTGTCAAGTTTTGAGGAATGATAGTCTCTACGGTAATCTCAAAAAGTGTGAATTTATGACCAGTAGAATTATCTTCCTTAGATTTGTTGTAACCCCTGACGGCGTGGCTGCCGACCCTGAAAAGATTAGGTCCATAGTAGAATGGCCAGAGCCGACCAGTGTGCATGAAGTCAGAAGTTTCCATGGCTTGGCTACCTTCTATAGGCGATTCATCAAGGGGTTTAGTACCGTAGTTGCTCCTATCATAGACTGCATCAGGAAGGGAGAATTTTGGTGGACCAAAGCAGCCCATAAAGCCTTCCTAGATCTTAAGGATAGGATGACCCAGGCACCCATTTTGAGACTATCGGACTTTTCAAAGGTATTTGAGGTTGCCTGTGATGCTTCAGGAGTAGGTATAGGTGGAGTCCTAAGCCAAGAGAACCATCCCGTAGCATTCTTTAGTGAAAAACTTAATGATGCTAAGCTTAGGTATTCTACCTATGATAAGGAATTTTATGCGGTAGTGCAAGCTTTGCGTTACTGGAGACATTATTTACTACCGCAAGAATTTGTGCTGTTTTCGGACCATGAAGCTCTTAGATTCTTGAATTCTCAGAAGAAGCTTAACCCTAGGCATGCTAAGTGGGTAGAGTATATCCAGTCCTATACTTTTGTTTTGAAGCATAAGGCTGGGTCTGAAAATAAGGTAGCTGATGCCCTTAGTCATCAATCTTTGTTGTTGAATTCTGTTAGGGCTGAAGTCATAGGGTTTGAGTAAATCAAAGAAGAATATGGGTCATGTCCGAATTTCAAGACTGTATACCAGGATCTAACTCAAGGACCATCTAGTGAACATAAGGATTATTCCCTTTTAGATGGCTTTCTGTTCTTTAAGAATAGGCTTTGCATCCCTAGAACCTCTCTTAGGGAATTCTTGATTTGGGAAACTCATGCTGGAGGTTTAGCTGGCCATTTCGAAAAAGATAAGACCACCTTGGCTATTGAAGACCATTTTTTCTGGCCTAGCTTAAAAAGAGATGTAGCACACATTGTGGCTAGGTGTCGGACCTGCGCTGTTGCCAAACAGCGAAAACAGAACACCAACCTTTATACCCCACTCCCTGTCCCAGATCGTCCTTGGCAAGATGTGAGCATGGACTTTGTGTTAGGTTTTCCTAAGACCCAGAGGAGGCATGACTCTATTTGTGTTGTAGTAGACCGATTTTCCAAGATGGCCCATTTCTTGCCTTGTTCCCAAACATTTGATGCGTCTAAGGTAGCCACCCTGTTCTTTAATGAGATAGTTCGACTCCATGGCCTACCCAAGACCATTGTTTCAGATAGGGATGTTCGGTTCACCAGCTATTTCTGGAAAACCCTTTGGCATAAGTTAGGGACGAAACTTAAGTTTTCAACTGCCTATCATCCCCAGACTGATGGCCAAACCAAAGTAGTGAACCGTAGTTTAGGCAATCTGCTAAGGTGTCTTGTTGGTGAAAACATTAGGAACTGGGATTTGTACTTACCTAGAGCTGAATTTGCATATAATGACTCGGTCAATAGGTCTACGGGTAAGAGTCCATTTGAAATTGTGCATGGTTACAAACCCCACACACCTCTTGACCTAGCTCCTTTACCAGTCCACACACGGGTCTCCGAGTCTGCCGAAGTCTTTGCACAGCATAAAAGACTTGCATAAAGAAATTCAAGCCAAAATAAATTTAAGTAACGAAACTTATAAGAAATTGGCTGATTCTCAAAGGCGAGTCAAAACTTTTGACGAAGGAGACTATGTAATGATTAGGTTAAAGCCTGAACGGTTTCCTCTTGGAACCATTAGAAAGTTACATGCTAGGGGAGCTGGACCATTTAGAGTGGTAAAGAGAGTAGGATCCAATGCCTATGTGCTCGAGTTGCCTCCAGAACTAGGCATTAGCTACACTTTCAACATTATAGACCTAGTAGAGTATAGGGAGCCAGCTGTGATTCCTAGTGAGGCTTTTGAACCTAATCCTGCTCTTGAGAGTGAACCTGACCCTGTGTGTCCACCAACAAATTGGCCTGTGAGGAAAGAGCAGATTGAAAAGATCCTGGATGATCAGGTTATCTCTACTCGTAATCGAGGATACCAAAGATACCGGTCCGCTGGCTAGGAAGGCCAGATTCTGATGACTCTTGGATCTCCCGAGAAGAGTTACAAGAGCTGGACCCAGACCTCTTGGAGAGATACCAGAGCCAACTTGATCCATACTCGACAGGGTCGAGTTCCTCCCACCCTGGGAGAATTGGTGCGGGCACCAGACTCAGAAGAAGACTTCAGAGCTCCATCTGGATCTCTGATTAACCTTGCCCGAAGAATTATGGTTTTTGGTTTGTAATAAGAGTTGACTAGATCAACTCAATTTAGCTTGAGTCTACATTACCTGCATTTTATTTTGTTGAGTCATGTTGACTCAGTAGTGGACTAGGGTTTCAACCTGGGATGTTACATTTTCTCCCAAGACCAAGCAAGTGGACACCACACTCCCAGCCACACTCCTAGTCCAGGGGGTGCCATATCTACATCCAGCAGCCTTTGGTCCCCACTCCACAGATAGCAACTTCCTTCTCTCATGCGCCAGAAGAGGAGAAGTCCACCAAGAGTCCACAAATCAAGGGGGCGGCCAAGACCTTCCCAAGAAATCCAAAGTAAAGATGGGAAGAAATTCTCTTGGAAGAGAACTTCAAGGAGGCACCCACTAACTGCCAAAAAAAATCCAAAACAAAGATGGGAAGGACCTTGACTTAGGGAGGAAGAAAAGGAGGAGTCCAAAAGAGTTGATCCATGGAAGGAAAAAATTTTTTCTTGAAGATCCAAGCAAGGAGGCGCCATATACCTGCCTTTTATAACCTAAATCCAATTTTTTTGGTACCTTGGCTGACCATATGTGTATGATTTACCCTAATTTGTAGATCCCCTCCTTTAGTCCCACATGGGAAGATGTGAAACCCTCCTCCCTTGTAAAGCCTTATAAATTAAACCCCTCTTGTAAGTTTAAACCAATCAGATGAATGAAAGAAATTTTTTTTTATGAGCAAACTTGTGTTTTCTCTTTTTCGCACTTGCTTCCAGGTGTTGAGCTCCGTGAGGGAGTAAATCCGGGTTCCCCTGGAACCTTGTGGAGGTGAGAGATCTTCAAAACCCCAAACCCTTGGTTAGCCACTTCACTCCCAAACCCTATCAGCCATCACCCTTCTCTTTCCACCAAGCCCTAGTCTATTCCACATCCCACGGCCACCCTCTCCAAGTCCAGGCCGGCCACCAGCATCCAGCTCCAGTCCAGATACTTCAGATCTACAACAATTCTAAGAGGAAGTTAGATCGACCTCCAGGAGAATCCTGATTTCAGCAACTTCAGCTTTCAAGTTCTTCAACATGGTAAATCTTTTCTTGAGTATCTGAATTCCATCACTTGTTCCTCTTCTTTCCCAGATCTTGAGTCCAGGAGAAGCCGACCAAATCACAAGACCAGTATTGGAGGATGCATTGCGAAGATAGCCGACTCCGAGGATCCCACAATCTGCTCGAGAGAGTTCTTCCACCAAAATCCTGAGAAGATCACTGTCTGGTTAGTAAACCATCTCTCCTCTCTATTTCTGTTATGTTGAAAGTTCAGAGCGAAACCCTAGGTCTGGGAGTTTCTCAACTCCCAGCGATCCGTTACTTCTGAACTACTCTGATAATTTGGTTCCTTCTAAACTGTGCTTTCAATCCTTACCTAGTTTCCTTCAACTTAGTTTAGCTTTACTTTGAGTCAAAGCCAATTTCTGAAAAATATATATAAAAAAAAAAAGAATTAATCTTAATTTTACTTCCGCATACGCTTCTTTGTTCTTTGTTCTGCATCATTCTGGGAAGGTAAAGGGAATGAGGTTTATAATTGGTTCCGTTGTCTAACCTGGCCAATCTAATTGGTGTCTAAGGAAAGCAACGGGGGGACCCCCTCACCCCTCCTACTTACCTGTCCAATTTGGTCAAATCTAAATCTTAATTTGGTAATGCTAATTTGTTAAGTATACTATAAAGTTGCCTTCCTTCATGCTAAGCCAAATTTATGTCAAAGCTATAGTATGTTTGTTGTGTACACACAAGGCCTACTCTAGGGTTTGATATAAGATTTGTCTTGGTGCACTTAGTGCTTTATAGCATGGTTGGATATGTTGCTTTGTTGTGTACACACAAGAGCAACATAATTTAATCATGGCTATATGGAAATGAAGGGTCCGACTAAACTAAGACTTTATGGTTTGTTGTGTACACACAAGGCCATAAGTGTCTTAGAGGAAAATATAATTGTTGAGAATTGCACGGGTTGCAATTGGAAAGGTTGTCTAACCTTTGAACTCATGTGTGTTTGTTGTGTACACACAAGGCACTCATGAGGAATAAGGATCTCAACCCCACTAAGGAAACCAGGAAGTTTTCTCGCTTACCATAGTTGAGGGTTATGGTATTTGAAAAAAATAGTGAGAGACATAATTAGATATAAAGTCCTTATCTAATTATGAATGTCATAATTGAGTGGTCTGCTAATATTATTCTTTAATTAAATGTAAGACATTTATTTTAATGGCGTCAAACTTATCACTGAGAAGCATCTTTGATGCTAATGAGTTAACCGGTCCAAATTATGTTGATTGGTTGAGGAAGAAGGCTGATGGAGCCTGTTTCCATTGCAACATGTTTGGGCATTGGAAGAAGGATTGCAAGACTTGCCTTGCAAATGTGAAGCTAGATGCAAGTGGTGCATCTAGGGGTTTGTACATGATACAAACCAATTTATCATTGAGTAATACCATTTCTAATTCATGGATATTGGATACCGCATGTGGATCTCACATATGCAATTCATTGCATGGACTCCACAGAATTAGAAATATAAAGAAAGGTGGTGGGGACACCTGAGGCACCAGAATAAGACAGAGGCTTTTTTCAACCCTCTATAAATTGATCAATAATTTATGAGTCCATCTGTAATAAGGGCTTAGCTCATCTGAGTCCATTTTAGTTGTTATTTGAGTATTTTAGTTGTTATTTTAGTTCTGTACTAGTCAGCTCATGTTGAGCTAGTTCAGTCCAATGCTAGTCAGCTCATGTTGAGCTAATTTTATTTTTTTGAGTCCTGTCCAAGCATACTGAAGACTCAAGACTATATCATACAAGTGAAGACCATGTCCAACTAGATTGAAGACATGGAAGTATAGCACAAGTCCAACCCAGCTTGAAGATTTGAAGACCCCAGGAGGAAAATTCAGAAAACCCTGATTTCTTGCAGATGCCCTCCAGATGCCCAGATTCCCTTCCAGATGCCAAAGTATATTCATAGATAAGGGCATCCATGATTCCAGAGGTCCATCTGCATCCTAGCCCAAAGAAATCAAGCCCAGGTGCCAAGCCCAAGCCCCTAAGAAGCAAGATACCAGGGAATATTCCTGCAAACTGGCTACCAGGCCACCCCAGCTTCCAGAGGCCCAAACCCATGCACCTGAGCCCCTTTGGGCCGGCCTTTTGCTGCTCCTAGAAGCCCAACACGCCGCCCTAGGCATCCTTGGAGTCTTGACCAAGTCAAGAAAATTTTTAGGGATTTTTCTACCTAATATTTCCTTATTTTCTAGCTAGGGTTTGAGAGGGAAAAGGATTCTTATGTAAAGACTTATGTACCCTTACTTGGAGCCCAAGGTTAAGGGTCTATTTAAGGGACCCTAGCCTCTTGTATGAGGGGAATTTTTGATGAATGAAAACCTTGAGTTCTTCTATTGAGTGGTGTGATACCCTGCTGTGTGCATAAAGGTGTTTGTGAGAGTTCTTCTTCCCGGTGATTGCAATCATCTTCCTGCTGCCAACAAACCCTCCAGATCCCTGGACGCCCACTCCAAAAGAAGCCTTCCCTTGCTGTTTTTCCTTTGTTTTCTTGTTCCTTTGTGAGTTTTCTAACCCCTGACAGGTCGTTTGCAGGTCCCCGAGTTCCTACGAATCCAACGACTCCAGCCAAGCCTCAATCGGATCACCGAGCAGAAAGCCGGGTATCCACGGGTCTTTGGCTCTATTTTCCAGGCCGCATCCGTCGAGGAATGAGAGACCCTTTTGCTGCGATCTTCACAGACATTGTCAGGTACACCCCTCTACCTCTAGTAGTTTTATTGTAGGAGAACTTGCCCTAACCGAGGCTTCTCAGCCCCGGCGATCCTTCTTTTCTACTTTTCTAGGTCCTAATCTGCATGCTGATCTTCTAAAATTCATATAAAATTCCCTATAACTTATTTTAATCTAAAATTAGGGAATTAATCACCCAACCCCACATATAAAACATATAAAGAAAATTGCATGCATTTTAGTTCCGCATCATTTGGTATCAGAGCTTAGATTAGGGCTTGTTTTCTGCAATTTTTCAGTCCATATACACTCTGTTATTTTAATTATTTCTCCCTGTTAAAAACTCCACAAATTCTGAAATTTATTTTCCTGGATTTATCATAATTCACAGTAGTTTTAAAAATTTTTTCAGATTTTATTATGGCCTGTGAATTTTCTGAAAGCCGAAATAGGGCCTGCAAATTTTCAGCTCTGTTTTTTTTAGCAAGACAAGTTTGGAAGTTTTAGGGTTTTGTTTAGGAGTTTTTGCATATTTCTTAATTTTAGTATATTTCCAGTATATTAGGTCATGATTTGCAAGTTTTCTTCTATTTAAAAAAATACCAAAAAAAAAATACATATTTTCCAAAAATACCAAAAAAAAAATATCTAAACCCTAATTTGCATCCTCATCTGCCTGCCATCATTGCATAATTTACTTTTAAGGGCACTCTTGCTATATCAGATGGGGGGAGGATTTGATCACCTCTCTTTAGCCCAAAACCACATCCCTTGCATTCAGTCCCAAGCCTTAACCTAAAATTAATTAGACTTAATTTACCCTAGTGGGCTAGGGACATCAACTGGTCGGGTCCGGGGTAGTGTTAGATCACTGTGTCAAGTTAACCTGTGTGTGCCTTGTGCTCAGTGTCTAGAATGGTGGTTTAGGGATTCAATCCCGAAGGGCTTGTGTGCTGGTCCGCCTACCTTGCCAATCTCTGATTGGTGTCTAGGATTGGCAATCAGGGACCTAACACTCCCCTTACACCTGCCTGGCTGAGTACAGGGTTACTATAGGCTAGTTTGCCACCCTGATTGAGCATATAGTTTGGACTTTAGGTCTAGTCAGCTATAGTCGGTCTGATCGAGTCTTGCATGAGCACTAGATCAGGAGTTTCATATCACCCACCTCCTTCATAAATGTCTGAACCCATGGAAAACTTACAAGCCCAAATAAAAGCCCTAGTTGATCAAATGGCCCAGATGACTACCCAGATGACCCAGTTAACTCAGTCTCGTATTCAAACCAATGATAGAATTGACCATCTTGCCAATAGGTTTGATCAGTTAAAAGTCCGGGTAGGGACCCCAAGAAAAACCCATGGGTCACAGTTTGAGCCAGATCCTGATTCCCCTCAACCTAGGAGGACCCCAAACCCTGATCTATACCATGAGGTCGAACCTAGGAGAGCCCCTTATCCTGTCCCGTACTACAATCCTCAACCTAGGAGGACCCCAAACCCTGATCCATACCTTGAGGCTGAACCTAGGAGAACCTATCGTCATGACCCAATCCCTAAGGTTAGTCCTAGAAGACTCAATCAGGATTTTATAGACCAGGAAGATAGATCCTATTTACCCTCTCCCTACAAGCCTAGTATACCTACAACCTATAGATCTTATGACTCCAAATCCTATGAACCTAGAACCTATGAACCTAGATCCTATGACTCTAGATCCCATGATCATAGATCCTATGCACCCACACCCTATGAGCCTAGTAGACCCAACACCCAATATTCTGACCCATATAGGGAGTCCAACCCTAGGAGGACCCAATATTCTGACCTATATAGGGAGTCCAACCCTAGGAGAACCCAGTATTCTGACCCATATAGGGAGTCCAATCCTAGGAGGACCCAATATCCTGACCCATATAGAGAGCCCAACCTTAGGAGGACCCCATACCTTGATCCATCCTTAGAACCTGATCATAGAGCTGACCCAAAATCATATGACCCCAGATCCTATAATCCCATGACCCATAGATCTGCACCCTTGTCCTATGAGCCTAGAGAATCCATAACCCCTAAGTATCAGCCTAGTACTAGTCATGCTTCCCCTAGTCAACTTGAACCCCATAGGATTAGTATCCCTAAATATGAACCCAATAGTGAGCCACTACCTCTTATACAACCTGAACCTACTAGGAGTAGTACCCATAATCAGAGACCAGAACCTAACCAATTTCCTGCTAGCCGACCTTCTCCAACCATTCCTGAGATTCGCAAGGCTTATATTAACGTGGAAGTGTATGAAGCTGATGTGAGCCTAGTGGATGAGTATGAGGGAGAAGATGAGACACCTTTAGTAGACCTAGAATTAGCTGACCCAGTAGATGCCCAGGTAGAAACCAATCCAGAGCTAGTTGACCTTGACCATATCCAACCTAAAGCTATAATGGAAGAACAAATAGAGGAAGAGAACCTAGGTACTGCTACTAGAGCCTTATCTGAGGAAACCATAGAGGAGAGCCAAATTATAGAGTCTAGTCCTAAAATACAAGAACCAGAAAAATTTATTAAGGACTTGATCTCTTTGAATCAGTACCCTCAGGATGAGTCTCCTCCTATAGTTCCCATTAAGGACCTCTTTCCTGAGATTAATAACCCATCCTTTCATTATACAAACCCCGTAGATATATCGCAACCCCATAAGGTTAACCTCATTAGTCTAGGATTAGTCCCTGACATGCCTTCTTTGATTCTACTTTATCCAACTAACCCAGAACCTTTTTCTCTACCCTACCAGAGTAATTCTGAACCCACTTCCTATTTTCTACCCTTTCCTGAGTTTTCTAATGTGTCTAGAACTATTAGGTTACATTTTGTTGAGGTTACTAGGTTGCAAGGATCCATAAAGCCCATCCCATTTGCTACCTACTTTTGGCAGACCCTCTGGCACTTATTAGGAGTTACTAGCAAATTTTCTTCTGCATGTCATCCATCAACCACGACTCATGCCCCCATGCCCAAGTGGTAGTTAAGACCTAATAAACCTCTTTAGTCGAGTCTGCTAGGTGTAGGTTTGAGTCCTTTGCATCATCTTGTTAGGAGTCTTCATGTGCCTAGCATGTTCACCACCCGCACTAATGTTAAAACAACTGGCTAATTCCCGAAGATGGATCAAAAAATTTGATGTAGTGGATTTTATCTTGGTTAGGCTTAGGCCTAAAAGAAGCTTCATGCTCACAGAGCCGGACCTTTTAAAGTAATAGAGAAGGTTGGATCAAATGCCTAGGTGTTAGACTTGCCTTCGGATTTGGGCATTAGTTCTACCTTAAATATTACAGACCTGGTTGAGTATAGGGAACCGGCAGCGCTACCTAGTGAGGCCTTTGGACCTATTCCTTTTCATTGTGAGTGACCCTAACCTAGAGTGTCCACAAACAAATTTGGCCTGAGAGAGGAGAACGGATCGAGCGTATCCTGGACGATCAAGCCATCACGACCCAGGGCCATGACTATCAACGCTTCCTGGTCCGATGGCAAGGCCGGCCAGAGTCGGACGATTCGTGGATTTCACGAGAGGACTTGCAATGCCTCAACCCAGACCTTCTCGAGAGATATGTGAGCCAGTCTGACCTTCAATCGACAGGGTCGAGTTCCTCCCACCCCGGGAGAATTGGTGGGGACACCTGAGGCACCAGAATAAGACAGAGGCTTTTTCAACCCTCTGTAAATTGATAAATAATTTATGAGTCCATCTGTAATAAGGGCTTAGCTCATCTGAGTCCATTTTAGTTGTTATTTGAGTATTTTAGTTGTTATTTTAGTTCTGTACTAGTCAGCTCATGTTGAGGTAGTTCAGTCCAATGCTAGTCAGCTCATGTTGAGCTAATTTTATTTTTTTGAGTCCTGTCCAAGCATACTGAAGACTCAAGACTATATCATACAAGTGAAGACCAAGTCCAACTAGATTGAAGACATGGAAGTATAGCACAAGTCCAACCCAGCTTGAAGATTTGAAGACCCCAGGAGGAAAATTCAGAAAACCCTGATTTCTTGCAGATGCCCTCCAGATGCCCAGATTCCCTTCCAGATGCCAAAGTATATTCATAGATAAGGGCATCCATGATTCCAGAGGTCCATCTGCATCCTAGCCCAAAGAAATCAAGCCCAGGTGCCAAGCCCAAGCCCCTAAGAAGCAAGATACCAGGGAATATTCCTGCTACCTGGCTACCAGGCCACCCCAGCTTCCAGAGGCCCAAACCCATGCACCTGAGCCCCTTTGGGCCGGCCTTTTGCTGCTCCTAGAAGCCCAACACGCCCCCCTAGGCATCCTTGGAGTCTTTACCAAATCAAGAAAATTTTTAGGGATTTTTCTACCTAATATTTCCTTATTTTCTAGCTAGGGTTTGAGAGGGAAAAGGATTCTTATGTAAAGACTTATGTACCCTTACTTGGAGCCCAAGGTTAAGGGTCTATTTAAGGGACCCTAGCCTCTTGTATGAGGGGAAGTTTTGATGAATGAAAACCTTGAGTTCTTCTATTGAGTGGTGTGATACCCTGCTGTGTGCATAAAGGGGTTTGTGAGAGTTCTTCTTCCCGGTGATTGCAATCATCTTCCGGCTGCCAACAAACCCTCCGGATCCCTGGACGCCCACTCCGAAAGAATCCTTCCCTTGCTGTTTTTCCTTTGTTTTCTTGTTCCTTTGTGAGTTTTCTAACCCCTGACAGGTCGTTTGCAGGTCCCCGAGTTCCTACGAATCCAACGACTCCAGCCAAGCCTCAATCGGATCACCGAGCAGAAAGCCGGGTATCCGCGGGTCTTTGGCTTGATTTTTCAGGCCGCATCCATCGAGGAATGAGAGACCCTTTTGCTGCGATCTTCACAGACGTTGTCAGGTACACCCCTCTATCTCTAGTAGTTTTATTGTGGGAGAACTTGCCCTAACCGAGGCTTCTCAGCCCCGGCGATCCTTCTTTTCTACTTTTCTAGGTCCTAATCTGCATGCTGATCTTCTAAAATTCATATAAAATTCCCTACAACTTATTTTAATCTAAAATTCGGGAATTAATCACCCAACCCCACATATAAAACATATAAAAAAATTACATGCATTTTAGTTCCGCATCAAAAGGTGACTTCAAATTATATGGGGCAAGTCGAGAACCCATATATGCTGAAGCTATGGGCACCTATATTCTATTATTACCTTCGGGTAATATCATAAAGTTGGAAGAATGCTACTATGTGCCAAATATTGTAAGAAACATTATTTCTATACCCTTGTTATTACAACAGGGATATGAAATAAATGTAAAGAGCACTGGCTACTCTATTCTTCAAAATAATACAATATTTGGGCATGGTAGTTTTGTTAATGGTCTTCTAACTTTGGAACTCGATAAAATTTTTCTTATTGATGATAAGAAGAGAAAAAGAGATAATGACAATGTCACATATCTCTGGCACTACCGATTGGGTCATATCAGTGAGTCAAGGATAAACAAGTTAGTCAAAGATAATTACTTTGACTCTGATGATTTCCAATCATTAGGAACTTATGAATCTTGTCTTAAAAGAAAAATGACCAAGTCTTCATTCACTGGACATGGAGATAGGGTAACTGAATTGTTAGGTCTAGTACATACTGATGTATGTGGACCTATGTCAACTCAGGCCAGAGGAGGATATTCTTATTTCATCACTTTTATTGATGATTTATCAAGGTACGGTCATGTGTATCTAATACAAGTCCGAAGCCTTTGATAATTTTAAAGAATATCAAAGTATGGTTGAAAAACAAACTAGACTTAGTATTAAAGCTCTTCGGTCTGATCGAGGAGGGGAATACTTGTATAGTGAGTTTCTAAACCATCTAAAAGACAAAGGCATTATTTTTGAATGGACCCCTCCTTATACACCCAAGTTAAATGGAGTGGTAGAAAAGAGAAATCGCATCTTGTTGGACATCGTGAGGTCCATGATGAGCTTCACAGATCTTCCCATTTCCTTCTGGGGACATGCCCTAGATACTGTTACATACATATTAAACAGGGTTCCATCTAAATTAGTGAATAGCACTCCATATGAATTATGGAATGGCAAAAGACCAAATCTTAAGTATTTGAAGATTTGGGGTTGCCATGCTTATGTCAAGAATACCTTTGGACATAAGCTAAGTGCAAGGGCTGATAAATATAGGTTTGTTGGTTATTCAAAGGAGAGTGTTGGATACCTCTTTTATAATGCTGCTGAGCAAAAGATAATTGTCAGTAGGCATGCTACATTCTTGGAACAAGAATTTATCCAAGAAGAATGTAGTGATTCTTCACTAGAGTTATGTGAAGAATAGAACCAACAAATCAATGAACCTTCAAGTGAAATTCCTCAACCAGAGGTTCTTGTGGATCAAGAATAACCACAATACACACCTCCTCTCCGAAGGTCAGAGAGGGTGCGAGAAGCACCTCTCAGATATGGCTTTGTCATCGGGGATGATAATGAAGCCAGTATCATATAGGATGATGATCCTGTCACTTATTTGGAAGTTGTCGAGAGTAGAGACTCCGACAAGTGGCTTGGTGCCATGAAATCTGAAATAGACTCCATGTATTCCAATCAGGTTTGGACTTTGGTAGATCCACCTGAAGGAATTAACCCAATTGGGTGTAAATGGATCTACAAGAAGAAGATTGGAGTAGATGGTCAAGTTGAGACCTACAAGGTTAGACTGGTAGGAAAGGTTTCAAACAAAGACATAGTGTAGTGATGCGGAACTAATATGCATGCAGTTTTTTTTATATGTTTTATATGTGTGGTTCGGTGATTAATTCCCGAATTTCAGATTAAAATAAGTTGTAGGGAATTTTATATGAATTCTAGAAGATCAGCATGCAGATTAGGACCTAGAAAAGTAGAAAAGAAGGATCGCCGGGGCAGAGAAGCCTCGGTTAGGGCAAGTTCTCCTACAATAAAACTACTGGAGGTAGAGGGGTGTACCTGACAATGTCTGTGAAGATCGCAGCAAAAGGGTCTCTCGTTCCTCGACGGATGCGGCCTGGAAAATCGAGCCAAAGACCCGCGGATACCCGGCTTTCTGCTCGGTGATCCGATTGAGGCTTGGCTGGAGTCGTTGGATTCGTAGGAACTCGGGGACCTGCAAACGACCTGTTAGGGGTTAGAAAACTCACAATGGAACAAGAAAACAAAGGAAAAATAGCAAGGGAAGGCTTCTTTTGGAGTGGGCGTCCAGGGATCTGAGATGCTTGTTGGTAGCAGGAAGATGATTGCAGCACTGGGAAGAAGAACTCTCGCAAACCCCTTTATGCACACAGCAGGGTATCACTCAACTCAATAGAAGAACTCAAGGTTTTCATTCATCAAAAATTCCCCTCATACAAGAGGCTAGGGTCCCTTAAATAGACCCTTAACCTTGGGCTCCAAGTAAGGGTACATAAGTCTTTACATAAGAATCCTTTTCCCTCTCAAACCCTAGCTAGAAAATAAGGAAATATTAGGTAGAAAAATCCCTAAAAATTTTCTTGACTTGGTCAAGACTCCAAGGACATGTTGGGCTTCTAAGAGCAGCAAGGGGCTGGCCCAAAGGGGCCCGGGTGCATGGGTTTGGGCCTCTGGAAGCTGGGGTGGCCTGGTAGCCAGGTAGCAGGAATATTCCCTGGTATCTTGCTTCTTAGGGGCTTGGGCTTGGCGCCTGGGCTTGATTTCTTTGGGCTAGGATGCAGATGGACCTCTAAAATCATGGATGCCTTGGTCTATGAATATATTTTGCCATCTGGAAGGAAATCTGGGCACCTGGAGGGCATCTGCAAGGAATCAGGGTTTCTGATTTTCCTTCTGGGGTCTTCAAATCTTCAAGCTGGGTTTGACTTGGGCTAAACTTCCATGTCTTCAATCTGATTGGACTTGGTCTTTACTTGTATGATGTGGTCTTAAGTCTTCAATATGGTTGAATAGGACTCAAAAAAATAAAATTAGCTCGACATGAGCTGACTAACACTGGACTGAACTAGCTCAACATGAGCTAAATAATTACAAGACTTAAATGAAACAACTCAGCTGGACTAAGCTTTATTACAGTGGACTCGAATGTTATTTAAGTGATCCACAGAGGGTTGAAAAGCCTCTGCCTTATTCTGGTGCCTTTGGTGTCCGCACCAATTCTCCCGAGGTGGGAGGAACTCGACCCTGTCGAGTGAAGATCAGATTGGCTCACATATCTCTCAAGAAGGTCTGGGTTGAGGCGTTGCAAGTCCTCTCGAGAAATCCACGAATCGTCCGACTCTGGCCGGCCTTGCCATCGGACTAGGAAGCGTTGATAACCGCGGCCCCGGGTCGTAATGGCTTGATCATCCAGGATACGCTCGATCCGTTCTCCTCTCTCAGGCCAATTAATTGGTGGACACTCTGGGTAAGGATCACTCTCAATAGAAGGGATAGGCCCAAAAGCCTCACTGGGTATCATTGCCGGTTCCTTGTACTCAACCAGGTCTGTAATATTGAAGGTAGAACTGATGCCCATATCCGAAGGCAAGTCTAGCACATAGGCATTTGATCCAACCTTCTTTAATACTTTAAAAGGTCCGGCTCCCCGAGCATGAAGCTTCTTAACGGTCCCAGGTGGGAACCGTTCAGGCCTAAGCCTAATCATGACAGAATCCCCTACATCAAATTCTTTGATCCTTCTTCGGGAATTAACCAAATTTTTATAAGTTTCATTGCTTAAGTTTATCTTTTGGTTAATGTCTTTATGCAAGTCTCTAATATGCTGTGCAAATGACTCTGCAGACTCTGAGACTCGTGCATGAATAGGTAAAGGAATCAAATCAATGGGGCGATTAGGCTTGTACCCATGGACTATCTCAAAAGGGCTCTTACCCGTTGTCCTATTTACTGAACTGTTGTAGGCAAACTCTGCTCTATGTAATAACAAATCCCATGTTCCAACATGTTCACCTACCAGGCATCTAAGGAGGTTTCCTAAACTTCGGTTCACTACTTCAGTTTGGCCATCTGTTTGAGGGTGGTAGGCTGTAGAAAACTTAAGCTTGGTCCCTAATAGGTGCCATAAGGTCTTCCAGAAATAACTAGTGAACCTAACATCCCTATCAGATATAATGGTCTTGGGTAGGCCATGGAGTTTGACCACATGATCTAAGAAGAGTTTGGCTACCCTAGACGCGTCAAAGGTCTGGGAATAGGGAATAAAGTGAGCCATCTTAGAGAACCTATCGACCACTACAAAGATTGAGTCATGTTTCTTTTGGGTCTTAGGTAATCCTAGCACGAAATCCATACTTAGGTCCTGCCAAGGGCGATCAGGCACTGGTAAAGGTGTGTAAAGACCAGTGTTTTGCTTTTGCTGTTTGGCAACAGCACAAGTTCGACATCTGGCTACAATCCGTGCAACGTGCCTTTTCAATCCTGGCCAAAAGAACTGGTCCTCTATTGCTAAGATCGTCTTATTTCTACCAAAATGACCAGCTAAACCTCCAGCATGTATTTCCCAGATTAGGAATTCTCTAAGGGAAGTTTTGGGTATACAGAGTCGATTATTCTGAAAAAGGTAACCATCCTGAAGGGTATAATCACTATGGGTATTGGATGGTCCTAGTCTGAGGGTTTGGTAAATGCCTCCAAAGTCTGGGCAGGTTTCATATTCATCCTTTAACCTATCAAACCCTATGACTTGGGTGCTAACTGATCCCAATAGTAAAGACCTACGGCTCAGGGCATCTGCTACCTTATTTTCAGTACCGGCACGGTGCTTCAGGACGAAAGTGTAGGCCTGAATGTACTCAATCCATTTACCATGCCGTGGGTTCAGTTTCTTTTGGGAGTTCAGGAATCAGAGTGCCTCATGGTCAGAAAATAAAACAAACTCCTGCGGGAGTAAATAATGTCTCCAATATCTAAGGGCCTGGACTACGGCATAAAATTCCTTGTCATAGGTAGAGTACTTAAGTTTAGCCTCATTCAGCTTTTCACTGAAGAAGGCTACAGGGTGGTTCTCTTGACTTAGTACCCCACCTATTCCTACTCCCGAGGTGTCACAAGCGACCTCAAACACCTTAGTAAAGTCAGGTAATCTAAGGATGGGTGCATGGGTCATCTTATCCTTCAACTCTAGGAAGGCCTTATCAGCTGCTTTGGTCCACTCAAATGTACCCTTCCTAATGCAATCGGTGATAGGTGCGACGATTGTGCTAAAACCCCTAATAAATCTCCTGTAAAAGGTTGCTAGGCCATGGAAACTACGTACATCATGGACATTAGAGGGTGTAGGCCATTCAACAATCGCCCTAACCTTTTTAGGATCTGCAGAAACTCCCTCAGGGGTGACAACAAAACCTAGGAAGATGACCCTATGTGTCATGAAATCACACTTCCTAAAGTTGGCATAGAGGTTATTCTCGCTAAGGGTTTGGCATACCAGTCTTAGATGACTAAGGTGGTCCTTCTTGGTTCTGCTATAAATCAGAATATCGTCAAAGTAGACCACAACAAATTTTCCGGTAAACTCTCTCAGGACCTGGGTCATAATCCTCATAAAGGTACTTGGTGCATTGGAAAGTCCAAAGGGCATTACAACCCACTCAAACAGGCCATCCTTAGTTTTGAAAGCAGTTTTCCACTCATCCCCAGGTCTAATTCTCACCTGATGATAGCCGCTCTTAAGGTCTATCTTGGAGAAAATTCTGGCTCCGGCCATCATGTCTAACATATCATCCAACCGGGGGATGGGAAACCTATATTTCACAGTTATTTTGTTGATAGCTCTACTATCTATACACATCCTCCAGGTACCATCCTTCTTAGGGGTCAGTAGAGCAGGGATTGCACATGGACTCAGGCTCTCCCTAATGAAACCCTTCCTAAGTAATTCTCCCACTTGTCTCTGTAATTCTTGATGCTCACTGGGATTCAGTCTATAGTGAGGAAGGTTTGGTAAAGTGGCTCCTGGAACTAAGTCTATTGCATGCTGGATGTTCCTAAGGGGTGGCAATTGATCAGGTAAATCCTCAGGGAAGACATCCTCGAATTCTTTCAGAGTTTCAACAATTTCTTTAGGGTGTTCCTTTTGGGTTGGCTCTAATATTTCTTTGGAGGTCAAGATCCAAACAGGGTTACCATCAACAATCTCCTGTTCTAACTCCCTAGCCTTAATCAGGTTAACTCCAGGTTTCTTGTCCTTAAGGCTACTAGAACTCCTCTTAACTGGGTCCCTAGGGGGAGCTGGATTGATAACAAACTTATTCCCATGGTAGTTGAAGGTACAAACATTGGTTCGACCATACAAGGTTGCATCATGATCAAATAGCCAAGGTCGACCTAAAATCATACTACTTACTTCCATGGGGATAACATCACACCAAATCTTTTCCTCATAGGTCTGCAATCTAAGTAAGATTTGGCACCTAACTTGAATTTGGATGGAGGTGGAATCTACCCAAGAAACTTTGTACGGGCTAGGATGAGGAACTGTGGTCAATCCTAAAGATTTAACTGTCTTGGCAGAGATGGCATTGACACAACTCTCACTATCTATGATGATCTTAAGAACCTTATCCCCTATCTTAACAAAAGTCTGTAGGATGCTAGTCCTACGCCAATCTTCCTTAACTGGGGTTTGGGCTAGGATGCACCTAACCACTCCTAATTGGTTCTCAAACTCAGGTTCTTCCTCCTCACCTTCGTACTCCTCTATTAATTGATTATCAGCCTCATAAACTTCTCCCTCAGGTTCGACTACAGACTCAGGCTCTTCTTCTTGTAATTCACCTAGATGTAAAGCACTAACTGGACATTGATTCATAAAGTGGCCTGGCTTATGACATCTAAAACAGGTCTTCTGGGGAGTGTAACCCTTATTAGCTTCTAGAGATTTTCCTCGATCATCCTTGCGGGCCAAAGAATTACTAGGCTGGGGTCGATTCGGACCTGGCTGACTAGGACTGGGTCGGTTTGGGCCTGGTAGACTAGGACTGGGTCGACTGGGTATGGGTCGACTCTGAAGGGGCTGGCTAGCTCCCGGATACTGACTAGGGTATCTAGTGGGCTCAGGTCGATGGTAAATGGGCCCTCTATGGAAACGTTCATGATCCCTAGCAATCTGGTAAGCATGGTCCAGGTCTCTAACCTCTCTCATGTAGAGCTCTTTCTTAATGTCATCTCTTAATCTAGCCCTAAACCTAGATAAGACAACATCCTCAGACTCTCTCAAATCACATCGCATGGAATACTCATCAAATTTTGCAATGTACTCATCTATGCTCTTGTTACCCTGATTAAATCGTTGCCATTGATCTAGTAACCCACTACGATATGAAGCTGGAACGTATCTTGTCCTAAGCTTACCCTTCATGGCCCACCAGGTGGTTATAGGATCATGCCCTCCTAGATTAAGGGTTCTCTCAACACTAGCCCAATGTAACCTGGCTTCCCGAATCAACTTAAGCTTAGCAAACCTAAATTTACGCTCCTCTGTCATATCATACCATTCAAAATATTGATCCATCTCTCCCTCCCAATCTATATAGACCTTAGGATCTAGACAACCATCAAAAGTTGGAGCATCAAGCTTGACATGTCTATAGGATCGGTCCTCCTGGTCTACAAAATCCTGATTAGGCCTTCTATAATGAACTTCAGGGATTGGGTCAGGACGATAGCCTCTTCTAGTTTCAACCTTAAGATATGGATCAGGGTTCGGGGTCCTCCTGGGCTCAGGATTGTAGTATGGGTCAGGTTGAGGGGCTCTCCTAGGTTCGACCTCTTGGTATGGGTCAGGGTCTGGGGTCCTCCTAGGCTGAGGGTTATAGTATGGGTCAGGATGAGGGGCTCTCCTAGGTTCGACCTCAGGGTATGGATTAGGGTTTGGGGTTCTCCTAGGTTGAGGGGAATTAGGATCTGGCTCAGACTGTGAACCCTGGGTTTTTCCTGGGGTCCCTACCCGGACTTCTAACTGATCAAACCTGCTGGCAAGATGGTCAATTCTATCATTGGTTTGAATACCAGACTGAGTTAACTGGGTTATCTGGGTAGCCATCTGGGCCATTTGATCAGCTAGGGCTTTATTTGGGCTTGTAAATTTTCCATGGGTTCAGACATTTGTGAAGGAGGTGGGTGATATGAAACTCCTGATCTAGTGCTCATGCAAGACTCGATCAGACCGACTATAGCTGACTAGACCTAGAGTCCAAACTAGATGCTCAATCAAGGTGGCAAACTAGCCTATAGTAACCATGTACTCAGCCAGGAAGGTGTAAGGGGAGTGTTAGGTCCCTGATTGCCAATCCTAGACACCAATCAGAGATTGGCCAGGTAGGCGGACCAGCACACAAGCCCTTCGGGATTGAATCCCTAAACCACCGTTCTAGACACTGAGCACAAGGCACACACAGGTTAACTTAACACAGTGATCTAACACTAGTCCGGACCCGACCAGTTGGTGTCCCTAGCCCACTAGGGCAAATTAAGTCTAATTAATTTTAGGTTAAGGCTTGGGACCGAATGCAAGGGATGTGGTTTTGGGCTAAGGAGAGGTTATCAACTCCTCCCCTTATCTGATATAGCAAGAGTGCCCTTAAAAGTAAATTATGTAATGATGGCAGGCAGATGAGGATGCAAATTAGGGTTTAGATGTTTTTGGTATTTTGGAGAATATGTAATTTTTTTTTTTTTTGGTATTTTATTAAATAGAAGAAAACTTACAAATTATGGCCTAATATGCATGAAATATACTAAAATTAAAAGATATGCAAAAATTGTTAAACAAAAACCTAAAACTTCCAAACTTGTCTTGCTGAAAAAAAAAACAGAGTCAAAAATTTGCAGGATGTATTTCGGCTTGAAGAAAATTCAAAGTCCAAAATAAAATCTGTAAAACTCATGAAAATTACTTTGAATTATGCTAAATCAAGAAAAGCAAATTTTAAAATTTTTGGAGTTTTTAACAGGGAGAAATAATTAAAATAACAGAGTATATATGGACTGAAAAATTGCAGAAAACAAGCCCTAATCTAAGCTCTGATACCAAATGATGCGGAACTAATATGCATGCAGTTTTTTTTATATGTTTTATATGTGTCGTTCGGTGATTAATTCCCAAATTTCAGATTAAAATAAGTTGTAGGGAATTTTATATGAATTCTAGAAGATCAGCATGCAGATTAGGACCTAGAAAAGTAGAAAAGAAGGATCGCCGGGGCTGAGAAGCCTCGGTTAGGGCAAGTTCTCCTACAATAAAACTACTGGAGGTAGAGGGGTGTACCTGACAATGTCTGTGAAGATCGCAGTAAAAGGGTCTCTCGTTCCTCGACGGATGCGGACTCTGGAAGCTGGGGTGGCCTGGTAGCCAGGTAGCAGGAATATTCCCTGGTATCTTGCTTCTTAGGGGCTTGGGCTTGGCGCCTGGGCTTGATTTCTTTGGGCTAGGATGCAGATGGACCTCTAAAATCATGGATGCCTTGGTCTATGAATATATTTTGCCATCTGGAAGGAAATCTGGGCACCTGGAGGGCATCTGCAAGGAATCAGGGTTTCTGATTTTCCTTCTGGGGTCTTCAAATCTTCAAGCTGGGTTGGACTTGGGCTAAACTTCCATGTCTTCAATCTGATTGGACTTGGTCTTTACTTGTATGATGTGGTCTTAAGTCTTCAATATGGTTGAATAGGACTCAAAAAAATAAAATTAGCTCGACATGAGCTGACTAACACTGGACTGAACTAGCTCAACATGAGCTAAATAATTACAAGACTTAAATGAAACAACTCAGCTGGACTAAGTTTTATTACAGTGGACTCGAATGTTATTTAAGTGATCCACAGAGGGTTGAAAAGCCTCTGCCTTATTCTGGTGCCTTTGGTGTGCGCACCATGTAGACTATGATGAAACCTTTTCTCCAGTAGCTATGCTCAAGTCCATTTGGATACTACTTGCCATAGCAGCATACCATGAATATGAGATCTGGCAGATATCAAAGACTGCTTTCCTCAATGGAATCCTTGAGGATGAAGTCTATATGTCACGACCAGAGGGTTTTGTCTCAAGTCGGAGACCAAATCAGGTATGCAAATCAAAGAAGTCCATTTATGGACTTAAGCAAGCATCGAGGAGTTGGAACATCCATTTTGATGAAACAATCGAAGCATTTGGTTTTGTCAAAAATGTGGATGAACCATGTGTGTATAAGAAGACAAGTGGGAGTGTACTTGTTTTCTTTGTTTTGTATATGGACGATATACTAATCATTGGGAATGATATCTCCATGTTATAGTCGGTTAAAACTTGGCTATCATCAATATTTTCCAATAAGGATTTGGGAGAAGCATCCTATATACTGGGTATAAGGATTTATAGAGATAGATCCAAGAGGATGCTGGGCTTATCCCAGTCTAGGTACATTGACTTGGTGTTGAAGAGATTCAACATGGATGGAAGTAAGAAAGGTTACTTTCCAATGAGTCAAGGCATACAACTCTCTAAGACAATGTCTCTAAGACATCAAAAGAAAGAGAGAGGATGGCTATGATTCCTTATGCTTCGGCTATAGGATCGATAATGTATGCCATGTTATGTACCAGGCCTGATGTCGCTTATGCCTTGAGCATAGTGAGCAGTTTTCAGGAAAATCCAGGAGAGGATCATTGGAGAGCTATAAAAATATTCTTAAGTACCTGAGAAGGACTAAAGATATTTTTCTAGTATATGGAAGATCTGAATTGAAACTAGAAGGTTATACAGATTCTAGTTTTCAATCAGATCCAGATGATAGCAAAACCACATTAGGATATGTCTTCACCCTGAATAGTGGTGCAGTGAGTTGGAAAACTATAAAGCAGCCAACAGTAGTTGACTCAGTCACTGAGGCAGAGTACATAGCTACAAGTGAAGCCATAAGGAAAGCTATGTGAATGAAGAAATTTATCACGGAATTGGGCATGGTTCCTACTATAGAACAACTAGTGTCAATTCATTATGGAAATACTAGAGTTATTGTGCAAGTTAAGGAACCAAGGTCTCATAATAAGCCCAAGCACATTCTAAGATGCTTCCACCTTGTTCAAGCATAAGATGTTGTCATGGAATAAGTTGACACAAAGAACAATATAGCAGACCCATTCACTAAAGCATTAGCCAAGTAGCAGTTAGATCGTCACTTAGATTGTATGGGCATAAAATACAAGGACGATTGGCTTTAGTGCAAGTGGGAGTTTGATAGAAAAGTGCCCTAAGAGCCAATCATTATGAGGGCCTTTTTGTAAACTTCCAACTCATGTATGACATATTTTCATATTAATAAAGGCATGTGATTCATCATATACTGTTGTATCATGTTTCTGATGATTATGATGAACCCCATAGAATAGGGCAATGGAATTAGGGTTATGATGAAATAATAGTGAGATCTAATTCCTATAAACCTTAATCTAGAATGTTCCTAGTCGTTGGACCATCGATTCGGGGATCGATGAATCCAGAAAGACTAGCTTATCCTATTTATGCTCAGTTGATGTGGGTGGTTGATCTCACAACCACTTGTGTAGAGACACTGATACAAGGATAAGGGTGCTCATCAGAGTATGAGTACACTGGAGCTGATCCGCACCGGGACTATCTTATGGAAGTCTTACTACTTGTCAAAAGATAGATCCTAGAGTAGAAGTTGTGCATGTGATCTTTAGACCTGAGGTCACCATGGTTCCTTGTGCATACTAAGCCATACTTTGGTTCATACTCATTCATGGCATTGCGACATGTACGGGGTGTTCTGGGTATGGTGGAAGGTGTACGAAGGATGTGAGTGGACCAACAAGGAATCGATCATTCCTAGTAAGAGAAATTGTTATCCCATGCAATCTCTTCGATGAGAGACTCAAGGAGCCTTTGATCAAAGCAGGATGAGATTAGTGGAATCTAAGCAGTCATCAGCTGAGTCCTCATGATCGAGCTAAGATTTGATATGATTAAGTGTTAGGGTTTGACATCTATCCATACCTATCACTTAATCGGGATAATGGGATATCGAAAGATTGAATTGCACGGTAACTTACTACTGATGGGTATTTTGATATTTTTCACCAAATTTCTCATCTTCCAGGTAGGCATGACATGTTGCTAGACATCAATCTTGTCTTGTAGGTTTTCATGAATCAATTGATTTGGTTTCATGAGTCAATTCGATGCGTGATTCGAATTGGATAATTAGGAGAGCCAATTTGACCTAATTAGGTCAATCGAGTTCGATCAGATCAAATCGGCTCAAACCTAAACCTACTGCTGGCTAGATGTGGAACCCAATGGGTCACACACAATAGACACTCGGCCAAGGAAGTCATTCATGATTTAATTAGGGTCATAGGATCCTAATTGGTTAGCCGGATTACATACTAGTATATGTAGGCTAACCTAATTCCAAACCCAATTGGATTGGATTCGGTTGCTTGCTAATTGGGCTAACCTAATTATGGGAGACCTAAATTAGGTTTAGTCCTAAGTGGGGCTAGCCAAATCAGATCTTGATCTAATTTTAATTTGGGCTTGTGGGCATTTTAGGTGCCATATATGAAGAGTCCCAATGGCATGGGACTCTTGGTACCTAAATGATACCTTAACTTCAAAATGGCACAGAATGTGCTATAAACCTCTGATTTGAAAATAAATTATATGGTCATAAAGCTTATTTAAATATCTTTCCAATGACACCCATATTGAATATATTTCACTGATCAATATGTGCTGATTTTGGTGGAGAGAGAAGTGGGAAAGGAAAGTGGTGCCCTTTTGGTGCACCCGGGAGAAGTATGGCGCGCGTAGAAGGACTAAGAATCCTTCTGCAGATGAAACTCTGGGAGCTTCATTAAAGTGGCACCTCTTCAATTTATTCCCACACCTCTTAGAGAGGATTGACCGGTCAAGAAGTGGAAGGGGCGGCGTGAAAGCAGGAAAAGAAATATTGGCGCACAGATGAAGAGTCTCTTCTCTTCATCTGTGCGCGCACTATTCTGAGGCAGAGTCCTTCTGCCCTTTGGACTCTACCTATTCCATGCTCTTCAAGATTGAAAGGATGCCTCCTTCCATTCTTCATAACCGGTATATGCCACATGGCATATGGGGAACTACTCTGGAAAGGGAAAGAACATCAAATAAGACTCTTGAAGCATGAAGAGCCTTATCAGACATGAAGAGTCATATCTGATAAGGAGTCTCAGGATGCTTTTCATGCCCCATCTGAATCTATATAAAGGGGGTATGGTGAAATGAGACTTCAGATTTTCGGTCATCAGAAACAGAAGTCCATTTTCCCGAGAGTTATCTGAGTGCCTCTTTCTGTTGTCTCCCTCCCTCCTTTTAAGACAAGACTTATCTTGTTAAGACAAGGTCTTATCTTTTAGGATAAGGCTTTGTTTTAAGACATAAGCCTAAGGGGTCCTCGAGGAGGGTTGTCCTAAAGCCAAGAGTGCCATAGGAGAGTGTCTAGAGAGCCCTACCATAGGACAGGGTGTCCTATAGTGGTCAAAGGTCCAAAGGCTGTCCTAAGAGTCCTATTGAAGGAAGCAACCCTGGTAGGGATTCTTCCTTGGTTCAAGTCTCGTGTGGATTACCATTGGAGGGCTTGCACTTGTGAGCCTCGTGGAAAGGATTGGATTTAGCAATCCAGGTATGTTAATTGACTTTATTTTATTATTAATTAGTTGTAATTGCCCAAGGGGTTCCTGGGAATTAGGTTTTTCTGTACATGTTATACATGTTAGGGTATCATGCTATGAAATTTTATTTTGAAAGTCAATTCCATGTGCTACATGATCCCCGTGACCCTGGGGGAATTCCCATCATCTCATAGCTCTTCTTAGTGAGTATCTGACATTCTTTTAATGTTCTAGTTGGATTACATAGGGTCTAATCTCTTCTTTGATGCAGATCAGAATTGATGTGCTTTTGCTCCGGGACCTCTTCACCAGCATGGCGAAGAGGGAGGTTGACAAGGAGAAAAGACTGGCAAACTTTGTAGCCGATGTGAAGGAACTGATGGATAGGGGCCGAGAGATGAGGGCGAACAATAGAATCCTTTGAGGAGATCTGTCTCGTGTTGAGGGATGCAATAGGGAGCTTGAGACGTCTCTGTCAGAAGAAAGGATTCTAACTTAGCATTGCACCGAGAAGACCACGATGGAGATTAGTCACCTGGAGGGGTGGTCCCTGGCCCTCGAGACCTTGATTAAGGAGATCTCGATGGAGTTGGCAGCAGCTAACAACAGGGCAAAGTACACCTCAGTGCTGATGGAAGCTGCAAGGAGGGAAGCCCTTGATGCCATACCAAAATTCTGGGCATCGCCTGAGTTTGAGGACGAGATCCATGAAGCAGTGGTGTACTCGTTCGTGAAGGGGTTTGACACCTGCCGGGAGAAGGTGGCCTTGCTCTTCTTGGAGCTTGATCTGGGAGGTGTCATCATTTGTGGCGCTGAGGAGTAGCTCTAGGAGGCGAGGGCACCCTCGAGAGTGACCATGGAAGTGGTCACTGGTAGCCAGCTGAGTAGGTGACTGTGTTGATACAGGCCCAAGTAGCTGATGACGTAGCGCCTCACCGACCTAGAAAGGAGCTAGCGGGCCAGTGACCTTGGGCCTTTTCTTCATTTTGTTTTCTTATATCTAGCATGGTTTTTTTTTTAACTTTGACTTTTTTGGTGTTGCCCGGCCCATCGGGATCCCCTTCAATTGTAAGGAAAACCCTTCGAATTAATGAAGTACTTTTTCCTCCAAGATATTGCATCTTTGTTTTGCTTTATCTTGACTCATGCAACTCCGTGGGCTTCGATCTTGTTTGACTCCAAGCTTCAATCCCCATGGAACACCCTAGCTATTGTGATGACTTAGAATAATCCAGGGTCTATTAATCCTATTGTCTATGCTAGATTAAGGAAATCTCTAAAGGAAATCTCTAGGAGAGTCCTAGGACTCGCTTCAAGTCGATGGTGGATCTGGGTCCCCCTTGTCCTTACTGGAGACAAGTTTATAACTTCGGTTGGAAGTTTGACTTTGACTCCTGGTCAGAATGCAAGTTTTCTGGAAGCTTCCAGGCTCCAGTGCGGGACTTCTGGAGCTTTCATAGCTGGGGTATCCGATCTTAAGGTGCTAGGCTTAAAGAGTTTCTAGTCTTAAGTTCCCAGGCTTTTGGAGTTTTCGGTGCCGGGGTTTCCAATCTTTGGTTCCCGGGCTTCAGGAGTTTCTGGTGCCAAGCTTAAAGAGTTTCTGGCTTTGGTTCTTGGGCTTCAGGGGTTTCTGGTGCTGGGCTTAAAGAGTTTCCAGTCTTTGGTCTCCTAGCTTCAGGATTTTCTGGTGCCAGGGTTAAAGAGTCTCCGGTCTTTTGTTTCCGGGCTTCAGGAGTTTTCGTTGCCAGGCTTAAAGAGTTTTTGATCTTTGGTTCCTGGGTTTCAAAAGTTTTTGGTGCCAGGCTTAAAGAGTTTCTAGTCTTTGGTTCCCAGGCTTCAGGAGTTTCCGGTGCCGGGCTTAAGGAGTTTCCGATCTTTGGTTCCCGGGCTTCAGGATTTCTCGGTGCTGGGCTTAAAGAGTTTCCGATCATTGGTTCCCAGGCTTCAGGAGTTTCTGGTGTCGGGCTTAAAGTGTTTCTGGTCTTTGGTTCCCGGGCTTCAAGAGTTTCCAGTGGATTGCTTGCGCGACCTCTGGCACCCCATCTTTGATCGCGAGATCTAGGGTCGGGCGACGATAGTCCTACGAGACAGAGACAAGCATTGTGCTAAGAAGAATCTCATTATTAATGTTAGGAAGTCTTACATCATTGATAATATATCCTTAAGTTGGTAGCATTCCAAGCCCACGAAAATCATGCCCCATCGAGCTCGGTGAGGTAGTAGGCCCCGTGAGGAAAGGCTTTGACCACCCGGTAAGGGCCTTCCCAGTTCAGAGAGAGCTTGCCGCACTCTCGAGGTTGGGAGGCTTCTGCTCGCCACAGCACCAGATCTTCGACGTAGAAGGACTTTGCCTCACTCTGGAGTTATAATATTGGGCCACCCGTTGCCGGTATGCAGCCATTCGGACTCGAGCCTTGTCCCTTGTCTCTTCACATAGGTCTAGATTAAGCAGGAGCCATGCTAGGTTCTCGACCTCGTCGTACTGCTCCACTCACAGCGTTAGCAAACTTTGCTCCATCGGGGTCACTGCTTCTGCGCTGAAGACGAGGTTGAATGGTGTTTCATCTGTGGCTATCCTCGGCGTTGTGTGGTACGCCCATAGAATACTGGGTAGTTCTTCGACCCATCTACCCTTGGCTTGGTCCAGCCTGATTCGAAGTCCTTGAAGGATAGTCCAGTTAGTCACCTCGGCCTCTCCGTTGGTATGGGGGTGTGCTATTAAGGTGAATCGATGGCGGATGTTGAGATCATCGCAGAACTCCTCGAACTCCCGATTATCGAACTACCATCCATTGTCAGTGATGATGGTGTGGGGGAGAATGTAGCTCCTAGGTAAGTCCTCAGCTAAGTATTCAGAGAGAGAATGATATATTATATACCGATGATCAATCTACAAACTAGTGCAAAAACCCCTTGAATTGAATCTGAATCAAACTTAAATTCAATTTGAATCAAATATGAATTGAATTAAAGTTTCTCCATATTTGCATAATTATTTAGTTGATTTCATAATTATTCAAACCCCCCCATCTAATTGTTAAATTTGATCATCATATTCAGTCTCTAGGGTTCGACCTAGACTCATAATATTACAAGAAAAATCATAAGAATTAGTGAAACAGTAATTAATTTTAGTGAATTTGACAAGCATCAAGTATCAAGCTACTCATTGTCAGTGCATCATCATTTAGATCTGAGCCTTCTCTCAGATTTCTTCAAGTAGGTTAAGTTTTTCTCTAAGCTTCTCTGAATTTTAGTGCTCATCATTGGCCTGGACCATACACAAGGGAAGCCTAGCTCTAGAGGGATGACTACTTTAGTTCCAAAGGCAAGGTTGAATGAATTCTCCCTTGTTAAAAGCTGGTATGTCATTCAGTAAGCCCAAAGGATACTTTATAGCTTATTTATCCAAAGTCCTTTGACTTTATCGAGTCGAGTCTTTAGACCTTATAAAATGGTTTGGTTGTTGACCTCCACTTCTCCATTTATTTGTGGATGCACAATAGAGGTGTACCGTGGATGATTTGCAAATCCTCATAGAAGTCATCGAAGGATACACTATCGAATTGCCAACCATTATCGATGATACTCATCTGAGGTAAGCCAAACTAACAGATAATAGACTTCCTGACAAACTATAAGCTTCTTTCTCAGTGATCCATGGTAGGGGTTCCACCTGCACCTATTTGATAAAATAGTCAATGGTGATGATGAGGAACTTTTATTACTAGAGGTCAGCAGGAATGGGCCAAAGTTGTCTATCCCACACTAAGCAAAGAGCTAGGGTGAACTAATTGGAGCAAGAGGTGCCAACAATTAACTTTGAATGTCGGCATACCATTAACAATGGTAGCAATGCCGCACAAACTCGATGGCATTTGTGTGGATGTCGGGCCAATAATATTCTTTTCAAAGGATCTTGTATGCCAAGGCATGTCCTCCAAGGTAGCTTCCATAAATGCCTTCTGGACTTTGTACAGGGCATAGTCAGCCTTCCTAGGTCGAAGGTAGCAAAGAAGTTGCATTGAGTAGGATCACCTATACAACTTTCCCTTGATCATCACATACTGATTGAGCAACTCTTGATTTAGTGAGCCTTAACCTGATCTTCAAGCAGTTATCCATCCTTCAACTACCATCTTAACTAGTCCATCCAACATTGCTTATGGTCCAGTTGCATCACCAGGGCTAGCTTGCCCTCAATGCTAGGCTTCTACAGGTTTTCTATGTATTCTCCTTTATAGATCTCTGGATACTCCAAGGTCACTAGTCTTGATAAAAGGTCTACCCAAGAGTTTCCATCCTAAGCATCTATACAATCTCAAAAGAGAGAAAATGAAGGGTTATTTCCTTACTTTTTCTATTTAATTTTCCATGATGGGAGCCTTGGCTTCATGCTCCCCACAAACCTGCTCTATGGCTAGTTAGGAGTCACTGAGGACTTTGAGATGCTAGACCCGAAGTTTGTGGGTCAATCTTAGTCCTGCCAAAAGTGCTTCATACTTGGCTTCATTGTTTAAAGTTTTGAAGTAGAAATGGAGAGCTTGCTTGGTAATGATATTATCTGGGCTAGCGAGGATCATCCTACTCTAGAGCCTCCTACATTGGATGTCCCATCGACATACAATATCCAAACATTGCCCACTGGGATGGGAGCTGCTACTTTGCTTCTACTCTAATCTCTTTAAGGAGTATTCACTCCATGAAAAAGTTAGCTAGTGCCTGTGCTTTGATGGAGGGTCACAGGTGGTAGTATATATCAAATTCTTCGAGCTCCACAACCTACATGGCAATCCTTCAAAGGTGTCTAGCTTTTATAGGACTGACCTCAAGGGCTTGTTAGTCAAGATAGTGATAGAGTATGCATGGAAGTAGGGCTGAAGCCACTGAGATGAGGTAAGGAGAGCATAGGTGACCTTCTCGATCCTCGAGTAGCGGGTCTTCGTGTCCTTTGACAACTTGCTAGTTTAGTACATCGACTTTTGGGTGCCTTCATCTTTCTGAACGAGGACCAAGCTTATCATGACTAGGGATATGGCCAAGTACAGGTATAGCATTTCTCCCTTTACTATCCTAGTTAAGTGTAGAATGATGGCTAGGTATGAATTCCTCAATGTTGGTCTAACACTCCTCTATCCAGTGGAAGTCCTTGATCTATCTCAGGGCTTTGAAGAAAAGTAGGCATTTATTGCCTGATCGGGCGATGAACCTATTTAGTGTGGCTATCCATCCTGCTTGGTGTTGTACTTCATTCCAGGTCTTGGATGGGGACATTTCTAGGATAGCTCGGAGCTTTTTTCAGTTAGCTTTGACTCCATGATGTGAGACTATGAAATCCAAGAACTTTCTAGGGAATACACCAAAGTCACATTTGGCTATTTTGAGCCTCATCTAGTATTTTCTTAAGGTTTGGAAAGATTCCTTGAGGTCTACCATGTGATGCTCTACCTGTTGGCTTTTTACAATATGTCATCAATATACACTTCAATGTTGTGACTGATTTGATCTTTGAAGACTTTGTTGATAAGATGTTGGTACATGGCTCTATCATTTTTCAAACCAAAAGACATCACTTTGTAATAGTAGAGTCCTTGGTATGTGATAGAGGATGCCTTTTTCTCATCCTCTAGAACCATTTGGATTTCTATTATATCCAAAAAATGTATCCATAAAACTAAGCAACTTATGCCCTATTGTAGAATCAACCAACTAGTCTATTCAGGATAGAGAGAAGCTATCTTTTATGCAGGCTTTATTTAAATCAGTAAAATCAATGTCTACTCATTATTTACTACTTGCCTTTTTGATGAGTACCATGTTTGCTAGCCATTTAGGATAGTTGACCTCATGGATAAATCTAGTAGCATGTAACTTGTCAACTTTTAGGTTGATGGCTCGCTGGCATTCAGGGCTGAAGCATTGCTTGTTTTACTTCACTAGCTTATACAAAGGATTGATATGCAGCTGGTGCACCATGACTTCTGTGTCTATGCCAGGCATGTTGGAGGTTGTCCATGCGAAGATGTCTACATTGGCTCTTAAGAAGGTAAGTAGTCTGTCACATGAAGCCTTTTCCAACTAAGACCTAATCTAGACCTTCTGGGTTAGATCATGATCATCCAAAGGAACTAAGAGAAGCTCTTCTATTAGGGACCCCATTGCTTAACCTGCTCATCTTTAAGATCTTGGCTGTCAATGGATAATGCTTCTTGGAACCTCTTGCCTTTTAGGGTGGCCACATATTACTACTTGGCTAGAGCTTGGTCACCTTGAACTCACCTACTCTTTAGATGGTTCGAAACTTTATCAGCAAATGGTAGGTGGACACAATGACTTGAAGGGCATTTAAGCCAAGTCTTCCCAATAATATGTTTTATACTAAGGGAACCTTTACTACTAAGAGGTTCAGCATGAACGTTGCTTATCTCAGGGCTTGGCCTATGGTTACATGTAGGGTGATCATGCCTTTCACAGAGATGGTATCTCCTGAGAACCCTATTAAAGGACAACTCATCTTCTATAGATGGTCCCTTGAGACATTCATTCTACTAAAGGCATCATAAAATAAGATGTCTATGGAGCTTCCTTTATCAATTAGAACATGTTGTATATCATAGTTTGCTATAATTAGAGAAACACAATAGCATCATCATGGGGGTTTGGATGCCTTCTGCATCAAAGTTAGAGAAGATAATGACATCCTTCTACTTGTACAACTTGGCTCAAGGGGACTTGGAAACCATACGAGCATGGGCTCCTCTAGCTGGCGATGATGCTCCCTTGGGAAATCCTTCAGTGATAGTGTTTACCAAACTATCAATGGAATGATTATCCATAGGAGGCTCAATGGTGAGCCAAGGTTGTTGGTTGGAAGTCTCTGCACCTTTGGGTTGACTAACATAGGTCCACAGAATGCCTTGATGGACCAAAGCTTTGATCTCCTTCTTTAAGGTAAGGTAGTCATCAATATCATCCCTGTACTTCAGATGAAAATGGCAGTACTTTGTAAGGTCTTACATGATCTTCTAGGTCATCTTTCTAGGCCAGTGAATGATATCCTAATTCTTTATCTCCATCAAGATCTATTTTCGAGGAATGTTTAATGGTGTGAACTCTTGATGATGATGGCATGGACTCCTTGAATGGTGACGTCATCTAGCCTTGTTTCTTTGCCTCTTGGGTTGAGGAGAGAGAGAGCGATTCTCTTGAGAGCACTTGCACTCTCCCTTCTCCTTTCTCTCCACCACCATAATTTTTTTTGTGTAAATGTACTTTTTAGAGTAGTATAGGAGCTCCAGAAGATTGTGAAGAAATCTCATAGAGAAGGAATGGTTGAAGCCTCCTACTCAAAGCCCCCTCATAAGGTTTGACATTGCAACCACTGGCTCCAATCCATGAACCTCCAACATAGCCACCCTAAAGTAACACATGAAGTTCCAAATAGACCCCCCTTCCTCCAATTGGATGGAGAAGAGAAAGTTAGAGTTCTTCCTAGGCCTTTGACTACTTCATAATTGGATAATAAATTTCAAACTAAACTGCTCAAAGGAGTCGATGAAATCCAACAAGAGCCTAATGTACCAAGCTTGGGCTATATCTCTAAAAAGTGGCTGAAAAGGACATATACATTAAAGCATTGGATGCCTCTTATAGCATCATGAGAGCTTTAAAGCTCTCTAAGTGGTCAAAGGGATCAGTGGATCAATCGTAGGCCTCCATGAAGAGTGCCTTGAAGTATCAAGGGATGGCTCCCCCATGATGGTCCAAGAGAGGGGTGGATGTGTGGTGAAGAGTAGCTCCGTGACCAACATTATTTGCCACCATTAGAAGACCTCCAAATAGCATCCACCTCGTAAAGCTTCTGCTCTAGCTTATCTCATTATCAATATGCCTTGCTAGATGATGCTACGACAATCCCTTCATCAAGAAATCCTATGATGAAGAAGAAAAGGAAAGTGAAAATAAGGAAATCACGTTCTTGATTCCTACCTTGACAACCCATTTGGTGATGGGAATGATGAACATGAAATGCACCTCGGGATCTCGATGGCTATGATGGGCAATGATGGGGGGCCTGCTCAGGGTCACAAGCTAATTGAGGGGCCATCAATAGTACTTCTACTTTAGTAGAATGTGTTACACCATCCTAGTCTACCTCCGGTACTGAAGGGGGAATGTCCGAGGGATGATGCTCGATCGACCTTAGGGTAGACTGAGTCGGGGGCTCCTATAAAGCCTGCACATTAGTTTCAAGCAACTCGACTTAGAATACAAGTTGATTGAATTGCTTGGTGATAATTAGAAGATTGCTGAGGCTTGCTAGTGCTTTGGTTTGGAATAGCTTGGGGGTGATTTGTTGAGACTACCGGCTCCTTTTTAGGAGAAGAAGCAAACCCTACCATTGCCTTCTTTTTTGCTATACCTTTATAAGGGAAAAGAAAACTATATATGCTCTCAATAATTATTTGGATTAATGGCCCTTTCTCTAGCACCAATCTATTGTAATTTCCTTGAGACTTTCTAACATGGCTAGAGGTGGCTGCTGGGTCGAATGGCTCTTAATTTTCCTCAATCATGCATAGGTGTTACGGAACCTACAAAATGAAGAAGACACAAAAGTCCAGCCATGATGGGATGGTTCCCTATGGTGGACCCTCTGATGCTTAAGTTAGTCTTTCGTGGAAGCAAATAGAAGAGAGGCATTTTTAACTTCTAAATGGATGGTATGGTGATGGGATGATAGCTAGCTGGAGTGAAAGTGAGCGAGGCACTGGAGATTAGCATAGGTGAGGAAGTGGAAGTGGGTGAGGCAAAAAAAGTTGGTATAAGCAAGGCATAGGAGAGAGTGAATGAGGGTTAGGTGACGCAAGGTGGCCCTAGCCTTCACTCGAATATAATCTGGAGCCTTTGAGTGGCTCTGAGAAAATTATTGAGATTCTCAGAGGGCTTAGGACTTATAAAAAAGCTTACCTTGGGAAAGCCTTGTGGAAAAGACTTACCTGGAGGGTCTAGAGAATTGATTTTATAGGTGAGGTTGATATATATCAATATTGTCATTAAGATACCATGATTATCAGTTTATATTAGACTTCTAAAAAATTAAAATTACATAGAAAGCAAGGAGTTGGGTTGATTCCATGGAAAAGGTGGTGCTATTAATGATGCGGGATGAACCTAAGACTGATGCAAAACAGTAAACTAATTTTTTATAATTTTCTTAGACATTAATTCATAGGCTAATAACTTAAAATAAGTAAAGAATCAGCATAAATACTAGTAATACAAGAAACTATCATACCCACAAAAACTCATGCAGAATAATAAATAGCCAAGACCCAAGAGTTAAGAAACTCCCAGCTTAGGATAGCTAATCTTCATCAAATCAAAAATCAAGAGTAGGGAAGGATGTTACCAGTCAGAGATTGAAGAACTAGCTGATGAAGGGATCACACAACTCTCAGATTGATGCCTGGAAGATGAAGCCTTTGGTTCCTAAACTTGAAGGCAATCAGGACCCGGTCTGAAGGCAAAGAAAGCCTCCTCTGGGAGGGGAAACACCTTGGGGATCTGCAAAACATCAAGGTTAGGCACGAATCAGGTAATCAAAGAAAAAATAACAAGATGGAACAAGAAAGGAAAGGGATTAGGGCAAAGGGCTGGCGGCAAGGAAGCAGTAAGAGCTCTTGATCTGGGCATCTTCAAGGCTTCTCTTTTGGAGGTTGCTGATGCTTGGAGGTCTGATTTGCTACTGGGGCAAGGAGGGATTGCAAGGATAGGTGTCGGCCAACACAAGAGAACAAACCAAACAAACCAAACAACCAAAACACAAACACAAGAACACAGTCTTGAAAACAATTCAGTAGAGTTTAATTAATAAGAGTTGATTCATTACAAGAGAAAGAGGGGTGGGGTATTTATAAAGCCCCATTCCCTCTCCTATAGGGATTACAAGTCTTCTCCTAGTTAGAATAGGTTTACACAATTTAAGTGGGAGAAAGACTACAAAATAAACCTAGAATTAGGATTACAAGGTTGACTAGAATATGAACTTGATTTCTTACTTCCACTTGAATTCTTCTTCTTAGCTTGGACCAAGTCAACCTCAAGGATGTGTTGGGCTTCATGGAGGGCAGAAGGGGTGGCCAAGGATGGGTTGGGCACCTGGGCTCTGGGCCCTGGAGAGCTGGGATGCCTGGAGCAGGAATATTCCAGGTATCTTGGTTTCTAGGTTGGAATATACCTGGAATCTTGGTTCTTAAAGGCTTGGGCCTGGCGCCTGGGCTGATATCTCTTGGGCGGGCCATGACCTCTAGATTCATGATGTGACCTGGTTTAGGAATATACTCTGGCATCTGGAGGGCATTTGGGCATCTGGAAAGAATCTGGAGGGCATTTGGGCATCTTATAGGAATCTTAGACTCTGGGATGGCATACAAGGTCTAATTGGCTGATGTGAAGACCTCTGGCTCCTGGATGAGCCCTGGTGGAACTCCAAAATAGGGTATCCTCTCCTCTTGTACAAAAATTGGACTCTCACTGGACTTATACATAAATACAAGACTCAATAGACTAGACTAGGTTGAGACAAATCAACTAGTCTCAACTTTTTACAGGACTCAATCTTACTTGCTTATAAAATTATAACACATGACTAAGGTTCTAAAAAAAATCCTAATCAATAAACCATATGGGATCCAGTGATCTGTGTCTGATCCTAGTGTCCCCACCAATTGATGATCTGAAAACTTTGATTTTAGAAAAGAAAAGAAAGAATTGAAGTTAGAAAACAAAGATTAAAAATGCTAAACAAATTGGTACTAAGATCTGCTATTTAGATCTTAGCTTTTACTCGCAACAAAATAAAGAACAAAAATTCAAAGAGCATAAACATAACTTGCTACTAAGATCTACTATCTAAATCTTAGCATCTACTTAAAAAAGAAGCAAAGAACAAAAATTTAAATAGCATGAAAAAAAAATACATTAATTAAAATAAAATTTTAATTACAAGAAATATAAAATAATAAGTAAATAAAATAATTGAAACTATAATAAATGGTTAAAGTCGATTGGTGAAATCTTATTAGGAAGATGGTTAATGAACTCTCCTTCTTCCTTCAAACTCCTCAGAGCATGCTGACTTCCTCTTCTTCTTCCTCTTTGGATTTGACCTAGAGGTGGTGTTGGTGTTGATAGAGTATAAGAGGCAAAGCTCTCTTCTAAACGCCTCTTTCTTGAAAGCAAATACACTACACAAAGCTTATACAACCCTTATCTTGTATTGTACCCCTCTCTCTTAGATGAATTTTTCTTGTAGCCTAGGATCTTTTAAATACAAAGAAAATAAGCTAAATTACTGTCAAACTAGGTATTAGACTCCTTATGAAATTACTATAATTTTTCTAGAATTTCAGGCCATCAAATTGCTATTGAATCATGTTGAAATCATGCCAGATCATCTAAATCATGTTAATCCTAGTCGGATGAAGCATGGGCCATTGGGTTTTGCCTTAGATCATGCTTAGAACTTTCTAGATACCTCAAATCACATGGATCACACTCATATCATGTTGGGAGTTGCCCACAGCCATTTGATCATGCAAATCATGCTGGATCCTACCGCATCACATGTTATCCAGCCCAAATCCAGTAAGGATATCTATCAACCATTGGATCAACAATTGAAGCACTTCTGGACCCTCGGATCACCATAAATTCGACCTTGAAGCAAGCCTAAAACTCTTAATCAAGTCAGACTGATCTTTGGCCATCCAATCATGCCTTGGATGCTACCAAACCATCCACCAGTGCAAGATTTGGAGCATTAATTATGTAGAGAAAGAGCTAGCACCCAGCTCCCAAACATCATATAATGAACCAAAGCCACTATTCCTATGGACCATATGTAGGCCACCAGTTCATGTAGACTATGTGGGGTTCTAGACCATCATGGACTGGGCCTTTAAATGGGTTTTGAATGTGAGTTTTTAAACCCAATTAAACTTCGATTTAAGTCTCGTTTGCATCCATTAAACCAGTAGATCAGGATCTTCATGTTGGAGAGCATCCTGCCTTTATCTACCTCAAGGTTCTAGGGTTTCAAACATATTGAACAATTTAAGTAGACTTGCTAAATGAGGAAAAGACATAACTTAAACTTTTCATTAAACTTCTAATCAGTGTAAAATTATTTTGGTACATAGATTAATTAGCTATCTTGAAATCTACTTTCCATAAATATACACTAATTTCATATTTTTTAAAAATTATTTTAAACATATTTAATTTTGCAAGAAAGTCTAATTCAATTATAAAATTAGATTTCTTAGAAGATGTTAGGACCATTAACTAGCTAAAATACTTAAAATAAATATAAAAATAGTTGATTTATCACACCCCCTTGCTCATAAGTATTGATTTATAACTGTGTTAGTAAGATCCTCCTTTACAAAAATAAATCTAGCATTAATAGTTAAAAGAGTTTAGCAAATATCACTAAGTTTTGAGTTTTAAAAATCAATTTCACAAGTTAGTGCAATTAGAAACATCCTTAAAATTCATTTAAAAATCTACAACACTTGTATTTGAGATGACTAACTTAGTATTTAGATGTTAGCTTATAAAGAATAAATGCATCTTCTCTTATCACCTACTTGTTTAATTTTCTATATATCCCTAAATTAATGTTGGCTTTAGCCCTTGATTTTGATGACTAACAAAATGTTGAGTACATATTTTATACAAATGTTTCAATTGGAGTTATGAGTTTCAGGATACAGGGACCTCAAATTTTCAAAATAAAAGTATCATGGCACTCATTGGAAGCTGAGTAATTTTCATGATTTAAGAAGTCTTCTCATCTGAAAAAGGCCTCAAAATAGACCAATTATGCTTTACAAAAAGTATGTTAAAGTTTTATTGAAGATCATTTTGAATTTGGAAGGTTGACACATGTTTTGACAAGTTACAGAGTCAAGTGTCAACTCATGGTATATTAAGTGTCGACACTTTAGAAACTGCCATACAGAAATTTTCTTTGGCATGTCAAGTATCGACTCACAGAAATCAAGTGTCAACTCACAGAATACAAGTGTCGACTCAAAGATTTCAAGTGTCGACTCAAGGCCTGAGACTTTTGAAGATCTAGAACATGTCTTTTTGGGAGGTTTTTTATCATGTGTCGGCTCAGGAGACTCAAGTGTCGACTCAGGAGATTCAAGTGTCGACTCAAAAATCTCAAGTGTCGACTCAAGGCCTGAAGAAGACCTTGAAGATGTCTTCAAAGCTTGGCACAAGAAGTTCTGGAGAAGTGAATTTGATCTGGCTGAAGAACCACTCTCGAGCCGACTGGATGGAGGAACCAGCCGACTCTGGCACTGGCACAGGAAAGAAGTTCTCTGGCATACAAATCCAGTCGACTGGTACCAAGGCCCAGCCGACTTGTCCAGAACATGGTTGAGAACGTTCAGAGATTCTCAGGGATCCGAGCCGACTACATTTTAGCCTAGCCGACTCGTCCAGAACTTGGTTGAGAATGCTCTAAGAGCCTCTGAGATCCGAGCCGATTGGAATTCTGTCTAGCCGATTCATCCAGAGTGAACCATTTTCTCAACTGTGGAACCCAACCGACTGGCGTTCAGCCTAGCTGACCCGAACTTGATCCGAGCCGACTCGAAGATTGTCCGAGCCGACTGGAATGACAGGGTCACCTCCAACGGCTAGTTCCAATTTTCTGTTTTTGAATTCCAAAAGTGCTCCAACGGTAACCTGTCATCTCCCAATGGTCTACAACATTCAAAATCAAGGGAAGGCAGTTGAAGTCTTTATAAATGAGGTATGAGAACATCCTTGAAGAGACTAATGAGTTAATGAATAGTTATTGAATATTTATCGAAGAAAGAAGTGAGAGCACTTGAGCTTTGAAGTCAGCCTTCAAGCCTTCACCAACTCTTACTAGAAGCTTGAAGCATCTTTTGAGAAAAGCAAGGAAGCCATTGAAGTGCATTGAAGAGCATTCAATTGAGCTTCACTTGAGCTGTATTGGCAACCACCAGACAATAGAGTTTGTCATTTTTGTTGCTTTTCTTATTCTAGTCTCAGAATATTTGGGTTATTGGTGAGCCCCATTGTAAGAACCAAATAGGTTTCTTTGGTGAGCCTTCTTAAAAACCAAAGTGTAGAGGTTTCTTTGGTGAGACTTCTTAAAACCAATGTGTAGAGGTTCTAGGTGAGCCTGTAAAAACCTGGTGTGGGTTTCTTTGGTGAGCCCGGTTCAAAAACCAAAGTGTAGAGGTTGGGATTGTGAGCCTGTAAAACAATCCGATTGTATTCTGGTTTGGGGGATATAGTGAAAATCCCGAGTGATGAACTTGGGTAGTGGATGTAGGAGCTGGGTTGCTCTGAACCACTATAAACCTGTCTTGTTTGTGTTGTGCTTGATTTACCTTTTTGCTTTTGTATTTATTCTCTGACTAACACAGTACCTAACCACTAAAAGATATTACTTATGCACATACTTGGAAAAATTTTGTAATTCCCAATTCACCCTCCTCTTGGGAAAAAGCCACCTGGGCAACAGGTTTGTTGTGAAGTTGCTAGTTTCCTTTTGAAATATCTTGTATCTTCTCCAAGAGTAGCAAGGGGGCTGTGTCTTATGATTGTTGAAAGGTTATTAGGTGAGCCTATTAAAACCTACTTGGGTTTCTTTGGTTAGCCCACTGTAAAAACCATAGGGTACTTAGGTTTCTTTGGTGAACCCGGTGTAAAAAACAAAGGGTACTTGGGTTTCTTTGGTGAGCCCATTTTAAAAACCAAAGGATGTTGGATTTGGATTATGATCTCGATAAAACAATCCTATTGTACTCTTATTAGAATATAGTGGAAATCCCAAATAGTGCTTAGATAGTAGATTTAGGAGCGGGTTCTCCGAACCACTCTAATTTTTTATGTTTGTGATTGTATTTGCTTGATTCCTTTGTGATTGTTAATTTACTTGCTTCTGTTGCATAATCTGTCACAACACTGGCACTAAAAGATTTTTAAGTGCACATACTTGCAAGTATTTTATTATCCCAATTCACCCCCCTCTTGGGAAGCCACCTGGGCAACAAGTGGTACCAGAGCAGAGTCTCTAAAATTTCTTAGAGTAAAGATTAAAGGCACATCCCATGGGTATCTCTTTGGCTAAAGGCTAATCCACAAACCGACCTCCACTTTTCACTGGAACTAATTACATATATTGAAAGGCTTGAATGAAAACATACATTCAAGCCATAGACTTCCAATTATGGAAGATAATTCTAAGAGGACCTCATGCACCCACGATTAAAGTTAATGATGTGATGTTCCCAAACCTGAAGAGGAATGGGACGAGAATGATATGAAAAAGACTGAGTTAAATGCCAAAGCCATAAATTTACTTTATTGTGCTTTGGATCCAAATGAATTTAACAACATTTTCACATGTAATTCTGCTAAAGAAATTTGGGATACACTCAAAATCACACACAATGGTACATCATAAGTTTAGACTTCTAAAATTAACCTTATTATGCATAATTATGAGTTATTCAAAATGGAGCCAAATGAAACTATACTTGTTATTTTCTCACGTTTTACTGACATTATAAATGGTCTTAAAAGTCTTGGTAGGACCTATACTAATGTTGATTTAGTGAAGAAAGTTTTGAGATCTTTGCCAGAAAAATGAGAAGCAAAAGTTATAGCTATTCACGAGGCAAAGGATCTGAACACACTACCATTGGATGAACTGCTAGGGTCATTGATCACATATGAGTTAGCCATGCAGCAGAGAACTGAAGAAGATTCAAAAAGAAAAAAGACCATTGCATTTAAAGCAACTGAAAATGATAAAAATGAAAATTCAGATACTTTTGATGATGATGATATGGAAGATGATGAAATTGCTCTAGTAATGAGAAAGTTCAAAAGATTTATGGGCAGAAGAAGAACCAATAGATGAAGAAAGCAATTCAAAAGGGGAGATCATGGAAAGGATAAAGAAAAAGACAAGGAGAAGGACAAGGACAAAGATTAATTTTTAATCTATTATGAATGCAAGAAACCAGGGTACATACATCTGATTATCCAAAAATCAAGAAAAAATTGTTTAAAAGGAAGAAAAAGAAAGCAATGCTTGTAGCATAGAGCAACAGTGACGAGTCTACATCAACTGAAGAAGAAGAAGATACAACAAAGATAGCTCAGATTTGTCTTATGGGTTTGGAGGATGAGATAATAACTTCTGAACCAAATTTAGATTTTACCTATGATGAGCTTCATAATGCTTTTTGTAAATTGTTAATAGAATATAAAAAGGTTGGTTTGAAAATGAAGAGTTTAAAAAATAACTGTGGTACATATGAAAAAGTTAAAAATGAAGTTTATGAAAGAAACAAAATTGTGAAAGACTTAAAACCATCTAATTTGGAAAGGAAGAACTTCTTGAAAAGAATAAAATTTTACCAAAAAAAATACTGATTTACAAAAGAAAGTTCAAAAGCTAAAACCATTAGTTAAAAAATTAACTTTAAGTTCTAACAAACTTAAATTGATTTTGGAAAATCAAAGAGAATTCTAATAATAAGCTTGGAATTAGATATAAAAGTATAAATATAAATAAGTTTTTTGCATCCACTTCTTATGCTCCAAAGTTCATTGCATCAAAATAATATGGACATAAGTTTACATCATATGCTTCTTATCCAAAGTCATAAATTATTTGCTATGCATGTAATAATATAGGTCACAAAGTTTTTGAGTGTCATTTGAAATATAATGATAAAATGAAAATCAAGAAAATTTGGATTCCAAAAGGAACCAATAATACTAACTTGCAAGAATCCGAGAAAGCTTGGGTACCTAAATCCACTACTTGATTTTTTATAGGGATGTCTTGCAACCATGAACACAAAGAAAAGATAGTATCTTGATAGCAGCTATTCACGACACATGATGGGTGATATAGATCAATTCTTCACCCATGAAGAAAAAGATGGTGGCATGGTAACATTTGGTGACAACCATCAAGGAAAGATAATTGGTATTGGTAAAATTAAAATTACTCCTTCCACCTTTATTGAGAATGTATTGCTAGTAGAAAAATTAAAGCATAATCTGTTAAGTATCAGTCAACTATGCAATATTGGCTTTAATGTTTTCTTCAAGGCTTCAATATATATAATAGTTGATCCTCTTGACTCTAGTACAAAGTTCATTGGACATAGACTTGGCAATATATATGTGGTAGATCTTAATGAGCTAGCTATATCAAGTAACACAAGTTTGTAGCAGTGAATGATAAGAGCAAAAAATCAAGTCTACTATGGCATAGACAACTTGGACATGCTTGCATGCATACCATTGCAAAACTTATTTGAAAAGATTTAGTCAAAGGTTTGCCAAAGTTTAAAGTAGATTTTGATTATGTTTGTGATGCATGCCAAATAGGAAAACAAGTTAGGAAAGTTTTAAATCCAAAAATATTATTTCTACCACTATACCTTTAGAGCTACTTCACATGGATCTATTCGGACCCACTAGGATAACAAGTCTAGGTGGTATGAAGTATGGCCTTGTGATTGTAGATGATTTTTCAAAAAATACTTGGATTTTATTTATTACATGTAAAGATGAAACTTTTAAAGCTTTTAAGAAATTTTATAAAAGAGTTTCAAATTTGAAAAATCTTTCTGTTATTTCTATTTGTAGTGATCATGGTACATAATTTGAAAATCAATATTTTGATCACTTTTGCACAAAGCACGGTATTGACCACAACTTCTCCACTCCTAGAACACCAAAAAAAAATGGTGTTGTAGAGAGAAAGAACAGGACCTTAGAAGAGATGGCCCGAATAATGCTTTGTGAAGAAAATCTTCCAAGATACTTTTGACAAAAGCTGTAAATACCGCTTGCTATATTTTAAACAGAGTTTTAGTCATACCTATTATAAGAAAAATCCCCTATGAATTATGGAACAATAAAAAGCCAAACATTAATTATTTTCATATTTTTGGTTGCAAATGTTTTGTACTTAACAATGGTATGGATAGCCTTGGTAAGTTTGATGCTAAATCTGATGAGGCTATTTTTCTTGGTTATTCGACCAATAGTAAAGTTTATCGAGTATTCATAAGAGAACTTTAACTGTTAAAGAGTCTATTTATATTATTTTCAATGAGACTGACATTGCATCTTCTAGAAAAGAAGACTGTGCTGATAATGATGTAGGTACACTTAAAAATGGATTAAGGGGCATGACTATCAAAGCAAGTAAACATGTGAACAACAAGAAGAGGTAGTAAGCAAGAATCATGATGACCTACCTAAAGAATGGAAGCATATACAATCACATCCCAAAGAACTCATTATAGGAGATCCATCACAAGGTGTTAGGACTAAAGCTTCACATAGGGATGCACATGATTTAATTACTTTTGTATCTCATGTAGAACCATATACCATAGAAGAAGCTGAAGACGATCCTAATTGGATGTTAGCTATGCATGATGAGTTAAACAAATTTAGGAGGAACAATGTTTGGACACTTGTAGAGAGACCATCTGACTACCATGTTATAGGTACTAGATGGGTTTATAAAAACAAACTAGATGAACAAGGTAATGTAATTAGAAATAAGGCTAGAATGGTAGCTTAAGGTTACAACCAAGAAGAGTGAATAGATTTTGATGAGACCTATGCACCAGTAGCTAGACTAGAGGCTATTAGATTCCTTCTGGCATATGCATGTTTTATGAACTTTAAATTATTTCAGATAGATGCAAAGAACGCTTTTCTGAATGGTTTTTTATCCAAAAAAGTTTTTGTAGAACAACCGCCTAGTTTTATCGATCACTCTTTTCCAAATCATGTTTTCAAGTGAATAAGACTTTATATGGTCTTAAACAGGCACTTAGAGCCTAGTATGACAGATTAAGTAAATTTTTACTTGAAAATGATTTTCTAAGAGGTAGTGTAGATACTACTCTGTTTATTCAAAAGAAAAATAATGATATTTTAGTTGTTCAATTTTATATTGATGATATAATATTTGGATCTACTGATAAATTTTTATGCTAAGATTTTGCTAAGTTAATGCAGGGTGAATTCAAAATGAGTCTAATGGGTGAGCTGAACTACTTCCTCAAACTTCAAATCAAACAATCGAAGAAAAGGATTCTCATCAACCAAGCCAAATACATTAAAGAGATTATCAAAAAGTTGGGCATGGAATCAATCAAGGAAGCTGGAACACCCATGAGTCCTACATGCAGATTAGATAAAGATGAAAATGGCACAAGTGTTGATCAAAAGTTATATAGAGGTATGATCGGATCTCTACTCTATTTAACTGCCAGTAGACCTGATATTCTGTTTAGTGTTTGTATGTGTGCTCATTTTCAATCAAATCCAAAAGAATCACACATTACTGCTGTTAAAAGAATTATCAAATATCTCAAAGGGGCATGTAATGTAAGATTGTGGTATTCTAAGCATTCATCTGTAAAGTTAATTAGTTATTCGGATGCTGACTATGGTGGCTGTAAGATTAATAGAAAAGGTACCAGTGGCACATGCCAATTTCAGGTGTTAACTTAATTTCATGGCGCTGTAGGAAACAGAACTCTGTAGCACTGTCTATTGCTGAAGCAGAATATGTGGCTAAGGGAGATGTTGTGCACAAGTGTTGTGGATTAAACAATAGCTATAAGACTATGGTGTTATCCAATCTATGATTCCTATCAAATGTGATAACACAAGTACTATTAATTATCGTAAAATTCAATTCAGCATTCTAGAACAAAGCATATAGAAATAAGGCATTATTTTATTAGAGACCATGTTTTGAATAATAATATAGAATTAGAATTTGTCCAAACGAAGAACCAACTAGCTTATTTTCTACCAAGCCTCTTAGCCAAGATAGATTTGAAAAGATTAGAGGAGAGTTAGGTTTTTGTGATCGATATTAAGATTATTGACCTATTTTTCAAAAATAGGAAAAATTATCCAGAGTACTCAAGATTCAATTTAGAGCTATTGACCACTTTGTCTAGAATTAATTTAGCTATAGAAACCTTTAGTTTAGTTTTTTTGAGCTTTTCCCTGTGTTTTTGCTCAAGCCAACTTGAGCAATCCCCTGTTCTGTCGAGCCAATTCGAAGGACAGGTTTGGGGTTTTTTAAATAGGGTTCCGTAGCTTTCATTCTTTAATTCTTTCCATTTCCACTGTTTATCTCCACCCATTTCTTCCCATAAGCCATAGAAACTCCTCTATAACCCTTCCTAAACCTTAATCCAAGCCCAATGACACATAGGAAGGTTGTAGGAAAATGACCTAGGAAGGTGATCCGATCCATTGCGAAGGAATGGAGGACAAAACAAAGATTAGATGCTTTGGCTTCTCAACCCACTGAAAATTAGCTTGAGCAGCAACCAACCGATGCTCCAAATGCTCCTTGATAGGTTATTCTTATGGGAAATCGATAGGTAACCTCTGGAAGAACTATGGATTTCAGTTTTCTAGAAGAAGAGAATTTGAAGATAAGTGTTTAGCTTGATGCTTTGGGTTGGAAACATTTTTGTGTGCTTAATTTTCCTACCTATCCAACCTTGGTCAAAAATTTCTTTGAGAATTTATCTCTTGGTATATTTCATCTTGAATCTATTGTTAAAGGGAAGAATATTTTGTGGATGAACAAAATTAAGTACATTATTGCAAATTCCAAAAGAAGGAGAATGTTTTTTGGTGATGAAAGAAAAACAAAGGACTTTAAGAACTATTTTAGAAAGAAGTGATCTATCAGGGATTGTTTATGTTCAAGCTAACCTATTATCTTTAGAGATGAGGCTCTTACATTACATTATTAGTAGAGTGTTCTTACATAGAACTGGAAGATTTGATTGGGTAAGTGAAAGAGATATGATTTTTATGAGATGTTTGATTGAGGGGGAGGCCCTCAACTTGCCTTAATTATGATTTTTCAGATGAGGGAAGCAGCTCGCAGAACATGAGCCTGTCTTCCTTATGGCATGCTATTTACTTTACTTTTCCAGGATGCTGGTGTTGATTTGTCAGGTGAGGATAAGAGACCTTTATTGCATACTGATAGATACAATGCCAAGTCACTGAATAGGATGGGCTTTCATAAGGTAGAAGACAGAAGGATTCAGAAGATTTTAGGATAGAGAGTGGCAAATTCTGATGATGAGGAGTCTTCTAATGATGAGAAAATTGGACAGCCGCAGGACATCGAGACCGAGTGACCTTCTGATGAGGCTGGACCCTCTGAGCCAGCACCTACTTCGCTTCGATCACCTATGAGAGATTCAGGTATTGGTGGTTTGCATGATGATCAAAGACTGCAGACTATCTTGGATGAGCTCTCTACTCTACAGCGAGGTAGAGCTAAGACTGATGCTAGGATAGGTGCATTACATACTAAGATAAGGGATGGTTTTCAGCAGATCTTAGCAGTTCTTCATGAGATCAGTGCAGCTAGACCATCAGCACCTCCTCCATCACTAGATGATGGACTTGGACCAAATGATGGTACTGGTATTCGACATGCAGATCATGAGCACACTATTGGCATACTTGATGAGCATTGTACTAGCACACAAGCTACTGATTTACTTGCAGTCACTAAGGAGCAGCCCACTGATATCATAGATACTCCAGTGATGCAGATTCTTTCCATTATCAGCACTTTGGTATTGTCAGATCCTCCTTCGATGCAGCCAACTCCAATATTGATTTCTACTAGGTCTTCACCTTCTAGACCTAGAGTTGCTAGACCACTCATTGCTACTAAGATTAGACTTAGGGACCTTAGGCCTAGTTTTCCTAAGTTCAAACCACAATCTAGCATCTTAGAAATTGGCTCTTCTTCTTCTTCTAGTGAAGATGAGTCTAGCCATACTTTTTGAGTTTAGAACTTTCTTTTGTTGTATGTGATACTGTTTTGTAGTGCATTGACACTTTTGTATTGTTTCATATCTTGTACTGACACTCTTTTTATATATATGTGTGTGTATTGGAAATCTTGTGTTATAATTGATGAGTGATATGAATGTTTATGAATAATTATGGATGAATGATTTGAATTTTGTCAAAGGGGAGAAGTGCTTTTATCTCAAATATGTTCCCGCTAATGTATGTCATTATCATGTTTTGTTGATGACAAAAATGGGGAGAAGTGCATGAAGTTGAGAAAAATGAGAAGAATTGCAATTAACATTGTTACATGAAAAAGGGGGAGCAGTTATTGTTTGAAAATGCTTTTGAATATAAAGTATTGAAGTAGAGCAATTATTGAAAATTCTTTTGAATATAAAGTATTGAAGTAGTATTAAAAAGCTTTCCTGAATATAATTGTAGATCAATGAAAAAAATTTGGTTGATACATTATGATTTTGATACATTATGATTGGTATGTTAACCTTATTGCTCTGATACATGTTCTTAATTGTTAATACTTTGCTTTGACACTAGTTCATTTCAACTCTAATACTATATCATGAGACTTTATCTGTTCCGATACATACTATTTTGAATATACATTGATACATGTAAATATCGGTACATGGTATGTTACTATACATTCAATTGTAAAGTATTTTTTAAAGCTAGTCATGCCCAGTATTTTGTCATCATCAAAAGGGGAAGATTGTTGGCCCCTGGAATGATTTTGATGATTACAAAATATTGGAGCATGTATTTATGACTAACCTATTCAATTATTCAAGAAGTTTTTGTAAAAGCACTTATCCACAAGTTATTTTATTTCCTACTTAGCTAAAGTTTATTCCAATGCAATTGTATTAATTGATGGAGTGTATTGCATTGAAGATCTCAAAGTTGTAAAGCCCTAATTCTTATTCTTGTAATCTTGTAAAAAGGGCTATAAATTAGTAAAAATGAGCTTGATTAGGTTAGATATCTTTTGTAACTTATTTTGAAGTTTTGAAAGACTTGTATTGGTTGGAGATTCAATTGGCTAAAATTTTGAAGAAGTTCTACTCAAGCTGACTCATGGATCAAGAGCCGACTCATAGATCGAGAGCTGACTCATGGACCAAGAGCCGACTCCTATTCTGGCATGGCAAGGAGAGTTTCAGAGTTTTAGAAATCTGAGCCGACTAGAAGATATTGAGTCGACTCATCCAGAGTTTGTGTTTATCTTGACTAAGACTTCGAGCTGACTCAACCATCTCGAGCCAACTCGAGTGTCGGATTCAAACTTGTAATAGCTAGTTCCAGAATTGAATTTTTGAATTCAAAGAAAGCTCCAACGATAGTATTTCAACTCTCTAGGCCCTACAATGGCTAGATCTATTTGAAAACTATAAAAGCATGGTATTTATGATGGATTAATAGAACTCTTTGATTATTTATTGAAAATTAAAAGAGCATTCAAGTAAATTTCAAGTTTTACACCAACCAACTTCAAGTGAGCTTTCAAGAGAGGATTCAAAGCTTCACCAACTCATCTTCAATCATTGAATCCAATTGATGAGGAAGTCAAGAAGTAGCTTTAAGAGCATTCAAGAACATCTAAAGCAAGGCTTCAATTTGAGCTTCATCAGCAACTACTAAACAACATGGGTTTGTTGTAAAGTTGCTAGTTTCCTTTTGAAATATCTTGTATCTTCTCCAAGAGCAGCAAGGGGGCTGTGTCTTGTGAGTGTTGAAAGGTTATTAGGTGAGCCTATTAAACCTAAGTTAGGTTTGTTTGGTGAGCTCGGTGTAAAAACCAAAGGGTACTTGGGTTTCTTTGGTAAGCCTGGTATAAAAACCAAAGGGTACTTGGATTTCTTTGGTGAGCCCAGTTTAAAAATCAAAGGGTATTGGGTTTAGATTGTGATCCCGATAAAACAATCGTAATGTATTCTTGTTAGAATATAGTGGAAATCCCAAGTGGTGCTTGGGTAGTGGACGTAGGAGCAGGTTACTCCGAACCACTTTAATTTCTTTGTATTTATGATTATGTTTGCTTAACTCCTTTGTGATTGTTAATTTGCTTACTTCCGTTGCATAATATGTCACAACACTAACACTAAAAGATTTTTTAGTGCACATACTTGCAAGTTTTTTATTATCCCAATTCACCCCCCCTCTTGGAAAGCCACCTAGGCACATAATCTAAATGGGAATGTGGAAGGATGAAAAGAATTAATTTTTTTTCATATAGAATTCTTGAAAACAATTTTAGAAAGGCATCAAGAATGTTTAGGGAAGAAAATAGGTTGGACTAGGCTAGGTTTTGACCAAGTTTTGATCAAAATTAGTTAGGAACCAAAACTAATTTGGTTATAATTAATTTAACCAACTTAAACTCAATCCAAATAGGTTTCAATAGACTTAATTAAATACCAATTAAATATAGAATTAACTGAGTCTAAGTCTAAATCAAATCATAATTAGAAATCCTTAGAGATTAAATCATTGAATAACCTAATCGGGTAAAATCCAATTGAACCATATTTAATTAGACTTGACCTAAACCTGTTTGCTTAATCAAATTGAGCTAATTAGCAATAAAATCACTAATTAATCCTCTTATAATTAATTAATAATTAGTTAATTATTAATTTGTAATATTTATGCAAGATTAATTTTCATCATATTCATAATTTTGCCATTAAATAACTTTTAATCGTTAATTAGCTATCACGATTGGTCAGAAACTTCTTATGTGTGTAACCCCATAGGTTCGAGCACTAAGCCAATAGCCTAGGAACCAATTTCGAAACTAATCGATGTGACCGTCTAGCAATTGTATCCAATATCTGGACATGTCAAAAGTTTATAAAGCAATATTCAAGAATCCAGGCATATGATTTCTGTATAATTCATCCAATTGACCCAATTCTTAGGATGATTTGAAAGTTAACTTTTAGCCTTGAATAATGCATCAAGATGTGTCTCAACCTAACAAATCCTGTGACTCCTCACAAGGATTACCCTAACCAAGGTCTTGCTAAATAAAAATACAGTAGAGCATTTTGTCTAATACCTTGAAGTAGTCAATCTCATCTTGATTTATCACTGATTTAACAAGTATTTAACTACACTCAGTAACCTTCCATTACTGGATTAGAAATCCAGGTAGTTTGGCACCTAAGTATAATAGTTGCTTGTAAGTCACTATGATGATCTCAGGTCAAAAGGATATTTATATCCATATCCTTTTGTGAGATACTCTTGATAATAGAGTACTCAACAGAGTTGATCATGTTCGATGCAATATACACTTACATTGACCTGCATGTCAACTAGTATCTCCACACTTCTTAATTATGAGAACGACCCTTATGGCATATAATGATCTATGCTCGATAAACATTATCGTTGTAGATAACAACATATCATTTGGTCAACTTAAAAACATGATTTGGAAATGTGTGATCGATAAAACCAGTTGGTTATTCGACAAAAAAATTTTCAGATAGAAAATCATTTAGAAAAGCACTCTTTATATCCATCTGAAATAATTTAAAGTTCATAAAACATGCATATGCCAAGAGTAATCTAATAGCCTCTAGCCTAGCTACTGGTGCATAGGTCTCATCAAAATCTATTCCCTCTTCTTGACTGTAACCTTGAGCTACCAGCCTAGCCTTGTTTCTAATCATATTACCTTGCTCATCTAGCTTGTTTCTATAAATCCATCTAGTGCCTATAATAGGGTAGTCATTTGGTATTTCTACAAGTGTCCAAACATTATTTCTCCTAATTTGGTTTAACCCATCATCCATAGCTAACATCTAATTAGGGTCGGTTTTAGCTTCTTCTATAGTATGTGGTTCTACATGAGATACAAAAGCAATCAAATCATGTGCATCCCTGTGTGAAGCTCTGGTTCTAATACCTTGAGATGAATCTCCTATAATAAGTTATTTAGGATGTAAATGTACATACCTCCATTCTTTAGTTATATCTTCATGATCTTTGCTTATCTCTTCTTCATGTTGTTCACTTGTTTGCTTATCTTTGATAGTCATATCCTTTAGTCCATGTCCAAGTATACCTACATCATCATCAGCACAATCTTCTTTTTTAGAAGATATCATGTCAGTTTCATTGAAAATAACATAAATTGATTCTTCCACAGTTAAAGTTCTTTTATTAAAAACTCGATAGGCTTTTCTATTTAGAGAATAACTAAGAAATATAGCGTCATCGAATTTTGCATCAAACTTACCAAGATTATCTTTACCATTATTAAGAACAAAATATTTGCAACCAAAAACATGAAAGTAATTGATATTAGGCTTTCTATTGTTCCACAATTCATAGGGGGTTTTTCTTATAATAGGTCTAATTAAAACTCTGTTTAAAATGTAGCAAGCAATATTTACAGTTTTTGCCCAAAAGTATTTTAAAGATTTTCTTCACAAAGCATTGTTCTGGATATTTCTTCCAAAGTTCTGTTCTTTCTCTTTACAACACCATTTTGCTATGGTGTTCTAGGAGTAGAGAAGTTGTGATCAATACGGTGCTTTATGCATAAGTGATCAAAATATTGATTTTCAAATTCTATACCACGATCACTATGAATAGAAATAACATAATGATTTTTCAAGTTGGAAACTCTTTTGTAAATTATTTTGAATACTTTAAAAGTTTCATCTTTATGTGCAATGAACAAAATCCAAGTGTATCTTGAAAAATCATCTACAATCACAAGGCCATACTTCATACCTCCTAGACTTGTTGTCCTGGTAGGTCCAAATATATCCATGTGAAGTAGCTCTAAGGGTCTAATGGAAGAAACGATATTTTTGGATTCAAAACTTTCCTTCACTTGCTTTCCTAATTAACATGCATCACAGATATAATCAAAATTTACTTTAAATTTTTGTAGACCTTTAACTAAATCTTTTGAAATAAGCTTTGCAATAGTATCCATGCTGACATGTCCAAGTCATCTATGCCATAGTAAACTTGATTCCTTGCTCTTATCATTCACTGCCACAAGACTTGTATTGCTTGAAATAGCTAGATCATTAAGATCTACTATATAAATGTTACCGAGACTATATCCAATGAACTTTGTACTAAAGTTAAGAGGATCAACTACTATACACATTAAAGACTTGAAGAAAATATTAAAAACAATATCACAGAGTTGGCTGATGCTTAAAAGATTATACTTTAATTTCTCTACAAGTAGTACATTTTCAATAAAAGTAGGAGTAATTTTTATTTTACCAATACCGATTATCCTTCCTTTGCAATTATCATCAAAAGTTACCATGCCACTATCTTTTTGTTCTAGGGTGAAGAATTGATCAATATCACCCGTCATGTGTCTTGAACAGCCGCTATCACGGTACCATCTTTTCTTTGCATTCATGGCTACAAGACATCCCTGCAAAATAATCAAGTAATAGATTTCGATATCCAAGCTTTCTTGGATCCTTGCAAGTTAGTAGGATTAGTTCTTTTTGGAACCTAAATTTTCTTAAATTTCTTATTGCCATTATATTTCAAATTAAATTCAACTACTTTGTGACCAATATTATTACAAGCATAGCAGATAATTTTTGGTTTTGAATAAGAAGTATATGATGATGCAAACTTAGGTCTATATTGCTTAGGTGTAATGAATTTAGGAGCATAAGATGTGGATGCAGAAAACTTATTTGAATTTAAACTTTTATAATCGATTTCTAACTTGCTATTTAAAACTCTTTGATCTTTCAAAATCAGTTCAAGTTTGTTAGAGCTTAAGGTTAACTTTAAAACCAATGGTTTAAGATTTTGAACTTCATTTATAAGTCAGTATTTTTATTTTGTAAAGTTTTATTCTTATCAAGAAGTTCTTCCTTTTCAAACTGAATAGCTTTAAATCTTTCACATGTCAAATTTAATTCTCTTTGTAAAATCTTATTTCTTTAACTAATTTCATTTTTATCTTTTTTGAAAGTATCACAAGTATTTTTTAAAACTTTCATTTTTAAACCAACCTTTTTGTATTCAATTAATAGTTCACAAAAGGCATTATGCAGCTCATCTAATGAGGACATTGGCAAGAGGAAGAAATTACAAACTAATAATCTTTCGATGTCGTCCAATCTTTCCTTTTTTTTAGGTTCCCACAAATATATGAAGCACCTCTTGAAGACTCCTAATTCCACGAAGCAAGATTGAATTGTTTAAAGCCAAAATCAAGTGAAGGTTTCTTTTCCAAGCCCATGGGCCGACCAAGCTATGAAGAAATCTTCTACCTTGAAGCCTAGTTAAAAGACTAAACCTTAAAGAACATGTGGAAGGATTAGATGAAGACAAGTATAGCAAGGAGATGGTACCACATGGAGCTTCTAGGACTTTCACTTGTTAAGATTAGTTAGATTAGGAACTAATCAAGTAATTAATTACCAACTAAATCTGAATTAGTTGGCTCCTTAACCCACCTATTATGGCTGCCCTTGGCTTATAAATAGGACCAAGGCCTCCTCTTGTAAAGCGATGAATGACTTGAGTTGAATGAAAGCTTACTTGTTTGTGTTCTCTTCCACTTTGCCAAGTTCTTTAGTTCTTCTTAGAATTTTGAGTGTTTTCCTTAAGTTTGAGTTGGAGTGATGAGTTTGATCTTGAATTTGAGTGAGTGCCTTAGTTTGGAGGGCTAAAGTTCTATTTCCATGTTTGTCTACATAAAATCAAAGTAGTCCAAGAAGAAGAGGAAGTGCTACCCAAAAATTCCAGCAACTCTCTTCACTTCTCTTATTAATTCCTTCTTTTTTTCCCTTAATTTCTTTGAATTTTGACTTACCTTAACTCTTTGCAGGTTTTTCTTGGTGATTTGAAGATGAAGATGAAGGCTCCATGCCAAGGATCAAAGCTCCAATGGTGAATTGAAGAAGAGAGTGTAGATCTTGTCTCTAGCCTTCAATTTTTGAGTAGTGAGTGCTTTCCTTCCATTTGAGCTTTAATTTCTCTTCATTGTTGGGAAAAGACCCTCTTGATCCTTAGATCTAAGGTTCTTAAAGGTAGCATAGCATAGTTTGGGGGTTTCTATTCCCTTAGATCCTCTCTTTCATTTTTTTGAAAGGAAGCTTGCACAAGGGTGTTAGATTTTCTGCTCACCTAGTTCCTAGCTCGAAATTCTTCATCCTTTCTATCCATGAATCTGGCCATATCTGGAGCTCTAATGTTGATATGTTTTGCTAGGTAAGTAGGTTATATCTCCACATACCCATCTCATCAAATTCGTCCCCCATCAATTTTTTGGTATTAGAGCTTTGGTTCTATGTTAAGCTCTACAGGCTGCTGGAATTCTATCTCACTGTCTTCCGAGATTCAGTGATTATTCTTATTTTTTATATTAATCAAACAAATCTAAAAAAATACTTTTCCAGTACATTTGTGTTTATTATTTGAAATATAAAATTCAAAAAAAATATTTCCAGTGATATTTGGATTTAAAGATATAAGTTCTTAGGTTATTTTTGAAGTTATGTCCAGAATTCTGTCTCTGTCTTCCATTTCATTTAATGTTCAAAAAAATACAATTTTTTTTTTGATTTTTGAATTTTATATCTGAGATTCAAACCTCGCATCTTATTATTTCCCATTATAATTTTGAATTTTATAGAGGTTTATAGCTCAAAATTTGAAATTTCAATTCAGGTTGTCAAGAGTTAGCTAAACCGTTGGAATCTTGTAGCAACTATTTTTAAACTACCTTCTAAGCTAAAATTTGAATTAATTTGATGTCAAAATTTAAAATCCAGGATTTTAGATCTGAGAGCTAACCAAATTAGTTTTAGTTTTTTTGTATTTTTAAAATTTTAAATTTTGAATTTTCAATTCAGGTTAGCTGGAGGTAGTTGGAAATTGAAAATTACATTTTAACCACTTTGCTTCCAAGGATGAATTTTCTAATTAAATTTTAAAATTTAAAATTTAAAGTTTGGTTACTGAGATCTAGGATTTAAGATTTGAATTATCCAATTTAAATTTGTATTATTTAAAATTTTGAAATTAGGTTAAAAAATTCATGCATTTGTGCTAGGTATAGTTGATTATGCTCATTGTTTTGCTGAAATTGTTTGCATCATTTTAAAATATCTTAAGGGCATTCAATATTACACAAGGGAAGGAGGTCATTACCTTTCCTTAGCCCAAAACAATCACCCATATTTGCATTGACCTAAACCCTAAGTAAAATCAAGTAGGAACCTAAACTAGGGACACCCACAAGTCGGGTTCAAGTGCAAGGTAAAACAAAGTATTATTTGAGTTTGTACTTATTCCTTGAAATTGGTATCTAAGGCTAGAGGTCAAATGGAAAACTCCTTAAGCGGACTTGCGATTTTTAATTAGGACCTCGCGAAAGCGAGGGGAGCCTCTTGTAACCCCACCTCTTACCTTGCCAGTGGACAGGATAATTACATTCTTAAGTAGTACCTTGTTAAGTCTTGTATTCTTGATCTCTAGGTCTAGAAGCCCTAGAATTAGGTCTTGTTTGCTTGCCTATTGTATTGGTTATCCTTGTACAGTGTCCTATAAGCCCCATACCAAAGTCCACCCTTAGTCTGGTTATTATCCATGGACCCCAATCTTGAATTATTTATGAGGACCCTAACTGAAAAATTTGATACCCTAACTAAACAATTAGGATAATGAACAAAGAGTTAGGGCACGTGAAAATCAAATCGAGAAATCAAAAAAGATTGCTTGACCTGTACTAATCCTAAATCACCTCTTATTGATCCAAGAGTCCATTGTCATGATCTCACCCTTGAGATAAACTTAGATACCCCTGTCAAGGCTTTGTAGATCAAGAAGAGAGAGTCTTTAGGAGCAATCGACCCTATACACCCACTTTTGATGGAAACCCTAAGGTGTATATCGATTGGGAGAAGAAAATGGATCAGTACTTCGAGTTTGATGAAATATCGGAAGAAAGGAAGTGTCTATTTGCCAAATAAAAGCTAATCTGACATGCTAAGTCATATTGAGAACATGTTGAGCATAAAAGTTATTATAGTGGGGATAAAATAATTACTTTGAGAGATATGAAGAGTAAACTGAGGAAAAGTATGTAGGTAAATCTTATAAGCAAAATCTTCCAACCTAATGGTATAAATTGAGACAAGATGATAAAACTATGTTTAAATATATTGTTGAATTCAATGAGTATGAGAGAGATGAAGAAGAGACTAAACCCATAGAAGAATTAAAGAAAAAATCTCCTAAACCTCTTGAAGTACTTAAGGAAGGAACAGAATCCAAATCTTGTCCAACTGAGGAATTAAAAAAAGAATCCCCTAAACATGATGAAGAATTTAAGGAAGAAATCAGTGAAGTTGGGTCTAACCTAGATATACATGAACCAGTGTTTGCAATAAAGGATGAATTTGGAATAGTCGCCCAGCTTGAAGAAATTAAAGATGAAAATAATCAACTTGAAGAAAGAGAAGTCCAGGAAGAGCCACCCTAAGAAATAAAAGAGTTCATAAAAGAAGAGGATGTGGAATTAAAGTTAACCGATAAGGATTCAAATTCGGAGATCAATGAAAGAGCACCTATTAGGGTATTGACCATCAGGGAAACCCAAGAACAAATCCCTACAAATCAGTTCCAAGAAGTTGTAGAGCCTTTGAAGAACTTGTGATATGTATCCCTAACAATTTTTTTATCCCTGATCCACTATTTTTGAACATCCACCATCCTGATCCACCACTCCGTTTCATTCACCCTCCTATTCCATCCGGCTGGGACATCCACCATACCATTGATCTATTCTAGTGATATTCAATAATTACTTTCTTAAGACTCTATGGCATATGTTGGGAGCCAAATTAAGATTTACTTCTACTTACCTAAAGATATATGCAAGAGTCTTAGAAGCCTCCTAAGGAAAATATTGGAAATTATGAGCTTTTGTTTCCTAGCTTAACAATAAAATTCAATCCTTATATAATAAAACCCATTTGAGCTTGTCTTTTGTTTTAGTATCATTTGAGTTTGTTTCATCAATTGGTGTCATCCATGCATAAGTTTGTCTAATCATATACACAACATCTTAGGGATTTGCACAGAGAGATTAGCAAGAAAATCCAAATGAGCAATGAGAGCTACAAGCATATGGCTGATTCACATAGAAGGGCCAAAGAATTTCAAGTAGGGGACTTTGTGATGATCAGGCTAAAGCCTGAACAGTTTTCATCAAGAATTATGAAGAAACTCCACACCTGTGGTGCAGGTCCTTTCAAAATAATAAAAAGAATATGACCTAATGCTTATGTGCAGGACCTACCTTCTGACGTTGGCATTAGCTCTACTTTTAATATCTCAGATCTAGTAGGATACAAGAAGCCCACAATGATTCCTAGTGAGTTCCTAGAACCTGATCCATCCCTTGAGAGTGAACCAACCCTAGAGTGCCCACCAGCCACACGACCAAAGCGTGGAGAAAGAATATAAAGGGTCATAGATGACAAGATTGTCACTACCCGAATAAAGATTACCAACGATACTTGATCCATTGGCACGACAGACCTGATTCTGAAGATTCATGGATCACTCAAGAAGAACTACAAAGGATCAATCCATATATACTTGAATACTATCAAAGCCAAAATGATCCATACTTGTTAGGGCCGAGTTCTTTTCACCCAGGGAGAATTAATTTGGACATCGAAAAGAGGAAGAAATTATAAACTAATAATCTTAGTTGTAGTCCAATGTTTCTTTTTTTTCAAGTTTCCATAAATGTATGAAGCACCTCTTGAAGACTCCTAATTCATGAAGCAAGATGGAATTATTTAAAGCCAAAATCAAGTGAAGATTCTTTTCCCAAGCCCGTGGGCCAGCCAAGCTATGAAGAAATCTTCTACCTTGAAGCCTAATTAAAAGACCAAACCTTGAAGAACATATAAAAGGATTGGATGAAGACAAGTATTGCATGGAGATGGCACCACATGGAGCTTCAGGACTTTTTCTTGTTAGATTAGTTAGACTAGGAACTAATCAAGTAATTAATTACCAACTAAATCTGAATTAGTTGGCTCCTTAGCCCACCCATTATGGCTGCCCTTGGCCTATAAATAGGACCAAGGCCTCCTCTTGTAAAGCAATGATTGACTTGAGTTGAATGAAAGCTTACTTGTTTGTGTTCTCTTCCACTTTGCCAAGTTCTTTAGTTATTCTTAGAATTTTGAGTGTTTTCCTTTAAGTTTGAGTTGGAGTGATGAGTTTGATCTTGAATTTGAGTGAGTGCCTTGAGTTTGTAGGGCCAAAGCTCATTTCCAAGTTTGTCTATATAAGATCTAAGTAGTCCAAGAAAAAGAGGAAGTGCTGCCCAAAAATTCCAGCAACTCTCTTCACTTCTCTTGTTGATTCTTTCCTTTTTTCCCTTAATTTCTAGAATTTCAACTTACCTTGACTCTTTGCATGTTTTTCTTGGTGATTTGAAGATGAAGATGAAGGCTCCATGCCAAGGATCAAAGCTCCAATGGTGAATCCAAGAAGGGAGTGTAGATCTTGTCTCTAGCCTTCAATTTTTAAGTAGTGAGTGCTTCCCTTCCTTTGAGCTTTGATTTCTCTTCATTGTGGAAAAAGACCCTCTTGATCCTTAGATAAGAGGTTCTTAAAGGTAGCTTAGCCTAGTTTGAGGGTTTCTATACCCTTAGATCCTCTCTTTTTTTTTTTGAAAGGAAGCTTGCACAAGGATGTCAGATTTTTTGCTCACCTAGTTCCTAGCTCGAAATTCTTCATCCCTTCTACCCATGAATCCGGCCATATCTGGAGCTCTAATGCTGATATGTTGTTGTAGGTAAGTAGATCACATCTCTACATACCCATTTCATCAAATTCGTCCTCCATCATCATCATAAGTAAAATCTATGTTAGGTTCAGAAGTTGTTACCTCATCATCGAAACCCATAAGGTAGATTTGAGCCATCTTTGTTGTGTCTTCCTCTTCTTTGGTTGATGTGATTCATCACTATCGCTCTACGCTTCAAACATTGCTTTCTTTTTCTTTTGCTTGAACAACTTCTCGAATTCTGGACAATCAGGATGTATGTGTCCTGGCTTCTTGCATCCATAACAAATTAGAGTTTGATCTTTGTTCTTGTCCTTTTCTTTGTCTTTTTCTTTTTTCTTTCCAAATTCTCCTCTTTAAATTTCTTTCTCCATCTATTTGTTCTTCTTCTGTCCATAAATCTCTTAAATTTTCTCATAACTAGGGCAAATTTGTCATCTTCCATATCATCATCAGAAATTTCTGAATTTCCAACTTTGTCCTCTTCTATAGCTTTAAATGCTATAGCCTTTTTCCTTTTTGAATCTTCATCTATTCTTTGTTGCATGGCTAGCTCATGAGTAATCAATGATCCCAGCAGCTCATCTAATGGTAGGTGTTTAAGTCCTTTGCCTCTTGACTAGCTATAACTTTTGCTTCCCATTTATCTGTCAAAGATCTCAAAACCTTTTGGACTAGATCAGCATTAGTATAAGTCCTACCAAGACTTTGAAGACCATTTGTGGTATCATTAAAATGAGTATACATTGCATATATAGTTTCACTTGGATCCATTTTGAATAATTCATAATTATGCACAAGAAGATTGATTTTTGAAGTCTTAACTTATGATGTGCCCTCGTGTGTGATCTCAAGCTTATCCTAGATTTCTTAGCAGAATTGCAAGTGGAAATTCTATTAAACTCATTTGGGTCCAAAGCATAATAAAGTAAATTCATAGCTTTAGTATTAAGCTCAGTCAATTTCATATCATTCTCGTCCCATTCCACTTCCGGTTTGGGAACCTCAATATCATTAATTCTAATGGTAGGTGTGTGAGGTCTTTTTAGAATTATTTTTCATAAATGAAAGTCTATAGCTCGAATGTATATTTTCATCCTAGCCTTCAATAAATGTAATTAATTCCAGTGAAAGTGGAGGTTGATTTGTGGATTGGCCTTTGACCAAGGAGGTGCTCATGGGATGTGCCATCAATCTTTACTCTAAGAAATTCTCAGAGACTTTGCTCTGATACCACTTGTTGCCCATGTGTCTTCCAAGAGGGGGAGTGAATTGGGATTATAAAAACTTAGCAAGTATGTACAATTTAAAATCCTTTTAGTGTTGTGGTGAACAATGCAATGCGGAAGCAAGTAAATAAATGCAATGAACATAAATAAGCACAATCACAAACAAAAGAATTTAGAGTGGTTCGAAGCAACCTGCTCCTATGTCCACTACCCAAGCACCACTTGGGATTTCCACTATATCCCCCATCGGAATACAGTTGGATTATTTTAAAAGGAAGCAAGTAAATAAATGCAATGAACATAAATAAGCACAATCACAAACAAAAAGAATTTAGAGTGGTTCGGAGCAACCTGCTCCTATGTCCACTACCCAAGCACCACTTGGGATTTCCACTATATCCCCCATCGGAATACAGTTGGATTATTTTAATAGGCTCACAATCTAAACCTCTATACTTTGGTTTTACTGGGATCACCAAAGAAAACCCGTACTTGGTTTTAATACAGGCTAACCAAGAACCTAAATCCCTTTGATTTTTAGAATCGGGCTCATCAAAGAAAACCCAAACTTAGGTTTTAATAGGCTCACCTAAAATCCTTTAATACACTCTCAAGACACAGCCCCTTGCTATTCTTAGAGAGAAGACAAGATAAATCAAATGTATAAAACAACTTTACAACAAACCAAATTTGTTTGAGTGTTGCCGATGAAGATCAAATCGAAGCTTAGCTTTCAATGCTCTTGAATGCTCTTCAAGCTGCTTCTTTACTTCTTCAAAAGGTTGGATTCATGAATGAAAGTTAGTTGGTGAAGTTTGAATCCTTTCTTGAATACTCTTGAAGTGAGTTGGTGAATGACTTGAAAACTCTTTAACTTTCAAAGAATAATCAGTGAATAATCTATCAAAAATTGTTTAAACCTTCATAAATACTCTTTTTATAGTCTTCAATCAAAACTAGCCATTGTAGGACCTAGAGAACTAAAATAGAGCCATTGGAGGGCTTTTGAAGTTCAAAAATGAGATTCTACAATTAGCAGTTAGACTGCAAAAACACGTCACTCAAGTTGACTCGAGATCCATGAGTCAGTTCAAAGTCTCAGACAACCCAAAAAAAGTTCTGTACGAGTCGGCTCGAACTCTCAATCAATAGAAAATTAAATTCTGCACGAGTTAGCACTTCAAGGCTAAGTCAGCTCGAAGTCACAGTCACCAACAAAACAAACTCTGGACGAGTCGGCTCTTCTAGGCTTGAGTCGGCTCAAGGTCTAAGTCACCAAAAATATAAGTTCTTCATCGAGTCAGCTCTTAAGGCTTGAGTCGGCTTGAGGTTCTGAAACTCTAAAATTTTTTGTGCCGTACCTAAATAGGAGTCGGCTCTTACAAAATTCTTTTTATGCATTCAAACTTCTTCAATTCAAGATTCCAACAAGGGCAAGTCTTCCAAGAAGCTTCAAAGAGCTTACCAAACAAATTCTAACCTACTTACTCTTATTTTTATAATTTTAGAGCCCTTTTTACAAGATTACATACATGAAGGATTAGGGCTTTACAAATTGAAGTATACAAGAGTTCATACAATGTTGGAATGCCTTTCAACTAGATAGAAAACTAACTGAACTAAAGATACATACTTTCTTGCAAGAACTTCTTAAATGATAGAAAGAATTAGTAATGCATATATGCTCTAATATTTTGTAATCATCAAAATCATTCCACGGGTCAACAAGTGTCAACTCACAGAAGTCAAGTATTGAATCACAGAAATGAAGTGTCGACTCAAGACCTGAGATTTTTCAAGATACAGAACTATGCCTTTTGGAGGATTTTGTATCAAGTATTGACTCGGGAAATGCAAGTATTGACTCGAAATGCAAGTATCGACTCAGGAGATTCAAGTGTCAACTCACATGGTTCAAGTATCGACTCATAGCCTGAAAATAGAAAAAGGACAAAACCCTGGTTTTTCAAGTGTTTATATCAAGTGTCGACTCATGTAACCCAAGTGTCGACTCATGAAGACTTAAGTATCGACTCAGAAGTCAAGTGTCGACTCACGGATTCTGACAGCAATAACAACTACATTTTCTAAGAGGTAGATTTGATCTCTATAAGCTCCCAATGGCTAGTTTTGCTCCTCCAATGGTCTTAAATCATTTTTTAAAAAATTTTAAACTACTTAAGCTTCACCAAACTCATTCATGAAGCATTGAACACACAAGAGATAAATATTCCTCGAGAACTTCACTTCCAAAATCAAAAAGAAAAGATTCTACTAAAAATGCTTACAAGCCTTTCATTTCAGCATTCCAAAAGTATCTTTGAAGTGATTCTAAAGAGAAGTCAAGTTAAGAATTATCAAGAGCCTCAAAGCTTCCATATTCCACTCTATAAAGAGTTTGATTATGCTTTTGTTCTTGTATCTTTGACTTTATTCATTATTGACCTAGCTTTCAAGGTTTTTGAAACTAGGTTGTTAAGGTTGTTGGTGAGCCAAAGTGACAAAACCAACTAGGGTTTGACTTGTGAGCTCAAAGACAAAATATGTTGTAAAGGTTGTTGGTGAGCCTAGGTGACAAAACCAACTTAGATTTTGACTTGTGAGCCTTGGAAAATAAGTCGGCTGTAATCTTGAAGAGATTATAGTAAATTTCCAAGGAGGCTTGAGGAGTGGATGTAGGTGCTTGGATTGCACCGAACCACTATAAAACTTTGTGTTTGTGTGTGATTGCTCTCTCTATTACTTGCTCTTCATTCCTTGCATTTAATTTGCTGTTATCCATTGCATATCTTTTAGAGCTAAATTACTTTGCTTTATAAACACTTCAAGATCATCAAATAATTGTTTAAATTTTGAAAGACCCAATTCACCCCCCATCTTAGGCTCCATTTTTGGGCAAGAAGTGGTATCAAAGCACTGGTACTCTACTTGTAGGTCCAAGATCTTGTGTAAAAGATCATGGCAGCCCCAATTGGTATGGGTGTTGTAGAAGGACAAGCCTCTAACCGTCTCCCATTGTTTAATGGCATAAATTAATATACTGGAAGACACGCATGCGCATTTACATTCAAGCCATTGACTATAACATGTGAAGGACTATTGTTAAAGGTCCTCATCAACCTACTATCTTGATTAATGGCATTTTCACTTCCAAAATAGAAGATGATTGGGATGAGAATGACATTAAGCAAATAGAGCTTAATGCAAAGGCTATGAATCTATTGTTTTGCACTTTAGATCCAAGCAAATTCAATAGAATTTTAAATTATCTCTCCATAAAGGAAATATGGGATAGTTGAAGTTATCCATGAGGGTACTCATCAAGTGAAAACTACCAAAGTTAACATGGTTATTCATATATATGAAATATTTAAAATGGAACCATCTGAATATGTTAGTGAAATGTATACTAGATTTACTAATATGTGAATGGCATGAGAAGCTTAGGTAAAGTTATTTCTAATGGTGAACTTGTTAATAAACTTCTCATGTCTCTTCTAGCTTCTTGGGATGCTAAAATCACTGCTATAAAAGAAGCCAAAGATGTAAATACATTTCCACTCGAGCAACTCTTGGGCTCATTAATGACTTATGAGCTTTCCTTGAAATAAGAGACAGTGGACTATGATAAGAAGAAGAAAGTGATTGCCTTCAAGTCCACTACCAAAGAAAAATCAAGTGATGATTCCGATGAGGAAGATGATGAAGATGAAATGGCTCTCATTGCAAGAAGTTTAGGTGGTTTATGAGAAAGAAGAAATACAACTTCAAGAAGAAGCCTCAAAAGGGAGAGCCCAGTAAAGAGAAAGAAAAAGAGAAAGAAAGGGAGCAACCCACTTGCTTTGAGTGCAAGAAACCTGGTCACTTCAAGTTGGACTGCCCCTTACTCATGAAAAGCAGAAATAAATTAAGAAAGATAGCCATGATGGTTACCTGGAGAGAGAGTGAGGACTCAAGCTCAAATGAAGAGCAGCAAGATGTTGCAAATTTTTGCTTAATGGTAAACAATGATGAGGTAATGCCTGAATCTAAAATGAGTTTACCTTTGAAGAATTGCATAAAGTTTTTGATGAATTAGTAGTTGAATTTCAAAACTTAAAATGAAACACAAAGAACTAAAGAAGCAAAATTTGGAATTGGTTAAGTCAAATGATAGGTCTTTGATTGAAAATGATTGTTTGCTTCAAGAAAACAAGAAGCTAACTGATAAAATTATCTTTTTGGAAAAAGAAAAGGAAGATTTATAAAAGGAAAAATTGTTTGCAATAATTGAAAATTTTACTAAACAAAATAAAGAACTTTTGCAAGAAAACAAGAAGTACAAGGGTGAGCTTGAAAAATTAAAACCATTTATTGAAATGTTCACTTATAGTTCTGAAAAGAATATGCTTTTAAATAATCAAAGAGCTATTTTCAACAAAGCAGGATTAGATTTTAAGCCTAAGAAATAACAAAAGTTTTTCAAGAATTTCTTTGTGCCTGCTTCATCCTCTATTACTTGTTATTCTTATGGCAATAGAGGACAAAAATCATATTTGTGCAATAAAATAAAATTGAGCAAAGTTAGAAAAGTTTGGATTCCAAAAGGAACCTCACTACTAAACTTAAAGGATCCAAGATGACTTGGGTACCTAAAGTCTCCACCTGATTTATTGTTGTAGGTGTGCCTTGCAACAAATAAAAGAAGTTTGTGGTACCTCGATAGCGGTTGCTCAAGGCACATGCTAGAGATGTGGAGCAGTTCTCCTTACTTGAATATCAAAATGGTGAAAATGTGACCTTCGGTGATAATGGAAATGGCAAGATTGTTGGCATTGGTAAAGTCTTTATCACCCCCTCTACTTATATAGATAATGTTCTTTATGTTGATGGTTTAAAGTATAATTTACTTAGTATTAGCTAGTTTTGTGACAAAGATTTTAAAGTTATTTTTGAATCTTCAATGTGCATTATTTCTAGTCTTGATGACAATGGCATCAAGTTTATTGGTCATAGGCATGGAAATATTTATATGGTTGATCTTGATGATCTTCCTATTCAAAATGGTCAATGCCTAGTGGCAATGGAAGCCAAGATCAACGAAACTAGTTGGCTTTGGCATCGTAAACTAGGACATGCTAGTATGTATTTGCTTTCAAAACTTTGCAAAAAGGATTTAATAAAAGATTTGCAAAAACTTTGTTTTGAAAATGATAAGATTTGTAGTGCATGATAACTTGGAAAACAAACTAAATCCTCTTTTAAACCTAAGGAGTAGTCTCTACATCTAGACCTCTAGAATTACTTCATATGGACCTCTTTGGACCTATTAGAATATCTAGTTTGGAGGCAAGAAGTATGGTATAGTTATTGTATATGATTTCTCATGTTTTCATGGATCATGTTTTTAGCTCACAAAGATGAAACTTGTTTTGCATTTATTAAAATTTAGAGAAGAGTCTCAAATGAAAATGATGTTTCTATTATTTCTTTAAGGAGTGATCATGGTACAAATTTGAAAATCATGATTTTAAAAAGTTTTGTAGTGAAAATGGCATTCATCATAATTTTTCTGTACCTAGGACACCTCAACAAAATGGGGTGGTAGAAAGAAAAAAATAGAACTCTTGAAGAAATGGCATGCACCATGCTTTGCAAAAATGATTTGCCTAAGTAGTTTTGGGTAGAAGCCATAAACACTGCTTGCTATATTTTAAATCATGTTTTAATCCGACCTATTTTAAAGAAAATACCTTATAAGCTTTGAAAGGTAGGAAACCTTCAATTAAGTGTTCTCGTATTTTTGGATGCCGTTGTTTCATTTTAAATAATAACAAGAAAAATCTAAGAAATTTGATGCCAAGTCAGATGAGGGTATCTTTTTAGGTTACTTTACATCTAACAAGGTATACAGGGTCTTCAACAGAAGGACACTCATTATCGAAGAATCAATCCATGTTGTGTTTGATGAGATTAATCAAAAATCTTTTAGAAAAGAAGATGTTTTTGATGATGAATAGGTATCCAAATAACTAAAGAAGTGCACAACAATGAAGAGCCCTCCAAGGAGCAAGATGACAATCAAAACAATGAAAGAGAACAAGTACAAGGAGTTGAAGCATCATCAACACCAAATCCATTGCCTAAAGAATGAAGGTATGCTCATGGACACCACAAAGAACTTATCATTGGTGATCCATCAAAAGGGATAAGTACTTGTTCCTCTTTAAGAAATGTCTGTGATTATTTAGCTTTTGTTTCTCAAGTAGAACATAAATCTATTGAGGAAGCTGAAAATTATTGTAATTGATAAATGATATGCAAGATGAACTAAATCAATTTAAAAGAAATAATGTTTGGACTTTGTTTGAAAGACCTACTAATATTTCAATAATTAGTATAAAATGGTGTTGACTCGTTATTGATTTTGATGATAAGTGAAATGGTTAAGTATAAGTTGAGTACTAATGATTTCCTTGAAGTATATTTTTATAGAAAAAGGTGCTCATAAATTTGAAGAAGTTCGTTTGATTGAAGAAACCAAGGCCTAGATGAAAGGATCTACTCAAAGAGAACTTAATAGTCAAAAGTTTGGTAAATGGATATTGAGTGAAGCATAAATTTGATTCAGCACAAGTTCAAACTTTTTGTGAAGATTTCAGTAAGGTGTCGACTCAAAGTATCGACACATGACACCAAGTGTTGACACATGGAAGAGAAGTGTCAACTCAAGTCGGTATGCAAAGAATATTTCAGATGGCATGGAAGTATCAACACATGGACCTGAAGTGTCATTCAAAGTGTCGACATTGATCAGCTCATCGCCTGAGATTTTCAAGCCACAGAACTTGCTGAAAATGAAGAACTGCAGAAGTATCGACACATAAAAGCAAAGTGTCAACTCACCTGAGAAGTGTCGACACATCCGAGATTTTCAGAGAATCAGATTGAAGATTTTTGAACTGGTGTCGACTCAAGAAGTTCAAGTATCGACTCATAGCCTGAAGTGTCACATATGGAGTTATGGGAATAGTAACGGCTAGTTTTTCAAACATAGAACTCAACCCTTTTGCCCTCCAATGGCTTGATTTTCAAGTCTAACGGTTAGAAATCAGATTTAAGGCCTTGGAAAGGTATATATATGCTCCAAATCAAATCAAAAGTATGATTATTGATGAGAATGAAATAGAAGCATCCAAGAGAGAAGAAAAGAGAGAATTCACTCTATTCATTGAAGATTCAACCACTCTCAAGCAAAAGCAAGCCTCCAAGCATTCAAGAACCTTCAGAGCATTAAAGATCAACCATTCTTAAGCATTCAAGAGGCTTCAATAAGTTCAAAAGCACCATAACATCAAGCTTCAAAGAGATACCCACTTTTTATTAAAAAGCTTTTATTCTCATTACTTCAAAAACTTATTTGTTGTAAGAGTTTTTGGTTAGCCTATTATAAAACCAAGGGATATTATTGGTAAGCCTCTGAAAACCAATTAGATTCTTGGTCAACCCGAAAACTAAGGAGGTTGGTGGTGAGCCTTAAAACCATTTAGGTTCTTGGTTAGCCCGTAAAACCAAGTAAGGTTTTGATTTGTTAGCCTTATGAAAACAAGTTGGGCTTTTGATTTGTGAGCCCGGAAAACTAATCAACTGTAATTGATAGCGATTATAGTTAATTCCCAAGGGGAACTTGGGAATGGATGTAGGTGTATTGGATAGCACTGAACCACTATATTTATTGGTCTTTGTGGTTGATTGCTCTCTACTTGCTTTTCATTTATTACTCTTTATTTTACTGCAATTTTACTTAAGAGCATTACATTTGAATTCATAGTACCTTAATTAATTGTTGAGTTGGATTGCATAGTATTGCATTGCATCAAGTAAATATTTTTAGAGACTCAATTTACCCCCCCCCTCTTGGGTTGCATACTAGGAAACAAGTGGTATCATAGCCCTGTTCTCAGTGTATAGGCTTTATCGCCTTGAGTAAAGATCCATGGCAGCCCCTATTGGTACTAGCATAGTTGAGGGTCAAGCCTCAAATAGATCTCTGTTTTTTAATGGATCAAATTATACATATTAAAAAACTAGGATGAGATTTTTTATGCATTATATTGATTAGAATTTGTGGAGAGTTGTTGATAAAGGCCCTCATATTTTTTCGATTATGGTTAATGGTGTTTCCATCCCAAAGCTCGAAGAGGATTGTGATGAAAATGACATTAAGCAATCCGAGATCAATGCTAAGGTAATGAATCTCCTATATTGTACATTAGATCCTAGTGAATTTAATAGGATATCTACTTGCACTTCAGCCAAAAAAATATGGAACACACTTGAAGTTATCCATGAGGGTACCGATCATGTGAAGAATACTAAGGTGAACATGTTAGTGCATACTTATAAAATGCTTCGAATGAAACTTAATGAGACAATCACTGACATGTACACTATATTTGCAAATATTGTAAATAGAATGAGAAGTCTAGGAATAGTAATGTCTAACGTTGATCTTGTGAATAAAATTCTCATGTCAATTCCAACATCATGGGATCCGAAGGTGACCGCAATTCAAGAAGCAAAGGATATTGACAAGCTACCATTAGAGTAGCAGGTTGGATCGCTCATGACTTATGAGCTAATTTGAAGCAAAAGTCAATGGACATGGACAAAAAGAAAAATGGGATATCATTCAAATCAAACATATAAAAAGAATCCTCAATCGATGAGTCTGAAGAAGAAGATGATGAAGGTGAAGAAGCCCTCATTGCAAGGAAATTTAGAAGATTCATGAAGAGGAGGAAGTTTCTTTACAAGAAGAAATTTCAATCAAAAGAAAAAGAAAAGAGAAAGAGAATGAAAAATAAAAGAAAAAGAAAAGGAGAAGGAAATACCTACATGCTTCGAGTGTAAGAAGTCAGGTCACTACATGTTCGATTGCCCTCTCCTAAAAAGTCTAGAAAGAAGTTAAGAAAGAAAGCAATGATGGCCACCTGGAGTGATAGTGAAGACTCCAGTTCTGAAGAAGAGCAAACTGAAGTTGCAAATCTTTGTTTTATGGCACATCAAGAGGAAGATGAGGTAAATTCCGATACCGAAATAGATTTTACTTTTGATGAACAAAAAATACTTTTGATGAACTTATGCATGATTATAAACTGATTTCGTATGAAAATAAAAAGTTAAAAAAGCATGCAAACAGTTTCTCTTTTGAAAACAATACTTTGTTAAATAAAGTTAGTGATTTGAAAACTAAATTAGATGTTTTGGAAAAGAAAAACAATGCTTTGACAATGGAGAATGAAGTTTTAAAAAGATCCAAAACTATTATTTCAAATGGTGATCTTTTAAAGAAAAATAAAGATTTGGAATTGGAAAATACAAAGTACAAAATTGAACTTGATAAAATGAAGCCATTTGTTGAAAAATTTACCTATAGTTCAGAAAAATTGAACCTACTTTTGAATAGTCAAAGAACCATTTTCAATTAAGCAGGATTAGGCTAGACCACAAATATAACAAAAGTATTTTAAAAACATTTTTGTTCCTACATCTTCTAGCATAACATGTTTTTCATGTAAGAAGCAAGGTCATAAATCTTTTCAATACAATTTAAGAAAATAAATTCTTTTGGAAAAGTTTGGGTTCCAAAAGGAACCATTTTAAGTGCTAACCCTAAAGGACCCAAGTTGGCTTGGGTACCTAAATACAAGGCTTCATTTTATTACAGGTGTGTCTTGCAACCAAGGAGAACAAAAGACTTTGGTATCTTGATAGCGGTTGCTCAAGGCACATGACGGGAGATGTGAAGCAATTCACTTCTCTTGAAGCAACGAATGGAGGGAGTGTGACTTTCAGGGATAATGATAAAGAAAAAATCATTGGTATTGGTAAGGTTCACATAACTCTTTCTAGTTGTATTACTAATGTATTGTTAGTTGAATGTTTAAAGCATAATCTTTTAAGCATTAGTCAATTTTACGATAAAGGTTTTCTAGTTATTTTTAAATCATCTTATTGCATGATTGCTAATCCGGATATAAATGTAGTACAATTCATTGGAAAAAGGCATGGTAATGTTTACTTGGTAGATTTGGATGATCTATCTTTGCCTAATGGAGAATGCATTGTTGCAATGAATTCTACTAAAGATGAGACTAGTTAGCTTTGGCATAGAAGATTAGGGCATGCTAGTATGTATCTACTTTCAAAACTTTGCAAAAAAATTTAGTTAGAGATTTACCTAAACTTTGTTTTGAATAAAATAGAGTTTGTCAAGCATGTCAATTTGGTAAACAAGTTAAAACCTCTTTCAAACCAAAAAGCTTTGTAACTACTAGTAGGCCACTAGAACTACTTTATATGGATCTCTTTGAACCAACTAGAACATCAAGTCTAGGAGGCAAGAGATATGGATTAGTCATAGTGGATAATTTTTCAAGATTTACATGGATTTTCTTTCTAGCACATAAAGATGAATCATTTTCTGCTTTTATAAAGTTTTATCAAAAGTTTCAAATGAAAAAGATGTTTCAGTTATTTACATTCGCAGTTATCATGGAACTGAGTTTGAAAATCAGGATTTTGAAAATTTTTGTAATGAAAAAGGTATTGAACACAACTTTTTCGCACCTAGGACACCTTAGCAGAATGAGGTAGTAGAAAGAAAAAATCATACTTTAGAAGAAATGGCACGCACTATGCTTTGTGAAAATGATTTACCAAGATATTTTTGGACTGAAGCTATTAATATTGCATGTTATATTTTGAATCGAGTTTTAATCCATCCTATTTTGAAGAAAACTCCTTACAAACTTTGGAATCAAAGAAAACTAACCTTAAAGTATTTTCAAGTTTTTGGTTGCAAATATTTTATCTTAAATAATGAAAAGATAATCTTAAAAAAATGATGCCAAGTCTGATGAAGGTATCTTTTTAGGATACTCTACATCAAGCATGGCATATAGAGTTTTCAACAAAAGAACATTGGTTGTAGAGGAGTCAGTGCATGTTATTTTTGAAGAAACTACTAACAAATCCGCCAGAAAAAGGATACATTTGATGAATGTGCAGGTGCTGACAAGCTTCAAAAGTTGACACTAAATGATCAACCTCCTCAACTAAATGAAAAAGATCAAGATAAAAGTGAGAAAGGTGAAGACACTCCAAAGCACCAAGATCTACCTAAGGAGTGGAGGTATGCTTATGGACATCCTAAGGAATTAATCCTAGGTGATCCATTACAGGGGTAAGAACTCGAGCCTCAATTAGAAATGAATGTGATTATATAACTTTTGTATCACAAGTAGAGCCTAAATATTTTGAAGAAGCTGAAAAAGATCCTAACTGAATTAATGCCATGCAAGATGAACTAATCAGTTTGATAGAAACAATGTTTGGAAATTAATAGAAAGACCATCTAATGTTTCTATTATTGGTACTAAATGGGTATTTAGAATAAATTAGATGAAAATGGAATTGTTGTTAGAAATAAAACTAGACTAGTTGCTAAAGGCTACAACCAGGAGGAAGGGATTGTATTTGATGAAACTTTTGCTCCTATTGCTATACTTGAAGCAATTAGACTATTATTAGCACTTGCTTGTTTTATGAATTTTAAACTATTTCAAATGAATGTTAAGAGTGCTTTTCTAAATGGTTTTATAACAGAAAAGGATTTTGTTGAACAACCACCTGGAATTAAAAATCACGCACATCCTGATCATGTTTTTAAATTGCATAAAGTACTTTATGGATTAAAGCAAGTACCTAGAGCCTGGTATGAAAGACTCAACAAATTTTTAATTAAAATTAAATTTTCTAGAAGCCATGTTGATAAAACCTTATTTTTGAAGAAGAAAGATAATGATTTATTAGTAGTACAAATATATGTTGATGATATCATTTTTAGTGCTACTAATGAAATTCTTTGTCAAGAGTTTGCTAAGATAATGCAGGGTGAGTTCGAGATGAGCATGATGGGAGAACTCAATTTCTTTCTCAGACTCCAGATCAAGAAAACTAAAGATGGAATATTTATCAACCAAGTTAAGTATACAAGAGAGATTATAAACAAATTTGGGATGGAGACTACTAAATCAATAGGTACGCCTATGAGCCCATCTTGTAGACTTGATAAAGATGAGCATGGCAAATCAGTAGATCAAAAGTTATACAGGATGATGGCTCCTTACTGTACTTAACTACTAGTAGACCACATATAATGTTCAGTATATGCATGTGTGCTAGATATAGATCTGAACCTAAAGAATCACATCTGATGGCTGTTAAGCGGATTATTAGATATCTATCTGGTATTATAGATATTGGTTTATGATATTCTAGAGATTCATCTATTGAATTAGTTGGATATTCTGATGCTGATTTTGCTGGTTGTAAATTGGATAGAAAGAGTACTAGTAGTACTTGTCATTTCTTGGAGTTAATTTAATCTCCTGGTTTAGCAAAAACCAAACTTCAGTTGCACTATCCACAGCTGAGGCTGAGTATATTGCAGCAAGAAGTTGTGCTCAAATCTTGTGGATTAAGCAACAACTTGAAGATTTTGTAATCAAGTTGACTAGTACACCTATAAAATATGATAATACCAGTGCTATCTGCTTGACTAAATATCATGTTCAACATTCTAGGAATAAACATATTGAAATTAGACATCATTTTATTAGAGATCATGTTGAAAATAATGATGTTATGCTTGAATTTATTAGTACCGAATTTCAATTAGTGATATTTTGACTAAACCTCTTCTGGAAGATCAGTTTTGTATGATTAGAAGAGAGCTCAGGATCATTAATCCTTTTGATTAAATTTTTCTTATCTTTGACTTAAATCAATCATATTTGACATCAATCATTGTTAATTGTGTTGAATTTCATTGAATTTAAGCATAATTCCAGTGATTTTGTTCAACCCTTTCTTCTCTTATTTTTCGATTTTAAGTCGATGTGTCAACACATTAATGTGTCGACACCTGAATGTATCGACACATTTGTGAGTCGACACATGAATGGCAGCAGATTGAGAATAAGGACATTCCGGAAGGTTTTTTCCTCATTTTGTCTTCCCTCTCGAGCCGACACATAACCTAAGGTACTCCATACTCCTCCTTCCCTCTATTTCGTGCTTTAAACTCCCCTGATTTATTGTTCGGAGCACTTTCTTGTTCAGATTTTGTGACATTTGGGCTTCCATTTGCATTTTGAGCCCTAGAAACCCTAAGTTTTCCTTCAAAACTTGTCCAATTTCTTATTCTAAGCAATGGGACCCTGAAAGCAAGTAGTCCGTCACCCTCGTCAGTCCAATCAGGATGAAGAATGAAGAATGAAGGCCAGACACGAGGCTAGATCTCCAAATCTACCTGCACGACCTCTTTTTCAGCTTCTAGCCGGATGAGTTCAAAGACCATCATCGGGGGACGATGAGTAGACTTCAGTTTTGTTGACCAGCAGCACTTCAGGATCGGACAGTGGATTCGAGAGGCTGGTTTGACATCATTTTGCTCACTGATTGAGAGATTTTACCCAGGGCTTATTCGGGAGTTTTATGGATCATTAGCCCATGGGACTGATGGTTGGATGGCTCTGGTGAAAGGCCTGGATATCCCAGTTACATCAGAGATACTGAGCAGAGTATGGGACATTCCGATGACTGGATCAGTGGTTGACAGCCTGATTAATCGTGTGAGTGGTCTCTAGTGTATCTTCAAGTTGGACATATTGCCTAAGGGAGCCATTGTACTTGCATCCCGATTGTCAGCAGAGATGAGATTATTGCACCATATTGTTGCCCAGATCCTTCTGTCGAAGATCGGACACTTCGATTACATCACTGAGCAGGAGTTGCTAATGATGATCTCATTAGTTCAACGCACACCCGTCTGCCTTCCCATGATCATGGTTCACCAGATGATGGAGGCATTGACGAGTCAGCGACCCTGCCTACCCTATGGGATGGGATTAACTATACTGTTCAGAGAGTATGGCATCAGCTTTGAGGACGAGCCCTTCTGCATGCTACTTCATACTGTTGTGTATGACATTAGGTCATTACATAGGATGGGTTATCATCTGTTCCAAGGCCAGAGAAGACGGAGAGTATTGGTTAAGCCGACAACAGAGATGATGATGATGATGCTGTAAAGGAAGAGCATATCCTTTCCGACGAGGCAGGACCTATCGAGAGTCAGCCTGAGATAGCTGCATAGCCAGAGGCTGCATCTCAGTCTGAGCCTACTACTTCAGCACAGCCTCAGCTAGTTCAGACGGAGACTCCAGCAGTTTCAGATAATTTATTGGATAGAGTCAGACATATTGAGATAGATCTTTTGATCATTAGACATCATCCTGACTGCTTCATAGCTGAGACCAGAGAGAGCCACAGTGGATTGAGTGATGGCATCTCAGCTATACTGACCGCTTTGTCCAGACCTACAAGGAGTGCTCCAGTTGCTGATACAGCTCCACCTGTCCAGCACCTGTTGTTGATAGTGATGATGATGGAAATGATGAGGAGACTGACTTTGATGGATTCGACTTCCCAGATCTGATTTTAGAGCCAGTGGCAGAGGTGACGACAGACTTGCCTAGGAGTCCTACTCATGATCCTTCTAGTTCACCTACCCAGACTCCAGTCCTATCTTCTCCTCCTTTCAGATCAGATGATCATATTCTGATTCCCATTCTTTCACCTATAGTTGATTCTCCTATTATTCATTCACCAGTTATTAATTCACCCATTGTTGATACACCCATGATTGACACTCCAATCATTGATTCATCGATTATAGACTCACCCATTCATCCTTCAGCTGATACACCTACCGTTGATACACCTATCATATCATCAGCTGATCGCCTATTTTTGATACACCATCTGTTGATACTCCTACTATTCATACATCCTCACTTATCTGAGAGCTTGTTTTTTACACACCTGGCTTTAGTATCTTGTCTCCGGTCCATCCTTTGATCGTAAGCCACTTCTAGCAGTCACTGAGACTGTCAATCCGATCATTTCTGTTTCTGCTGAGGACATTGCTTCCACTTCTGCTCTAGCCAGAGGTCAGACGTATGCTCGATGCAGAGGATGTGGTCGTCGTACCCCTCCATGACTGACCAGGACCCGACTCCGAGATCTTAGATCGATGTGTCCTCGAGCTCGATCTTTTATTGATTCAGGATCGATTAAGATCAGATCATCTTCTAATGATGATGAGGAGGATTAGGATATCTTTGTATTTTTAGATAGTTTACTTTTATGCTTCTTTTATATATTTTGTTGTACAAATTCTGACTCTAAATGAAATACGATGTTGTACTTCATGTTTGTGACTTCAAATGAATGAATTGGTTTAAATTTTCTTAGTACTTCATTGTCTTCATGAGTGAATGAATGAACTTTTACATTGTACTTTAATGCTATATCTTGAATATATTGCCTATTTGTCTTCCTACCTTTTTAATGATAACAAAAAGGGGGTGTAATAAGATTAAAGCATAAATATAAAGTATACTTGTGATGTGAAAGGGGTAATAAGAGTATTTGCAAATTTGAAAATTATTTTGAAAACATGAATTGAAAAGTGTTTACAAATTTCTCATGTAAGGGGGAGCAATACTTTGTTTATTTTAAAAATCCTTTCTGAATTGAATTTCATCTTAACTCCCTTCTTTAATGTTTGGAAAGATATTTACAAACTCTTTTATGGATCATCAATTTAGGGGGAGCTTTGTTTATTGCTAAATTTTCTTGTAGAGTACCACAATACATGTGTTTATGTCTTTAATATATCCCAAAGCTCTGATACTCTCAATCATTATAACAAGTTGTGACACTCTTAATCATTATATCACTCTTGTTCTGGTATATCATATCATTATTGGAAATTGCTTTGATACACCTAATGCATTTAGTTCTATGCACCTAGATAAATTCTTTTAAAAGCTTTTTATGCAATTTATATTTAAAGGTTTTGTCATTGTCAAAAGTGGAAGATTGGTGACTCTGTTATTGATTTTGATGATAAGCAAAATAGTTAAGTATAAGTTGAGTACTAATGATTTCCTTGAAGTATATTTTTATAGAAAAAGTTGCTCATAAATTTGAAGAAGTTTATTTGATTGAAGAAGCCAAGCTTAGATGAAAAGATCTGCTCAAAGAGGACTTGGACAGTCAAAAGTTTGCTTGAATGGATATTTGAGTGAAGCATAAATTTGATTCAGCACAAGTTCAGACTTTTTGTGAAGATTTCAATAAAGTGTCGACTCAAAGTATCGACACATGACACCAAGTGTCGACACATGGAAGAGAAGTGTCAACTCAAGCCGGTCGCAAAGAATGTTTCAAATGGCACGGCTGAAGTGTCAACACATGGACCCGAAGTGTCGACTCAAAGTGTCGACACATGAATCAGCTCATCGCCTGAGATTTTCAAGCCACGGAACTTGCTAAAAATGAAGAACTGTAGAAGTGCCGACACAGGAAAGCAAAGTGTCGACTCAAAGTGTCGACTTACCTGAGGAAGTATCGACACATCTAAGATTTCCAGAGAACCAGATTGAAGATTTTTGAACTGGGTGTCTACTTAAGAAGTTCAAGTGCCGACCGAATGTGTTGACTCATAGCCTGAAGTGTCGACACATGGAGTTCTGGGAACAGTAACAGCTAGTTTTTCAAACGCAGAACTTGACCCTTTTGCCCTCTAATGGCTAGATTTTCAAGTCTAATGACTAGAATCTGGATTTGAGGCATTGGGAAAGTATATATATGCTCCAAATCAAATCAAAAGTATGATTATTGATGTGAATGAAATAAAAGCATCCAAGATGTAGGGTTCGGTGTCAAGGTGGAAACATAGATTTCAAAATTTTTATCTTTATGAAATCTTCACCAAACCCTTAACCCAAGATCTCCTTAAAAGAATTAAATTGTATAACATGTATATACAAGATTTATACTCATATTAAAGTACTAACCTGTATTGCAAAAATCCAAACTTTAAACCTCATCAGATGCCCAAATGTTCACCCTCCAATGGTGATCCACACAGAAAAAGATGAAGACTACAATTTCTTGTTCTTGGCTCCTCTTCTTGAATTCTTTTTCAAGAATTCAATTCTTGGACTTTTAGGCTGAAATTTTCTTTCTTGAAAATTTCTTTTCTTCCTTCATTCCTCTTCTTGAATTCTTTTCTTGAATTCCCTTTCTTGAATTCCTTTTCTTGAATTGAATTGGAAGAAGAAATTAAGACAAGTAAAGTCTTAATTCAAGAAAGAAAAGAAGAAGAATAGACCCTTCCTTTTCCCTTTCCTTTACCGTTCAAGACCTTCCTCTTATTCTTGTTTAGGGTCAGAGTTTCGACAGAGATTATCCTTTTAAGGGAAACAATACCCAACAAGCATAAAGAGAAGGAGTATTCCGGAGAGGAGGAGAGGAATATGATCTCTGTATTTGATTATCTCAAAGAAACCCCCGAGAACCCAAACCCTTTTATAGATTTCAGAGGGGCATTTTCTCAAAACATTGCAACCCTCTGAAACCCCAGGAATCATGATCCCTCATTCCTCATGCATCCCCTCAACCAAAAATCATGATTCTCCGATTTAATTTTCATTTTTCCGACGAGGAGGACTCTTAGAAAAACTTCAGGAAGAATCGCGACTTTTGAAGACGGACTTGTGACCGAAAAACGACAGATCTTTTTCCTTAATTTTTCTGGCCATCAGATCCAGATCCAAGGATGTCAGACAAGGATCCAAATCACCCCTTTTCTTGATTTTTCTCCGATGGAATTTCCTTCCCACGCACGTGAAGAGGAGTCCACACACGCGTGGACTCTTCTTCTTGGCGCGCGCGGGTGAGGAAGGGTGTGGGCGGCTTGGAGAGAGAGTCTCAGTGCACTTGATTCACTTGGGTTCAGCCATGGGTTAGCCCAATGTCCTAAAATTTAAATTAGACCTTAATCTGGTTCAATTAGAACCCAATTAATCCCAATTCGAAACCAAATTCGAATCTAATTCGAATAGAAATTGGGTCTGCAACAAATGCTAGTGTGTTTATCCTGCAAACATTATTTAATTCCAAATTAAATCCTTCATCAATTCTTTTTTATGTGTGACCCATTGGGTTCCACACCTAGCCAGCAGTAGGTCCGAGTGCTATTTGACTTAATTCGGTTAGATCTCACTAAGCCGATTTAGGTCAACTCAAATAGCTCGACTCGGTCAATTAGAATCTAATTCTAATTAATTGATTTGAATTACCATAATTCAATCATATATCTACAAGACAAGATTGACGTCTAGCAACGTATCATGTCTACCCGAAAGATGTGGAATTTTGGTAGAATTACCAAAATACCCTTCAGTGGTGAGTTACCGGGCAATTCAGTCCTTTGATCAACTTGCATCCCGAATATGATTATGAATATGGATACTTGTCAAATACAATTTCATATTCATCCCTAGCTCAATCTTTATAATGATGATTCATTAATGAACCATTAGAAATTAATTGTAATGTTCATACTTTGATCAAAGATTTCCTGAATCCATCATTTGATCGAAATTAGCTGGATGCAATTCCCTCTTACTAGGGCTGATCAATTCCTTATTGACCTACTCACAACCTCTATATACAATCCACCATACCCAGTATCACCTCGTGCATGACTCAGTGTCATGATTGATTGCAAACCAAAGTATGGATTCATATATAAAGGTACAATGGTAGTCTCAGGTCAAAGGATCACATGCACTACTCCCACTATGAGAATTATCTATTGACAAACAGATAAGGTTCCATTAGATATTCTCAATCTGGATCAATTCAGTGAACTCATTCTCGAATGAACACTCACATCCTAGTATTTGTGTCAAACATGATTGACTATGAGATCAGTCACCCTCATCAGAAAGCATATATAGGATGTGCTGGTCTTGCCAGAAACATTGATCCCCAACTCAATGTCCCATCGACCAGGAATATTTTAGATTAGGGTTTTAAGGCTTTAGGTCTCACTGGTATGATCTCATCATAACCCTAGAACCATAGCCCTAATCTATGGGGTTCATCACATAATCATAAAGACACAGCGTATGATGAAAATAATGCTTTATTATAATAATGTCAATTCATTGATTTTGGGATCGAAATACAATATTTCAATTGGCTTTCATGGCATAATCTTTCAATCTCCCACTTGCACTAAAGCCAATCGCCTTTAAATCTTAACCCCATACAATCAAGGTGGCGATCAAACTCTCGCTATGATAGAGCCTTAGTGAACGGGTATGCTATGTTGTTCTTCGTTTCTACCCTTTTAATGCAGACTTCTTGTCTTTCGATAATCTCTCGAACGAGATGGAAGTGTCACAGAATGTGCTTTAATTTGTGATGAGCTCTTGGTTCCTTTGCTTTAGCAACAGCCCTAGTATTATCACAGTAAAGTGATACTGGATCTTCAATCTCAGGAACTACGCCCAACTCTGATATGAACTTCTTCATCCAGATAGCTTCCTTGGCAGCTTCACTAATAGCAATGTACTCTGCCTCAGTTATTGAGTCAGCTACAGTTTGCTGTTTAGAACTCTTCCAGCTTATAGCTCCTCCATTTAGGGTAAAAACATAACCAGATATAGATTTGCTGTTATCTGGATCTGATTGAAAACTAGAATCTGCATAAGCTTCTAGTTTAAGATCAGATCCTCCGTATATTAGAAAAATATCCTTAGTTCTTCTTAAGTACTTAAGAATATTTTTCACAGCCTTCCAATGATCCTCTCCTGGATCAGCATGAAACCTGCTGGCTATACCTAAGGCATATGCCACATCAGGCCTAGTACATAACATAGCATACATAATAGACCCTACTGCCAAAGCATAAGGTATAGAATTCATTCTATTTCTTTCTTCAAGTGTCTTAGGAGACATCTTTTTAGAAAGATGTATGCCATGACCAATAGGTAAGTAACCTCTTTTACTTTCCTCCATGCTAAATCTTTTTAGCACTTAGTCAATGTACCTAGACTGGGATAAACCTAGCATCCTCCTAGATCTATCTCTATAGATCTTGATGCTTAGTATATAAGACGCTTCTCCGAAGTCTTTCATGGAAAACTGTTTAGATAACCATACCTTGACTGATTGTAACATTGGGATATCATTCTCAATGAGGAGTATGTCATCACATACAGAACCAAGAAAACTATGGCACTCCCACTAGTCTTCTTGTACACACAAGGTTCATCCTCATTTTTGATAAAGTCAAATTCTTTGACTGTCTTATCAAATCGGATGTTCCAACTCCTAGATAATTGCTTTAATCCATAAATAGATTTCTTCAGCCTACATACCTGATTAGGTTTAGTCTCCAAGACAAAACCTTCTGGCTGTGACATATAAACCTCTTCCTCAAGGAAACCATTGAGGAATGTGGTTTTCACATCCATCTGCCAGATTTCATAATCATGATATGCTGCTATAGCAAGCATGATCCAAAAAGATTTGAGCATGGCAACAGGAGAAAATGTTTCATCATAATCTATTCTCTGTTTTTGTCTGAAACCCTTAGCCACTAATCTGGCTTTATAAGTTTCAACTTGGCCATCTGCCCCAATCTTTTTCTTATAGACCCATTTGCATCCCATAGGGTTAACACCCTTCGGTGCATCAACCAAAGTCCAGACTTGGTTGACATACATGGAGTCCATTTCGGATCTCATGGCTTCCAGCCATCTGTCTGAGTCACTACTCATGACAGCATCCGTATATGTTAGAGGCTCATCATTATCAATGAATCGGGCTTCATTATTTTCAATAATGAACCCATACCTCTCATGTGCATGTCGCACCCTATCAGACCTATGGATAGGAGTGGTGTGTTCAGGTTTTATACTAACTATGTTATGATTTGGTTGAGATGTATCTACTTGTTGAACTTCTTCAAGTTCAATATTTCTCCCACTGCCCTTTTGTAGGATGAACTCTTTCTCCATAAAAGTGGCATTCCTACTGACTAAAACCTTTTGTTCAGTAGGGTGGTAGAACAGATATCCTATACTATCTTTAGGATATCCAACAAATAGACACTTTTCTGCTCTAACATCAAGCATATGTCTAAAATTTTTTTTGACATAGGTTGGACATCCCCATATCTTAAGATACTTAAGATTGGGATTCTTTCCCCTCCATAACTCATATGGAGTGCAAGATACAGATTTGGATGGTACTCTATTTAAAATATTAGCCGCTATTTCTAAGGCATATCCCCAGAAAGAAGCAGGTAAGTCTGTGAAGCACATCATGGACCGTACCATATCTAATAAAGTACGATTTCTCCTTTCAGCAACACCATTTAATTGTGGTGTGTAAGGAGGAGTCCATTCAGAGATGATTCCCTTTTCTTTAAAGTGATCAAGAAACTCGGTGGATAAGTATTCACCTCCTCTATCTGATCAACGATCTTAATACTTTTCCCCATTTGTTTTTCTACCATACTTTGATACTCTAAAAATTTTTCAAAAGCTTCGGACTTATGTTTCATTAGATACACAAATCCGTACCTTGAAAAATCATCAGTGAATGTGATAAAAATGAGTATCCACCCTTGGCCTGAGTTGTCATAGGTCCACATACATCAGTGTGTATGTGTCCTAATAACTCTGTTGTCCTTTCATTATGTCCACTAAATGGAGTCTTGGTCATTTTACCCATGAGACATGATTCAAAGTTCCAATGATTCATAGTCATAAGGATTAAGGAATTTTCCTTGTATAACTTGTTAATCCTTTGCTCACAATATGTCCAAGACGACAGTGCCAAAGTAAAGTATTATTTACTTCATCTCTTTTTTGTTTATTACTAACATGTAGTATATTGTCATCAGAGATAGAGTTAAGAGACCATTGCAAAATATGCCATTAATATTATTTCATTAGAAAACTGATTGAGCAGCCACTACTCATTATATTCATAATATATCCTTGTTTAAGTAACAAGGATACAGATATGATGTTTCTAATGATTCTAGGCATAAAATAATAATTTTTTAACTATAAAATCTTTTCAGAAGGCAGCTTCAGTATATAAGTCCCTACAGCTTCTGCTTGGATGGAATCTCCTCCAGCACCGTAGAGCTCGAAGTTGCCTTCCTTCAAAGCTCTAATGTTCTGTAGTCCCTACAATGATTTGCAGATATGATGACCACAAGCAGTATCCAATACCCAAGAGTTTGAATTAGAAGAGTCTAATGACAAAATTATATGTATCTCATACATACTTTTGGTGCATCACTAGCACCAGGCTTCACACTTGCAAGGTAAACCTTGTAGTTTCTTTTCCAGTGACCCGGCTTGCCACAATGAAAGCAGGTCATTTGTCCGGAGGCCTTCTTTCCTTTCTTTTTCTTGATGCCCCCTTTTGGGTTCAACCTCCTCTTGGAACCCTTTTTGCCTATTTTCTTCTTGTTTACACCATCCACAAGAAGAAGTGAGCCTTATTTTTCTTTAAATGGCTCTCTGCTATTTTTAACATATTCAACAGCTCAGGCAAGGAAGTGTTAAGTTTGTTCATATGATAATTAAGAACAAACTGTGAAAATGACTCTGGTAGTGACTGCAGGATTAAATCCTGATTCAACTCCCCATTCATAACAAAACCCAATTGACCCAATCGGGTGATTAGGTCAATAACCTTTAATACATGGTCTTGTACGGATGTACCTTCTGTCATCCTTGCACGGAATAACTACTTAGATATTTCATATCTTGCAGTTTGACTATGTTCTCCATAAAGTTCTTTTAGATTGAGCAATATGGAGTTTGTGTCCATGCTTTCATGTTGCCTCTGTAACTCATTGGTCAAAGAGGCAAGCATTATACACTTGATAGTAAGTGAGTCATTTTGTCACACGTTATATGTGGTCTTATCCTCTTGCGAGGCATCTTCCCCTAATGGTTCCAAGGTTGGGGTATCAAGAACATAAGAAATTCTTTCTTGGCTGAGTACTATCTTTAGGTTTCTCAACCAATCAACATAGTTTGGTCCAGTCAATTTATTTACATCAAGAATGCTATGGAGTGAGAGTGAAGAGGCCATTTAATCTACATTAACAAAGAACATTACATAAGAAAACAACCAATGTTGACAAAACAAAATTAAATTAGGACTTTAACTTAATTATGTCTCCCATATTTTATCAAGCATCATAACCCTCCATATGATGATCGAGAAAACCCTAAATGGTTCTCTTAGTGGGGTTGAGATCCTAATCCCTTACAAAAGACCTTGTGTGTACACAACAAATCTTATATAAGTTCAAAGGTTGGAAAACTCTTTCCAATTGTAACTCATACAATTCTCAACTTATCTTGGCCTCTAAAATATTAATAGCCTTATGTGTACACAACAAACAATATTATTTTAGTTAAGTTAGACCCTTCATTGCTATATAGTCATGATATTAATTATAATACCCTTGTGTGTACACAACAAAGTATTATATTAAATCATGCCATAAACATCAAATGTACCAAGCCAAAATTATGTTAGTTACTATAAAAGGCCTTGTGTGTACACAACAAACCTAATATGGATCATAACATAATAATGACTTGGCATGAAGGAAGGCCACATGTAGTGAATATTACACTAAGCATATCAATCAATAATTAAGTTAATCTTATCGGCCAGGTAAGTGGGAGAGTGGTGGGAGTCCCCCCGTTGCTTTCCTTAGACACCAATAAGAATTGGCCAGGTCAGTCAACGGAACCAATTAAAAACCACGTCCTCTTAATCGATCATGAACCACTTTTCCTAGACACCGAATGATAAACTAATCATATTGATTATTTTTGCTTTTGGTATATGACACTACAACTTAATATGTTTTTAAAGAGGGCTTTATTAAAACAAAGCACATTCTTTATATAACCTAGCAAATATGTGCCATAGTGTGCCATCATACTAGGACAACCATTTACCACATAATGGATCCACCATTATGCCAGGGCAACCTTTTTCAGTATGATGACTAGAAGGCTAAACAAATCTCTATACAAATTAAGGTTTAAGTGAAAACCTTAATTAGTGGCATACATCAAACATATATGCATAATTAACACAAATATGTGATTAGTGTGTCATCATACTAGGACAACCATTTACCACATAATGGATCCACCATTATGCCAGGGCAACTATATTTCAGTATGATGACTAAATGTCTAAACATATCTCTACAACAATTAGGGTTTGAGTGAAAACCTTAATTGGTGACATTACATCAAACATATACAATATCATATGTTACTTATATACATATGCATCTAAAAATCATCATATATATTTTAATCTTAATAAGGAGGCTCTGATACCACTGTAGGGTTCGGCGGCAAGGTGGAAACATAGATTTCAAAATTTTTATCTTTATGAAATCTTCACCAAACCCTTAACCCAAGATCTCCTTAAAAGAATTAAAACATATAACATGTATATACAAGATTTAAACTCATATTAAAGTACTAACCTGTATTTCTAAAATTTAAACTTTAAATCTCCACCAGGTGCCCAAATGTTCACCCTCCAATGGTGATCCACACAGAAAAAGTGAAGACTACAATTTCTTGTTCTTGGCTCCTCTTCTTGAATTCTTTTTCAAGAATTCAATTCTTGGAATTTTAGGCTGAAATTTTCTTTCTTGAAAATTTCTTTTCTTCCTTCATTCCTCTTCTTGAATTCTTTTCTTGAATTCCCTTTCTTGAATTCCTTTTCTTGAATTGAATTGGAAGAAGAAATTAAGACAAGTAAAGTCTTAATTCAAGAAAGAAAAGAAGAAGAACAGACCTTCCTTTTCCCTTTCCTTTACCGTTCAAGACCTTCCTCTATTCTTGTTTAGGGTCAGAGTTTCGACAGAGATTATCTCTGTAAGGGAAAAAATACCCAACAAGCATAAAGGGAAGGAGTATTCCAGAGAGGAGGAGAGGAATATGATCTCGATATTTGATTATCTTAAAGAAACCCCCGAGAACCCAAACCCTTTTATAGATTTCAGAGGGGTGTTTTCTCAAAACATCGCAACCCTCTGAAACCCGAGGAATCACGATCCCTCATTCCTCACGCATCCCCTCAACCAAAAATCATGATTCTCTGATTTAATTTTCATTTTTTGACGAGGAGGACTCTCAAAAAACTTCAGGAAGAATCGCGACTTTTGAAGACGGACTTGCGACCGAAAAATGATGGATCTTTTTTCTTAATTTTTCTGGCCATCAGATCCAGATCCAAAGACATCAGACAAGGATCCAAATTGCCCCTTTTCTTGATTTTCCTCCGATGGAATTTCCTTCCCACGCGCGTGAAGAGGAGTCCACACGCGCGTGGACTCTTCTTCTTGGTGCGCGCGGGTGAGGAAGGGTGTGGGCGGCTTGGAGAGATAGTCTCAGTGCACTTGATTCACTTGGGTTCAGCCATGGATTATCCCAATATCCTAAAATTTAAATTAGACCTTAATCTGGTTCAATTAGAACCCAATTAAGCCCAATTCGAAACCAAATTCGAATCTAATTCGAATAGAAATTGGGTCTGCAACACATGCTAGTGTGTTTATCCTGCAAACATGATTTAATTCCAAATTAAATCCTTCATCAATTTTCTTTTATGTGTGACCCATTGGGTTCCACACCTAGCCAGCAGTAGGTCCGAGTGCTATTTGACTTATTCGGTTAGATCTCAACTAAGCTGATTTAGGTCAACTCAAAATAGCTCGACTCGGTCAATTAGAATCTAATTCTAATTAACTGATTTGAATTACCATAATTCAATCATATACCTACAAGACAAGATTGACATCTAGCAACGTATCATGTCTACCCGGAAGATGTGGAATTTTGGTGAAATTACCAAAATACCCTTCAGTGATGAGTTACCGGGCAATTCAGTCCTTTGATCAACTTGCATCCCGAATATGATTATGAATATGGATACTTGTCAAATCCAATTTCATATTCATCTCTAGCTCAATCTTTATAATGATGATTCATAAATGAACCATTAGAAATTAACTGTAATGTTCATACTTTGATCAAAGATTTCCTGAATCCATCATTTAATCGAAATTAGCTGGATGCAATTCCCTTTACTAGGGCTGATCAATTCCTTGTTGACCTACTCACAACCTCCATATACAATCCACCATACCCAGTATCACCTTGTGCATGACTCAGTGTCATGATTGATTGCGAACCAAAGTATGGATTCATATATATTAGGTACCATGGTAGTCTCAGGTCAAAGGACTACATGCACTACTCCCACTATGAGAATTATCTATTAACAAACAGATAAGGTTCCATTAGATATTCTCAAGGTGGATCAATTCAGTGAACTCATTCTCTAATGAACACTCACATCCTAGTATTAGTGTCAAACACAAGTGACTGTGAGATCAGTCACCCTCATCACAAAGCATATATAGGATGTGCTGGTCTTGCCAGAAACATTGATCCCCAACTCAATGTCCCATCGACCAGGAATATTTTAGATTAGGGTTTTAAGGCTTTAGGTCTCACTGGTATGATCTCATCATAACCCTATAACCATAGCCCTAATCTATGGGGTTCATCATATAATCATAAAGACACAGCGCATGATGAAAATAATGCCTTTATTATAATAATGTCAATTCATTGATTTTGGGATCGAAATACAATACTTAATTGGCTTTCAGGGCATAATCTTTCACAAGAAAGAAGAAAAGAGAGCATTCACTCCTATTCATTGAAGATTCAACTACTCTCAAGCAAAAGCAAGCCTCCAAGCATTCATGAGCCTTCAAGAACATTAAAGATCAACCATTCTTGAGCATTTAAGATGCTTCAACAAGTTCAAAAGCACCACAACATCGAGCTTCAAAGAGATACCTGCTTTTTAATAGAAAGCTTTTATTCTTATTACTTCAAAAACTTATTTGTTGTAAGGGTTTTGGTTAGTCTATTGTAAAACCAAGAGAGGTTATTGGTTAGCCTTTGAAAACCAATTAGGTTCTTGGTTAGCCCAGAAAACCAAGGAAGGTTGGTGGTGAGCCTTAAAATCATTTAAGTTCTTTGTTAGCTTGTAAAACTGAGGTTTTGACTTGTTAGCCTTATGAAAATAAGTAGGATTTTTGATTAGTGAGCCCGAAAAACTAATCATTTGTAATCAGTAGAGATTATAGTGAATTCCCAAGGAGATCTTGGGGAGTGGATGTAGGTGCATTGGATAGCACTGAACCACTATATTTCTTGGTCTTTATGGTTGATTGCTCTCTCTACTTGCTTTTCATTTATTGCTCTTTATTTCCGCTGTAATTTTACTAAGCGCATTATATTTGAATTCATAGTACCTTAATTAATTGTTGAGTTGGATTGCATAGTATTGCATTGCATCGAGTAAATATTTTTAGAAACCCAATTCACCCCCTCCCTCTTGGGTTGCTTACTGGGCAACAAATGGGTTTTCAGAAATAAGCTTGATGAAAATGGAATAGTTACTAGGAATAAAGCTAGGTTAGTTGCCAAATGATACAATCAGGAGGAAGGGATTGATTTTGATGAAACCTTTGCTCCTGTTGCTAGACTTGAGGCAATTAGGCTATTATTGGCATTTGCATATTTTATGAATTTTAAACTATTTCAAATGGATGTTAAAAGTACCATTTGATTAGATTTATTGAAGAAGAAGTTTATGTTGAACAATCCCCTGGTTTTGAAAATCATGAATTTCCAAATCATGTTTTTAAAGTTTATAAAGCTTTGTATGGTTTGAAACAAGCTCCAAGAGCTTTGTATGATAGATTGAGTTCCTTCGTGCTTAAAAATGATTTTCCTAGAGGAAATATAGACACTACATTATTTTTGAATAAGAAGAATGATGATCTCCTAGTAGTGCAAGTTTATGTGGATGATATCATATTCGGTGCTTCTAACGAATGTCTTTGTCTAGAGTTTGTAAAGTTAATGCAGGAAGAGTTTGAGATAAGCATGATGGAAGAGCTTTACTTCTTCCTCGGACTCCAGATCAAGCAAACAAAAGAGAAAATCTTCATCAACCAAGCTAAGTATACAAAAAAAAATATTAATGAAGTTTGGGATAGAGAGCACCAAGCCATTAGGTATGCCTATGAGCTCCTCTTGTAAGCTTGATGAAGATGAATCAAATAAATCTGTAGACCAAAAACTACATAGAGGAATGATTGGTTCATTACTATATCTAACTGCTAGTATGCTAGATATAATGTTATGTGTTTGTATGTGTGCAAGATATCAGTCTGCCCCTAAAGAGTCTTATCTTTTGGCTGTTAAACACATACTTAGATACATATCTGGCACTATAGATATTGGACTTTGGTACTCTAGAGATTCATCATTTGAATTGATTGCTTATTTTGATGCTGACTTTGCTGGATGTAAACATGATAGAAAAGTACTAGTGAAACTTGCCAGTTTCTTAGAGTTAATTTGATTTCATGGAGTAGCAAGAAATAAAATTCAGTTGCTCTATCTATGGCAAAAGCCTAATGTATAGTACTTGGAAGCTATTGTGCTCAAATCCTATGTATCAAACAATAACTCAAGGATTTTTGTATCAAATTAATTAAGACACCCATAAGATGTGACAATACTAGTACAATTAATTTAACTAAGAATCCTGTACAACATTCAAAAAGCAAACACATTGAAATAAGACATTACTTCATAAGAGATCATATACAAAACTCTAATGTGATGCTTGAATTTGTTTGTACTAACAATCAATTAGCTAATGTTTTCACCAAATCCTTGAGTGAAGAAAGATTTTGAATGTTTAGAAGAGAACTAGGTATCATAGATCCCTTTTTGTAGAACTCTTTCAAATCTTGTTCTTATTGAATTTCTTAGTGCTCAAAATCAAATTCTCCTTTTCCTAAACCCTTCACTAGAAATTTCTTGATTTTTTAAAATTTTATTGAATTTTCTTTTGGATTTTTCTTGGCCAAGTGTCGACTCATGCCAAGTGTCGACACTTGACAAAATCTAAAGTGTCGACTCACGGGCAGAAACCCAATTTTTCTAGGGCATCAAATGTTCATTCCATGCCACTTGTTCCTTATTTCACCCGTGCCCGAATGATTAGAACTCTTTCTAATCGATTTAGGTCAAATCGGGCTTACCCGACTTTGATCAATTAGGACTCTTCCTAATAAATGATCATTAATTTTGATCAATCCACAAGACAAGATTGATGTCTAGCAACGTGTCATGTCTACCCAGAAGATATGAAATTCTGGTGAAAAACCAAAACTACCTTTCAGTAGAAAGTTACCGTACAATTAAATCCTTCGATCAGCCTGCACCCAAAATATAATTATGGATATGGATATATGTCAAATCCAATATTATATTTGTTTCTAGCTTAATCTTATATTGATGTCTCAATTATCTTGATATTAGAAACCATCTCTAATATCTTTACTTTGATCAAAGATTCCCTGAATCATCATCCGATTGATAACTAGCTGGATGCAATCTTCTCTTACTAAGAGTGATCGATTCCTTGTTGACCTACACATTACCTTCATATACAATTCATCATTCCCAGTATCAATCCTGTGCATGACTCAATGTCATGAATAGGATTGAACCAAAGGATGGGTTCATGTACATAAGGTACTTATGGCAGTCTCAGGTCAAAGGATTACTTGTACCACTCCCACTATGAGAACCTTCTATTGACATGTAGCTAAGACTCCATTAGATGTTCTCAAGTTGGATCATAACAGTGAACTCATTCTCTAATGAGCACCCACATCCTAGTATTAGTGTCATACACAAGTGACTATGAGAGCAGTCACCCTCTCCAGTATACATGGGATGTGCTAGTCTTACCGGAAAAATCTTGATCCCCTACTCAGGGTTCCTTTGACTAGGAATATTTTAGATTAAGATTTTAAGACTTTAGGTCTCACTGGTATGATCTCATCATAACCCTAAAACAATAGCCCTAATCTATGGGGTTCATTATATAATAATAATCACAGCGTATGATGAAAAATAATGCCTTTATTAGAATATTGTCAATTACAATGGTTTGGGAGATACAACATAGATTGGCTCATAGGCCATATCCCTTTCAATTTCCCACTTGCACTAAAGTCAATCGCCTTTAAATCTTAACCCCATACTCTCGAGGTGGCGATCAAACTCTCACTGTGGTAGAGCCTTAGTGAACGGGTCTGCTACGTTGTTCTTTGTATCAACTCTATTTATGTAGACATCTTGTCTTTCTACTATTTCTCGTACGAGATGGAAGCGTCTCAGAATGTGCTTGGACTTATGATGAGCTCTTGGTTCCTTAGCTTGAGCAACAGCTCCAGTGTTGTCACAGTAAAGTGGCACTGGTTTTTCAATCTCTGGAACAACACCCAACTCTGTGATGAACTTCTTCATCCAGACTGCTTTGTTGGCGGCTTACTGACAGCTATGTATTCTGTCTCTGTGGTTGAGTCAGCTATAGTCTGCTGCTGGGTACTCTTCCAACTCACTGCTCCACCATTTAGGGTAAAACATATCCCGAAATGGATTTGCTATCATCAGGGTCTGATTGAAAACTAGAATCAGAATAAGCTTCTAGTTTAAGATCAGAACCACTATAAACCAGAAAAATATCCTTAGTCCTTCTCAGGTACTTAAGAATATTTTTAACTGCTTTCAATGATCCTCTCCTAGATCAGCCTGAAACCTACTGATAATGCCTAAAGCATATGCCACATCAGGCCTGGTACATAACATGGCATTCATTATGGACCCTATTACCGAAGCATAAGGTATAGAATTCATTCTATTTCTTTCTTCAGGTGTCTTAGGAGACATCCTTTTGGAAAGATGTATGCCTTGACTCATAGGAAGATAACCTCTTTTACTTCCATCCATGCTGAATCTTTTCAGCACTAAGTCAATGTACCTAGATTGGGATAAACCTAGCATCCTCTTAGACCTATCTCTATAGATCTTAATACCTAGTATATAGGATGCTTCTCCCAAATCTTTCATGGAAAACTGGTTTGATAGCCAAACCTTGATGATTGTAACATTGGGATATCATTCCCAATGAGGAGTATGTCATCTACATACAGAACCAAGAAGACTATGGCACTCCCACTAGTCTTCTTATAAACACATGGTTCATCCACATTTTTGATAAAACCAAACCTTTTAATAGTTTCATCAAAATGGATGTTCCAACTCCTTGAAGCTTGCTTTAATCCATAAATGGATTTCTTTAGCTTGCATACTTGATTAGGTTTATTCTTTGAAATAAAACCTTCTGGCTGTGACATGTAGACTTCTTCCTTAAGGAAACCATTGAGGAATGCAGTCTTCACATCCATATGCAGATCTCATAATCGTGGTATGCTGCTATAGCAAGTAAAATCCAATTGATTTGAGCATGGCAACAGGTGAGAATGTTTCATCATAATCAATTCCCTGTTTTTGTCTAAAACCTTTTGCCACTAATCTAGCTTTATAGGTTTCAACTTGGCCATCAGCCCCAATCTTTTTCTTATAGACCCATTTGCACCCAATAGGATTAACACTCTCTGGTGCATCAACCAAAGTCCATACTTGGTTGACATACATAGAATTTATCTCGGATTCCATGGCTTCTTGCCATCTATCTGAATCAGTACTTAAGATAGTTTCCGTATAGGTCAGAGGTTCATCATTTTGAATGACTTGGGCTTCATTATTTTTTATAAAATACCCATACCTCTCAGGTGCCCGTGACACTCTATCAGACCTACGGAGAGGAGTTTTGTTTCTGGTTTGATCTAACCATATGTTCTATTGATTGAGAATTGTCTATCTGTGTTTCTTGTACTTCTCCAAGTTCAATAGTTCTACCATTGTCCTTTTCTAAAATAAACTTTTTTCTAGAGAAGTGGCATGTCTGCTGACAAAAATCTTTTGTTCAGTTGGATGGTAAAATAGATATCCTCTACCCTCTCTAGGATATCCTACAAATAGACATTTATCCACTCTAGGTTCCAACTTATGTCCAAAATTTCTTTTAACATAAGCTGGACATCCCCATACCTTAAAATATTTAAGATACGGTTTCTTTCCACTCCAAATTTCATATGGAGTACTAACAACGGATTTAGAAGGTACTTTGTTCAGAATGTAAACAGCAGTTTGTAGGGCATGACCCCAGAAGGAAGTGGGTAAATTTGTGAAGCACATCATGGATCGTACCATATCTAATAAGTTACGATTCCTTCTTTCAGCTATACCATTTAGCTGTGGTGTATAAGGAGGGGTCCATTCAGAAAGAATTCCATTATCTTTAAGATAGTCTAAAAACTCCGTGGATAAGTATTCTCCTCCTCGATCAGACCGAAAAACTTTAATACTTTTCCGGTTTGTTTTTCGACCATACTTTGATACTCCTTAAATTTATCAAAGGCTTCAGATTTATGTTTCATAAGATACACATATCCGAACCTAAATAAATCATCTGTAAAAGTGATAAAATATGAGTATCCACCTCTGGCCTGAGTTGTCATTGGACCACATACATCAGTATGTATAAGCCCTAATAACTCAGTTGACCTTTCTCCATGTCCAGTAAATGGAGTCTTGGTCATCTTACGCATGAGACATGATTGCAAGTTCCTAATGATTCATACTCATAAGGATCAAGGAATTTTTCTTGTATAACTTGCTTATCCTAGACTCATTAACATGACCAAGTCGATGATGCCAAAGTAAAGTATCATTAAAGTCTTCTCTTTTTCTTTTATTATTGACATGAAAAACACTATCATTGGAAGGAAGAGTTAAGAGCCCATTGCTAAATATGCCAGAACAAACAATTTTTTTAGACAACATTATCGAGTAACCAGTGCTCGTTACATCCATTACATATCCTTGTTTTAATAACAAGGGAACAGATACAATGTTTCTAATAATCTTAGGCATATAATAATAATTTTCTAACTACAAGATCTTCCCTGAAGGTAACTTAATATATAAGTCCCTACGGCTTCTGCTTGGATGATATCACCACTAGCACCATAGAGATTGAAGTCACCTTCCTTCAAAACTTTAAGCTTGTGGAGGCCCTGCAAAGATTTGCATATATGGTAACCACAAGCGGTATCCAATATCCAAGTATTTGAAACAGACGAATTCAATGTCAATATAGCATGTATCTCATACATACCTTTTGGCACATCTGATGCACCAGGCTTCACAGTTGCAAGGTAAGCCTTGCAATTCCTTTTCCAATGTCCCGCTTTGCCGCAAAAGAAACAGGTTGACTATTTGGAGGCCCTCTTTCCTTTCTTATTCTTATTGATGCCACTTTTAGGGTTTAGCCTCCTATTAAAACCCTTTTTGCCTGATTTCTTCTTATTGATCTTATTAATAAGAAGAAGTGGAGCCTTTTCTTTCTTTATGTGGCTCTTCGCTATTTTTAACATATTTAACAGCTCAGGCAAGGAAGTGTTCAGTTTGTTCATGTGATAATTCAAGACAAACTGAGAAAATGACTCCGGGAGTGATTGCTGGATTAAATCCTGATTCAACTCCCCATCCATGATAAAACCTAATTGACCCAATCTGGTGATCAAGTCAATTACCTTCAGAACATGATCTTGAATGGATGTTCCCTCTATCATCCTAGCATGGAATAACTGCTTAGATATTTCATATCTAGCAGTTCTTCTATGTTCTCCATAAAGCCCTTTTAAATTGAGCATTATGGATTGGGTATCCATGCTTTCATGCTGTCTCTATATCTCATTTGTCATAGAGGCTAGTATGATACACTTGACAGTAAGGGAGTCATTCTGCCACATTTTGTATGCGGCCATATCATCCTCTATGGCATCATCCCCTAGTGGATTAAGACTAGGGGTTTCTAGAATATAAGAAAGTTTTTCTGAACACAGCACAATCTTTAAATTTCTTAACCTGTCCACATAGTTCGGACCAGTCAGTTTGTTGGTATATAAGATACTTCGCAGTGACAATGAAGATGCCATTTATCTATATTTAACAAAGAACAAAACATAAGCAAACAACCATGAAATGACTTACATAATTAAATTAGGTCTTCAATTTAATTATGTCTCCCACTATTTTATCAAAAATAATAGCCCTCACTATGATAATCGAGAAGAACCCTGATCGGTTTTTCTTAGTGAGATTGAGATCCTAATAACTTATAAAAGATCTTGCAAAAAGCACAACAAATCTTTTATAAGCTCAAAGGTAGGAAACTCTTCCAATTATATCTCATATAATTCTAAAGAAGTAACTTGGCCTCTAGAACATTATTAGTCTTGCAAAAAATACAATACCATAATGTTCTAGTTAAGTCAAGACCCTTTCATTTCTATACAGTCAATACTCAAATATAATGCCCTTGTAGATAACACAACAAAGCATTATACTGAATATACTGTAAGCATATCTATGCACTAGACTAGTATTATGTCAATCACCATATTAGGTCTTGCAGATAACACAACAAACTAATGTGGTTCATAACACAATAATGATCCAGCATGAAGGAAGGCCAATATATAGTATTTTTAACACTAAGCATTTTAGTCAAGATTTAAATTTAATCAAATCGGCCAGGCAAGTGGAAGAGATGTGGGAGTCCCCCCGTTGCTTTCCTAGACACCAATAAAAATTGGCTAGGTCAGTCAACGGAACCAATTAAAAACCACAATTCTCTTTACCTTCCAGAACCACCTTTCTAGACACCGAATGATCAATTGTACATCATGACTAGTGATGCTTATTAGTTAAATATACTAAGACTTAATATAATTTTTAAGAGGAGGATTTATAAATTGCCAACACATCCTTATAGAATGTATCACAATCAACATATCACTCTTATAAATAAACAAATATGTGCTAAGTGTGTCATCATACTAGGACAACCATTTACCACATAATGGATCCACCATTATGCCAGGGCAATCTTATTTCAGTATGATGACTTCAAAACTATGCATATCTCTATAATAATTAGGGTTTGAGTGAAAGACCCTAACTAGTGGCATACATCAAAACATATATGCAATCAAAGATATGCTAAGTGTAGTAACATATTAGGATTTAAAAACCCTAAGATGTGACATACAAACTATCATAAATTATAGTCCTAATTAAGGTGGCTCTAATACCACTGTTGGGATCCGCTGCAACGCAGCGGAAGGGTAATTTCAAAAATTGAAATTAAATATGCAACATAATCCTAAACCAGTAACTCCTTAATAAGACTAGAATTTATGAAGACAAACATTTCTATGCAAATTAAATTAGAATACTAACCTTTAATCGCTAATTCTGATTTATGAAGACTTAAAACTTGAAGATCAATGGGCTATTTGAATTCACCAGGCGTCCAAGTGTCCGCCCTCCGATGGTGATCCACACAGAGCAATGACCAAGAATACTATCTTCTTGTCCAATAGTTCCTCGTATTGAGTTCTTCTTCTAGAACTCAATCCTTCGGATTATGGCTCGAATTCTTCCACACAAGTGGTTGCCTCCTTTTTTTTTTTTTTATCTCTTCTCCTCCTTCCACTAAGACCTTGACCCTCTAAGACACTCTTGTCTTAAAGATAAGACTTTGTCCTAAGAGGATTTAGGCTTGTCTTAGATTGGAGGAGAAATTAAGACAAGAATGTCTTAATGTAAGAAAGAAAGGAAAGAACAAAAACAGAACTCTTTCTTTCCTTTACCATCGGAGACTTTCGCTCTTATTCTTGTTCAGTAGCAGAGTTTCAATAGAGGTGTACTCTGTAAAGGAAACAATGCAAAAACAAGAAAAGAGAGAAAGAGTCTTTAGGAGAGGAAGAAGAATAGAAATACAATTTTTAGAATTACCGAAGTTCTGATTTCCATTCCTTTATAAAGTTTTCAAAGAGGCGCCCTCACAACTATACGTAAACATTTTTCTCACGCCCTTTTCCTTCTTATCACACCATTCTATTCTTTCTCACGGCCTTTTGGATCAATTCTCACAGCTTTTCTCAAAGGAAGAAGTCGCGACGATTGGGAGAAAGAAGTCATGAAACTTGAATCTCCGAAGAGATACGATTTCGCGCACCCGGGAAGAAACAACGCTTTCTTTCTTTCTTAAACACCACCACCCATTAGATTACCATCCAAGGGATGACAAGTGAGGCGCTAAAAATGAGAAAGAATGCCGCCCCATCTTAATTCATCGGGGAATTAAGTGGGCACGCCAAGAGTCCATGCGCCCATGGACTCCTCCATATGGCGTGCCAAGAGTCCATAAGCGCATGGACTCTTGGTGTTTTTGGAGTGCAAGGGCTAAGGGGTGGGTGGTATGCTAGCCTAAGTAATTGGTTAGCCAATTGGGTTAGCCATAATCCCTAAACCTCAATTAGGGTCTAATTAGATCCAATCAGAACCCAAATTGAATCAATTCGGAACCCTAATTCGAATCCAATTCGAATAGAAGTTAGGATTTGCAACACTTGCTAGAGTGTCTTCATGCAACTAACTCTTGATCAATTCTCTTAAGTGTGTGATCCATTGGGTTCCATATCTAGCTAGCAGTGGGTTCGAATACAAGTTGACCTAATTTGATTAGAACTCTTTCTAATCGATTTAGGTCAAATCGGGCTTACCCGATTTTGATCAATTAAAACTCTTCCTAATAAATGATCATTAAATTTGATCAACCCACAAGACAAATTGATGTCTAGCAACGTGTCATGTCTACCTGGAAGATATGGAAATTCTGGTGAAATACCAAAACTACCCTTCAGTAGAAAGTTACCATATAATTAAATCCTTCGATCAGCCTGCACCCAAAATATAATTATGGATATGGATATATGTCAAATCCAATATTATATTGTTTCTAGCTCAATCTTATATTGATGATTCAATTATCTTGATATTAGAAACCATCTCTAATATCTTTACTTTGATCAAAGATTCCCTGAATCATCATCTGATTGATAACTAGCTGGATGCAATCTCTTCTTACTAAGAGTGATCGATTCCTTGTTGACCTACTCATTACCTTCATATACATTTCACCATTCCCAGTATCAATCCTGTGCATGACTCAATGTCATGAATAGGATTGAACCAAAGGATGGGTTCATGTACATAAGGTACTTATGGCAGTCTCAGGTCAAAGGATTACTTGTACCACTCCCACTATGAGAACCTTCTATTGACATGTAGCTAAGACTCCATTAGATGTTCTCAAGTTGGATCATATCAGTGAACTCATTCTCTAATGAGCACCCACATCCTAGTATTAGTGTCATACACAAGTGACTGTGAGAGCAGTCACCCTCTCCAGTATACATGGGATGTGCTAGTCTTACCGGAAAAACCCTGATCCCCTACTCAGGGTTCCTTTGACTAGGAATATTTTAGATTAAGGTTTTAAGACTTTAGGTCTCACTGGTATGATCTCATCATAACCCCAAAATCATAGCCCTAATCTATGGGGTTCATCATATAATAATAATCACAGCGTATGATAAAAAATAATGCCTTTATTAGAATATTGTCAATTACAATGGTTTGGAAGATACAACATAATTGGCTTGTAGGGCATATCCCTTTCAATTCCCACTTGCACTAAAGTCAATCGCCTTTAAATCTTAACCCCATACTCTCGAGGTGGCGATCAAACTCTCGCTGTGGTAGAGCCTTAGTAAATGGGTCTGCTACGTTGTTCTTTGTATCAACTCTATTTATGTAGACATCTTGTCTTTCTACTATTTCTCGTACGAGATGGAAGCGTCTCAGAATGTGCTTGGACTTATGATGAGCTCTTGGTTCCTTAGCTTTAGCAACAGCTCCAGTGTTGTCATAGTAAAGTGGCACTGGTTTTTCAATCTCAAGAACAACACCCAACTCTGTGATGAACTTCTTCATCCAGACTGCTTCCATGGCGGCTTCACTGACAGCTATGTATTCTGCCTCTATGGTTGAGTTAGCTACAGTCTGATGCTTGGTACTCTTCCAACTCACTACTCCACCATTTAGGGTAAAAACATATCCCGAAATGGATTTGCTATCATCAGGGTCTGATTGAAAACTAGAATCAGAATAAGCTTCTAGTTTAAGATCAGAACCACCATAAACCAGAAAAATATCCTTAGTCCTTCTCAGGTACTTAAGAATATTTTAACTGCTTTCCAATGATCCTCTCCTGGATCAGCCTGAAACCTACTGACAATGCCTAAAGCATATGCCACATCAGGCCTGGTACTTAACATGGCATATATTATGGACCCTATTACCGAAGCATAAGGTATAGAATTCATTCTATTTCTTTCTTCAGGTGTCTTAGGAGACATCCTTTTGGAAAGATGTTTGCCCTGACTCATAGGAAGATAACATCTTTTACTTCCATCCATGCTGAATCTTTTCAGCACTAAGTCAATGTACCTAGATTGGGATAAACCTAGCATCCTCTTAGACCAATCTCTATAGATCTTAATACCTAGTATATAGGATGCTTCTCCCAAATCTTTCATGAAAAACTGGTTTGATAGCCAAACCTTGACTGATTGTAACATTGGGATATCATTCCCAATGAGGATATGTCATCTACATACAGAACCAAGAAGACTATGGCACTCCCACTAGTCTTCTTATAAACACATGGTTCATCCATATTTTTGATAAAACCAAACCTTTTAATAGTTTCATCAAAACGGATGTTCCAACTCCTTGAAGCTTGCTTTAATCCATAAATGGATTTCTTTAGCTTGCATACTTGATTAGGTTTATTCTTTGAAATAAAACCTTCTGGCTGTGACATGTAGACTTCTTCCTCAAAGAAACCATTGAGGAATGCAGTCTTCACATCCATCTGCCAGATCTCATAATCGTGGTATGCTGCTATAGCAAGTAAAATTCGAATTGATTTGAGCTTGGCAACAGGTGAGAATGTTTCATCATAATCAATTCCTTGTTTTTGCCTAAAACCTTTTGCCACTAATCTAGCTTTAAAGGTTTCAACTTGGCCATCAGCCCCAATCTTTTTCTTATAGACCCATTTGCACCCAATAGGATTAACACTTTCTGGTGCATCAACCAAAGACCATACTTGGTTGACATACATAGAATCTATCTCGAATTCCATGGCTTCTTGCCATCTATCTGAATCAGTACTTAAGATAGTTTCCATATAGGTCAGAGGTTCATCATTTTGAATGACTTGGGCTTCATTATTTTCAATAATAAACCCATACCTCTCAGGTGCCCGTGACACTCTATCAGACCTACGGAGAGGAGTTTTATGTTCTGGTTCTGATCTAACTATATGTTCTATTGATTGAGAATTGTCTATCTGTGTTTCTTGTACTTCTCCAAGTTCAATAGTTCTACCATTGTCCTTTTCTAAAATAAACTCTTTTTCTAGAAAAGTGGCATGTCCGCTGACAAAAATCATTTGTTCAGTTGGATGGTAAAACAGATATCCTCTACCCTCTCTAGGATATCCTACAAATAGACATTTATCCGCTCTAGGTTCCAACTTATGTCCAAAATTTATTTTAACATAAGCTGGACATCCACATACCTTAAAATATTTAAGATACGGTTTCTTTCCACTCCAAATTTCATATGGAGTACTAACAACAGATTTAGAAGGTACTTTGCTCAGAATGTAAACAACAGTTTGTTGGGCATGACCCCAGAAGGAAGTGGGTAAATTTGTGAAGCACATCATGGATCATACCATATCTAATAAGTTACGATTCCTCCTTTCAGCTATACCATTTAGCTGTGGTGTATAAGGAGGGGTCCATTCAGAAAGAATTCCATTAACTTTAAGATAGTCTAAAAACTCCGTGGATAAGTATTCTCCTCCTCGATCAGACCGAAGAACTTTAATACTTTTCCCGGTTTGTTTTTCGACCATACTTTGATACTCCTTAAATTTATCAAAGGCTTCAGATTTATGTTTCATAAGATACACATATCCGAACCTATATAAATCATCTGTAAAAGTGATAAAATATGAGTATCCACCTCTGGCCTGAGTTGTCATTGAACCACATACATCAGTATGTATAAGCCTTAATAACTCAGTTGACCTTTCTCCATGTCCAGTAAATGGAGTCTTGGTCATCTTACCCATGAGACATGATTCGCAAGTTCCTAATGATTCATACTCATAAGGATCAAGGAATTTTTCCTTGTATAACTTGCATATCCTAGACTCATTAATGACCAAGTCGATGATGCCAAAGTAAAGTATCATTAAAGTCTTCTCTTGATGCCAAAGTAAAGTATCATTAAAGTCTTCTCTTTTTCTTTTATTATTGACATGAAAAATACTATCATTGGAAGGAAGAGTTAAGAGCATATTGCTAAATATGCCAGAACAAACAATTTTATTAGATAACATTATCGAGCAACCAGTGCTCGTTACATCCATTACATATCCTTGTTTTAATAACAAGGGAACAGATACAATGTTTCTAATAATCTTAGGCATATAATAACAATTTTCTAACTCCAAGATCTTTCCTGAAGGTAACTTTAATATATAAGTCCCTACGGCTTCTGCTTGGATGATATCACCACTAGCACCGTAGAGATTGAAGTCACCTTCCTTCAAAACTTTAAGCTTGTGGAGGCCCTGCAAAGATTTGCATATATGGTAACCACAAGCGGTGTCCAATACCCAAGTATTTGAAACAGACGAATTCAATGTCAATATAGCATGTATCTCATACATACCTTTTGGCACATCTGATGCACCAGGCTTCACAGTTGCAAGGTAAGCCTTGCAATTCCTTTTCCAATGTCCCGCTTTGCCGCAAAAGAAACAGGTTGACTGTTGGAGGCCCTCTTTCCTTTCTTATTCTTATTGATGCCACTTTTAGGGTTCAGCCTCCTATTAAAACCCTTTTTGCCTGATTTCTTCTTATTGATCTTATTAATAAGAAGAAGTGGAGCCTTTTCTTTCTTTATGTGGCTCTTCGCTATTTTTAACATATTTAACAGCTCAGGGAAGGAAGTGTTTAGTTTGTTCATGTGATAATTCAAGACAAACTGAGAAAATGACTCTGGGAGTGATTGCAGGATTAAATCCTGATTCAAATCCCCATCCATGATAAAACCTAATAGACCCAATCTGGTGATCAAGTCAATTACCTTCAGAATATGATCCTGAACGGATGTTCCCTCTGTCATCCTAGCACGGAATAACTGCTTAGATATTTCATATCTAGCAATTCTGCTATGTTCTCCATAAAGCTCTTTTAAATTGAGCATTATGGATTGAGTATCCATGCTTTCATGCTGTCACTGTAACTCATTGGTCATAGAGGCTAGTATGATACACTTGACAGTAAGGGAGTCATTCTGCCACATTTTGTATGTGGCCATATCTTCCTCTGTGGCATCATCCCCTAGTGGATTAAGACTAGGAGTTTCTAGAATATAAGAAAGTTTTTCTGAACTCAGCACAATCTTTAAATTTCTCAACTAGTCCACATAGTTCGGACTAGTCAGTTTGTTGGTATCTAAGATACTTCACAGTGACAATGAAGATGCCATTTATCTATATTTAACAAAGAACAATACATAAGCAAACAACCATGAAATGACTTACAAAATTAAATTAGGTCTTCAATTTAATTATGTCTCCCACTATTTTATCAAAAATCATAGCCCTCATTATGATAATCGAGAAGAACCCTGATCGGTTTTTCTTAGTGAGATTGAGATCCAAATAACTTATAAAAGATCTTGCAGAAAACACAACAAATCTTTTATAAGCTCAAAGGTAGGAAACTCTTCCAATTATATCTCATATAATTTTCAAGATGTAACTTAGCCTCTAGAACATTTTAGTCTCGCAGAAAACATAACAAACCATAATGTTCTAGTTAAGTCAAGACCCTTTCATTTCTATACAGTCAATACTCAAATATAATGCCCTTGCAGATAACACAACAAAGCATAATACTGAATATACTGTAAGCATATCTATGCACTAGACTAGTATTATGTCAATCACCATATTAGGTCTTGCAGATAACACAACAAACATAATGTGGTTCATAACACAATAATGATCCAGCATGAAGGAAGGCCAATATATAGTATTTTTAACACTAAGCATTTTAGTCAAGATTTAAATTTAATCAAATCGGCCAGGCAAGTGGAATAGATGTGGGAGTCCCCCTGTTGCTTTCCTAGACACCAATAAAAATTGGCCAGGTCAGTCAACGGAACTAATTAAAAACCATAAATCTCTTTACCTTCCTAGAACCACCTTTCTAGACACCGAATGATCAATTGTACATCATGACTAGTGATGCTTATTAGTTAAATATACTAAGACTTAATATAATTTTTAAGAGGAGGGATTTAGAAATTGCCAGCACATCCTTATAGAATGTATCACAATCAACATATCACTCTTATAAAAAAACAAATATGTGCTAAGTGTGTCATCATACTAGGACAACCATTTGCCACATAATGGATCCACCATTATGCCAGGGCAACCTTATTTTAGTATGATGTCTTCAAAACTATACATATCTCTATAATAATTAGGGTTTGAGTGAAATACCCTAAATAGTGGCATATACCAAAACATATATGCAATCAAAGATATGCTAAGTGTAGTAACATATTAGGATTTAAAAACCCTAAGATGAGACATACAAACTATCATAAATTATAGTCCTAATTAAGGTGGCTCTGATACCACTGTTGGGATCCGCTGCAATGCAGCGGAAGGGTAATTTCAAAAATTGAAATTAAATATGCACCAATAATCCTAAACCAGTAACTCCTTAATAAGACTAGAATATACGAAGACAAACATATCTATGCAAATTAAATTAGAATACCAACCTGTAATCGCTAATTTCATTTTATGAAGACTTAAAACTTGAAGATTAACGGGCAATCTGAATTCACCAGTCGTCCAAGTGTGATGCGGCACTGCATATGATTAGTGATTTGATTCGTGTTTGTAGAGCAATGAAACCTAATTACACTAGCATTGTACTCATCATAATAAGTCTTAAGGATTACATGAAAAGGGACTATTACATGATTAGACACAATCCTAAAACTAAGAAGGAAGAAGATCTAGACAATAGGGGCTAATGATTGAGGACTTGCCTTGTTGAGCTTTCCAACCTTCTAATGATTTCAAACCTTGAAACTACCGATGCTCTGGACTGGAGAACTCGGATAACAGAGATCAGAACGCTGGGCTTGGGCTTCAGCTTGTTGGTTCATTGTCAAGGGGAACCTTGTTCACAACTCAAAGACTTCGAAGGACCCTGCAATGAAGATCAAAAGTTAAGGAAGAAGAAAGCAGACATATGGAAGGGATGGAATAATTTATGAGCAAGGAAGGAAGTCTGAGATGGTTTGGCCGGCTCCAATGTATCCTTCTTGAACTTGGCGTTGGATGGCTTGGAGAAGAAAGTAGATTCGATTGGGGGGGAAGGGGGCTTAGGAACAATCACTCAAAGAAATAATATAAGACTACAACTTCAACTTCAACTTCATTTTTTCATTCATCAAATCAAAATCAATCCCCTTTACAATGGGCATCCAAGGCCTTTAATAGCCTCACAAAGCTAGCTTTTGAAATTTAAAAACTCCCCAAATTGAGGAGGATTACAAGGGGGGTTGGAGGATTTGGTGGAGAGTTTAGAGGGATGGGGGGGTTGGAGGATTTGGTGGAGGATTTGGAGGGGTGTGGCCAACCTCCTTGAATTTGAATCTTCCTTGTTGGCGCCAAAGAGTGATGAGGTGGCGCCTGATGACGTGGCATGATGAGATTGTCTTCTACTTGGATAAGGAATGACATGTGGTGCCAAGTGGTCCTAGTTGATGGTCCTTTTCTCTTGCTTGGTTGATGCGTCTTCTCTTCTTCATGTGGTCAAATTCTGGGGTCCAGAATTTGAGTCTTGTTGATGGCTTTCATTGCTTTAAGACTTGATTAACTGAAATAGACTTAACTCAACTGAACTGACTTGACTGACCTAAACTTTAAAACTTGAAACGGACTTACAGGAAATGAAATTTTTTTAAAAGTAATTACAGGACTCAATAAATACTCTTGATTAATTACAAGACTCTTGAAAAGGAAATGGCTCTTGAAAATAAAACATTTACAGGACTCTTGAAAAGGAAATGGCTCTTGAAAATAAAATATTTTTGAACTAAAGAATACAAGGTAACCTAATTATCTTCGATCCAAATTGAGATAAGGCTAACCTTGTTGGAGTGAAGTTTCTTTCGGTTTCTGGTGTCCACACCAATTCTCCTGGGGTGGGCAGAACTCGACCTAGTCGAGTATGGTTCAGTTTTGCCCTGGTAATGCTCGAACAATTCTGGGTTAAGTCTTTGCAGGTCCTCTCGAGTAATCCAAGAGTTGTCTGACTCAGGTCGACCTTGCCATTGAACCAGGTATCGCTGATAGTCCTTATTCCTGGTAGTAATGGTCTTGTCATCCAGGATTCTCTCAATCCTCTCTCTCCGCTCGGGTAGGGTTGGTGGTGGACACTCGAAAATATGTTCACTCTCAATGAAAGTTTCTGGCCCAAAAAGGCTCACTAGGTATTAGTAGTGGTTCTTTGTATTCTACTAGGTCTGAAACATTAAAGGTTGTACTAATACCCATATCAGGTGGGAGTTCCAAAACATATGCATTAGGCCCTATTTTCTTTAAGATCTTGAAAGGTCTCGCTCCGCGGGCATGCAGCTTCTTTATGGTTCCAGAGGGGAACCGTTTAGGGTTGAGCCTAATCATCGCATAATCCCCTTCACATAATTCTTTAGCCCTCTTATGTGAGTCAGCTAAGTGTTTGTAAGTTTCATTGCTCAGTTTGATCTTATTACTGATTTCTTTATGCAAATTTGTGACATGCTGTGCGAAAGATTCAGCAAACTTAGAAATTTACACAAGCACTTACAAAATGCAGACTGAACTAGGCATCCTTATTGAGAGAAATTTTATTAGACTTTCTAGGACCTAAACCTAATAGATTATTGACTCTCTAGGTTTGACCCTGGTATGGTATGCACATGAGAATTTACCATGGGTTCCTAGCAAATGCCATAAGGTTTTCCAAAAGTAGGTAGCAAAAGGAATAGGCTTTAAAAGCTCATGCATCCTAGTAATCTCATCCAAATGAAATTTAATGGCTCTAAAATTATGATAAGACTCAGGGAAAGGCAGGAAATAGGAATCCGAGACTTGGGGTAATTTAGGGGAATCTTGAAACATACCTTGGTTACTCATGATGACCTTAAGATTAGAATTTTGATCTACAGGCGGGATGCTTCTAGGTAGTTGAAGGTCATCAGGAAAGTCTTCTAAAATAATGATTGGGTTCTTCTCAGGTACCTGAAGGAGTTCTTGTGTCGAAGCTAAAGTATTGGGTTCTTCCTGAGGGCATTGTCTTACAGGAACCAAGTCCTCACTAAATTTTGGTTGTTCTGATGTTTCAGGACTAGGCTCAATAATCTTTTCTTTACCAAAGGTTTCCTCAGGTAAGGTACTAAAATTGTTCTCTTCACAGTCTTCCACTTCATTTTCATCTATTAAACTTATGTCGGTCTCATACATATATTTACTAGGTTCAAATTTGCCTTCTTCCTTCCCTAGCCCTTCAGTTTGAGGATACCCTAAGTCTTGAGTATTCATGAACTCAACTTGTACTTCAGGGTTCTTACTCCTATCATTCATATGAGCTAATGGAAAAGTAGGAGTTGGTTGGTCTAAGGAAAATTGTTTAGCCAGCATTTGGTTCAATTGGGCCATTAGATCATTTAGGCCTTTCAGCATGGTTTCAAGATTCGGGTCCATGGCTACACTGGACTGGGCTTGGATTGGTGAATATGGTGTCCCTGCTCTAGTTGTCATGCATGCAAATGGACTCAAGCTCGAGCTAAGGTTTCCTAGACCTAGAGCACAAATTAGAGGTCTAATTAAGTGAACCAACTAGCTAGTAGTACTTATGGGACTTAGCCAAGTAGGTGGTGGGGAGTGAAGGTCCCTGATTGCCAACCTTAGACACCAATCTGAGATTGGCCAGGTAGGCGGACCAAATCACAAGCCCTGATGCACCAATCCTAGACACCAAGCCAGTAAGCACACACCAATTAGCTGACACAGTTAACTTGACCCTAACCTGAACCCAATTTGTTGGTGTCCCTAACCCACTAGGGCAATTAACGTTCTACTCAATTTTAATTAATGGGCTGGGATCGATATGCTGGTTTGTGATTTTTGGGCTAGGGACAGGTGATGAAATCCTGACCCTATGTCAAATTGATGCCCTTAATTTGATTTCTCATGAGATGAATAAAATGCAAAGGTGCTGCAGAAGTGTGTTGCAGTTTGAAAGTGGTGTGGAAAACGTGATGAAAAAAATGTCCAAAAATTCTGAAAAATTCACAGAGGACTCCTAACTTATATGTTTCAATGCAGGTGAAAGGAATTTTAAAAATAAAATCTGTACTACTCTAAGCAGATCCTACAATTGAAGATAAATAAAAAGGACAGAACAGAACCCTAATGATAGTGTCGAACTGCAGAAATTTTCATTTTTTTTATAATTTTTTTCTGATGATGAAATTTAATATAGTGATAACTGACTTAAAAAGGAACAAGAAAAAAAATATTTCAATAAAAAATCAGCGACTTTCCTTTGGAGCTGCAGACGGATTACAGTAAACAGATGCAAATTTTCAGAAAACAGAACCTAATCAAACAAGTGCAATGGCTTACCCAAAACTTCAATCTAAAAACTCACGTCCGGCCAGGGGCTCATTATTCCCATGGGTCGTGACAGTGTACTGGAGTACACCCGCTCAGGAGGCGTGAATTTTAGATATTGCTTGGATTTAAAGAAAACTATTCTACCCTAATGCAACCATGCTCTGATACCAATTTGATGCGGCACTGCATATGATTAGTGATTTGATTCGTGTTTGTAGAGCAATGAAACCTAATTACACTAGCATTGTACTCATCATAATAAGTCTTAAGGATTACATGAAAAGGGACTATTACATGATTAGACACAATCCTAAAACTAAGAAGGAAGAAGATCTAGACAATAGGGGCTAATGATTGAGGACTTGCCTTGTTGAGCTTTCCAACCTTCTAATGATTTCAAACCTTGAAACTACCGATGCTCTGGACTGGAGAACTCGGATAACAGAGATCAGAACGCTGGGCTTGGGCTTCAGCTTGTTGGTTCATTGTCAAGGGAACCTTGTTCACAACTCAAAGACTTCGAAGGACCCTGCAATGAAGATCAAAAGTTAAGGAAGAAGAAAGCAGGCATATGGAAGGGATGGAATAATTTATGAGCAAGGAAGGAAGTCTGAGATGGTTTGGCCGGCTCCAATGTATCCTTCTTGAACTTGGCGTTGGATGGCTTGGAGAAGAAAGTAGATTCGAGTGGGGGGGAAGGGGGCTTAGGAACAATCACTCAAAGAAATAATATAAGACTACAACTTCAACTTCAACTTCATTTTTTCATTCATCTCATCAAAATCAATCCCCTTTACAATGGGCATCCAAGGCCTTTAATAGCCTCACAAAGCTAGCTTTTGAAATTTAAAAACTCCCCAAATTGAGGAGGATTACAAGGGGGGTTGGAGGATTTGGTGGAGAGTTTAGAGGGATGGGGGGGTTGGAGGATTTGGTGGAGGATTTGGAGGGGTGTGGCCAACCTCCTTGAATTTGAATCTTCCTTGTTGGCGCCAAAGAGTGATGAGGTGGCTAATGAGGTGGCGCCTGATGACGTGGCATGATGAGATTGTCTTCTACTTGGATAAGGAATGACATGTGGTGCCAAGTGGTCCTAGTTGATGGTCCTTTTCTCTTGCTTGGTTGATGCGTCTTCTCTTCTTCATGTGGTCAAATTCTGGGGTCCAGAATTTGAGTCTTGTTGATGGCTTTCATTGCTTTAAGACTTGATTAACTGAAATAGACTTAACTCAACTGAACTGACTTGACTGACCTAAACTTTAAAACTTGAAACGGACTTACAGGAAATGAAATTTTTTTAAAAGTAATTACAGGACTCAATAAATACTCTTGATTAATTACAAGACTCTTGAAAAGGAAATGGCTCTTGAAAATAAAACATTTATAGGACTCTTGAAAAGGAAATGGCTCTTGAAAATAAAATATTTTTGAACTAAAGAATACAAGGTAACCTAATTATCTTCGATCCAAATTGAGATAAGGCTAACCTTGTTGGAGTGAAGTTTCTTTCGGTTTCTGGTGTCCACACCAAAGTGTCCGCCCTCCGATGGTGATCCACACAGAGTAATGACCAAGAACACTATCTTCTTGTCCAATAGTTCCTCGTATTGAGTTCTTCATCTAGAACTCAATCCTTCGGATTATGGCTGGAATTCTTCCACACAAGTGGTTGCCTCCTTTTTTTTTCTTTTATCTCTTCTCCTCCTTCCACTAAGACCTTGACCCTCTAAGACACTCTTGTCTTAAAGATAAGACTTTGTCCTAAGGGGATTTAAGCTTGTCTTAAATTGGAGGAGAAATTAAGACAAGAATGTCTTAATGTAAGAAAGAAAGGAAAGATCAAAAATAGAACTCTTTCTTTTACCGTCGGAGACTTTCGCTCTTGTTCTTGTTCAGTAGCAGAGTCTCGACAGAGGTGTACTATGTAAAGGAAACAATGCAAAAACAAGAAAAGGGAGAAAGAGTCTTTAGGAGAGGAAGAAGAATAGAAATACCATTTTTAGAATTACCGAAGTTTTGATTTCCATTCCTTTATATAGTTTTCAGAGAGGTGCCCTCACAACTCTCCGTAAACATTTTTCTCACGCCCTTTTCCTTCTTATCATGCCCTTCTCTTCTTTCTCACGGCCTTTTGGATTAATTCTCATGGCCTTCCAGATCAATTCTCATGGCCTTCCAGATCAATTCTCATGGCTTTTCTCAAAGGAAGAAGTTGCGACGATTGGGAGAAAGAAGTCGCGAAACTTGAATTTCCGAAGAGATACGATTTCGCGCACCTGGGAAGAAACAACGCTTTCTTTCTTTCTTAAAACCCCACCACCCGTTAGATTACCTTCCAAGGGATGACAAGTGTGGTGCTAAAAATGAGAAAGAATGCCGCCCCATCTTAATTCCTCGGAGAATTAAGTGGGCGCGCCAAGAGTCCATGCGCCCATGGACTCCTCCATATGGCACGCCAAGAGTCCATAAGCGCATGGACTCTTGGTGTTTTTGGCGTGCAAGGGCTAAGGGGAGGGTGGTATGCTAGCCTAAGTAATTGGTTAGTCAATTGGGTTAGCCATAATCTCTAAAACCTCAATTAGGATCTAATTATATCCAATCAGAACCCAAATTGAATCAATTCGGAACCCTATTTCAAATCCAATTCGAATAGAAGTTAGGATTTGCAACACTTGCTAGAGTGTCTTCATGCAAATGACTCTTGATCAATTCTCTTAAGTGTGTGACCTATTGGGTTCCATATCTAGCCAGTAGTGGGTTCGAATACAAGTTGACCTAATTTTATTAGAACTCTTTCTAATCGATTTAGGTCAAATCGGGCTTACCCAATTTTGATCAATTAGGACTCTTCCTAATAAATGATTATTAAATTTGATCAACCTAAAAGACAAGATTGATGTCTAGCAACGTGTCATGTCTACCCGGAAGATATGGAAATTGTGGTGAAATACCAAAACTACCCTTCAGTCGAAAGTTACCGTATAATTAAATCCTTCGATCAGCCTGCACCCAAAATATAATTATGGATATGGATATATGTCAAATCCAATATTATATTTGTTTCTAGGTCAATCTTATATTGATGATTCAATTATCTTGATATTAGAAACCATCTCTAATATCTTTACTTTGATCAAAGATTCCCTGAATCATAATCCGATTTATAACTAGCTGGACGCAATCTCCTCTTACTAAGAGTGATCTATTCCTTGTTGACCTACTCATTACCTTCATATACAATTCACCATTCCCAGTATCAATCCTATGCATGACTCAATGTCATGAATAGGATTGAACAAAAGGATGGGTTCATGTACATAAGGTACTTATGGCAGTCTCAGGTCAAAGGATTACTTGTACCACTCCCACTATGAGAACCTTCTATTGACATGTAGCTAAGACTCCATTAGATGTTCTCAAGTTGGATCATATCAGTGAACTCATTCTCTAATGAGCACCCACATCCTAGTATTAGTGTCATACACAAGTGACTGTGAGAGCAGTCACCCTCTCCAATATACATGGGATGTGCTAGTCTTACTGGAAAAACCCTGATCCCCTACTCAGGGTTCCTTTGACTAGAAATATTTTAGATTAAGGTTTTAAGACTTTAGGTCTCACTGGTATGATCTCATCATAACCCTAAAATCATAGCCTTAATCTATGGGGTTCATCATATAATAATAATCACAGCGTATGATGAAAAATAATGCCTTTATTACAATATTGTCAATTACAATGGTTTGGGAGATACAACATAGATTGGCTTGTAGAGCATATCCCTTTCCAGTTCTATGGGAGTTTAGCCTATGGAGGATTGCTTTGGAGTGCCACAATCCAAGGCATTGAGATTCCTGTTTTGAAGGAGATATTGAGGAGAGTCTGAGATATTCCCCATCGTGGAATTTTTGCCACCAGTGTTGGAGATAGAGATGAGGCATTTTGATGCATCTTGGAGCAAGACGATGTTCGCGATGTGACCACAATCACCACGAATCAGCTATCTATAGAGATGCGGCTTCTTCACCACTTCATAGCGAGGATTCTACTATAGAAGAAAGGTCACTTCGATTTCATTATTGAGAGAGATCTAGCGTTGATGGTTTGCCTCTCACAGAGGAGGGCCATTGACCTCCCAGCTTTGATGCTGAGCCAGATAAGAGAGGCTGCTACCTAGCATCGACTGTGTCTTCCATACGGGATGGGACTGACTTGTCTCTTTAGAGCTTATCATGTACCTTTGAAGGAGGAGGCCTCCAAAGACATTCTACACATCGACGTGTACGACGAGCGTTCCCTACATCGTATGGGATACCAGAGGATGGCTGGGAGATGGGTGCATCGAGAGTCTAATCAGGAGCTAGATGATGAGGATGAGATTAGAGCCACTGAGACAGGACCTTCTGAGCCTGCTAAGCGTTGACACCTCCTAGACCCGCACCTATTGTAGCTTCTGGATCTGAGCCTATCACAACTGCAACTATCTCTTCACCTACTGCCACTCCTCATGCATCTATTGAGTTATCTTTTGAAGAGCATGTGAGACATCAGTTCACTAAGGTCAGGAGTGAGATGATTGGACTTGGAGTTAGGACTACTCAGCTTCGGTTTAAGATTGAGGCATTGATAGCTCATACTGATACTCAGCTCTCAGGGATCAGATAGTCTATGGAGGCGAGCTTTACTGAGATTCGTGACCTCTTGAGATCCCTGTTGCATCCGAGTGCACCTTTAGATCCCCCACCTCCTCCACTAGTTGATGATGTTGACGACCACCAAGATAGACATGATGACAGTCATGTTGGTGGTGATGGACATGGAGGTGATAGCAGTGATGGTGATGGTTGTGGTGGTGATGATATAGATGTTCTTGGTGATGACAGTGATGACAGTGACGACAGAGCAAGAGACTACGAGATCGTCAGTAGAGAGGCTCACACTCCAGTTGCTCCTAGTATTCCTCCTAGAGATGATCAGCTTGCCACTACACCTATGTTTCTGACACCTGCCAAGATTCTTCCTCCACCCTCTACTAGATCTTCTCGGGTTGTACCCCAATTTGGACAATCAGCTAAGACTAGGAAGAATAGCATCCTTAAGACCCCTAGATCCATTATTTCTAGGACTAGGATTAGTGCTTCCATTTATTTTGAGCTTCCATCTGATGAGGAGTAGCCTCATAGATGTTTATCATGCTGTTTATATTTATGCTTTTACATTACTATGTATCAGGTTATGTTTACCATGTTGTTTATCTTTACTATGTATCCGTCTTAGTCTTGTTTTAGTTTATGCTATGCAAGCAAAGTTGTACTAAAATTTAACATATAATCATTTTCTATAGATTTTGAGAACTTATCAAACATAGGGGGAGAGAAAATAATTTTTCAACCTTGTTTGGCACTTCTCCATGAAACTGTGTTGCATAAATCTTGATATGTTGAATTTAATGTGTATCCTCTCTTGAACAAGTGTTTAGTATCTTAAATTGAATTTAAATGCTTATATACTCAAGATTTTATCGTCATCAAAAAGGAGGAGATTGTTGGCTTTAACCGTTGATTTTGATGACTAACAATATGTTGAGTACATATTTTATACTAATGTTTCAATTGTAGTTATGAGTTTCAGGATATAAGCACCTCAAATTCTTAATATAAAAGTATCATGGCACTCATTGGAAGCTGAACAATTTTAATGATTTAAGAAGTCTTCTCATCTGAACAAGATCTCAAAATAGATTAATCGGAGCTTTACAAAAAGTATTTTAAAGTTTTATTGAAGAGCATTTTGAAATTTGAAGGTTGGCACATGTTTCAGGCAAGTTGTAGAGTCAAGTGTCGACTCATGGCACACTAAGGGTCGACACTTCAGAATCTAGCACGCAGAAATTTTTTTTGGCATGCCAAGTATCAACTCACATGAATCAAGTGTCGACTTACAGAAGTCAAGTGTCGACTCATAGTAATGAAGTGTCGACTCAAGGCCTCAGATTTTTTATGATACAGAACTATGCCTTTTGGAGGTTTTGGTATCAAGTGTCGACTCAGGAAATGCAAGTGTCGACTCACATGGTTCAAGTATTGACTCATAGCCTGAGAGTAGAAAAAGAATAGAACCTTGGTTTTTCAAGTATTTAACCCAAGTGTCAACTCATGAAGTTCAAGTGTCGACTACAAAAGTTAAGTATAGACTCACGGGTTCTGACAGCAATAAGGGCTATATTTTTTGAGTGACATATTTGATCCCTACAAGCTCCCAACGGCTAGTTTTGCTCCTCCAATGATCTTAAACTATTTTTAAAAGTTTTGAAGTATTTAAGCTTCACCAAACTCATTCACAAAGCATTGAACATACAAGAGACAAATATTCCTCAAGAAATTCACTTTCAAAATCAAAAAGAGAAGATTCCACTGAAAATGCTTACAAGACTTTCATTTCAACTTTCTAAAAGTGTCTTTGAAGTGATTTTGAAGAGAAGTCAAGTCAAGCAATCATCAAAAGCCTCAAAGCTTCCATATTCCACTCTATAAGAAAATATGATTGTGCTTTTATTCTTGTATCATTGACTTTATTCATTGTTGATCTAGCTTTCAAGGTTTTTGAAACTAGGTTGTTAAGGTTGTTGGTGAGTCAAAGTGACAAAACCAACTAGGGTTTGACTTGTGAGCCCGAAAACAAAATAAGTTGTAAAGGTTGTTGGTGAGCCTAGGTGACAAAACCAAATTAGGTTTTGACTTGTAAGCCTTGGAAAACAAGTCGGCTGTAATCTTGAAAAGATTATAGTGAAATTTCCAAGGAAGGCTTGGGGAGTGGATGTAGGTACTTGGATTGCAATAAACCATTATAAAACTTTGTGTTTGTGTGTGATTGCTCTCTCTATTGCGTGCTCTTCATTCCTTGTATTTAATTTACTATTATTCACTGCATATCTTTTAGAGCTAAATTATTTTACTTCGCAAACACTTCAAGACCAACACATAATTATTTAAATTTTTGAAAGACCCAATTCACCCCCCCTCTTGGGCTCCATTTCTGGGCAACAATATATTATGACCAGCCCTAGGATTTGAAGACTTTTTTCACTTGGAGGCCTGCTCCAACATCTTTCTTACCCCCGATCCATCTTTATAGCAAAATAATAGGAGATCAGTACATAAATCAAACAAATCAGATAGAAGATAAAGTATTGAAGTGGGGCAGACAATCCATGCACACCTTGAGAGACAATCTAATTTATTCTGATGTTATATAACATCTAGTCAAAGAGAAGATCCTTCAGCACCAGAACCATAAAGTCATGCAGGATAATGAACTCCTGCCCCTGACGATCATCCAGGCTAGTCTCCATGGGGACAGACTCCTGGAATTCACCCTAGTTAGTTAACACCATACTTTCACTGGATGTCTTTGATATGAATAAAAAAAATGCTCTTTCTAGTAATTGACATAGGAAGGAGTGCCTTGGATTTATAATTGGATGCCTTACCTCTTTCAAGGTGACACATACCACCATCCACGAGACCATGGATGTTTTTTAAAAGTAATGAAAGAAAGAAAAAGGGTGATGCTTGTTTTAATCCTAGCTAAGATGTATATGATAGTGAAACCTCTGATATGCTAGCCATAAGTTTGGAACTACAGAACTTCACGATGTATCAAGAAATTGTAAAAGATTTACAAATAAAGAATGAAGTTGGAGCCTCATCCTCTCCTAGAAGCACTCTTTATAGCCTTTGGGAGGTAAGCAAATAATGCAGGACAATTATGGAAACTTAATCTACTGATTATTAACCTAATTAACAGAGAAAAATAGAGATTAAGTTTTTTTTATAATTTTCAATTTTTAAATACTCAAAGGTGATAACTAAGCAAACTAATCTACTAGTTAATAACCTGCAAAGCAAATCTATAAAGTAAACCAGAAAAATAGAATTTGATGGCTAAGAAACCACCATAAAATAGGGTATACTTATCAAAGAGTCAGAAATCAAAGAGTAGGGAAGGGTTATTTAATTTTACCGATGAAGATCTTTCCCTCTGAAGTAGATATGGCTGGACTCTCAAGAATTTAGTGGCGGGCTTCAAGATCTTGATCTTCTGCGATGCTGGTTCCAAGGCAAGAACACCCTGACTTTAATCCTTGATCACCTGCTATCACTCAACAAAGGAAAATCTCTCAGTTAGGAAGTAGTAAAGAAGTAAAGATGATGGAAAAGTGAAAGGAAAAGAGATGGAAGTGGAAGGCTAGGGTTTCTCGGTATCTGGATATGTAGGGCCTCACACCCTGCGATGCTCCGAAGAACAAAGGAAGGGCCTCACACCCCATGATGCACATAACAAAGAAAATTTCAACAGAATGTCACTTTAATTCATAAGTGTAGAATGAATAATATAGGGAGGGTTGATGGGGTATTTATAGACTATCAACCAGAAGTGTAAGGGTTACAAAGACTAGATTTAATTCTTCCTGGGTAGCAACTCTTGAATTCTTTCTTCTGGTATCATGAACCTTGAGTTTGATCTTCCTTGGACTTCATCCATGCTTGGGCGCCAAAATTGAATTGACTTCATCTTTGATAGGCGATTTCGATGGATTGTGTTGTGTGGCCAGGATGGGTTCTTGAGTGGCCATGTGAGGTGGACTCTGGAGTCTGGATGATGAGGGCTCTTGTATGAGAGTGGACTCTTCAATTTGGATAGAAACAAACTCATGAGTTTTAGTGGGATTCATGAGTTCTTGAAATCTTGATTTCCTGGAACTAGATTGCCTTGAACTCTTAAAGGAAGAAAAACCCTTGATCCTTTCCAACTTGGGTGTCCCTTTGAGATGGACTCTTGGCCGACTTCTCCTTGGAATTTGGCGACAACATGAGAAAAGTGGGTGCTACTTGGCTAGGCTTCCTTCTGCTTTATTCCTCTTAGAGATAAGTGGTGCTAATTCATGAAATGTGGCCAACCAAGGATGTAACATGGCATGTGGTGTTGTCTCGATGAGGTAGCAAGTGGTGTTGTCCCGATGAGGTAGAAAGTGATGTCCAAACATATCATGTGATGTTATCCAAAATCTTGAAAATGTGACACCAAGAAGTGGTTATCATGAGGCAAGTGACTTGGGCTAGCACATGAAATCATATAGCTTGTCTTGAGCTAGTACATGGAGTCACATGGGTTTTGACTTGGGTCCCCTCTTGTATTATAGGACTCAACTAATAATTACAAGACTCAACTAATTAATTAAAGCCCAACTTGATCAAATTGATCCAAAGGCATAACCAACTAAACAAACTTAGTAAATAGGATTTGGCCCAAAACTCTAATTGGTAAAAAGGGCTAACGAACATCAGACCATTTACGACCCATTTGAAATTGGGATTTTTTTACAGACTCAATTTTAGATTCAGGGATTTTACAAGGACTCAATTTTATGGTTTAGGACTAAACCCAACTAAGCTAAAATAACAAAAATTCAGGATAACTATTTACAAGTATGGTTTAAGCTTAGTGCTTCGCTCACAGGAGATCTACAGGGATGTAGGTTTGACCTATCATTTTTTTTTGGCCCTGGTATCCACACCAATCCTCCCATGGTAGGAAGAACTCGACCCTGTCGAGTATGGGTCAACCTTGCTATGATAATGCTCTAGTATGTCTTGGTCAATTCTTTGCAAGTCCTCTCTGGTGATCCAAGAATTATCTCTCAGGTCGTCCTTGCTAACGAACTAGATATCACTGATAATCTTTACCCCGAGTGGTGATAATCTTATCATCCAAGATCCACTCGATCCTATCTCTTCGGGCTGGTAGTATGGCAGGTGGACACACATGGGTTGGCTCACTCTCAAGGATTGGATCAGTCCCAAAAGGCTCACTAGGAATCAATGTTGGCTCCCTATACTCAATAAGGTCTGAAACGTTGAAAGTAGAACTAATGCCTAGTTCAAGTGGTAACTCAAGCACGTAGGCATTAGATCCAATTTTTTTAATTACTTTGTATGGTCCACTACTACGGGCATGTAACTTCTTCATGGTTCCAGGTGGGAACCGTTCAGATCATAGCTTGACCATGATAAAGTCTCCTTCATTGAATTCTTTGAGTCTTTTTTTTGTGTCAGCCATATGTTTATAAAATTTGTTGCTTTCATTAATTTTTTTACTTATTTTTTTATGCAACTCTCTAACATGCTCAACATATGACTCAATAGACTATAAGATGCGTTCATGCATGGGTAAAAGAATGAGATCTAAAGGTTTTCCATGTTTGTACCTATTAACAATTTCAAAAGGGCTTTTCCCAGTGACCTATTAATTGAGCTATTATATGCAAATTCAACCCTAGACAGTAATAGATCCTAATTGGCAATATTCTCTCCAACTAAATTTTTCAACAAGTTTCCTAGACTACGATTCACAATCTCAGTCTAGCCATCAGTTTGAGGGAGATAAGAGGTAGAAAATTTAAGTTTCGTCCCTAATAAATGCCAGAGTATTTTCAAGAAATAACTGGTGAATCGTACGTCTCTATCAGATACTATGGTCTTTGATAAACCATGTAGTCTAACTACTTTATTCAGAAATAACTTGGCTACCTTAGATGCATCATAGGTTTAGAAACATGGTACAAATGTGCCATCTTTGAAAACCTGTCAACCACAACAAAAATAGAATCGTGTTTCCTTATGGTTTTAGGTAATCCAAGAACAAAGTCTATGCTAAGATCTTGCCATGGATAATCCGGTACAGGAAGTGGGGTGTATAAGCCAGTGTTCTGCTTCTGCTGCTTAACAACAGCACAAGCTCGACATCTAGCTACTATTTAAGCAACATTCCTTTTAAGATTTGGCTAGTAGAATTGGTCTTCTAATGCTAAAATTATCTTATTTCTACCAAAGTGCCCAGCTAAACCTCTAGCATGTGTTTCCAAAATCAAGAAGTCTCTAAGTGATGTATTAGGAATACATAGCTTACTTTCCTTAAAAAGGTAACCATCTTGAATATTGTACTTACTATATGAACTAGATGGTCCTTGTTTAACTGCCTTATAGATTTCACCAAAGTCCAAGCAATTTTCATATTCATCCTTTAATTTCTCAAATTCGACTACTCTAGTACTAACACAATTCAAGAGCATAAATCTTCTACTAAGTGTATTAGCAACTTTGTTATTAGTACCCGATTGATGTCTCAAAATAAAAGTATAGTTATATATATATTTAACCCATTTTTCATGCTTAGAATTCAACTTCTTTTGCAAGTTAAGGAATCTAAGAGCTTCATGATCAGAATAAAGTACAAACTCCAATGGTAGCAAATAGTGTCTCCAATACCTATGTGCTTGGACCACCATATACAATTCCTTATCATAAGTCAAATATTTCAATTTAGCAATGTTTAACTTCTCGCTAAAGAAAGCAACCGAGTGATTCTCCTGACTCAAGACTCCTCTATTTCTTACCCACGAGGCATCACAAGCAACCTCAAAAACTTTCAAAAAATATGGTAACCTCAGAATTGGGGCTTGGGTCATCTTGTCCTTAATATCATGAAAGGCCCTATCAGCATCTTTAGGCCATTCAAAAGTTTCTTTTCTCATACATTCTATAATTGGTGCAACAATCGTACTAAATCCTCGAATAAATCTCCTATAGAAGGTAGCTAAACCATGAAAACTTCAAACATCATATACCTTCTTAGGTATAGGCCACTCAACTATAGATTTGACCTTCTCGGGGTCAGTAGCTACTCCTTCAGCAATCACTACAAAACCTAGGAAAATAATTCTTGGGGTCATAAAACTACATTTCTTCAAATTTACATAAAGATTATCTCCTCTAAGAACTTGACAAACCTGCTAAAGATGGTTTAAGTGATCTTTCTTATTTTTACTATATTTGAGGATGTCATCAAAATATACCACTACGAATTTTCCAATAAAAGATTTCTAAACTTAAGTCATTATCCTCATAAAAGTAATAGGAGTGTTCGATAAGCCAAAAGGCATCACTAACCATTCATACAAGCCATCCTTAGTCTTAAATGCAGTCTTTCATTCATCCCCGGGCCTAATTCTAACCTGATGATAGCCACTCTTAAGGTCTATCTTTGAAAATATGGTAGCACCGGCCATCATGTCTAACATGTCATCAAGTCGAGGTATTGGAAACCTATAGTTCACTATAATCTTATTGATGGCTCTACTATCGAACATGTTCTCCAAGTGCCATCCTTCTTGGGAGTTAAGAGAGCTGGAATGGCACAAGGACTTAAGCTTTCTCTAATAAATCTTTTCCTAAGAAGATCCTCAACTTGCCTTTGTAATTCTTTATGTTCAGTAGGGTTCGTCCTATAATGGGATAGATTTGGTAAGGTTGCTCCTGGGACTAAGTCTATAGTATGTTGTATGTCCCTTAATAGAGGTAAACAATCAGAGAGGTCTTATGGGAACACATCCTTAAACTCCTTAAGAAACTCTAAGATCTCCTTAGGGTGTTCCTTTTGTGGTTCATCATGAACTTCTTTAGTAGTCAGCATCCAAACTGTTGAACCTTCAACAATTTCGTGCTCTAATTCCTTAGCAGTAATTAGGTTCAATCCTAGTTTTTTCTCTCTCAAATGACTAGACCCTCTTTTGGTATTGTCCTTGGGTAGGGTCGAGTTGATCACTATTTTCTTTTCATGATGTTTAAATGAACATGAGTTAGTCCATCCAAAGAGGGTCGCATCATGATCATATAACCATGGTCTGCCTAATATAATGCTACTAACCTCCATTGGAATAACATCACACCATACTTTTTCTTGGTAAGATTGAATTTGGACCGAGACCTGGCATTGTAATCTAATAGTAATAGATGTCGCATCAATCTAGGATACCTTATGTAGGCTACGATGTGGTACTATGGATAAGCCTAAGCTCTTAATAGCATTGGCAGATATGGCATTCACACAACTTTCACTATCTATAAAAATCTTACACACTTTGTCTCATAGCTTAATAAAGGTCTGTAGGATATTCATTCTATGCCAGTCCTCATTCTTCTTGGTCTGAGCAAGAATATACCTAACTACTCCTAGTAGATCAGATGACTCTATAGGCTCTTCATCACCTTCATATTCTTCTACCAAGTCTTCCTCAGCTTCATAGATTTCTTCTTCAAATTCTTCATTATTTTCTAAATTTTCTTCTTCACACTCTCCTATATGTAAAGCTCGTACCGGGCATTCAGTAGCAAAATGACCTATTTTATGATACCAAAAATATAGTGTATTTGGGTTCCTATCTTTTTGAAATATGGGTGCTATTCCTTTTTCTTCCATACGAGCTAGTTGGGAGGTAGGATTAGGTCAGCTATTTGGAAATCGATTCAAGCTAGGCCTATTTTCACGGGGATTAAACCTACTAGGCTCAAATTGGGAGATAATAGGTTTCCTTTGAAATCATTCACAATCCATAGGAATCTGATAGGCTTATTCTAAATCATTAACTTCTCTCAAAAATAATTCTCTCTAGATATCCTCATTTAAGCCAGCTCTAAATCTTGATAAGAAAATAGCTTCTGATTTGATTACACTATACCTCATAACAAACTCATCAAATTTGGCTATGTAATCAGCCATAGATTTATTATCTTGAGTTAACTTTTGCCATTGATCAAACAATTTTTGCTCGTATGAGAATGGTAGATATTTTTCCTTAAGCTTTACCTTCATTGCTCACCATATGTCTATAGGTAAATCTCCTCTTTGTCGGTTCGATCGCTCCATATTTTTCTAGTACAGCCTAGCTTGTCGGACTAGCCTAAGCTTAGCAAATTTAAATTTTCTCTCCTTTGACATTTTGTACCATTCAAAGTACTAGTTCATATCACTCTCCAAATCTGTATAAACCTTAGATCTAAACTTCCCTCAAATGTGGGTGCATCGAGTCAAATACTCCTAAGGATCCCTTCTTCCTAGTCATTTACATCAGGGATGTGGCACCTAGGAATTGGGTCAGGAGTAATTTCTCTATGTTGGGCTCTTCGACCTATGGGAGTATGGTCTCTATATTGACCTCTTGGATCTGGGGGAGTGAGTTGGGCTCTTGGGATTGGGAGAATGGGTCTAGGTGTCTTTGAGCTTTGACCTAGGAGAGTGGGTCTAGGTGTTTCAGGGTCTGAACGAGTCTCATGGGATTCCTCAAGGTTACCTAGTCTCTCTTCCATTTGGTCAAAACCATGTAGTAAGATGTCTAAATTGCTCAGTTATAGTTCTTAAAAAATTCTCCATATTAGGGTCCATGGGTGGATTGGGTTAGGTTTGGGTAGGCTGATAGGGTGTGCCTGACCTAGTTGCCATGCAATGCAATCACACATAACTCGAGCTAGGGTTTCCTAGACCTAAAGCTCAAGTAGAATGGGTCAGCTCAAATTATAGTCAATTCAGTAATTACCATGTCCATTGGATAGGTAAGAGGTGGGATCGTGGGAGGCTCCCCCTGCTCTCGAAGGGTTCTAATTAAAAACCATGAAATCACTTAGGGCGTTTGCCTATGGACCTCTAGCCTTAGACACTAGATTCAAGTGATAATCTAAGGATTGGGTGCACTAGCTTTCACACAATACTTGGTACTCAACCTGTTGGTGTTCCTAAATTGTTTTAGGTTTCTAATAAATTTTAATTAGGGTTAGGTTCAATGCAAAGGTGGTAGTTGTGGGCCCAGGACAAGTGATGGATCCTGCCCTGATCTGAGATGCTCAAGTGCCCTTAAGATTCAGTTACTTGATGATGCACACATAAGATGAAACCCTAATATGCAATGAAGTAATAAAATAATTAAAATAGCAAAAAAATAAAAATTAATTTTTTTTATATCTCAAAATTAAATTTTTGATCTAAATCGATCTCGGGATATCGCATCCGGTCATAGCTTATTACTCCCATGGGTCATGACAGTATACTTGCGTATACCCGCTCAAGAGGCGTGATTTCCTTCCACCAGAAAATAGCAAATATTTTTTTTTCTAATTTTTTTTGAGATTAAGTAGAGGATTACAAGAGGATTATCAAAAAATTAATTACTAATTCTTTTAAATTTTTTTAAATAGGTTTTCTGTAGTTTTAATTTCAGCCTAGTTCTAGGTATGCAGAAATTTCAGAACTAGAAGTTAAACCCTAGTTTAACCTTCACTCTGATACCAAAATGATGCAGGACAATTATGAAAACTTAATCTACTAATTATTAACCTAATTAATAGAGAAAAATAGAGATTAATTTTTTATATAATTTTCAATTTTTAAAGACTCAAAGTAGATAATTAAGCAAACTAGTCTACTAGTTAATAACCTGCAAAGCAAATCTACAAAGTAAACTAGAAAAATAGGATTTGGTGGCTAAGAAACCACCGTAAACTAGGGTCTACTTATCAAAGTGTCAGAAATTAAAGAGTAGGGAAGGGTTGTTGAATTTACCAATGAAGATGTTTCCCTCTGAAGTAGATCTGGCTGTACTCTCAAGAATCTTGTGGTAGGGCTTCAAGATCTCGATCTTCGAGCTCAATCTTTCGCGATGCTGGTTCCAAGGCAAGAACATACTGACCTTAATCCTTGATCACCTGCAATCACTCAACAAAGGAAAATCTCTCAGTTAGGAAGTAGTAAAGAAGGAAAGAGGATGGAAAAGTGAAAGGAAATAAGATGAAAGTGGGTGGCTAGGATTTCTTGGTGTCTGGATATGTAGGGCCTCACACCTCGTGATGCTCTGAAGAACAAAAGAAGGGCCTCACATCCCACGATGCACACAACAAAGAAAATTTTGACAGAATGTCACTTTATTTTATATGTGTAGAATGAATAATACAGGGGGGTTGATGGAGTATTTATAGACCATCAACTAGAAGTGTAAGGGTCATAAAGACTAGAGTTAATTCTTCTTGAATAGCAACTATTGAATTCCTTCTTTTGGTGTCATGACTCTTGAGTTTGATCTTCCTTGGACTTCATCTATGCTTGGGTGCCAAAATGGAATTGACTTCATCCTTGATGGGCGATCTTGATGGATGGTGTTGTGTGGCCAAGATGGGTTCTTGAGTGGTCATGAGAGGTGGACTCTGGAGTCTGGATGATGAGGGCTCTTGTATGAGAGTGGACTCTTCAATTTGGATAGAATAAAACTCATGTTTTAATGGGATTCATGAGTTCTTGAAATCTTGATTTCTTGGAACTTGATTGCCTTGAACTCTTGAAGTAAGAAAAACCCTTGAACCTTTCCAACTTAGGTGTCCATTTGAAATGGTCTCTTGGCTGACTTCTTCTTGGGATTTGGTGACAACATGAGAAAAGTGGGCACTACTTGTCTAGGCTTCCTTCTGCTTTACTCTTAAAAATAAGTGGTGCTAATTCATGAAATATGGCCGACCAAGGATGTGACATGGCATGTGGTGTTGTCCCGATGAGGTAGCAAGTGGTGTTGTCCCAATGAGGTGGCAAGTGATGTCCTAACATATAATGTGATGTTGTCCAAAATCTTGAAAAGGTGGTGCCAAGAAGTAGTTATCATGTGGCAAGTTTCTTGGGCTAGCACATTGAGTCACATGGCTTGTCTTGAGCTTGCACATGGAGTCACATGGGTTTTGACTTGAGTCTCCTATTGTATTATAGGACTCAACTAATAATTACAAGACTCAACTAATTAATTAAAGGCCAACCTAATCAAATTGATCAAAAGGCATAACCAACTAAACAAACTTGGTAAATAGGGTTTGGCCCAAAACCGTAATTGGTAAAAAGGGCTAATACTGGACCATTTACAATCCAATTGAAATTGGGATTTTTTTACAAACTCAATTTTGGATGCAAGGATTTTACAGGGACTCAATTTTAGGATTTAGGACTAAACCCAACTAAGCTAAAATAACAAAAATTCAGGATAACTATTTACAAGTGTTGTTTGTGCTTAGGGCTTCACTCATAGGTGATCCACATGGATATGGGTTCAACCTGTCATTTTCTTCTAGTCCTGGTGTCCGCACCAGCAAACCCGATCACTCAGGCCTAGAACCACTAACTAAAACTATGGAGGAATTTGGAATTGTCCATGAGGCATAACCAAATCCACCTCCATCAGGTTTGATTGAAATTTCAAAGGGGCGGACTCGAATTCTCCCTCTCCTACCTCTAGGACAACACAACCAAGGCCATGGATTCCTCATGTACTCATATCAAATTTTGAATGAAAAAAGGAAAGAAGAAAAAGATCAAAGAATAATTTAAAAGAAAGAGAAAAACTAAAAGATACAGGAGGTTCTGCAACTAGGAGATGATGGAAGATGACAAACTCTAAAGGGACAAGTGTTTGGTATATAAATAGAGTTAAAGACCAAGAAGCCTTCGGGGCACACCTTTTTCAATTGAATTAATTATGAGAGAGTGGCAAAAAGGCGCAATTCAATAGAGTCTAAGTGGATGATCGACATGTCGCATTCTCCTGCTAGGCTCAGATATTGTTGTAGATATGGTAAGTAATGATAACGACAGGCGAATCATACTTTATACTATATTCAAAGTGGGGCTTCAAAGTACCTATTGCAGGGGCGGTTCGAGTTATAGACCTTTTCGACCACAAGTGTACAAAATATTTATTCAAGTCATGGATTAGGTTTTGGGATGGATTGCTTCAGTTTTATGCCTCAGGTTATGACTTGGATTGGTTCTTGAATGACTTTGTTAGCATGACAAGTTCATAATTCAAACAACATTGCAAAGGAAGACATTTCAATAAATTTTTTTTATTGTATATGAAATTTGATTACATGTAAAATAAGAAAGAGAAAAATTGCACTATTTTAATCTTCGAGCATCATCTACCTTAGAAGGACCTTTGATAATCTACAGGAGAGGACCAACACTAATACCAGGGAGATCTCTGATGATGCACCTAGCCCATTCTCATCCACCTCTCCAAGTTAGATGATCATAGTTTGAGGAACAACCTCAGCTTTAATCTTGCAAGCAAACCTTTTGGATATTTCCAAAATTATATTGACACCCCATTCACTATGGGTGAGCTTCCATCCAAAAGGTTGGTGTACAAAGACTCGACACTTATATTGGAAAAGGTCAGTATGAGTAATTGACTTATACTTCTCGAAGCCTGCAATAAAGACCATTCTACAAGCTTTCATCATGACCTAAATCCTTTTCTTTCTCCAGCCTAGATGCCTTTTAATCGATAATCCAAACTATGGTCTACTGATATGTGAGCCTGTCAAAAAATTTTTGTACGAGTCTCTTCTTCCAATAAGCTCTCCATGTGTTTCACCCTTGACATGGCCAGCTAAAATTTGGCTTGCAAGTGGAAGGCCCTATGAAAGCCCATTTTTAGATTCAACCACCCAAACATTCTCTGCAGCAATATGAGTTGTTGTCAGCCACTTTAGTTTTTGCTTTCCTGAAAAAACTTTTTTAGCTTTTTTAAAAAGAAGTGCAACATATTTGGTTTGGTGATTGGGTTGAAGAAATTATTGGTGGTTTTGTAGGAGAAATTACTATTATTGCTGATATTGATATTGCAATAGAGTGTTAGATTAGTGGGTTCATTCAACCAGGAATTTATAGCTTTTGTTGTGTCCAAACAAATTACAATGATGCTTGGGCTTAAGCTAGATCAAATGTAAAACAAGTTGAGCTAATTAATCTTCATCTTCTTGGAGGTGCGTTGGAGTGGTCCTACTCCCAAGCTCGTCAATGGTGTTTGGACTAGATAGATATGATCTGAAGAAAAATTGAGTAGAAGTTGTTTCGGAATCAGAATTCCCTTCTCCATCGTGCTCACTAGTATTTATAGGCCTCAAACTTAATTGATTCAAGCTAACTCCAGCTGTAAACAGTTAGTTTGTTAAGACATGAGCACGTGCAACAAACATTATCTATAGTTGGTCAGATATTTTCCAGATGTTGAACAATCTCGCATCACTTGAACATTTATTGGCCTTGCTTCTCCTAGGTGCTAATCAGCCTTATGCCTCTTGGGTATTAATCGGCTTTACGCCTCTTGGACATTGATCGGCTTTACGCCTCTTGGGCATTGATCATCCTTAGGCCTCTTGGACATCGATCGGCTTTACGCCTTTTTGAACATTGATCAGCCTTATTGCTTATTTATCGGCCTTGTTCTCCTTTTGGGCATTGGTCGGCTTCATGCCTCTTTATCAACCAAGACCATTTCTTATCAACCAAGACCATTTCTTATCAACCCAACACAAATAGATCAAATCTATCATATCACAACACTAGTCCCCCCAGCTTCTGCATTCATTAAATGAATGTCAAAGCCTCTTTTTATTTTTTGTATTTTAATTTTCTTCTTCATTTTCTTCTTCCTCCTCTTGATTTTTCATAATTGGTTTGGCCTCAGTTGGGGATCCCTTCCTGCTTTTCTCTACAGGACTTTCTATCCTGCGGCTTGGTTGGGTCTGCAGAGGTGTTGATTGGGGCTTTCTGCGGTTTGGCGTGACATTACATGAAGTCACCCCAGGGGTGGTTTAGTAGGTTGTGCTCCATTAGCTTTTAGTGAACGTCCGGATGTCCATGAGTTATGTGAAGCCAGCAAGGGTGATGATTTTGGTGAAGCTTTTCTTGGACCTATCGATTTTGAAACTTCTTTCTTGGCTAACACAGGTGGAGACGAATTTTTTTGTGGTCTCTGAGAAGAACTTGATGAATCATGTTTCCTTGTTATGTCACCAACTTTCGAGGCCATTACTGCTTTGCTCTGTTCGAGGGATTCGTGCATCAATGTAAATTGAGCTTCCTTTGCTGCACGCTTTCCAACATTTTCAGCTTGAAGCTTTTCACCTCTTTCTTCAACAACTGACTAAGCTCATCTTCTTTCTGTCGATTCCATTCAACAGAGGCCATTTCTCGGTCACATATTTCCTCAGCTTGCGATTGTACTAGCTTAGTAGAATCGTCCATTAGAGGGGATGCCATCTTCACCACTTCTAACGATTCACTATCTTGAGTGTTTTCATCTCGACCCAACCTTGCTGGAGAATTTACCTCAACCTTCACTTTAGTCAAATTCTTTTCCCCTGTCTCAAGAGCTACATCAATGGAAGTATCTTAAGATCTAGATATGTGGGACTTTGCTGAGAGCAATTGTTTGAAGGAATCGCCCATACTTGCACTCCATCTTCTTAAGACAGACTTACTAGCACTAATAGATACATCTGAAGCTCTCCTCCTTTGGATATCCAAATTCTGATCTTTCTATTTGCTCTCAAAGAGATTGATAGCATCTTGAACACTCATCCTTCTTACTGTGTTGTTAGCTTTCTCTTGCGTATGCTTAGATTTAGCATCGCTGTTATTCCCATCAGCAGCCCTGTTGAATGGATTTCTTTCCCTAGTAGGAAAGTAATTAAGGCTCTTAATGGTAAGTGCGGTAGCCCTCCAGGAAGTAGACTTACTAGGTGATGCAGATCTTATAAGTGGCCTACTTTTTTTAGCACAAGTCTGGTCTTCATCACTCAAGTCAGAGGACTCCTCACTTTCTGTTGAGCCTTGATGCTCAACTTGTGCAAGTTTTGCTGGGGAGACACCATCATTGAATGGTTCGGTGGGGCTTTGATCTAGATGGGTGTTGTGCGACGGTGGAATGGGTGGGAGGGATTGACATTGGACTGGTGGCCAAAGAAGAATCTGGGGTGATGTGATCAGCACGGTGGTTAATTCGGGAGTTGCGATGGCTGTGGGTCATTCAAGAATAGGGGAGAGAAAGAATGGTGGGGTTGGGGGAAGGAAGAATGATGGCAATACCCTAATCCTCTAGCTTTGATACCAATTTGATGGGGAACAGATAGGGGGTAGGATCGTCGATGAGCGAAAGAAAATAATCACTCTTTTCTAAAAAAAACTCATTTTTATTCAGTAAAACTATTTTTTTACAAAGGACTAAGGATGGTATTTATAGACCTTTCCAACCCTCATTTGAATTTGAATACAAGATAAAATGATAAGGCAGGTTCAAATTCAAATACAAGATAATGATAAGATAAGGCCTATCCATATCTCAATCATAACAACCAAAACTAACTAAATCCTAAATCAAATTTCAAACAACCATTCCTAATTAACTAATTTTTTTTTGAATTTTAATTTATTGAAATCTGTGCTATTCCTGGATTAGTGCTGGCGATGTCCCCATCATTATGCAACATGCTAAGGAGTGGTTCCAAGGTTCAATTCCTATATGGATCACCTTTAGAGGGCATGCACTTGTGTGCCTAGTGGAAAGAAGGAATTAGCATTCCAGGTATTTTTCCAAACCTTTTTTGAATGACTTGTTAATTGTAATGGATAAGGGATTTTGGGCATATGGTTTCTAGTTGTTTGGAGTTTCAAAATGAAAAACTTTGAAATCCATCCTTTCGCTATGCCACCAAAATCCAACAAGGACCATACTGCCATGGTGACTAACCCAATCAGAAGCAGTTACTAGGATTATCATATTGCAAATATTTATTTGAGCTAATCATGCATAGAATCAAATAATTATTCAATACTATGCACCATACATGATAATATTCACTATCACATAATCTTTCAATAGTATGCATCATACTATGATTTTTATACATGATCATATTATCATTCAATATTTAATTGACCCCTAATTAGTGGCATGCATCAAAATATGATTACTACATATGTCATATTTACTATCGCATAGGCATTCAATAATTCAATTGACCATTAATTAAATGAAATAAGGGGGCTCTGATACCATTGTTGGATTTCGGTGGCATAGCGGAAGAGTAGATTTTAAAAAAAATTGATTTTGAAACTTCAACAACTAGAAACCCTAAGCCTAAGATTACTTATTCACTATAATTAACAAGTCATTCAAACAAGGTTTGGAAAAATACCTGGAATGCCAATTCCTTCTTCTTTCCACTAGGCATACAAGTGCATGCCCTCCAGAGGTGATCCACACAGGAATTGAACCTAGGAACCACTCCTTAGTAAGTTGCTTATCCCACTGGGACTCTTCTGATAGCCTTTCTTCCTTTGGCAGCCTCTCCTTTTTAGCTCGACCCTTGCTCTCTAGTAGAACACTCTAAGCCCTCACCTAAACCTTTCTTTACTCTCTTTATCACTTCCTTATTCTCTTTCTAAGACCTTGTCTTAGAATGGTGAACTTTTCTTAAGGAAAGACCTTTGTCATAACAAGGGAAGGAATAGACAAGGAGGATAAATTGGCGGAGTGTAAGAAAAAAAGATGAATATGATACCTTTGGCATAAACACCTAGGGCTATAAATAGGAGATGGGGGACACAAAATATGGTTCTTCATCAAATTTTGATCTGTCAAATAATAGATCCTACAAGACCCTTCATGAAGGAGTCTTATATTGAAAAGTTGACTCTTCATGCGCCAAAAGCCTTATACGAGTCCTTTTGATAATTTTGGCCTTTTGTCCTCATGCCATGTGGCATGTAACCGGCAAATAAGTGTGGGAAACCAAGTGGCTTATCAAGAGATCAAGTCCCTTCATGAAGAATGACTCTTGTTTTGAATTATTGCGTCAACCATGAAGGGACGCAACACTTCACTTGTGCATGCCAATTCTCCTCACCACCCATTCCTTCTTGTTGGGGAACCAAGGGAAAGGGGCACCATGCATGGCATGTCCCGAGACATGTAATTCAAAACCTTTTTAAATGACATAATGTAGTGAAAGAAGATAAACCATTTACCTACGTATGTTACTCTAATTAACACAAGTTCTCTACACAGATTTTGATGCATCTAGAGTAATGTAAATATGAAATCATGCAAGCATCGTATGAAATACAAAACCATTCTAGGCATCACATAATGATGCAGCATATTATAACATGTCAAATATATAATCTAAAGCCGTACCTCAGTGACGATCTAGTGAGGACACAATGATGGGAATTCTCCCAGGATGCCAGGGATCATGCAACATGCAGAATTGACTTTCAAAACAAAATTTCATAGCATGATACCCTAATATGTATAACATGTATAGAAAACCCTAATTCACAGGAACTCCTTGTGCAATATCAACTAATGAATCATAAAATAGAGTCATGAAAAATACCTAGATTGTTGAAACCCAACTTTTCCACAAGGTTCACAAGGCAAACCCTCCAACGGTGATCCACACAAAACTCGGACCAACGAAGAACTCCTTTTTCATGTTGCTTGGAGAAGTGAAACTCTTTCGACAGCCTTTGGTCTATTGACCATTGTAGGACACCCTGTCCTATTGAACGGCACTCAAGACACTATCCTAAACCACTTTAGATTGTAGGACTACCCTCCACTAGGACCCTATAGGCTTATGTCCTAAAACCAAGCCTTGTCTTAGTATAGAAGAACTTGTCTTGACAAGACAAGTCTTGTCCGAAAACAAGGAGGGAGAGAAAAAGTGGAAGACTATCATACAGACACTCGGGAAAATAAAAACATTGATCTCAGAAGACCGAAGAAGAAGAAGAAGTAGTGTTTCTCATTTCACCATACCCACAATTTATAATCTCAAATGGGGCATGAAATGCATCCGGACAACACTTATCAGATATGAAACATCATATCTGATAAGACTCTTCGGGAATGGAGAGTCATATCTGTGTTCTTTCACATACCAGATCAATCCCCATTACGCCATGTGTCAAATACCAGTTTCTGAGATAGGGAGACGCCTCTTGTAATCTGAAGTAATGCAAGGCTTGAAGAGTTTTAGAGGCAGAAGGACTCTGTCCTCTGTGCATGCGCATTTGAAGAGGCCCGACTCTTCATGTGCGCGCCACCTTTCACACCTCTTCCAGCCATCCCATTCAAACTTTAAACTGATCTTTTGACTTGTCAAGGTGTGGTGATTGAGCTAAGATGTGCCTTCATGATGAAGCTCCCAAAGTCTCATATGTAGAAGGACTCTCAGTCCATCTGCATGCCATACTTTCTCCCGGGTGCACCAAAGGGCGCCAATAGTTCTTCCCTTTCCATGTAGTCCACCCAAAGCATCAAATTGACTTGGTCAAACATATGCAATATGGGTCTCATTGGAAAGGACATCAAATAAGCTTTCTGACCATATATTTTATTTTCAGATCAGAGGTCTATTGGCCCTTCTGTGCCCATTTTAAGTTAAGGTATCATTTAGGTACCAAGAGTCCCATGCCATTGTGACTCTTCATATATGTCACCTAAAATGCCCAAAAACCCAAATAAAAATCAGATCAAGCTCTGATTTGGCTAGTCCCACTTAGGACTCAACCTAATTTAGGTTTTTCATAATTAGGATAGCCTAATTAGCAAGCAACCGAACCCAATCCGATTGGGTTAGGAATTAGGTTAGCCTAAATATGCTAGTATGCAGTCTGGCTAACCAATTAGGATCCTATGATCCTAACTAAATCATGAATCTCTTCCTTGGCCAAGTCTCTATTGTGTGTGACCCATTGGGTTCCACATCTAGCTAGCAGTATGGTGTGGGCACCAGGATCCGACAGAGGCTCCTCAACCCTTTGTGGATCTCAGATTAGGGTTCCCCTTCTATGAGTCCTGTAATAAGGCCTTGAGCCTAAAGCATTGTCATAATTTCTTGCCAAATTTGTTTAGTCCTGTACCTTGACCAATTTGGGTCAAGTTAGGTCATGAGTCCTGTATTTGTTCGAGTCTGCATTTGGACCGGGCCCAAGCCCAATTGAAGTCACCCTGGTTCTCTTCACCAAATCAAGTTCTGGTGGGCCAACCCACCCCTTCCACTTAGGATAATGCCAACTTAGGTGTCACCTCAGCTGCCACTTGGGCATCCAAGAAGGGAAACAAAGTGGTGTCCTCATGCTTTCCACATGCCTTGGGCAACATTGGAAGGAAGAGACACCATCCCCCTCTTCCCTCCCCAACATCACGCCTTATTCCATCAAAAGAGGGCGTTGGAGATCCTTGAAGAAACCAAGCCTCAAAGCAAGCCCCCTTCCAAGCTTTCTTCCCAAAATGCTCTTGCAAGAAAGGAAGGTCACAAGATACACTCCCCTCTTCAAGCCCTCAACCATGCAACGCCCCATGGAGTTCACCCTTGGTCGGCCAAGAATCAATCCTAGAAGATGGCGTGAAGAGCCCAAGGGAACACATCCCTCCAAGCAAGCCATGTCCCACTCCTCTTCCCAAATTAAGCATGCTATGGAAGGAAGTCAAGGGACCAATCCCCCCCTCCAAGCCTTTGCTCATGCCACACCCAACTCCAAATGTTTGGTCGGCCAAAGAAATAGGGATGTGGAAAATTTTTGGCGCCACCCTGAGATTTGTATTTTGAATTTTAAAAGGGCTTTGGGTGCCTATTTAAAGGACCCAATCCCTCCCTTTGTAGAACTAATGAATGAATGAATGAAAATTTAAGTGATTGAGTTTGAATTTCTTCCACCCTCCAACCCTTGTCTCTTAGGCTAGGTTCGAGTGGAATTGCCTTCATCCCCAGGGACGTCGAGTGGTGCGAGGCCACCTGTCCGTCGCCCCAGGATGGCTCGAATCCTTCTTCCTCCAGGATGTCGCATGGTGTGAGGCCACATTCCTTCGTCCTCCACGGACGTCGCGGGGTGCGAGGCCCCAAGTTATCTCCAACTTTGACTTTGGAATCCAGCCAGATGCCGGGCTCGAAGCCCCTTCCCAACACTAGTTCAATTCCTTTCCGTACATCTCCACATTCTGCTAACATCTCTTTTGTTTGCATACAGGTCCTCCCTGGCATCTCGAGCATTGGAGATAGTTAGCTTTGCTATCGCGACCTCTAGACCCAAAGCTAGAGCTCCCATGGGTTCGACTGCTTGGGCATCCAGGCTGCATCCGTCGAGTTGAGCGATTTCTGTACCGGGTGCTTCAGAAGTTTGAGGTTTGCCTTCTCTATATCTCCTAAGTAGATATTGTAGGTCGAGCTAGTCCTACCGGGGTTTCTTAATCCCGGGGTCCTGTTCTTATTCTTACTTTTATGGCTTTGAACTGCTAGCGTAAGCTTCCCTTACTGCTCTTCATATTTCTTATCTTTGCTTGTGATTGGGAATTGAAACCGTAAACAACAAAGAAGAACAACAAGAAACATAACAAAAAAAAAAAAAATCATCAACCCTAAAACAAAACAAAAAAAAAAACTTCTTGCATCATAAGCATCCATCCCAGCATCCCTAGCCCTAACTCCCCTTGCCTCTACATCATTTCTGGTATCAGACCAAGGCTAGGACTATTGAATTAGTTTCATTTTTCTGCATTCTGGTCATCCCATATATAGTCTAATCATTGGATTGTTTCTCCATATAGAGAGATCCAAATTTCATGATTTCTATTTTGTTAGATCACATTCATTTCATAGTATTTTTTTCTATTTTCTCAGATTTTATTTCAATTTGTAGAGTTTCTACAAGCTGAAATACTGCCTAAGAAAATCTCAGGTCTGAAATTTCAGCAAGCATCTTATTTTGATTCATTCCTCCATCTAGCTAGTTTCTTGCATGTTTTAGTTTCTGCAATTTGTTTAGCATTCACCCATCTAAAAGACACAAAAGAACAAAAAAAATTTTTTTATGTCATTTCATTAGTCATTCTTGTACTTCATTTTACATAACATATCTTAAGGGCGTCAATTTAACATAGGGTCAGGATTTCATTACCTGTCCCTAGCCCAAAAACCACCACCCGGCATATCGAACCCTAGCCATTAACTAAAATCAATTAGACGTTTAATCTGCTCTAGTGAGCTAGGGACACCCACGAAGTCGGGTCGACCCAAGTGCCAAGCCAAGCTAGATTGTTTGTTGGTGTGTGCTTGAGTAGCTGGTGTCTAGGCAAGTGGTTCAGGGACTAGAGCCCGAAGGGAAGTGGGTTGGTTCGCTTACCTGGTCAATTTCTAATTGGAGTCTAGGCAAGCAAAGAGGAACCTCCACTAACCTTACACTTACCTGGCCAGGTGCCAAGTTACTGCTTTCAGGTTCATCTTCTTGACTTTACATTTGGAGAGATCTCCTATGTCTAGCAAACCGTAGCACCGTTCTATGTGTAACATGTGCACTAGATCAGGAACCTCTTTTCACTCACCTTCTCCATCCCCTACCGAAGCCATGGACCAACTTCTAGCTGACATTGGAGCCCTAACTCAATCCCTAACTCAATCCATGACTCATTTAAGTAACCAGTTGATTAATAGAGTTGATCAAATAGAGGCCAGACTAGGATCCATAGAGGAAGCCGCTAGGCTTTGTGAGCATTTCCAGAGAGCTCCCACCTACAAAAGACCTGAGCCCTTTCAGAACCAGAGCCGTATCCCCAGATCCACCCAAGGTTATAGCCAGGCTTACCCAAGTCGACCAAGCCTGAACCGATCTGACCCCAGTCGACCAAGCCTAGCCCGACCCAGTCCTAGTCTTCCCAGTCTGAATCGATCCCAATACAGTAGAGAGGACAAGGGTAAGGTTTTTGAAGTCCAGGGGAGACCCGATCCCCAAGGTAACAGCTATAGGTGCCATAAACCTGAGCATTTTGCTAGTCAGTGCACCGCCCCTACCCTACTAATAGATGAACCGACTGAAACTGAACCTAAACCCATTGTTGAACACCTTGAAGACTTTAAGGTTGAACACATTAAAAATCTAGGGAAAGAAACTCCTGAGCCCATTAAAGAATTAAAAGAAGACATATGTGAATCCAGTTTAGTAGAATATGGTGTAGATGGGCCCCAGGTAGAATTCATCGAGGAACCAAAATAAAAAGATCCTGAACCCATTAGAGATTGTGAAGGAGTAATTGAGCCAGGATCGAACATTGTAGAGGATGGTGAGGGTTCACAAGTATTTCCCTTAGAGGAGGTCCAGGAACAAGTCCCTATAGAACTACCCCAAGAGGTAGACATCAATTTTGAGGACTCTCAAGATAACATTCCCAAAGACCTTCCTAATGACCTTCCACCATCTAGGAACACCCATCTAGCCTTGGAACTTGCACCTGTAGAACAATGTCCAAATCTTAAGATTATCCTTAACAACCAAGGTCTATTTCATGATGCCCGGAGATTACCCCAAGACTTTGACTCCTATTTTCTCCCCTTCCCAGAGCCGTCTCACATTTTTACAGCCATAGGGTTGCATTTCATTGAAATCACCAGGCTGCATGACTCATTAGAACCCATCCCTTTTGCCATTTACTTTTGGTACACTTTATGGCATTTGTTAGGGATCCTTGATAATTTTTCTTGTACATACCAGACTAGGGTCAAACCTAGAGAGTCCATAATCTGTTAGGTCTAGGACCTAGAGCGTCCAATAAAATTTTTTTTTCAGTAGGGATGCATAAGTTGAGTCTGCATTTTGCATCATGTTAGGATTATGCATTAAATACAATTTTTAAAATAATTTGGCTGATTCTCGAAAGCGAGCCAAAGAGTTTGAAATAAGGGATTTTGTAATGATTAGGCTCCGGCCTGAATGGTTTCCATCGGGAACCATTAAGAAGCTTCACGCTCGTGGGGAAGGTCCCTTTAAAGTAATTAGGAGAATGGGTCCTAACACCTATGTGCTAGAACTACCTCCGGATTATGGAATTAGCTCGACATTCAATATCTCTGACTTAGTCAAGTATAGAGAACCCGCAAACATACCCAGTGAGCCGTTAGGGCCTGACCTCCCTTTTGAGAGTGAACCTGAACCTGAGTGTCCACCTCCAAATATACCTAAGCAAGGAGAGCAGATCAAGTGTGTCCTGGATGACCAAGCTATCACTACCCGGGGCAAAGGCTACCAGCGTTACCAGGTCCGATGGCAAGGTCGACCCAAATCCGATGACTCGTGGATCACACGGGAGGACTTGCAGCGCATCGACCCCGACATCCTGGAAAGGTATCAAAGCCAAGCTAACCCTTACTCGACAGGGTCGAGTTCCTCCCACCCCGGGAGAACAGGTGTGGGCACCAGGATCCGACAGAGGCTCCTCAACCCTCTACGGATCTCAAATTAGGGTTCCCCTTCTATGTGTCCTGTAATAAGGCCTTGAGTGCAAAGCATTGTCATAATTTCTTATCAAATTTGTTTAGTCTTGTAACTTGACCAATTTGGGTCAAGTTAGGTCATGAGTCCTGTATTTGTTCGAGTCTGGGTTTGGACTGGGCCCAAGCCCAATTGAAGTCACTCTGGTTCTCTTTACCAAATCAAGTTCTGGTGGGCCAACCCAACCCTTCCACTTGATATAATGCCAACTCAGGTGCCACCTCAGCTACTTACGTGGAGCCACATCAGCTGCCACTTGGGCATCCAAGAAGGGAAACAAAGTGGCATCCTCATGCTTTCCACATACCTTGGGCAACATTGGAAGGAAGAGACACCATCCCCCACATCACGCCTTGTTCCATCAAAAGAGGGTGTTGGAGATCCTTGAATAAACAAAGCCTCAAAGCAAGCCCCCTTCCAAGCTTTCTTCCCAAAATGCTCTTGCAAGGAAGGAAGGTCACAAGATACACTCCCCTCTTCAAGCCCTCAACCATGCAATGCCCCATGGAGTTCACCCTTGGTCGGCCAAGAATCAATCATAGAAGATGGCGTGAAGAGCCCAAGGGAACACATCCCTCCAAGCAAGCCATGCCCCACTCCTCTTCCCAAATTAAGCATGCTAAGGAAGGAAGTCAAGGGACCAATCCCCCCCTCCAAGCCTTTGCTCATGCCACGCCCAACTCCAAATATTTGGTCAGCCAAAGAAATAGGGATGTGAAAAATTTTTGGCGCCACTATGAGATTTGTATTTTGAATTTCTAAAGGGCTTTGGGTGCCTATTTAAAGGACCCAATCCCTCCCTTTGTAGAACTAATGAATGAATGAATGAATGAAAAGTTGAGTGATTGAGTTTGAATTTCTTCCACCCTCCAACCCTTGTCTCTTAGGCTAGGTTCGAGTGGAATTTCATTCATCCCTAGGGACGTCGAGTGGTGCGAGGCCACCTGTCCGTCGGCCCAGGGCGGCGCGAATCCTTCATCCTCCAGGACGTCGCGTGGTGTGAGGCCACATTCCTTTGTCCTCCAAGGACGTCGCGGAGTGCGAGGCCCCAAGTTATCTCCAACTTTGACTTCGAAATCCAACCAGACGCCGGGCTCGAAGCCCCTTCCCAACTCTAGTTCAATTCCTTTCCGTACATCTCCACATTCCGCTATCCTCTCTTTTGTTTGCCTACAGGTCCTCCATGGCATCTCGAGCATTGGAGACAGTTAGCTTTGCCATCGCGACCGCCAGACCCAAAGCCAGAGCTCCCACGGGTTTGACTGCTCGGGCATCCAGGCCGCATCCATCGAGTTGAGCGATCTCTGCACCGGTCACTTCAGAAGTTTGAGGTTTGCCTTCTCTATATCTCCTAAGTAGATATTGTAGGTCGAGCTAGTCCTACCCGGGTTTCTTAATCCCAGGGTCCTGTTCTTGTTCTTACTTTTAGGGCTTTGAACTGCTAGCATAAGCTTCCCTTACTGCTCTTCATATTTATTATCTTTGCTTGTGATCGTGAATTGAAACCCTAAACAACAAAGAAGAACAACAAGAAACATAACAAAAAAATATATATATATCATCAACCCTAAAACAAAACAAAGAAAAAATTCTTGGCATCATAAGCATCCATCCCAGCATCCCTAGCCCTAACTCCCCTTGCCTCCTGCATCACAGTAGGTTTATGTTTGAGCCGATTCGATCCGATCTAACTGAATTGACCTAATTAGGTCAAATTGGCTCACCTAATTGTCCAATTCGAATCACACATCGAATTGACTCATGAAACCAAACCAATTGGTTCATGAAAACCTACAAGACAAGATTGACGTCTAGCAACGTGTCATGCCTACCCAGAAGATAAGGAATTTGATTAAAAATACCAAAATACCCTTCAGTAGCAAGTTACCGTGCAATTTTATCTTTCGATCTCCCATTATCCCGATTAAGTGATAGGTATGGATATATGTCAAACCCTAACGCTTAATCATATTGAATCTCAGCTCGATCATGAGGACTCAACTGATGACTGATTAGATTCCACTAATCTTATCCTGCTTGATCAAAGGCTTCTTGAGTCTCTCATCGAAGAGATTGCATGGGATAACAATTCAACTTACTAGGAAAGTTCGATTCTTTATTGGTCCACTCACATCCTTTGTACACCTTCCACCATACCCAGAATACCCCATATATGCTGCAATGGCATGAATGAGTATGATCCAAAATATGGCTTAGTGTGCATAAGGAACCATGGTGATCTCAGGTCTAAACATCACATGCCCAACTTCTACTCTAAGATCTATCTTTTCACAAGTAGTAAGACTTCCATAAGATAGTCCCAGTATGGATCAGTCCAGTGTACTCATATCCTGATGAGCACCCTTATCCTTGTATTAGTGTCTTTACACAAGTGGTTATGAGATCAACCACGCTCATCAACTGAGCATACATAGGATAAGCTAGTCTTTCTGGATTCATCGATCCCTGAATCAATGGTCCAATGACTAGGAACATTCTAGATTAGGGTTTATAGGAATTAGGTCTCACTGTTATGATCTCTATCATAACCCTAACTCCATTTCTATCATAACCCTAACTCCATTGCCCTAATTTATGGGGTTCATCATAATCAATAAAAAAATGACACAGCAGTATATGATGAATCAAATGTCTTTATTAATATGAAAGTATGTTATACATGAGAAGGAAGTTTACAAAAAGGCCCTCATAATGATTGGCTCTTAGGGCACTTTTCTATCAAACTCCCACTTGCACTAAAGCCAATCACCCTTGTATTTATGCCCATACAATCTAAGTGACGATTTAATTGCTGCTTAGCTAAAGCTTTAGTGAATTGGTCTGCTATATTGTTCTTTGTGTCAACTTGTTCAATGATGATATATTGTCTTTCAATTATCTCTTGAACGAGGTGGAATTGTCTTAGAATATGCTTGGACTTGTGATGAGACCTCGATTCCTTAGCTTGTACAACAGCCCCGGTGTTATCACAGTATAATGGCACTGGCTATTGTACGTCTAGAACCACGCCCAATTTCATGATGAATTTGTTCTTCTAGACATCTTCCTTCGCAGCTTCACTAGCAGCTATGTACTCTGCCTCAGTGACTGAGTCAGCTACTGTTGGCTGCTTTGTACTCTTCCAACTCACTGCACCACCATTCAAGATGAAGACATACCCTGATGTGGATTTTCTATCATCTGGATCTGATTGAAAACTAGAATCTGTATAACCTTCTAGTTTCAAATCAGATCCTTCATATACTAGAAAAATATCTTTAGTCCTTCTCAGGTACTTAAAAATATTTTTCACAGCTCTTCAATGATCCTCTCCTGGATCTTCCTGAAACTTGCTCACTATGCCCAAGGAATATGCAACATCAGGTCTGGTACATAACATGGCATACATTATCGATCCTACAGCCGAAGCATTAGGAACCATAGCCACCCTCTATCTTTGTTCTGATGTCTTTGGAGACATTTTCTTAGAGAGATGTATGCCTTGACTTATAGGTAAGTAACCTTTCTTACTTCCATCCATGTTGAATCTCTTCAACACTAAGTCAATGTACTTGGATTAGGATAAGCTTAGCATCCTCTTGGATCTATCTTTATAGATCCTTATACCCGGTATACAGGATGCTTCTCCCAAATCCTTCATGGAAAACTTTGATGATAGCCAAGTTTTAACCAATTGCAACATTGGGATATCATTCCCAATGATCAATATGTCATCCACATACAAAACTAAGAAAACAATGGCACTCCCACTTGTCTTCTTATACACACAAGGTTCATCCACATTTTTGATAAAACCAAATCCTTTGATTGTTTCATCAAAATGGATGTTCCAACTCCTCGATGCTTGCTTAAGTCCATAAACGGACTTCTTTAACTTGCATACTTGGTTTGGTCTCCCACTTCAAACAAACCCCTCTGGCTGTGATATATAGACTTCTTCTTCAAGGTTTCCATTGAGGAAAGCAGTCTTTACATCCATTTGCTAGATCTGATAGTCATGGTATGCTGATATGGCAAGCAGTATCTAAATGGACTTAAGCATGGCTACTGGAGAAAAGGTTTCATCATAGTCTACACCATGTTTTTGTTTAAAACCTTTTGCTACCAGCCTAGCTTTATAAGTCTCAACTTGACCATCTACTCCAATCTTCTTCTTGAAGACCTATTTACACCCTATCAGGTTTATTCCTTCAGGTGGATCTACCAAGGTCCAAACCTGATTAGAATACATGGAGTCCATTTTAGATTTCATGGCACCAAGCCACTTGTCAGAGTCCCTACTCTCGATAGCTTCTGAATAGGTCACAGGATCATCATCCTGTATAATACTAGCTTCATTGTCATCCCCTATGACAAAGCCATATCTGAGAGGTGCTCCACGCACCCTCTCTGACCTTCGAAGAGGAGGTGTGTATTGTGGTTGTTCTTGATCTATAAGAACCTTTGGTTGAGGAACTTCACTTGAAGGCTCATCAGTTTGTTGGTTATGTTCTTCACACAACTCAAGTGAAGAATCGCTATATCCTTCTTGGATAAACTCATGTTCCAAGAATGTAGCATGCCTACAGACAATTATCTTCTACTCAGTAGCATTATAAAAGAGGTATCCCTTACCTTCTTTTGGATAACCAACAAACCTATACTTGTCAGCCTTAGCACTTAACTTATGCCCAAAGTTATTCTTGACATAAGCATGGCAACCCCAAATCTTTAAGTACTTAAGACTTGGTCTATTACCATTCCATAACTCAAATGGAGGGCTACTTACTGACTTAGATGAAACCCTGTTTAATATGTATGCAGCAGTCTCCAAGGCATGTCCCCAGATGGAAATGGGAAGATTTGTGAAGCTCATCATGGACCTCACCATGTCCAACAAGGTAAGATTTCTCCTTTCTGCCACTCCATTTAACTGGGATGTATAAGGAGGATTCCATTCAGAAAAAATGCCTTTGTCCTTGAGATGGTTCAAAAACTCACTAGACAAGTAATCCCTTCCTCGATCAGACCGAAGATCTTTAATACTAAGTCTAGTTTGTCTTTCAACCATACTCTAATATTCTTTAAACTTATCAAAGGCTTCGGACTTGTGTTTCATAAGATACACATAACCGAACATTGATAAATCATCAATAAAAGTGATGAAATAAGAATATCCTCCTCTGGCCTGAGTTGACATAGGTCCATATACATCAGTATGTACAAGACCTAACAATTCAGTTGCCCTTTCTCAATATCCAGTGAATGGAGACTTGGTCATTTTCCCTTTGAGGCTAGACTCACAAGTTCCTAATGATTGAAAATCATCAGGGTTAAAGTAATCCTCTTTGATTAACTTGTTTATCCTTGACTCACTGATATGACCTAACTGGCAAAGCCAGAGATATGTGATATTGACATTATCTTTTTTTCTCTTCTTGTCATCTACAAGAAGTATTTCATCGTTGAATACTAAAGTTAGAAGACCATTCACAAAGCAACCACACCCAAATATTGTATTATTATGAAGAATAGAGCAGCCACTACTCTTTACACTTATTTCATATCCTTGTAACAACAAGGGTATAGAAATAATGTTTCTTACAATATTTAGCACATAGTAGAATTCTTCCAAATTTATGATATTACCCGAAGGTAATAATAGAAGATAGGTGCCCACAGCTTCAGCATATATGGGTTCTCCACTTCCCCATATAATTTGAAGTCACCTTTCTTCAAATTTCTAATTCTATGGAGTCCTTGTAAAGATTTACAAATATGTGACCCACATGCGGTATCCAATACCCATGAATTAGAAATAGATTCACACTGATAAATTGGTTTGTATCATGTACAAACCCTTAGATGCACCACTTGCATCTAGCTTCACATTTGCAAGACAAGTCTTGCAATCCTTCTTCTAATGCCCAAACATGCTGCAATGGAAACAAGCTCCATCAGCCTTCTTCCTCAACCAGTCTACATAGTTTGAATAGGTTAACTTATTAGCATCCAAGATGTCACTCAGTGATAAGTTTGAAGCCATTATTTAAATATCCTATATTTAATTAAAGAACAATATTAGCAGACCATTCAAGATGACATCCATAACTAGATAAGGACTTTCTATCTAATTATGTCTCCCACTATTTTCTTCAAATACCATAACCCTCAACTATGGTAAGCGAGAAACCTTTCCTAGTTTCCTTAGTAGGGTTGAGATCCTTATTCCTCATGAGTGCCGTGAGTATGCACAACAAACACACATGAGTTCAAAGGTAGGACAACCTTTCCAATTGCAACCCATGCAATTCTCAATAATTATCTTTTACTTTAAGACACTTATTACCTTATGTATACTCAACAAACCATAATGTCTTAGTTTAGTCAGATCCTTCATTTCCATATAGCCATGATTGAATAATGTTACCCTTGTGTATGCACAACAAAGCAACATTTCAAACCATGCCATAAAGCACTAAGTGCACCAAGACAAATCTTATATCAAACCCTAGAGTAGGCCTAGTGTATGCACAACAAACCTACTATAGTCTTGACATAAATTTGGCTTAGCATGAAGGAAGGCAAAATATAGTACACTTAACCAATTAGCATTACCAAATTAAGATTTAGATATGACCAAATTGGCCAGGTGAGTGGAAGGGGTGAGGGGGTCCCCCCGTAGCTTTCCTTAGACACCAATTAGATTGGTCAGGTCGTCAACAGAACCAATTAAAAATCTCATTCCCTTTACCTTCTTAGAACCACTTGCCTAGATACCAATTGGCTGATCAAACCCTAACCAGTTTTGCTTTTTGACTAAGTTTTATACTATGACTAAATATGGTTTTTGATGAGGGCTTTGATGGTCTCAAAACACATTCTAAAACTATCATGATAATAATGTTTATTACTACTAGTATAAACATAAACATGATATCCAAGATTTTAACAAATATAAACCCAATGCATATCACTCTAGCATATGCATTAAAATTCATGTCATCAAGCATATTATCCTAATATGCATAGCATTACATGACAATTAGCATATTACCCTAATATGCAAATCAAGACATGATAAAATACCTTTCACCTCACTTATTCATGGGATATGGCCACGGTGGCACCCCTACATGCCATAGGAGACCTATTGAATGAAAAGAGAGGGCCTTTAAGACCTTCTTGGCTCCTATGACCGGACGGCCATGGTGACTAACCCAATCCAAAGTAGTTACTTGGTTCACGCATAATTTCATATTGACATAATATCATACAGATGAACATGGTCGAGTCGACTCGATAAGGTTCGGGTCGGCTCGGTAGTGGAATTTAATCAAACTCCAAAATGATTCATAATTGGAATGCCACAAGGATGGCTCTGATACCACTGATGGAAATTCTCTCAGGATGCCGGGTATCATGCAGCATGTGAAATTGACTTTGAAAAAAAAATTTTATAGCATGATACCCTAACATGTATAACATGTATAGAAAACCCTAACTCCTAGGAACCCCTTATGTAATATCAACTAATGAATCATATAATAGACTCAAGAAAAATACATAGATTGCTGAAACCCAACTTTTCCATAAGGTTCACAAGCACAAACCCTCCAACGGTGATCCACACGAAACTCGGACCAAGGAAGAACTCCTTCTTCAAGTTGCTTGGAGAAGTGGAACTCTTTCGATAGCCTTTGGTCTATTGAATACTGTAGGACACCCTATCCTACTGAAGGGCACTCAAGACACTATCCTAAACCACTTTAGGTTCTAGGACTACCCTCCACTAGGATCCTATAGGCTTATGTCCTAAAACCAAGCCTTGTCCTAGTGTAGAAGAACTTGTCTTGACAAGACAAGTCTTGTCCTAAGACAAGAAGGAGGGAGGGAGAAAGTGGAAGACTCTCAGACAGACTCTTGGGAAAATAAAAACACTGATCTCAGAAGACCGAAGAAGAAGAAGTAGTAGTGTTTCTCATTTCACCATTCCCCTTATTTATTATCTCAGATGGGGCATGAAATGCATCCCAACAACACTTATCAGATATGAAACATCATATCTGATAAGACTCTTCAAGAATGGAGAGTCATATCTGTGTTCTTTCACATACCAGATCAATCCCCATTATACCATGTGTCAAATACCAGTTTCTAAGATAGGGAGATGCCTCTTGTAATCTGAAGTAATGCGAGGCTTGAAGAGTTTCAGCGGCAGAAGGACTCTGTCCTCTGTGCGCGCGCATATGAAGAGGCACGACTCTTCATGTGCGCGCCACCTTTCACTCCTCATCGAGCCATCCCATTCAAACTTTAAACTGGTCTTTTGACTTGTCAAGGTGTGGGGATTGAGCTAAGTGGTGCCTTCCTGATGAATCTCCCAGAGTCTCATCTGCAGAAGGACTCTCAGTCCATCTGCGCACCATACTTTCTCCCGGGTGCACCAAAGGGCGCCAATAGTCCTTCCCTTTCCATTTAGTCCGCCCAAAGCATCAAATTGACTTGGTCAAACATATGCAATATGGGTGTCATTGGAAAGGAAATCATATAAGCCTTATGACCATATCTTTTTTTTTCAGATCAGAGGTCTATAAGCCCTTCTGTGCCCTTTTAAAGTTAATGTATCATTTAGGTACCAAGAGTCCCATGCCATTGGGACTCTTCATATATGGCACCTAAAATGTCCAAAAATCCAAATAAAAATCAGATCAAGCTCTGATTTGGCTAGTCCCACTTAGGACTCAACCTAGTTTTGGTTTCCCATAATTAGGTTAGCCCAATTAGCAAGCAACCGAACCCAATCCAATTGGATTAGGAATTAGGTTAGCCTACATATGCTAGTATGCAATCTGGCAAACCAATTAAGATCCTATGACCCTAATTAAATCATGAATGACTTCCTTGGCCAAGTCTCTATTGTGTGTGACCCATTGGATTCCACATCTAGCCAGCAGTAGCTTTAGGTTTGAGCTGATTCGATCCGATCAAACCCGATTGAACTAATTAGGTTAAATTGGCTCACCTAATTGTCCAATTCGAATCACACATCGAATTGACTCATTAAACCAAACCAATTGGTTCATGAAAACCTACAAGACAAGATTGATGTCTAGCAACATGTCATGCCTACCCAGAAGTTAAGGAATTTGATGAAAAATACCAAAATACCATTCAGTTGTAAGTTACCGTGCAATTCAATTTTTTGATATCCCATTATCTCGATTAAGTGATAGGTATAGATATATGTCAAACCCTAACACTTAATCATATCGAATCTTAGCTCGATCATGAGGACTCAACTGATGACTGATTAGATTCCACTAATCTCATCCTGCTTTGATCAAAGGCTCCTTGAGTCTCTCATCAAAGAGATTGCATGGGATAACAATTTCTCTTACCAGGAATGATCGATTCCTTATTGGTCCACTCACATCCTTCATACACCTTCCACCATACCCAGAATACCCCGTACATGCCGCAATGGCATGAATGAGTATGAACCAAAATATGGCTTAGTGTCCATAAGGAACCATAGTGACCTCAGGTCTAAAGATCACTTGCATAACTTCTACTCTGCGATCTATCTTTTGACAAGTAGTAAGACTTCCATAAGATAGTTCTAGTGAGGATCAGTCCAGTGTACTCATACCTTGATGAGCATCCTTATCCTTGTATTATTGTCTCTACACAAGTGGTTGTGAGATCAACCACCCTCATCAACTAAGCATACATAGGATAAGTTAGTCTTTCCGGATTCATCGATCCTCGAATCGATGGTCCAACGACTAGGAACATTCTAGATTAGAATTTATACGAATTAGGTCTCACTGTTATGAACTCCGTCATAACTCTAACTCCATTGCCCTAATTTATGGGGTTCATCATAATCAATAAAAAAAATGACACAGCAGTATATGATGAATCAAATACCTTTATTAATATGAAAGTATGTCATACATAAGCTGGAAGTTCACAAAAAGGCCCTCATAATGATTGGCTCTTATGGCACTTTTCTATCACACAAGAGCCAGGAAGACGAAGCAAACCATTTCCAATTCAATTTGGATCACCAATGAGTAAGTCCATGTGTTCTTCACAAAGAACACTCGAGTCCCAGTTGTTTTGAGTTTGTAATTAGGTCAAATTGAGTTGTAATTTGATCAAATTGAGTTTAATTTGGTCAATTTGGGTTGTTAAGTTACCAATTGAGTCCATTGAGTCCATCAATTGGTTTAAGAGTCTTGTAGATAGCATTAATTTGCTTTCTTTAGTGATTTGTCCAATTTGAGTCTCGTAATTAGTACTTGAATAAGTCAAGGAAAGTCATAATTATCCATGTCCCAAGTCATCGTCACCTTGGTGGTTCAATTCTAAACCAAAAGGGGGTTGTCCAAATTTTTCACCAGACATTCGGACATTGGAACATCCTGACATTGGGACAACCGGACAACTGGATATTTGGACAACTTTAAATTCATACTTATCCAAGAGAGGCGTCCATCCATGTCCCAAGTCATCGTCACCTTGGTGGTTCAATTCTAAACCAAAAGGGGGTTGTCCAAGTTTTTCACCAGACATTCGGACATTGGAACATCCTGACATTGGGACAACCGGACAACTGGATATTTGGACAACTTTAAATTCATCCTTATCCAAAAGAGGCGTCCATCCATTTTCATCTCCCATTTCAAGGAGGCGCCAATTGAGAGGAGTAAAGCTGAAAGACTCTGCTTCTTATCTGGCGCCCCCTCATTCCCTCTTATTGCCCACTCCAAGATGGCACCCATTCATTCAAATTTAAATGATAGGAAGAGTCCAAGATAAATGGAGGATCATCCAAATTCAAAGGAGTTATCTTCTATCTACTTTTAAATTCAAAGGGAGAAGTGTCCTCATCCAAATTTAAATTCAAATGAAGGATTCAAACTTTTGAAGCTATTTCTTATCCCTTGTTGCCTATCAAGAGATCAAAAATTAGATTCATGCCAAGAAGGGAGAAGGAAAAAATCTCATCGCCACTTTTTAAGAGTAAGAGAGAAGGGCTTCTCCTCTCTCACTCTCTTTTGTCGCCCAATTCAATGAAAGCCATTCAAGTTGTCGCCTCGCCAAGCCAATTCAAATTTCAAGGAACATGACAAGGAATGTTCGAGTTTAAATTTAAATGTACTTTGAATTTAAACGAGTCCTATGATATCTTCATGTGTGAAGAACCCTATAAATAGGACACCATACCCCTTGTAAAATGATTATTGATTTATGAAATGAAATGCTATCTTTCTTCTTCCACAAAGCTGGGTAGGCTTAGTGATTTTCTCTAAGGGTGGGAAGGTCCTTAAGAGCTCAAGGTGGGGTGGTCCTTGAGAGCTCAAGGCGGTGAGGTCCTTGAGTGGAGGTTCTATCGGATTCATCAAGCTGCTACCGATCTTCTACAAGCCCTACACATCCAACATTTCCTTTTTTTTTCATTTTGGAGCCTGCTTACTTTATTCTTAAAATCTTATTTGCTACCTTCTCTGCAGATCCCAGGTGTTCAAGGACTTTAGAGGACAAATCCTTTGCTTCCGAACCAAGATCTGATGGTAGATCTGAAATCTGGAGTCCCGATCTTCATCCTACTGTGAAATCTGAGCGACCAAATAGCAGATCCATCTCGAGTCGAAGAGAATCTCCATTGGGGTAAGTAACCAATCCTTTTCTTATTAGATTTGGTAATTGAAGCATGGAATAGCCTGATCTTAGATGGTTTCCTAGCCGTCGGGTCCTTACTCTTCATAGCTTGCGGAGCAGATAGCGGTTAAGTGGTTAATTGCCTTCTTTACTTTCTTCAATATATTATGTTAGTTGCTTTACTATGATCATTGCTCTCTAAATCATCTAAGCTAAAATTGAATTATCCTACACCGCATCGTAACCATCCCGCATCAATTTATTGGTATCAGAGCTATGTGCCCCGTCATTATTTGTATCAGAGCCTTGGGTTAAATTACGGTTTCATGCTTGCTGAATTCTGCACATACCTGGACTTGATCTGCATAGAACACCATATTAGATTATTTATTTTCATCTGAAATTATTTTTTTGTTAATCCCCAGTAAGTTAGTAATTAGCATCTCAAATTTTATTAAAAAAATAAAAAAATACTTTTTTGCATTTTTTTAATCTCTGCTGCATAGTTTAGGTCTGCTACAATTTTTTGACCTAGTTTCAATAGCTTTCATCATAGCTATCCAAAACTTAGTTCATTTGATTATTTTTATTAATCTAAGCCAAAACAAACTCAGATCTAAATCTTCCTCATAGATTTCAGATCTTCCTCATAGATTTCATATCTGAGGGTTTTAAAAAATAAAAAAATAAATAAATATTTTAAAAAAAAAATATTTTAGAGTACTTTGGTGGAAGGAAATCATGCCTCCTAAGCGAATATATGAAAGTATATTTATGACCTATGGGAGTAATGAGCTACAGCTGGACGTGATAACCTGAGATTGAAGTTTGTTTTGTGCTTAAGTGTATGCTTGCTTACTGGAATTTTTTGTAATTTGTATGTTTAGGATTGCTTGGTTAATTTCTTAAGCACAAATTAGGGTTTCTTTGGCACATTCAATCTATTTAGATTCAACTAAAATTTAATTCCTACAATTTAAATCTAAAATCCAAAATTTAAAATTTAAAATTCGAATCTGAAATTAAATTTAAAATTTGAAATTTAAATTTAAATTTTGAGTTGCTAGTGTTATCTTATCTTATCTTGGTAACTAGAATTGATTGTACATTCATATTTTAAACCAATTCTAAGGGCAAGCAATATAACATAAAGGAAGGATTAAGACCCTTTCCTTAGCACAAAACAACCAACCCCATTTACATAGTCCTAAACTTAATTAAAATTGAGTAGCACTTAAAGCTAGGGACAACAACAGGTCGGGTTTTATATATGTGTTAACTCATTGTAGTAGTCACTTCTATTTGTGCTTCTGAGAATTGGTGTCTAAGGCTAGAGGTCCAGAGGCAAACGTCCTAAGCAGACTGGTGGTTCTTTAATTAGGACCTCATGAAAGTGAGGGAGCTTTCCACCACCCCACCTCTTACCTGGCCAATCAAGGAGTTACTACGGTCTTGGTTATTACCTTGACTAAGCACTATATTGACCCTTAGGTCTAGGAATCCTAGACTTAGGTTGTTTTGTAATGTTTGCATTGCATGACCACTGGAGCAAACCAAACCCAACTTAGTCTGATCATGGAGTCCACTACAAAATTTTACTGAAGACTTCAACGAACAATGTGCCCTGATGGATAATAGGTGTGACCAACTAGATAAGCGACTCGACAACCTAGAAAGAACCCGTAAGACCCGGACAAACCCTGGTTCACCTAATCCGACTTTCCCTAGACCCAGAATTCATTGGTCAGAACCCATTTGGATTAGTGCCCCTTATCAAAAATTAGGATCTATACTAGTCCACCCCAGTTGACCCATTCTACTACAGAGTCAACCCAATTTTCATCAGAGCTGACTAAACCCTAATTCGAGCTGACCCATACCTATGACCCCATTTGTTCCTAAGAATGACCCTGAAGAAGAAATATCTATTGCAGATTGAGAGTTAATTGACCAAAAGGTTACTGAAGCTAAAACCATAGTGGAAATATATGAAGCTGGAGAAAACCTGATGGATGAATACGAAGGAAAAGACTTGGAGGAGGACAACTCTAGTACCTTACCTAGGAAACCCTTGGAAAAGAAAAGATTATTGAGCCTAGTCCTGAAACATCAGAACAATAGGAAATTAGTGAGGACTTGGTTCCCATAACTTAATGCCCTCAAGAAGAATCCAATCCTTTAGCCTCGACACTAGACCTCCTTCAAGTCCGTGAGGAACAACCCCAGGAGGTCGACATTATTTTAGAAGACTTTCAAGATGAACTTCTTGAAGACCTTCCAGATAACCTTTCGCCACCTAGAAGCATCCCGCCTGCCATAGATCTTACACAAATAGATCAATATTCAAATATTAAGGTCATCCTGATTAACCAAGGTCTGTTTCATGCTTCTCCTAAGTTACCCCAAGACTCTGATTCCTATTTCCTACCCTTCCCTTATCATGCTTGTAGATCCATTAGGTTTCATTTTGAAGAGATTACCAGGCTGCATGAGCTCTTAAAGCCCATCCCTTTGCTACCTACTTTTGGAAGACCTTATAGCATTTGCTAGGGATCCATGGTAACTTTTCATGTGCATACCAGACCAGGGTCAAACCTAGAGAATCAATCATCTGTTAGGTTTAGACCCTAAGAGTTCAATAAAATTCCTCTCAATAGGATTACATAGTTGAGTCTATTTTTTGTCAAGTGTCAGTCTGAGTCCTAGAGTCCACAGAGTCATTTGCACAGCATGTCAAAGCATTGCATAAAAAAATCAGTAACAAAATTAAAAAGAGCAATGAATCATATGAGGACGAGGCTAAATTACATAAGAGATTTAAAGAGTTTAATGAAGGGGATTTCATCATGATCAGGTTACGACCTGAAAGGTTTCCAGTCAAAACCATGAAGAAACTACAGGCCCGTAGTGCTAGACTGTATAGGATTATAAAGAAGATTGGACCTAATGCTTATATGCTAGAATTACCATCTGAGTTAGGTATTAGTTCGACCTTCAATATATATGATCTAGTCGAGTTTAACGAACCAATGATGATACCTAGTGAGCCATTTGAGCTTGATCCCACCTTTGAGAGTGACCCTATCCCAGAATGTCCACCAACCAAATTACCAGAGAGGAGAGAAAAGATTGAGCAAATCATGGATGATAAGATCATAACTACTAGAAATAAGAACTACCAAAGGTATCTGGTTCGTTGGCAAGGGAGACCTGAGTTTGAGGATTCTTGGATCACCAGAGAGGATCTTCAAAAGTTGAACCCTGACTTCCTAGAACAATACCAGAGCCGAATTGACCCATACTCGACGGGGTCAAGTTCCTTCCACCCCGGGAGAATTGGTGAGGACACAAGAGCCAAGAAGAGGAAGCAAACCTTTTCCAATTCAATTTGGATCACCAATGATTAAGTCCATGTGTTCTTCACAAAGAACACTAGAGTCCCAGTTGTTTTGAGTTTGTAATTAGGTAAAATTGAGTTGTAATTTGATCAAATTGAGTGTAATTTGGTCAATTAGGGTTGTTGAGTTACCAATTGAGTCCATTGAGTCCATCAATTGGTTTTAGAGTCTTGTAGATAGCAATAATTTGCTTTATTTTGTGAATTGTCCAATTTAGGTCCTGTAATTAGTACTTGAATAAGTCAAGAGGAGTCATAATTATTCAAGACCCAAGTCATCATTATCTTGGTGGATCAATTCTAAGCCAAAAGGGGGTTGTCCAAATTTTTCACCAGACATTCAGACATTGGAACATCCTGACATTGGGACAACCGGACAACTGGATATTTGGACATCTTTAAATTCATCCTTATCCAAGACAGGCGACCATCCATTTTCATCGCCCATTTCAAGGAGGCACCAATTGAGAGGAGTAAAGCAAAAAGACTCTGCTTCTTATCTGGCGCCCCCTCATTCCCTCCTGTTGCCCACTCCAAGATGATGCCCATTCATTCAAATTTAAATGAGAGGAAGAGTCCAAGATAAATGGAGGATCATCCAAATTCAAAGGAGTTATCTTCTATCTATTTTTAAATTCAAAGGGAGAAGTATCCTCATCCAAATTTAAATTCAAATAAAGGATTCAAACTTTTGAAGCTATTTCTTATCCCTTGTTGCCGATCAAGAGTTCAAAAATCAGATTCATGCCAAGAAGGGAGAAGGAAAAAATCTCATCGCCACTTTTAAAGAGTAAGAGAGAAGGACTTCTCCTCTCTCCCTCTCTTTTGTCGCCCAATTCAATGAAAGCCATTCAAGTTGTCGCCAAGCCAAGCCAATTCAAATTTCAAGGAACATGACAAGGAATGTTCGAGTTTAAATTTAAATGTACTTTGAATTTAAAGGAGTCCTATGATATCTTATGTATGAAGAACCCTATAAATAGGTCCCCATAACCCTTGTAAAATGATTATTGATTTATGAAATGAAATGTTGTCTTTCTTCTTACACAAAGCTGAGTAGGCTTAGTTATTTTCTTTAAGGGTGGGGAGGTCCTCAAGAGCTCAAGACGGGGAGGTCCTTGAGAGCTCAAAAAGGTGATGTCCTTGAGTGGAGGTTCTGCCGGATTCATCAAGCTACTACCAATCTTCTATAAGACATACACATCCAACATTCCTAGCCTGGTTACTTTATTCTTAAAATCTTATTTGCTGCCTTCTCTATAGATCCCAGGTGTTCAAGGATTTTAGAGGATGGATCCTTTGCTTCCGAACATAGATTTGACGGTAGATCTTAAATCTTGAGTCTCAATCTTCATCCTACTGTGAAATCTGAGTGACCAAGCAACAGATCCATCTCGAGTCGAAGAGAATCTCCATTATGGTAAGTAACCAATCCTTTTCTCATTAGATTTGGTAATTGTAGCATGGAATAGCCTGATCTTAGATGGTTTCCTAGCCGTCGGGTCCTTCTTCTTCATAGCTTGCATAGCGGATTGTGGGTAAGTGGTTAATTGTCTTCTTTACTCTCTTCTATCTATTATGTTAGTTGCTTTACTATGCTCATTGTTCTCTAAATCATCTAAGCTAAAATTGAATCATCCTACACCGCATCATAACCATCTCGCATCAATTTATTGGTATCAGAGCTATGTGCTCCATCACGATCACCTAGGACTACAACAATCTGTGGGAAGAGCTCTAGGTCTACCTTAGTGACGATCACCTAGGATTATAGCAATCTATGGGAAGAGCTCCGGGTCTACCTACAAGGAAGAAGATCAGGCTCTGTGAGCAATGCACGTGCACCACCTCTCTGGGTGGTTCACACCATGTCGCACGGTTTCTTCACCTTCCTTCGAGGTGCTAGCCTCACCGGAAACACTGTGGTGAGCAGCAGACACCCTCTTCATCTCCTTAAAGAGCCGTGGACTCCATCTTCAACTCTTTGAAGAACCTGTTGCTGAAGCAATGCTGGAACAAAGACTCTTGAGAACCCTTCCCAACTCTCTATCCCAAACCTTTAACATAAGGTAGCACACAAGAATCCCAAAACCAAACCTCAATCCATCTCGGAGATCAAATCTCATAATCTCTCAAGGATCAAGCAAGGTCTCTCTTCTAGAAACATTTTGGGCAGAGACTCATACTTAATCTAAAGTTGAAAAATCATGTGAACCATTCACCTTCTTACTACATTTTATCAGCCCTCAAAAATAGTCCCAAAATGAAACATTAATGAGGAGATAAGGAGAGATTAATTGGAAGGTATGGAGTCTCTTGGGATTCATGTAGGTTACAAACCCCATGAACTTCAGTAACCATAGATCATAAAACCCAGAAATGCATCCATTAAATGCCCACAACAATTATAGAATTAAATGGAGCAGTTTCAGTTTATAACAGTCCGGTAGATGAGTCGACTCGACCATTCAAGTCGACTCGACTGGAGTCAACTCATCCATATGAGTCAGCTCGAGCACAGGTTTGACAACACCTTATCAAATGAACTCGAGATGATTTCCAATTGTTTGCATGCTAACAAAGCAAGAAGACATCCTCGGTGTGTGACCCTATAGGTTCAAACACTAAACCGGTAGTAAGGGAACATTTTCAATACCAGCCAAAGTCATCATCTAGCAATGACACCCGGTGTCCGAAAAGGTTGAAGGTTACAGAGCAACATGAACATGTCGAATATGGAATATCAGTGAACTTATTCTTTTAATCTTCTAATGCTCCAGATCGCTTAAGGTTAAACTGCCCAACCCTAATCAGTCCATCTCAATATGTCTCAAATAAAGAATCCTTGTAACTCTTTACCAGGAATGCCCTGGCCAAGGTCTTTCTTAATTGAGACATATTCAGCATTCAATCCAAACCATTTGGAGAGATCAATCCTATCTCAATTTTACTACTGCTACACAAGTACTTGACTATACCTAGTTACCTTCCATCACTAAATTAGAAAATCCGAGTAGTCCAGCACCTAAGCATAGTAAGTTGCTTGCAAGCTGCCATAGTGATCTCAAGTCAAAGGAATAATTCATGTTCACAATCTAATGCAAGACTTCTCTTTGGTACTAAGAGAATCTTGTATGAGAGTCATGCCCTGTGAAATGTCAACACAACACCATATATCACACCAGCATCTCCATGCTACTTGGTTAAAAGGACAACCAATAGATATAACATCAACAACCTACTCTCGATACACCATCATTCTAAAATAGTGTATCCTTTGGTCGTGAACCAATTTATGAACTACATGATGCATCCTCTCTACATCACATACAAGGTAGCTCAAAGACATCATCACACAAGAGATCAATTAGGAAGATATCATGTAATGAACAACCGGAATAAACCTTTTATTTAATTCAATAATGATAGGTTTCTTAAGGGTCATCAAGCATGTATGATGCATTGAATTTCAAATATTTGCACAAAGGAAAAACCCTTATTGGCTAGAAACCCTAATCCCAAGATCCCCTCATTCACATACAACTAATATAACACTAATATGGTTCATGATAAATACCTGGAATGCTGTTTTTCACTTCTTTCCACAAGGCTCACAAGTGTAAGCCCTCCAATGGTGATTCACACAGGAATTGACCCAAGGAAGAACTCCTACTTCAGTTGCATGCTTGACTAGGACTCCTCTTGACAACTTTCTGGACTTTAACCTTTGTAGGACACCCTACCCTCTTGTAGGATACTTTGAATGTTTTCCAAAACCACTCTTGGATTTGGAATTGCCCTCCTATAGGACACTCTAGGCTTATGTCTTAAATCCTAAGACTTGTCCTAGTAAGAACAAACTTGTCTTAAAGAGACAAGGTTTGTGTTAAGGAGGAGGGAGGAAGGTATAATACTCAGAATAAAAACTACGGTGGAACTCTTCTGAAAACCATAACACCACCCCAATTTATAATGTTAGGAGTGGTGTGTGATATGTCCAGCCATCAACTTATCAGATATGATTTTTCAAGACCCAAGATAAGTTATTTGGCTTGAAAAGTCATATCCAATAAGTTGATTCATGCACCAAGTCACATATTCGCATCCCTTCTTATTCCAGGATGATTTTTGACTTGCCACATGACAAGTATCGGTCCCTGGGAAGCCAAGAGAAGCCTGTTCAATCTCCAAGCATCAGAGAATTTGAAGAGTCTTGATAGCAGAAGGACACTTTTTCAAACTGCATGCCAAATGAAGAGATGCATCTCTTCAAGCACGCATTCCCTTTCAAACCTTTTTCACGCCAATTTAAAAGATGTTGACCGATCAAAAATAATCCTAAATGGCATGGGGATATGTGCCAAGAGAGTTCAAGATGAATTAGCCAATGTGATTCATCTGCAGAAGGACTTTTCATCCTTTTTGCGATCCATTCCTTGGCGCGCGCACATATGCGCCCAAGGAGTCCATGCCAACATGGACTCTAGTCCAAGTGGTGTTCCATGTCCAATTAAATCAGGATAAAACTTGATAAAGGTTGTCTTAACCTAGACATAACCCAATTTAAGTCTCTCTTAAATTGGTTAATCAAAATAGCAAGCAACTGGACCAAAATCAACTTGGGTTAGGAATGAGGTTAGCCTACACATGCTAGTTTGCAATCTAGCTAACCAATTAAAAGCCCATGACCCTAATTAAATTATGTATAACTTCCTTGGTCACTCCCTGATGTGTGTCACCCTTTGGGTTCCACATCTAGCCTGCAGTAGGTTTAGGTTTAGCCGATTCGAACCAATCGAACCCGATTGACCTAATTAGGTCAAATTTAGCTGACCTAAATTGCCAATTCTATCTTTCCATCGAATTGACTCATGAAACAAATCCAATTGGTCTATAAATTTCTACAAGACATGATTGATGTCTAGCAATGTGTCTGCCTACCCGAAAGATGAGGAATTTGATGAAAAGTACCAAAATACCCTTTAGTAAAAAGTTACCGTGCAATTCAATCTTTCGATCTTCCATTATCCCGATTATGTGATGGGTATGGATAAATGTCAAACCATAGCACTTAGTCATTTCAAATCTCTATTCGATAATGAAGACTTAGTTGATGACCGATTAGAAACTACTTCTAATCTCATCATGCTTTGATCAAAGACTCCTTAAGTCATCAATCGAAGAGATCACTTGGGATAACAATTCCTCTTACTGGGAATGATCGATTCCTTGTTGGTCCACTCATATCCTTCGTACACCTTCCACCATATCCGAGAACACCCCGTACATGACTTAATGTGACAAATGAGTATGAACCAAAACATGGCTTAGTATGCACAAGGAACCATGGTGATCTCAGGTCTAAAGATCATATATACAACTCCTACTTCGAGATCTATATTTTGACAAGTAGTAAGACTTCCATAAGATAGTCTCGGTGTGATCAGTTCAGTGAACTCATACTCTAATAAGCACCCTTATCATTATATTAGTGTCTCTATATAAGTGGCTATGAGACCAACCACCCTCTTATCAAAGAATACATAGGATAAGATAGTCTTTCCAGACTTATCGATCCCCAAACTGATGGTCCATCGACAAGGAATATTTTAGGTTAGGGTTTAAAGGAACTTAGGTCTCACTATCATGATATCAATCATAACCCTAATTCCATTTGCCATAAACTATGGGGTTCATCATAATCTTTAAACAAGACACAACAATATGATGAAACAATATGCCTTTATTAATATATTAAATATCATACAGGAGTAGGAAGCTTACAAAAATACCCTTACATAAGATTGGCTTTTAGGGCACTTTCCTTTCAAATAATTCATATACATATATATAAGTCACACAATTATCTACAGCCTAGATTATTGGCTTTGGGACATAATTCCCAACAACTCCCACCTAGACTAAGGCCAACAAGAATAGAATCTAATTCTTGCAATCATCGAACTCTTAAATTCCAACGGCTTTAGTGAAGGTGTCGACCAGGTTCTCCTTATCATCGATCTTTTGAAGGTCGATATCACCTCATTCAATAATCTCCCGGACAAGGTGATAACGATGCAGAATATGCTTGGTCCACTGATGTGACTTCAGCTCTTTGTCTTGAGCTATGGGTCTAGTGTTGTCACAATACACCAAAATAGGACCATCTAAGGAAGGTGCCACCCCCAGCTTGCCTAGAAACTTTTGTAACCACATAGCCTCCTGTGCTGCAATATACTCTGCCTTGTAAATAGAATCAGCCACTGTATACTGCTAGAAACTTTTCCAGCAGATAGCTCCACCATTAAGAGTAAACATAAAACCAAACACACTCTTACTGTCATCTCTGTTTGACTAAAAACTAGAGTCAGTATACTCCATATGTTTTAAGTCAGAATCTCCATAAATAAGCCATTGGTCCTTAATATTTCTCAAATACTTAAGGATGTTCTTAACAACATTCTAATGATCTTTACCTGGTAAATACTAGAATCTACTCACTACCCTTAGTGAGTATGCCACATATGGTATAGTATATACCATAGCATACATAATAGAACCCACTACCGAGCATATTGAATCCTACTCATACTTTCTCTTTCCTCATGAGTTATCGTACAATCTTTTTTGGAAAGAGTAATTCCATGACCTATCAGAAGATAGCCTCTTTTGAAATTTTCCATCCTGAACTGCTTCAACATAGTGTCTATGTACATAGATTGGGATAGTCCTAGAAGTCTCTTAGATCTATCTCTATAGATCCGGAATGAATGAGGCTTCACCTAAGCCTTTCATAGAGAATTAAGATGAAAGCCAGACCTTTATTCTTTATAATGCTGGAATATCATTCCCGATTAAGAGAAAGTCATCCACATACAAAACAATTAATACAACTACAGAACCAGTTTTCCACTTATATATACAATGTTCCTCTCCATTCCTAATGAAGCCATACGTCTTGATACACTTATCAAAGTGCATGATCAAACTCCGAGAAGCCTGCTTCAGTCTATAAATGGACCTCTGCAGCTTGTACACTTTAGACTCATCTATGGATGTGAACCTTTCGGGTTGCGTCATATACACCTCCTTTACTAGCTCACCATTTAGGAAAGCTGTTCGGACATCCATTTGCAAGACTTCATAATCTAAATGTGTAGCTATAGCAAGCATAATCCGAATTGACTTGATCATTACCACAGGAGAAAATGTCTCGTCATAGTTAATACCATAACACTTATGATACCTCTAGGCAACTAGACGGGCTTTATAGGTCTCCACCTGCCCATCTGCTCCCTGCTTCTGCTTGAAGATCCATTTATACCCAATGGGTTTAGCCCCTTCAGGTGGATCAACCAATGTCCATACATTATTGATTTGCATCGATTCCATTTTGGATTTCATGGTTCTCAGCCATGACTAAGAATCAAACCTTGAAATTGCATCCATATAGGTGATCAGATCCTTGTTATTTTTGTCAAGCTCAATAGGATCACCATCCTGGACCAAGAAATTGTAGTATCTATCCGGTTGACATGGTACTCTACCAGATCTCCTAAATGGATCATTATGGGCTCTAGATTTGATCTAATCAAATCCGATTCTATAATGGCCATAGAGTTAGAAGGTTCTTCTATCTATTGAACTTCCCCAAGTTCAATCTCAGTAGCTTGAGTGCCTTCACCAAGATACTCCCTTTCTATAAAGGTTGCCCTAAGACTGATGAACAACTTTTGTTCCTCGGGCAGATAGAAATAATACCCTTTTGATTCTTTAGGATACCCAACAAAAAGACATCTATCAGACTTAGGTCAAAGTTTATCCATCTCTAAATGTCTGACATAAGCCAGACACCCCCAAACCTAAGGTGAGAGATAGTTGGCTTCTGTCCAGTCCACATCTCATATGGTGTTTTATCAATGGACTTACTTGGAACTCTATTAAGAAGGTAGGATGTTGACTCAAGAGCAAGTCCCCAAAAGAATTTAGGCAGACTAGCTAAGCCTATCATGGATCGAACCATCTCTAATAGAGTTCGATTCCTCCTTTAAGACACACCATGTATCTGAAGTATCCCTGGAGGGGTTCGTTGAGAGAGAATTTCATTCTCCTCAAGATAAGTCAGAAACTCATTGGAAAGATATTTACCACCTCGATCTGATCGAAGAGTTTTAATAAACTTTTCAGTTTATTTTGAACTTCATTATGATAACATTTGAATATTTCAAAAGTGTCAGATTTATGTCTCATGAGGTAGACATAACTGTATCTCGAAAGATCATTTGTAAACATAATGAAATAACTATATCCACCTCTTGTACTGATATTCATAGGTCGAAATACATCGATATGTGCTGGACTTAGAATATCACCAGCTCTTTCACCCTTTCCAATAAAAGGTGACTTGGTCATTTTTTCAAGAAGACAAGATTCACAAGTCAGTAAAGATTCACTCTCAATGATATCTAGGAGACCCTCTCCCACCAACTTATTTATCTTGTTTTTGTTTATATGACCTAGCCTACAGTGCCAAAGATAAATATCACAGACCTTATCTAACCTAGGGAATTTATTAGCAGTGTACAATACAGTAACAGGCTATGACAATACATATACGCCATTCTTCAATTGTCCATTCATCATATTAGAAACATTCAATGTGATGTGGCAAATATCTTTTTTTATTGATAATTCATAATCATCATTGGCCGACAAGCCTATAGAAATGATATTTATCCAAAAGAAAGGACAAAAATGACATTCATTAAGAATGACAGTATAAGACTTGAAAAATAAAGAAACAGTTCCCAACGGTAGAACTGGAGCTTGACTTCTATTCCCAATATTCAGGAACCTTTCACCGCTTTCGAATCTCCTACTAACTTGATGTCCCTGCAAAGAATTGCAAATATGGTAAGGACTTTAGGTATACAATACCCAGCTAGTAGTATCATAAATAGAAAAACTACAATGATTTATCATATAAATACCTTGACCAGCATACCTTGCTGCTTTCCGTTCCTTGGCCATTCGGGTTTAGAGTTGCAAGGTAAGCAGAACAGTTCCGTATCTAATGACCCGGCTTCTTGCAAAAGAAGCACTCTACCTTACTCTTGTCTACCTCTACCCTCTTAGTCTAACTAGGCTGAGCACTTTTCACCTTCTCATTCTTTTCTTCTTCTTCCCTTTGCCAAAGGGATGACGTCCTGCTCCAAAAACTCCCACCAGATTCACTAACCCCTTGTTGAGGCTGTGGTCTCTCTCATAGGTCTGCAGCAACCCTAAAATCTCATGATAGTTTACTGCAGGTCTATTCATTTTGAAATTTTCAAGAAAGACCGGTAGGAAGGGGGTAGAGATTCAGTATCACGACCTTGCCGAGCTGCTCGTGCAAAGGACATCTGAGTTTGCCCAAATGCTCAAATAACTTAATCATGTATATTACATGATCAGTCACTGAAGCTCCATCATGCATACGCATGTTATAGATGGTGGAAGAGATCCGGTATCTCTCCGTATCATCTAGAGTGCCAATAGACTCCTCAACATTTGAAGAATCTCCTCTAGCTGGGTCTCCTCGAACTTGTGACTGAACTCATCGTTCATCATAGACAACATGATGTAACGCACCATGGTGCAGTCAGAGATCCACTTCTAGTAAATGTCCCTAACAATGCCACGAGCATTAGGGGCGAGGATCTTAGGTGCTTGATCCATTATCATATAGAGGGTCCGCTCATGCTCCAGGATAGTCTTGAGTTTTTGATACCAGCTATCGAAATTGGATCCAAATAGTTTGTTACTATCAAATAATGACCGGAATGACAAAGTGGTAGACATTATCTGAAATAGGTGAACAAGACCTATCGGTATATGAATTATTTAAAAAAATTCTAAAGACATGGATTTTAGACTAAAGGTTTTGGTGTGGACACCAGAAGCATAAAGAAACTTCACTCCAACAAGTCCTTTAATCAAGTCTTAAAGCAATGAAAGCCAGCAACAAAACTCAAATTCTAGACCCCAGAATTTGACCACATGAAGAAGAAAAGACACATCAACCAAGCAAATGAAAAGGACAATCAACTAGGACCACTTGGCGCCACATGTTATTCCATCAACTAAGCAAGAGAAAAAGGACCATCAACTAGGACCACTTGGTGCCACATGTCATTCCTTATCCAAGTAGAAGACCATCTCATCATGCCACGTCATCAAGCGCCACCTCACTAGTCACCTCATCACTCTTTGGCACCAACAAGGAAGATTCAAATTCAAGGAGGTTGGCCACACCCCTCCAAGTCCTCCACCAAATCCTCCAACCCCTCCGCATCCCTCCAAACTCTCCACCAAATCCTCCAACCCCCCCTTGTAATCCTCCTCAATTTGGGGAGTTTTTAAATTTCAAAAGCTAGCTTTGTGAGGCTATTAAAGGCCTTGGACTCCCATTTTAAAAGGGATTGATTATAGATGGAGATGAATGAAAAATGAAGTTGAAGTTGAAGTTGTAGTCTTATGTTATTTCTTTGAGTGATTGTTCCTAAGCCCCCCCCCCCCCTCCCCCACTCAAATCTACTTTCTTCTCCAAGCCATCCAACGCCAAGTTCAAGAAGGATACATTGTAGCCGGCCAAACCATCTCAGACTTCCTTCCTTGCTCATAAATTAATCCATCCCTCCCATATGCCTGCTTTCTTCTTCCTTTACTTTTGATCTTCATTACAGGGTCCTTCGAAGTCTTTGAGTTGTGAATAGGGTTCTCCTTGACAATGAACCAACAAGCTGAAGCCCAAGCCCAGCGTTCTGATCTCTGTTATCCAAGTTCTCCAGTCCAGAGCATCGGTAGTTTCAAGGTTTGAAATCATTAGAAGGTTGGAAAGCTCAACAAGGCAAGTCCTCAATCATTAGCCCCTATTGTCTAGATCTTCTTCCTTCTTAGTTTTAGGATAGTGCCTAATCATGTAATAGTCCCTTTTCATGTAATCCTTAAGACTTATTATGATGAGTACAATGCTAGTGTAATTAGGTTTCATTGCTCTACAAACACTAATCAAATCATTAATCATATGCTTGCCGCATCATATTGGTATCAGAGCATGGTTGCATTAGGATAGAATAGTTCTCTTTAAATCCAAGCAAGATCTAAAATTCATGCCTCCTGAGCATGTGTACTCCAGTACACTGTCACGACCCATGGGAATAATGAGCCCCTGGCCGGACGTGAATTTTTTAGATTGAAATTTGGGTAAGCCATTGCACTTGTTTGATTAGGTTCTGTTTTCTGAAAATTTGCAGCTGTTTACTGTAATCCATCTACAGCTCCAAAGGAAAGTCACTAATTGTTTGTTAAAATATTTTTTTTCTTGTTCCTTTTTAAGTCAGTTATCACCATATTAAATTTCATTATCAAAAAAAAAATTATAAAAAAAATGAAAATTTTTGCAGTTCAATACTGTCATTAGGGTTATATTCCATCCTTTTTATTTTTCTTCATTTGTAGGATCTGCTTAGAGTAGTACATATTTTAGTTTTAAAATTCCTTTCATATGCATTGAAAAATATAAGTTAGGAATCTTCTGTGAATTTTTCAGAATTTTTGGACATTTGTTTCATCACGTTTTCCACACCACTTTGAAACTGCAACACACTTCTGCAGCACCTTTGCATTTCATTCATCTCATGAAAAATCAAATTAAGGGAATCAATTTGACATATGGTCAGGGTTTCATCACCTGTCTCTAGCCCAAAAATCACCAACCAGCATATCGATCCTAGCCTGTTAATTAAAATTGAGTAGAACGTTAATTGCCCTAGTGGGTTAGGGACACCAACAAGTTGGGTTCAGGTTAGGGTCAAGTTAACTGTGTCAACTAATTGGTGTGTGCTTACTGGCTTGGTGTCTAGGATTGGTGCATCAGGGCTTGTGATTTGGTCCACCTACCTGGCCATTCTCAGATTGGTGTCTAAGGATTGGCAATCAAGGACCTCCACTCTCCACCACCTACCTGGCTAAGTCCCTTAAGTACTACTAGCTAGTTAGTTCACTTAATTAGACCTCTAATTTGTGCTCTAGGTCTAGGAAACCTTAGCTCGAGCTTGAGTCTACTTGCATGCATGAAAACTAGATCAGGAGCCTCATACTCACTAGTCCAGACCCAGTCCAGTGTAGCCATGGACCCGAATCTTGAAACCATGCTAAGAGGCCTAAATGATCTAATGCCCCAATTGAACCAAATGCTGGCTAAACAATTTTCCTTAGACCAACCAACTCCTACTATCCCATTAGCTCATATGAATGATAGGAGTAAGAACCCTGAAGTACAAGTTAAGTTCATGAATACTCAAGACTTAGGGTATCCTCAAACTGAAGGGCTAGGAAAGGAAGAAGGCAAATTTGAACCTATTAAATATGTGTATGAGACTGACATAAGTTTAATAGATGAATATGAAGGGGAAGACTATGAAGAGAACAACTTTATTACCTTACCTGAGAAAACCTTTGGTAAAGAAAAGATTATTGAGCCTAGTCCTGAAACATCAGAACAACCAAAATTTAGTGAGGACTTGGTTCCCGTAAGACAATGCCCTCAAGAAGAACCCAATACTTTAGCTTCGACACAAGAACTCCTTCAGGTACCTGAGAAGAACCCAATCATTATTTTAGAAGACTTTCCTGATGACCTTCAACTACCTAGAATCATCCTGCCCGTAGGTCAAAATTCTAATCTTAAGGTCATCATGAATAACCAAGGTCTGTTTCAAGATTCTCCTAAATTACCCCAAGTCTCGGATTCCTATTTCCTACCTTTCCCTGAGTTTTATCATAATTTTAGAGCCATTAAGTTTCATTTTGATGAGATTACTAGGATGCATGAGCTTTTAAAGCCTATTCCTTTTGCTACCTACTTTTGGAAAACCTTATGGCATTTTCTAGGAACCCATGGTAAATTCTCATGTGCATACCAGACCAGGGTCAAACCTAGGGAGTCATTAATTTGTTAGGTTTAGGTCCTAGAAAGTCCAATAAAATTCCTCTCAATAAGGATGCCTAGTTCAGTCTGCATTTTGTAAGTGCTTGTGTAAATTTCTGAGTCTACTGAATCTTTCGCACAGCATGTCACAAATTTGCATAAAGAAATCAGAAATAAGATCAAACTGAGCAATGAGACTTACAAACATTTAGCTGATTCACATAAGAGGGCTAAAGAATTCTGTGAAGGAGATTATGCAATGATTATGCTCAACCCTGAACGGTTCCCACCTGGAACCATAAAGAAGCTGCATGCCCGCGGAGCGGGACCTTTCAAGATCTTAAAGAAAATAGGGCCTAATACATATGTTTTGGAACTTCCACCTGATATGGGTATTAGTAAAACCTTTAATGTTTCAGACCTAGTAGAAATAAAGAACCACTACTAATACCTAGTAAGCCTTTTGGGCCAGAAACTTTCATTGAGAGTGAACATATTTTCGAGTATCCACCACCAACCCTACCCGAACGGAGAGAGAGAATTGAGAGAATCCTGGATGATACTACCAGGAATAAGGATCATCAGCGATACCTGGTTCAATGGCAAGGTCGACCTGAGTCAGACAACTCTTGGATTATTCGAGAGGAACTGCAAAGACTTAACCCAGACTTGTTCGAGCATTACCAAGGCAAAACTGAACCATACTCGACTGGGTCGAGTTCTGTCCACCCCGGGAGAATTGGTGTGGACACCAGAAGCAGAAAGAAACTTCACTCCAACAAGTCCTTTAATCAAGTCTTAAAGCAATGAAAGCCAGCAACAAAACTCAAATTCTGGACCCCAGAATTTGACAACATGAAGAAGAGAAGACACATCAACCAAGCAAGAGAAAAGGACAATCAACTAGGACCACTTGGCACCACATGTCATTCCTTATCCAAGTAGAAGACCATCTCATCATGCCATGTCATCAGGCACCACCTCACTAGTCACCTCATCACTCTTTGGCACCAACAAGGAAGATTCAAATTCAAGGAGGTTGGCCACACCCCTCCAAGTCCTCCACCAAATCCTCCAACCCCCCCCCCCATCCCTCCAAACTCTCCACCAAATCCTCCAACCCCCCTTGTAATCCTCCTCAATTTGGGGAGTTTTTAAATTTCAAAAGCTAGCTTTGTGAGGCTATTAAAGGCCTTGGATGCCCATTGTAAAGGGGATTGATTTTTGATGGAGATGAATGAAAAATGAAGTTGAAGTTGAAGTTGTAGTCTCATGTTATTTCTTTGAGTGATTGTTCCTAAGCCCCCCCCCCCCCACTCGAATCTACTTTCTTCTCCAAGCCATCCAACACCAAGTTTAAGAAGGATACATTGGAGCCGGCCAAACCATCTCAGACTTCTTTCTTGCTCATAAATTAATCCATCCCTCCCATATGCGTGCTTTCTTCTTCCTTTACTTTTGATCTTCATTACAGGGTCCTTCGAAGTCTTTGAGTTATGAACAAGATTCCCCTTGACAATGAACCAACAATATGAAGCCCAAGCCTAGCGTTTTGATCTCTATTATCCAAGTTCTCCAGTCCAGAGCATCGGTAGTTTCAAGGTTTGAAATCATTAGAAGGTTGGAAAGCTCAACAAGGCAAGTCCTCAATCATTAGCCCCTATTGTCTAGATCTTCTTCCTTCTTAGTTTTAGGATTGTGTCTAATCATGTAATAGTCCCTTTTCATGTAATCCTTAAGACTTATTATGATGAGTACAATGCTAGTGTAATTAGTTTAAATTGCTCTACAAACACTAATCAAATCATTAATCATATGCTTGCCGCATCAGGTTTCTTCCACTATTTTATTCAGACCGGTAGCCTCTACACTCCAATCTGAAGAATAACATTTATCTTTTAGTTGGTACTAGGATACAATAGACTATATATGAGCCTGAGTTTGGCCGGCCAATCCAGATGCATCTAAAGGTAGGTACAATACCAATTGCTTCTCTAAATAATTCCTAGTAATCATTTTGCCCTAGGGGTCCTCATAATCGGCTTTTGGGCCTCTTATTGAAGGTCCTGGTTAGGTCCATCCAATAACATGATCAAATTCAATGCTTTTAACAAACCCATGATCAAGCCCGACTTTGGCCCGCCCACCTGACCACATGTTAAGATTGTCACACTAAGCCATCATATGTTGAATGGCAACCCCACTCGCTGATGACCTCCCATTCTTTGGAACTGCAAATGATCACCCAACTTATGGACTTATTACCAATCCAACATAATGGGAGGCTAAGACTTAGGATATCAAATACCTTAGTCTTTTTATGGACCTAATAATTTAGAGGATTTCAATTTTGTGACATTTGAAATGAAGACATGGACCATGATCAAGAAAACTCCCACCAAATACTTAGAAGGTTTCTAGATCAATTTGGTCCGTGGGCACCTATAAACCAATCAGACTGATTAAACTTAGTTGACATGGATCAACTCAAATCAATAGATTGTCTAATCAGATTTGATTCACCACATTAGCCAAGTAAGTACGATCAAGGTATGGGTTAAGCTAAGTAAGCCTCTTGCCTTAGACACCAACCATGAGTTGGCCAGGTAAGAGTTAGCCCCAAAGAACCTTGATCACAACTATCAAACTTACCTTAGATACTAAGTAATTTACCGGACTCAATCAGACTAACCCAAAGACCCGGGCTCACCACGAAGCCATGAATCAAGTCCATTTAAATATATGGACCGATCTAACTAACAATTAGAGAGATCTATAGAAAAGAGACCTAATTCAACTTTTGATTAGTCTTTTCTCTATTTAATCCATTCATCTAAACCTAGGTCTAACCCATTTAAGGATCCAATTCTAGCTAACCCAATCAACCCATGGTTTATCAATCATGACTTAAGATTAGAATCATATCCTAAATCCTAAAAATATACAACTTAATTTCCAATTAAATGTATCAAAAAAATTGAAATATTTTCAAATCAAGTGAAACAATTTCATAAAAATTTGAAGCTTAAAATTACTATTTCATAGTTTTCTGGTTAAGTCAGCTCTTCTAAAACACAGGTTTTTGGTCGAGTCAGCTCTTCTAAAACATAGATTTTTGATCGAGTCAGCACTTTTGCTCGAGTAAGCTCATCTAGAACATAGATTTTTTATCGAGTCAACTCTTCTGCTCGAGTCAACTCTTCCAAAACACACTTTTCTAGTCGAGTCGGCTCTTTGGCTCGAGTCAGCTCTTCTAGAACAAAGTAACTTCAAATTTCAGTCATTTCCACTTGAACTTTTCAAAGTTTTAGATGAAACAACTTTTAGATCTCATCTAAGCATATTTATGATCAATTAACCATAGATTAAAACCATTTTAATCCATCAAATTTCTCACTTTTTTCTTCATAAGATCATGACATAGCGGTACCAAGACATGTCATAGGAGAACCCCTTGGAATGGAAAGAGATGGTCTTTAAACCATGCTTCTCTCTTATGATCGGACGGCCATGGAGAATCCACCTTAATCCAAGTACTTTATGAAGGAAATAATTCGATTTCATATACAAAACATTAAACTAGATGTGCATCAAACCTGGATGCTCTGATACCACTGTTGGGGAACTAAGGGAAAGGGGCACCATGCACGGCATGCCCTGAGACATGCATTTCAAAACCTTTTTAAATGACATGACATAGCGGAAGAAGATAAACCATTTATCTACATATGTTAATCTAATTAACATAGGTTCCCTATGCAGATCTTGATGCATCTAGAGTAATGTAAATATGAAATTATGCAGGCATTGTATGAAATACAGAACCGTTCTAGGTATCACACAATGGTGCAGCAGATTATAACATGTCAAATATATAATCTAAAGCTGTACCTTAGTGACGATCACCTGGGACTGCTGCAATCTATGGGAAGAGCTTCGGGTCTACCTTAGTGATGATCACCCGGGACTGCAGCAATCTATGGGAAGTGCTCCGAGTCTACCTGCAAGGAAGAAGGTCGGGCTCTGCAAGCAATGATGCGGACCACCTCTATGGGTGGTTCACACCTTGTTGTGTGGTTTTTTCGCCTTCCTTCGAGGTGCTAGCCTCACCGGAAACACTGTGGCAAGCAGCGGACTCCCTCTTCTACTCCTTGAAGAGTCACGGACTCCGTCTTCAACTCTTTGAAGAACCTTTTGCTGAAGTGGTGCTGGAACAAGGACTCTTGAGAACCCTTCCCAACTCTCTGTCCCAAACCTTCAATAGAAGGTAGCACACAAGAATCCCAAAATAAAACCTCACTCCATCCCGGAGATCTAATCTCACAATCTCTCAAGGATCAAGCAAGGTCTCTCTTCAGAGATCTGACTTTGAGGCATGGCTTGGTGCTATGCGATCCGAGATGGAGTCCATGGAGATCAACCATGTATGGACATTGGTTGATCCACCTGAAGGGATAAAACCCATCGGGTGTAAATGGATCTTCAAGACGAAAAGGGGCGCAGATGGGAAGGTTGAGACCTATAAAGCCCGTCTGGTTGCCAAGTGATATCGTCAGCGATATGGTATCGATTGTGACAAAACTTTCTCCCCTATGGCGATGCTCAAATCTATTCGGATCATGCTTGCTTTAGCATCACATTTTGACTATGAGATCTGGCAAATGGATGTCTGAATAGCCTTCCTGAATGGAGAACTGGATGAGGAGGTGTATATGATGCAACCTGAAGGGTTCACATCCATAGACGAGTCGAAAGTGTGCAAATTGCAAAGGTCCATTTATGGACTTAAGCAAGCATCTCGAAGTTGGAATATGTGGTTTGATAAATGTAACAAATTGTATGGCTTCGTTAGGAACGGAGAGGAACCGTGCATCTATAAATGGGCTAATGGTTCTATAATTGTATTCCTGGTACTGTATGCTGATGACATTCTCTTAATCGGGAATGATATTGCTGCAATGCAAGGAATAAAGGTCTGGTTGTCATCTCAGTTATCCATGAAGGACTTGGGTGAAGCCTCTTTCATACTTGGTATGAAAATCTATAGAGATAGGTCTAAGAGGCTTTTGGGATTGTCCCAATCTACGTATATTGATACTGTACTGAAACAGTTCAATATGAAAAATTCCATGAAAGGCTATCTTCTGATAGGTTCTGGAATTACTCTTTCCAAGAAAGATTGTGCGACAACTCCTAAGGAAAGAGAGCGCATGAATAGAGTACCTTATGCTTCTACAGTATGCTCTATCATGTATGCTATGACATGTACTAGACCAGATGTGGCATACTCACTAGGAGTATTGAGTAGATACCAGTCTGACCCAGGTGAGGCGCATTGGAAGGTAGTTAAAACCATCCTGAAGTATTTGAGAAATACCAAGGACCAGTAGCTAATCTATGGAGAACCTGACTTAAAACTTGTGGGGTACACTGACTCCAGTCTCCAGTCAGACAGAGATGATAGCAAGAGTGTGTCAGGGTTTGTGTTTACCCTAAATGGAGGAGCGATCTGCTGGAAGAGTTCCAAGCAGGCTTTAGTTGCATACTCGGTATGCGAAGCAAAGTACATTGTAGCATCAGATGCAGCGAAGGAGGCCATGTGGTTGTGGAAGTTCTTTGTAGAGTTAGGGGTGGCACCTTCCCTAAATGGACCTATTCCAGTGTATTGTGACAACACTGGAGCCATTGCTCAAGCCAAGGAGCCGAAATCCATCATCGCACAAAGCACATTTTGCGGTGCTACCACCTCGTTCGAGAGATCGTGGAACGAGGCGACATCATTCTTCTGAAGATTGATGGAAAGGAAAATCTTGCTGACCCCTTCACTAAAGCCCTCGAATCAAAGAGTTCGACTACTATAAAAGGGAAATGGGTATTAGATATTGTTCTGATTGACTTTAGTACAAGTGGGAGTTGTTGGGAATTGTGTCCCAAAAGCCAATCACCTAGCCTGTAGGCGGTTGAGCATTAAATTGTACATTGCATATGAATTAATAAAAGATTATTTTGGCAGCTCATCACTATTGACATTTCCCTGTAATGAACTCTTATATGTGATGAAATCCTTAGGACTACACTAATTTTGATATAGAGAGGATATATCAAGTGGTCCTTAAAAACAGGTTCACAACCAAAGGATACATTATACTGGTTGGCAATGTATCAAGTATAGGTTGTTGTGATTCACATCGTTTGGTTGTCTTCTTGACCAAAGGAGTGTGGTGTCACTGATGTGATCTACAAGTAGGGTATGTGATATCATATTGAACGTGACTCCGTGCAGTCCCTTTCTGCCAAAGGGATACTCATGATTGGATATGGGTATAAGTGTCCCTCCGACCTGAGGTCATCATGGTAGCTTACAAGAAACTCCCTGTGCTTTGGTGCCAGACTACCAGAATTTTTAATTCGGTAATGAAAGATTTCTGGGTACAGGCAAGTACTTGTGAAGCAGTGATGGACCAAGATGGAATTGACCTGTCCAAACGGTTTGGATTAAATATCTCGCAGTGTCTTAATTTAGCAAATCCTCGATCGGGGTAGTCCTAGTGAGGAGTCACTGGACTTGCAAGGTTGAGACATATTGAGGACTGACCAGATAAGGGTTGGCAGTCTAACCCTCGGTCGTTCTGAGCATCAGAGGTCAAAGGGATGATTTACACGGTAACCATATACCAGAGGTTCATTAGATTGCTCTTGCATCTTCGATCTATTCGGACACCGGGACCCATTGCTAGATGGTTTCTTGTTCTGGTACTGGAATTGTTCCAGTGCTACCATTTAGGTTCGAACCTATGAGGTCAAATGCCATAGAGATTTTCTCTCTGATCCGGGTACTGATTACGATTAAGAATCGTTTAGGTAATTTTTGGTCACGGTTATTGTTAGAGCACACTTATTGATTTGACCTGCATTAGGTCAATCAAGGATGGTTCGGGTTGATACCTGATCAACCTGGACTGAACCTGTCTCTGATACCATTGTTGATCACTTACCTGCAGGGATTGACCTATTGGAGGATGTTATACCCAGGAATGCTACACTAGCAGGTGAAATAACTATATATTATTAAACATTTTAACAAGCATGCGGAAGAGTTATTTCATAATCCCAGATCTAACACAAGGTATACTGCATGTAAAACATATTAACAGGCAGGTATAACATTTTATTTGGGTGTGTGAACAGAATATGCTTGGTCTGCTTGTGTGATATCAGCTCTTTGACTTGAGCTATAGCTCCAGTGCTGTCATAATACACTGGAATAGGTCCATCCAAGGAGGGTGCCACTCCCATCTCGCCTAGGAACTTCCGTAACCTCACAGCCTCCTTTGCTACATCCGATACTATAATATACTCTGCCTTGCAAACAAAATCGGCCACTATGTGCTGCTTGGAACTTTTCTAGCAGACAGCTCCATCATAAAGGGTAAACACAAAACCAGATACACTATAGTTATCATCTTTATTTGACTGAAAACTGGAGTCAATGTAGCCTATAAGTTTTATGTCTGAATCTCCATAAATATGCCATTGATCCTTAGTATTTCTTAAATACTTAAGGATGTTCTTAACAACCTTCCAATGAGCTTCACCTAGGTCATACTAGTATCTGCACACTATCCTTAGTGAGTATATGACATCTAGTCTAGTACATAGCATAGCATACATAATAGAACCCACTATCGAAGAATATAGAATCCTACTCATACGCTCTCTTTCTTCAGGAGTTATCATACAATCCTTCTTGGAAAGTAATCCATGACCTATCAAAAGATAGACCATTTTGAAATTTTCCATTCTAAACACTTCAATACAGTGTCTATGTACATAGATTGGGACAGTCCTAGAAGCCTCTTTGATATATCTCTATAGATCTTCATACCTAGTATGTATGAGGCTTTATCCAAGTCTTTCATAGAAAATTGAGATGAAAGCCAGATCTTTATTCCTTGTAATGCTGGAATGCCATTCCCGATTAGGAGAATGTCATCCACATACAAAACAAGAAATATAACTACAGAACCAATTGCCTACTTATATATTTAAGGCTCCTCTCCATTCCTAACGAAGCCATATGTCTTGATACATTTATCAAAGCATATATTCCAACTCTGAGAAGCCTGTTTTAGTCCATAGATGGACCTCTAAATCTTGCAAACTTTAGACTCATCTATGGATGTGAACCATTTAGGTTGCATCATATACATCTCCTCTTCCAGTTTACTATTTAGGAAAGCTATTCAAATATCCATTTGCCAGAATTGATAATCTAAATGTGCTGCTAAAGCAAGCATAATCCGAATAGACTTGAGCATTGCAACAGGAGAAAATGTCTCGTCGTAGTCAATACCATAATGCTGGTGATACCCCTTGGCAACCAGATGGGCTTTTAGGTACCCAAGCTAACTTGGGTCCTTGCAAGTTAGTGGAGGTGGTTTCTTTGGGAACCCAAATCTTTCTTACTTTATTCTTGACATTTCTAAAGATATTTCATTTAAAAGCTTTATGTCCTAATCCTTTGCATGCATAACATTCAACTCTATAATTCTGAAAGGATGTAGATTTTGAAGTTGTAGATATTGATGCATGAGATGCAGATATAAAAGATTTTCTATTTGATCTCTTAGGAACATTCAATGTAGCTTTAGGAGTAGCAGCAGAAACATTTGTTGCAAAAGCTTTTTGAGATATTAATTTTGGAACATAAACTTTTGGTGTCACAAAAGTAGTAGCTAAAATTCCATTTGAATTTGAAGAATTAAAACTGATTCCAGCTTTATTTCCAAAATTTTTGATCTTTTAAAATCAACTCAAGCTTATTTGAAGATAATATAAGTTTTTCAACAAGTGGCTTGAGTTTCTCAACCTCCTTTTTCAAATCATTGTTTTCAATAGTTAAAGCTTTGTTCTTATCAAGATATACATTGTTTTCAGTTTCCAAAGCTTTAAACATTTTAGAAAAGACATGTAAATTCTTTTGCAATATATTGTTCTTTTCTAAAATTTCTTCATTTCCTTTAGTACAGAATCATTGATATTCTTTAAAGATCTAATCTTTACTCCATCCTTTTTGAATTCAGATAATAAATCATGAAAAGTAGAATTCAACTCATCAAATGTAAATTCTATTTGAGCATTGGGGGATGTTACCTCATCTTCGAGATCCATTAGACAAAGATTAGCAGTTTTCATGGTCTCTTCCTCTTCAATTAAGGTGGATTCCTCGTTATTGCTCCATATAGCAACCATCGCCTTCTTTTTCTTCTTGAAAGTTTTTTTCAATAGTGGACAATCTGGATGAATGTGCCCCGGTTTCTTACATTCATAATAGGTGGATACTTGTTCCTTTTCTTTCTCCTTGTCCTTGTCCTTATCTTTATTTTATTCCCCTTTCTTGTATAATTTTCTATGATATCTTACTTTTCTTTTTTCCATAAATCTTCTAAATCTTCTCATGACCATTGCGATATCTTCGTCTTCTAGATTGTCTTCGAAGGAGGTGCAGTCATCTTCCAATTCCTCATCATGTCTTTTAAAATCAGATGCAGCCTTGAATGCAATAGTCTTCTTTTTTTTATCATCTTCAGTTTGGTACTGCATAGCCAATTCGTGAGTGATAAGTGAACCCATTAATTCATCCAGAGATAAGGTGTTTAGATCTTTTGCTTTCTGGATGGCAGTCACTTTGGGGTCCCACTTGTTAGGAAGTGATCTAAGAATCTTCTGTACTAGATTTGTATTTGAATAAACTCTGCTAAGACTTTTCAAACCATTAGTAATATATATAAATCTTGAAAACATGGCAGATATGATTTCAGGAGATTCCATTTTAAACAATTCATAACTGTGTACTAGAAGATTTATTTTCGAAGTCTTCAGTTGGAAAGTTCCTTCGTGTGTCACTTCGAGTTTGTCCAAAATTTCCTTTGCAGAATAACAAGTAAAAATTTTATTGAACTTGTTGGCATCCAAAGCATAGTATAATAAATTCATTACTTTGGCATTTAATTCCCCCATCTTTATGTCATGTTCATCCCAGTCCTCTTCAAGCTTTGGGACATCCACGCCATTAATTTTGATCATGGGAATTTGTGGCCCTTTTAGAATGACCTTCCACAATTGAAAATTGACAGCTTGTATATAGATTTTCATTCATGCTTTCCAGTAAGAATAATTAGTGCTAGTGAACAGTGAAGGTCTATCAGTAGATTGCCTTCGGCCAAGGATGTACTCATGGGATGAGTTATCAATCTTTACTCTAAATGTATTTAGAGACATTGCTCTGATACCAGTTGTTGCCCATGTGGCTTTTCCAAAAAGGGGATGAATTAAGAATTTAAAAAGTTTAAGCAATTATGTGCTCTTTGAAAATCCCTTATAAGTGTTAAGTGCTGTGATAGGATAATTGAAAGCAGAAGCGGGATAAAAGGAAAATGAACAACACAAACATAGAAATTTAATAGTGGTTCGGAGCAACCCAGCTCCTACATCCACTATCAAAGATTACTTCTTGGGATTTTCACTATATTCTCCATTGGAATACAGTCGGATTGTTTTAACAGGATCACAATCCAAACCTCTACACTTTGGTTTTTAAATCGGGCTCACCGAAGAAACCCAATACTTGGTTTTACTAGGATCACCAAGAACCTAACACTTGGTTTTAACACAAGCTAACTAAGAACCTATTTGGTTTTTAAACCGGGCTCACCAATAACCCAACAATTCAAAAGAGAATTGTAAAAGAAAGCAACAAAATGATAAACAATTTTTTGTCGAATGGTTGCCGATGTAGCTCAAGAGAAGCCTAGTTTATTGCACTTTAATGCACTTGGTTGGCTTCTTCAACTTCTTCAATAAATGCTTCAAGCTTTAGTTGGTAGTTGGTGAAGGCTTGAAGACTGTCTTGAATGCTCTTGCAGTGCTCTCTTGCTTACAAGGTAGCTTTGATATTCAATTAGCATTCTTTCATCATCTCTTGTTTAAAATAGTTCAAATCCCTCAAATATATAGTTTTGTGCCCTTCTCAGACAGTTTTAGTCATTGTAGACCATTGGGATGTGATATTTGACCGTTGGAGCACTTTTTGAATTTAAATTTCAAGTTCTGGAACTAGTCCTTATAAGTCTGAAATCGACCTTCGAGTCGGCTCAAATTACTCTAGTTGGCTCGGATCCTCAGAGTAAATCTGGTTGAGTTAACTCTCTTCGATCTAGTTAGCTCGGTTGTATAGTGTTTGAATCCTCACTCTGTAAGAGTCGGCTTGCCTTGATTCTAGTCAACTCGGATCATCAGGCCTTCAAAAATATAGTCTAAAAGAGTCGGCTCTTTCTCTTTTGAGTTGTCGCGGACTCTCTTTGGGTCAGCTTGCCTGTCTAACTCAGGAAGTGGCACTTTGGATGAGTCGGTTCGGGTCCCTTAGAGTCGGCTCGGATATCTACGTGCCAGAAATCTTCATGCATGCCATGTGCTAGAGTCGGCTCTCTTCTCTTCGAGTCGGCTTGGATGAGTTCTTTAGTGAATTTTCAATCATTCTCTAGAATTTATCCAGCAAGGCTTCAAGCTTTCCAGATGCCTTCAAACACTTTTTACAACATACTCAAGGTAATTTTAAGCTTGAAATATCCTAGAAGTAACCCATTTGATAGATTTTTACTTAAGTTTTACTTAGGGTTCTTCTTTACAAGATTCAATTACAATACAACTCAACATAAGAAATGGAAATGTAGGAGTTGAAATTGAGCAATGAATTCATCCTACAAAAACTTGTAAAACACTAGAAGAGTTAGTAAAACAAATGCAAGCTCCAATATTTTGTTATCATCAAAATCACTTATGGGATCAACACTTGAAGTCCCTGCAAAGAATTGTAAATATGGTAAAGACTTCCGGAATCAATACCCAGCAAGTAGTATCATAAACAGAATAACTACAATGATTTATCATAAAATACCTTGACCAGCAACACCTTGTTGCTTTCCCTTCTTTGGCCTGTTCGGGTCTGGTGTGGGCTCCAGACCTCTAATTAGGCTTTCAATTTTTAGGTCCTGTAATTAGGCTTCAAGTCTATGTAATTCTTTATTTTGAGTCATACACTTTTGTTTTAGTCCTGTACCTTGGCCAATGTTGTCAAGTTAGATAATAAACCTTGTATTTAGTTGAATTGATCCAAGCCCGAGTCTACTTGAAGATTGGACCCAAGTCTGTTTGAGGAAGAAGTGGACATTGAGTCTATTCCAATTACTATTGGGCTAAGCCATGAAGGATGCCAATTTAGCCCTAGGGCACCACCTCATCATCCCATGTGGTGCCACTTCACCTTGCCAAGTGGGTGGCACAAATCTAGAAGATGTGATGATTTCTTGGACACCATGAAGCCAAAGGGGACAACATCCCTAGATACAAGCCTACCTTCCCTCCCCCTATCATGCTTATCTCCAAAGATGGGTGGGCTGCCAAGGAAAGTCAATAGGAGTTGAAGATTGTGAAGACAAGTCCCTTGCTTCAAGCCCCCCATATCAAGCCATCTCCCCAAAATACTTGGTCAGCCATGGAAGGTCAAAAGGAGTTAAAGATATGAAGAGACAAGTCCCTTGCTTCAAGTCCTCATATCAAGCTATCTTCCCAAAATACTTGGTCAGCCATGGAAGGTTAAAAGGAGTTAAAGATATGAAGAGACAAGATCCATGCTTCATGCCCCCACATCAAGCCTTTCTCTATAAAAGCTTGGATGGTCAAGGAAAGAAGCAAAGATCAAGGGGCACCCATGATTCTTGAAGACATGCTCCCCTCCTCACTCCCCGAATCAATCCCTCCATCAAATCAAGATCGGCTAAGAAAGGATTCCATGAATCAAATTCAAATTTCAGGCACCTTGATGAAGACCTTTGTAGCAAATTTTCATTTGAATTTGAATGGCACCTAAGAGCCTATTTAAAGGGCCCTACCCTCCCTTGTAGAAAATAATCTAGATGAATGAAAAAAAATTATCTTCTTGAGTCCAATCTCTTGTTAGTTGCCTTTGTTCACTAGGAACGTCGATCTCCGAGAGGGAGCGCCTTCGCCTTCGGGCGTCAAGAGGTGTGAGGCCTCAAACTAGCGTCACTACAGCAACTCCGTCATCAAACTCCAAATCCAGCAGAACTCCACCATCACATCAACAACTCTTCTTTCATTCTTCCACTGCTTTCCTTCTGATAGAAACTTAATCTTTTATCTCCTTTGAATGCTTGCAGGTCTTTCAAGTGACACAAGTATGGAGACGGTTGTCTTTGCCATCGAGATCTTCGGACAGCCAGCCAACGCCTCCGCAGGGTTGACGGCTCGATCATCTAGGCCGCATCCGCTAAGATGAGCGATCTCTGCATCGGGCGCTTCAGATCATTGAGGTTTGCCCCCTGACTCCTAAGTGGATCTTGATCGAAGAGCTAAGTCCTACGGGATTTCTTAATCCCAGGATTCTCTCTTTATTATTGTTTAGGGACCACTTGCTTTCTTGTTATTTCTTATTGTTATAGAACCCTAGACCATCTCTTACTTGCTTTCGGGAATCCAAAGAAAACTACAAAAATCTAAAATCCACAAAACACTAAAAAAATCACTTGCATCATTCTTCATTCCACATCTAGTTAGTCCCCCATCAGTTTTGGTATCAGAGCATGGTTAGGACTTTAGCTCTTCTTAAGTACCTGGATTAATTGCTTCACCAGGCCGTCCGGTCTTAGGAGAAAAGTAGGGTTTCAAGACCCTCTCTTCCCATTCCATGGGGATCTCCTAAGGCGTGTAGGGGTGCCATTGTGATAGACCTTTGAAGGAGAATACAAGAAGAATAGGTTTAAAAGAACAAAAAGATTTTGCATCTTAGATTTCATCTTTTAATTTCTGTAGTTTTTTCTGTATATGATCTGTTGTTTTAGGTGGTACTACCTATAGGAATCTCGAAATCTTGTGATTTTTCTTTGTTAGGTCTCCTATAATTCAAAGTAGTTTTGGTAATTTTCTCAGATTTTATTGCAGTTTGTAGAATTTCTACAAGCCAAAATATTACCTGAGAGCAAGTTCTGTTCTGAGAATTTCAGTAATTGCACTTTTTTATGTTTTCATTTGTCATATAGCTTAATCTTGCATTTAGAGACATCATTTCATTTCCATCATCTTAACTATGTTATCATACATCAAAAATCCAAAAAAAATATAATTAGAGATAGTGAATATTACACTAAGCATATCAATCAATAATTAAGTTAATCTTATCGGCCAGGTAAGTGGAAGAGTGGTGGGAGTCCCCCCGTTGCTTTCCATAGACACCAATAAGAATTAGCCAGGTCAGTCAACGGAACCAATTAAAAACCACGTCCTCTTTACTGATCATGAACCACTTTTCCTAGACACCGAATGATAAACTTATCATATTTATTATCTTTGCTTTTGGTATATGACACTACAACTTAATATGTTTTAAAGAGGGCTTTATTAAAACAAAGGATATTCTTTATATAACCTAGCAAATATGTGCCATAGTGTGCCATCATACTAGGACAACCATTTACCACATAATGGATCCACCATTATGCCAGGGCAACCTTATTTCAGTATGATGACTAGAAGGCTAAACATATCTCTATACAAATTAAGGTTTAAGTGAAAACCATAATTAGTGGCATACATCAAATATATATGCATAATTAACACAAATATGTGATTTGTGTGTCATCATACTAGGACAACCATTTACCACATAATGGATCCACCATTATGCCAGGGCAACCTTATTTCAGTATGATGACTAGATGTCTAAACATATCTCTACAACAATTAGGGTTTGAGTGAAAACCCTAATTAATGACATTACATCAAACATATACAATATCATATGTTACTTATATACATATGCATCTAAAAATTAGCATATATATTTTAATCTTAATAAGGAGGCTCTGATACCATTGTAGAGTTCGGTGGCAAGGCGGAAACATAGATTTCAAAATTTTTTATCTTTATGAAATCTTTACCAAACCCTTAACCCAAGATCTCCTTAAAAGAATTAAAACATATAACATGTATATATAAGATTTAAACTCATATTAAAGTACTAACCTGTATTGCTAAAATCCAAACTTTAAATCTCCACCAGGTACCCAAATATTCACCATCCAATGGTGATCCACACAGAAAAAGATGAAGACTACAATTTCTTGTTCTTGGCTTCTCTTCTTGAATTCTTTTTCAAGAATTCAATTCTTGGACTTTTAGGCTGAAATTTTCTTTTTTGAAGATTTCTGTTCTTCCTTCTTTCCTCTTCTTGAATTCTTTTCTTGAATTCCCATTCTTGAATTCCTTTTTTGAATTGAATTGAATTGGAAGAAGAAATTAAGACAAATAAAGTCTTAATTCAAGAAAGAAAAGAAGAAGAACAGACCCTTCCTTTTCCCTTTCCTTTACCATTCAAGACCTTCCTCTTATTCTTGTTTAGGGTCAGAGTTTCGACATAGATTATCTCTGTAAGGGAAACAATACCCAACAAGCATAAAGGGAAGGAGTATTCCTGAATGGAGGAGAGGAATATGATCTCTGTATTTGATTATCTCAAAGAAACCCCCGAGAACCCAAACCCTTTTATAGATTTCAGAGGGGCGCTTTCTCAAAACATTGCAACCCTCTGAAACCCCAAAAATCATGATCCCTCATTCCTCACGCATCCCCTCAACCAAAAATCATGATTCTCTGATTTAATTTTCGTTTTTCCAATGAGGAGGACTCTCGAAAAAACTTCAGGAAGAATCGCGACTTTGAAGACGAACTTGCGACCGAAAAATGATGGATCTTTTTCCTTAATTTTTCTGGCCATCGAACCAGATCCAAGGATGTCAGAAAAGGAACCAAATTGCCCCCTTTTCTTGATTTTTCTCCGATGGAATTTCCTTCCCATGCGCGTGAAGAGGAGTCCACACGCGCGTGGACTCTTCTTCTTGGCGCGCGCGGGTGAGGAAGGGTGTGGGCGGCTTGGAGAGAGAGTCTCATTGCACTTGATTCACTTGGGTTTAGCCATGGGTTATCCCAATGTCCTAAAATTTAAATTAGACCTTAATCTAGTTCAATTAGAACCCAATTAAGCCCAATTAGGAACCAAATTCGAATCTGATTCGAATAGAAATTGGGTCTGCAACACATGCTAGTGTTTTGTCCTGCAAACATGATTTAATTCCAAATTAAATCCTTCATCAATTTTCTTTTGTGTGTGACCCATTGGGTTCCACACCTAGCCAGCAGTAGGTCCGAGTGCTATTTGACTTAATTCGGTTAGATCTCAACTAAGCCGATTTAGGTCAACTCAAACTAGCTCGACTCGGTCAATTAGAATCTAATTCAAATTAACTGATTTAAATTACCATAATTCAATCATATACCTACAAGACAAGATTGACGTCTAGCAACGTATCATGTCTACCCGGAAGAAGTGGAATTTTGATGGAATTATCAAAATACCCTTCAGTGGTGAGTTACCGGGCAATTCAGTCATTTGATCAACTTGCATCCCGAATATGATTATGAATATGGATACTTATCAAATCCAATTTTATATTCATCCCTAGCTCAATCTTTATAACGATGATTCATTAATGAACCATTAGAAATTAACTCTAATGTTCATACTTTGATCAAAGATTTCCTGAATCCATCATTTGATCGAAATTAGCTGGATGCAATTCCCTTTTACTAGGGCTGATCAATTCCTTGTTGACCTACTCACAACCTCCATATACAATCCACCATACCCAGTATCACCTCGTGCTTGACTCAGTGTCATGATTGATTGCGAACCAAAGTATGGATTCATATATATAAGATGCCATGGTAGTCTTAGGTCAAAGGACCACATGCACTACTCCCACTATGAGAATTATCTATTAACAAACAGATAAGGTTCCATTAGATATTCTCAATCTGGATCAATTCAGAGAACTCATTCTCTAATGAACACTCACATCCTAGGATTAGTGTCAAGCACAAGTGATTGTGAGATCAGTCACCCTCATCACAAAGCATATATAGGATGTGCCGGTCTTGCCGCAAACATTGATCCCCAACTCAATGTCCCATCGACTAGGAATATTTTAGATTAGGGTTTTAAGGCTTTAGGTCTCACTGGTATGATCTCATCATAACCCTAGAACCATAGCCCTAATCTATGGGGTTCATCATATAATCAAAAAGACACAGCTGGTGCGGGCACCAGCTGGTGCGGGCACCAGACTCAGAAGAAGACTTCAGAGCTCTATCTGGATCTCTGATTGACCTTGACTGAAGAATTAGGGTTTTCTGGCTTGTAATAAGGGTTGACTTGATCAACTTAATTTTAGCTTAAGTCTGTACTCCCTGCAATTTATTTTTGTTGAGTCATGTTGACTCAGTAGTGGTCTAGGACTTCAACCTGGGGTGTCACATTTTCTCCCAAGGCCAAGCAAGTGGGCGCCACACTCCCAGCCACACTCCCAGCCACACGCCTGAGTCCAGGGGGCGCCACATCTCCATCTAGTATACTCTGGTCCCCACATCACAGATAGCAGCTCCCTTCTCTCATGCGCCATTTGAGGAGAAAGCAACCAGGGATCCACAAATCAAGGGGACGGCCCAAGACCTTCCATAAGAGCCAAGCTATGAAAGGGAAGAAATTCTTCTTGGAGAGAACTTCAAGGAGGCGCCCATTCCCTGCCAAAAATACCCAAAACAAAGATGGGAAGGACCATGACTTAGGGAGAAAGAAAAGGAGGAGTCCAAAAGAGTTGAGCCATGGAAGGAAAGAAATCCTCTCTTAAAGAAAAAAGCTTGGAGGCGCCATCTACCTTCCTTTTAAAACCCAAATCAAATTTTTTTGGAACCTTTGGCAGGCCATATGTGTAGGGATTGATCCTACAATCCTAATTTGAAGATCCCCTCCTTTAGTCCCACATGGGAAGATGTAAAACCCAACTCTCTTGTAAAGTCCTATAAATTAAACCCTTCATGTAAATTTGAAAGTAATCTGATGAATGAATTCAAGTTTTTGTGTGAGCAAACTCTGTGTTTTCTCTCTTCCGCACTTGCATCCAGGTGTTGAACTTCATGAGGGAGTAAATCCGGGTTTCCCAGGAACCTTGAGGAGGTGTGAGATCTCCAAACCCCAAACCCTAGGTTAGCCACTTCACTCCCAAACCCTAGCCGCCCATCATCCTTCTCTTTCCACCAAGCCCTAGCATATCCCACCTCTCACGGCCATCCTCTTCAAGTCAAGGCCAACCCCAGCATCCGGGTCAAGTCCGGATACTTCAGATCCAGAGCAATTCCCATAGGAAGTCAGATCAACCTCCAGGAGAATCTGGATTTCAGCACATCAACTTTCAAGTTCTTCAATCTGGTAAATTCTTCCTTGAGTATCTGATTCCATCACTTGTTCTTCTTCTTTCCCAGATCTTGAGTCCAAGAGAAGCCGACTCAGCCACAGGACCAGTATTGGAGGATCCATTACGAAGATATCCGAATCCGAGGATCCAACAATCTGCTCGAGAGAGTTCTTCCACCAAACTCTGTGAAGATCACTGTCTGGTCGGTAACCCATCTCTTCTCTTTATTTCTGTCCTGTTGAAAGTTCAGAGCGAAACCCTAGGTCTGGGAGTTTCTCAACCCCCAGCGATCCGTTACTTCTGAACTACTCTGATAACCCAGTTTTATTTAAATTGTGCTTTCAATTATTACCTAGTTTCTTTCAATTTAGTTTAACTTTCCTTTGAGTCAAAGCCAACTTCTAAAAATATTAAAAAAAAAAAAAAAAAAAAAAAAACCACAAAAAAAGAATTAGTCAAAGTTTACTTCTGCATCGCATCATCTTCTCTTTTGTTCTGCATCATTTTTGGTATCAGAGCACAGTCTAGGGTTTCTGTTTTGCTTGCTTGCTTTAAGTCTCTCTCCTTTTACTTTGTCTGCTCGAAGTAGACTCCCCAGGACGTCCGGTCCTAGGAACGAAACGAGGTGCAAACCTCCTCTTCCCATTCCACGGGGTGTTCCTAGGGCGTGTAGGGGATCCGTTGGGTTACAACTTTGTAGCAGGAATTGTAAACGGGGGAAGCACCCTGTTTTCAGTCCGTAACTATCCTGCTGCAGGAATTGTTTCTCAGTGCAGGTAACTTCGAATTGCATGATTTTTCTTTTGCTGGAACCAGTGTAATTGTATCTATTTTATATAATTTTTTTGTGATTTATTAGTTTCCATTAAATTTCTGGGAGTTAAATTACTGCAACTCTATTTTTGTGTTGTGCAATTCAATTATCTTGAGTGAACATCTCCTAACTCATCCTAAGGGCATTTGAGCTTCTAAGATAAGGGGAGGAGTTGATAACCTCTCCTTAGCCCACAACCACCACCCCTCATTCGATCCTAAGCCTAACTTTAAAATTTATTAGACTTAATTTGCACTAGTGGGCTAGGGACATCAACAAGTCGGGTCAAGGCTAGTGTTGAGTCAGTTTGTCTAGTTACTCTTTGTGTGCTTTGTACTCAGTGTCTAGAATGGTGGTTCTGGGACTACGTCCCGAAGGGCTTGTGTGCTGGTCCGCCTACCTGGCCAATCACTGATTGGTGTCTAGGATTGGCATCTAGGGACCTAACACTCCCCTTACACCTACCTGGCTGAGTCCTGAGTTACTACAGGCTAGCTTGCCACTCTGATTGGGCATCTAGTTTGGGCTCTAGGTCTAGTTAGCCCGTAGTCGATTCAGTTGAGTCTCATTTTGTGTGTTTGCTTGCATCATCATGTCTACCCGGAATGGAGTACCCTACCAACCTGGTCAAACCCAACCTGATTTAGAGGCCATGGTTAGAGCTCTTACTGAGAGTACGAATAAATTAAGTCAGGATATGAATGAGAATTTTGCCCAGCTTAGGGATCGAGTCCAAGTACTTGAGGAACCTAGGCATCAGAATTGGACTCCTGACCCAGATTTTAATGTGGCTCAACATCACCCACACCAAGAGCCTAGAAGACCTTTATACAGAGATCCTGAACCTAATCATAGGAGGCCTGACCCAGAACCTGAAGATAGAGATGATAGGTTTATTCGGAACATCAAATTAGATGCACCCACTTTTGATGGTAGCTTAAACCCTAAGGTATATTCTGATTGGGAGGGTGAGATGGACCAGTACTTTGAGTGGTATGCCATGTCTGAGGAAAGAATGTTCAAGTTTGCCAAGATGAAGTTAGTACGTCAAGCTAGGTTAAACTGGGGGAACATTGAGCTGACCACTAGAAGATGAAATGTAGAGCCCATAACCACTTGGCAGGGTATGAAAGAGAAACTTAGAGATAAGTACCTACCCATTTCATACCAGCAGAACCTGTTAGACTAATGGCAGACTTTGAAACAAGGGAACCGATCTGTATCAGACTACATAACCACCTTTGATGAATACCTGATGAGATGTGATGTGAGTGAATCCCATGAGGTCACTTTGTCTAGGTTTAGGGCTGGACTTCGGGAAGACATAAAGAGGGAGTTGTTTCTGAGAGAGGTTACTGACCTAGACCAAGCCTATCAGATTGCACTGAACACTGAGAAGTTTCAGAGAGGACCTATACCTTCTAGGGTTAGTGCACCAATCCCAAGAAATGGACCTAGCCAAGTTACCACTAGCAAGTCTAATCAGGGTATTCCCACCCCTAGGCCCATGGACAAAGGTAAGGCACCTGACACCCAAAGAACCCCTAGTATCATCTGTTTTAAGTGCCAGAAGCCCAGTCATATCTCCAACCAGTGCACAGCCATAGCTTGTTTTAAGTGCCACAAGGTAGGTCATGTTTCTAGCCAGTGCCCTCATAGATCCCTTTACATAGAAGAAGCAGAGGAAGAGAGTTCCGGACCCAATGAAGAGTTTGAAGAAGAAGTTTATGAGGCCAGAATGAATTTGGTCGATGAGTATGAAGGAGAGGAGGAATCCACAGAGTCTGACCAATTAGGGGTTGTAAGATGCATCCTATCCTAGAATAGAGTTCAGGAGGATTGGCGTAGGACTAACATCCTACAGACCTTCCTTAAACTAGGGGATAAGGTATGTAAAATCATCATAGATAGTGGGAGCTGTGTGAATGCCATTTCTGCTAGCACTATCAAAATGTTAGGCTTAGCCCCAATCCCCCACCCCAACCCCTATAAGGTTTCTTGGGTAGACTCTACCTCTATACCCATCCAGTCTAGATGTCATGTCCAAATCCAAATGCAATCCTATCAAGAGAAGATTTGGTGTGATATCTTGCCCATGGGGGTGAGCAGTATAATTCTTGGAAGACCTTGGTTGTATGATCATGATGCCACCCTCTTAGGAAAATCTAACACCTGTGTCTTTAGTTTTAATGGGAAGAAAATCACAATCCATTCAGTCCCTCCTAAGGACAAGATAGCTAAAGGAACCAATAAGGTCAGAGAAATGAAGACTGGAGTGAACCTAATTAGTGCTAAGGATCTAGAACAAGAAATTCATGGTGGTTCACCTATTTGGATGTTGACTGCTAAGGAACCTAGGACTCCTATTGATGCGGAACTAATATGCATGCAATTTTTTTTATATATTTTATATGTGGGGTTCGGTGATTAATTCCCGAATTTCAGATTAAAATAAGTTATAGGGAATTTTATATGAATTTTAGAAGATCAGCATGCAGATTAGGACCTAGAAAAGTAGAAAAGAAGGATCGCCGGGGCTGAGAAGCCTCGGTTAGGGCAAGTTCTCCTACAATAAAACTACTGGAGGTAGAGGGGTGTACCTGACATTGTTTGTGAAGATCGCAGCAAAAGGATCTCTCGTTCCTCGACGGATGCGGCCTGGAAAATCGAGCCAAAGACCCGCGGATACCCGGCTTTTTGCTCGGTGATCCGATTGAGGCTTGGCTGGAGTCGTTGGATTCGTAGGAACTCGGGGACCTGCAAACGACCTGTCAGGGGTTAGAAAACTCACAAAGGAACAAGAAAACAAAGGAAAAACAGCAAGGGAAGGCTTCTTTTGGAGTGGGCGTCCAGGGATCTGAGATGCTTGTTGGTAGCAGGAAGATGATTGTAGCACTGGGAAGAAGAACTCTCGCAAACCCCTTTATGCACACAGCAGGGTATCACACAACTCAATAGAAGAACTCAAGGTTTTCATTCATCAAAAATTCTCCTCATACAAGAGGCTAGGGTCCCTTAAATAGACCCTTAACCTTGGGCTCCAAGTAAGGGTACATAAGTCTTTACATAAGAATCCTTTTCCCTCTCAAACCCTAGCTAGAAAATAAGGAAATATTAGGTAGAAAAATCCCTAAAAATTTTCTTGACTCGGTCAAGACTCCAAGGACGTGTTGGGCTTCTAAGAGCAGCAAGGGGCCGGCCCAAAGGGGCTCGGGTGCATGGGTTTGGGCCTCTGGAAGCTGGGGTGGCCTGGTAGCCAGGTAGCAGGAATATTCCCTGGTATCTTGCTTCTTAGGGGCTTGGGCTTGGCGCCTGGGCTTGATTTCTTTGGGCTAGGATGCAGATGGACCTCTAAAATCATGGATGCCTTGGTCTATGAATATATTTTGCCATCTGGAAGGAAATCTGGGCACCTGGAGGGCATCTGCAAGGAATCAGGGTTTCTGATTTTCCTTCTGGGGTCTTCAAATCTTCAAGCTGGGTTGGACTTGGGCTAAACTTCCATGTCTTGAATCTGATTGGACTTGGTCTTTACTTGTATGATGTGGTCTTGAGTCTTCAATATGGTTGAATAGGACTCAAAAAATAAAATTAGCTCGACATGAGCTGACTAACACTGGACTGAACTAGCTCAACATGAGCTAAATAATTACAAGACTTAAATGAAACAACTCAGCTGGACTAAGCTTTATTACAGTGGACTCGAATGTTATTTAAGTGATCCACAGAGGGTTGAGAAGCCTCTGCCTTATTCTGGTGCCTTTGGTGTCCGCACCAATTCTCCCGGGGTGGGAGAAACTCGACCCTGTCGAGTGAAGATCAGATTGGCTCACATATCTCTCAAGAAGGTCTGGGTTGAGGCGTTGCAAGTCCTCTCGAGAAATCCACGAATCGTCCGACTCTGGCCGGCCTTGCCATCGGACTAGGAAGCGTTGATAACCGTGGCCCCGGGTCGTAATGGCTTGATCGTCCAGGATACGCTCGATCCGTTCTCCTCTCTCAGGCCAATTAATTGGTGGACACTCTGGGTAAGGATCACTCTCAATAGAAGGGATAGGTCCAAAATCCTCACTGGGTATCATTGCCGGTTCCTTGTACTCAACCAGGTCTGTAATATTGAAGGTAGAACTGATGCCCATATCCGAAGGCAAGTCTAGCACATAGGCATTTGATCCAACCTTCTTTAATACTTTAAAAGGTCCGGCTCCCTGAGCATGAAGCTTCTTAACGGTCTCAGGTGGGAACCGTTCAGGCCTAAGCCTAATCATGACAGAATCCCCTACATCAAATTCTTTGATCCTTCTTCGGGAATTAACCAAATTTTTATAAGTTTCATTGCTTAAGTTTATCTTTTGGTTAATGTCTTTATGCAAGTCTCTAATATGCTGTGCAAATGACTCTGCAGACTCTGAGACTCGTGCATGAATAGGTAAAGGAATCAAATCATTGGGGCAATTAGGCTTGTACCCATGGACTATCTCAAAAGGGCTCTTACCCGTTGTCCTATTTACTGAACTGTTGTAGGCAAACTCTGCTCTAGGTAATAACAAATCCCATGTTCCAACATGTTCACCTACCAGGCATCTAAGGAGGTTTCCTAAACTTCGGTTCACTACTTCAGTTTGGCCATCTGTTTGAGGGTGGTAGGCTGTAGAAAACTTAAGCTTGGTCCCTAATAGGTGCCATAAGGTCTTCCAGAAATAACTAGTGAACCTAACATCCCTATCAGATATAATAGTCTTGGGTAGGCCATGGAGTTTGACCACATGATCTAAGAAGAGTTTGGCTACCCTAGACACGTCAAAGGTCTGGGAACAGGGAATAAAGTGAGCCATCTTAGAGAACCTATCGACCACTACAAAGATTGAGTCATGTTTCTTTTGGGTCTTAGGTAATCCTAGCACGAAATCCATACTTAGGTCCTGCCAAGGGCGATCAGGCACTGGTAAAGGTGTGTAAAGACCAGTGTTTTGCTTTTGCTGTTTGGCAACAGCACAAGTTCGACATCTGGCTGCAATCCATGCAACGTGCCTTTTCAATCCTGGCCAAAAGAACTGGTCCTCTATTGCTAAGATCGTCTTATTTCTATCGAAATGACCAGCTAAACCTCCAGCATGTATTTCCCAGATTAGGAATTCTCTAAGGGAAGTTTTGGGTATACAGAGTCGATTATTCTGGAAAAGGTAACCATCCTGAAGGGTATAATCACTAAGGGTATTGGATGGTCCTAGCCTGAGGGTCTGGTAAATGCCTCCAAAGTCTGGGCAGGTTTCATATTCATCCTTTAACCTATGAAACCCTATGACTTGGGTGCTAACTGATCCCAATAGTAAAGACCTACGGCTCAGGGCATCTGCTACCTTATTTTCAGTACCGGCACGGTGCTTCAGGACGAAAGTGTAGGCCTGAATGTACTCAATCCATTTACCATGCCGTGGGTTCAGTTTCTTTTGGGAGTTCAGGAATCGGAGTGCCTCATGGTCAGAAAATAAAACAAACTCCTGCGGGAGTAAATAATGTCTCCAATATCTAAGGGCCTGGACTACCGCATAAAATTCCTTGTCATAGGTAGAGTACTTAAGTTTAGCCTCATTCAGCTTTTCACTGAAGAAGGCTACAGGGTGGTTCTCTTGACTTAGTACCCCACCTATTCCTACTCCCGAGGCATCACAAGCGACCTCAAACACCTTAGTAAAGTCAGGTAATCTAAGGATGGGTGCATGGGTCATCTTATCCTTCAGCTCTAGGAAGGCCTTATCAGCTGCTTTGGTCCACTCAAATGTACCCTTCCTAATGCAATCGGTGATAGGTGCGACGATTGTGCTAAAACCCCTAATAAATCTCCTGTAAAAGGTTGCTAGGCCATGGAAACTACGTACATCATGGACATTAGAGGGTGTAGGCCATTCAACAATCGCCCTAACCTTTTCAGGATCTGCAGAAACTCCCTCAGGGGTGACAACAAAACCTAGGAAGATGACCCTATGTGTCATGAAATCACACTTCTTAAAGTTGGCATAGAGGTTATTCTCCCTAAGGGTTTGGCATACCAGTCTTAGATGACTAAGGTGGTCCTTCTTGGTTCTGCTATAAATCAGAATATCGTCAAAGTAGACCACAAAGAATTTTCCGGTAAACTCTCTCAGGACCTGGGTCATAATCCTCATAAAGGTACTTGGTGCATTGGAAAGTCCAAAGGGCATTACAACCCACTCAAATGATGCGGAACTAATATGCATGCAATTTTTTTTATATGTTTTATATGTGGGGTTCGGTGATTAATTCCCGAATTTCAGATTAAAATAAGTTATAGGGAATTTTATATGAATTTTAGAAGATCAGCATGCAGATTAGGACCTAGAAAAGTAGAAAAGAAGGATCGCCGGCGCTGAGAAGCCTCGGTTAGGGCAAGTTCTCCTACAATAAAACTACTGGAGGTAGAGGGGTGTACCTGACAATGTCTGTGAAGATCGCAGCAAAAGGGTCTCTCATTCCTCGATGGATGCGGCCTGGAAAATCGAGCCAAAGACCCGCGGATACCCGGCTTTCTGCTCGGTGATCCGATTGAGGCTTGGCTAGAGTCGTTGGATTCGTAGGAACTCGGGGACCTGCAAACGACCTGTCAGGGGTTAGAAAACTCATAAAGGAACAAGAAAACAAAGGAAAAATAGCAAGGGAAGGCTTCTTTTGGAGTGGGCGTCCAGGGATCTAAGATGCTTGTTGGTAGCAGGAAGATGATTGCAGCACTGGGAAGAAGAACTCTCGCAAACCCCTTTATGCACATAGCAGGGTATCACACAACTCAATAGAAGAACTCAAGGTTTTCATTCATCAAAAATTCTCCTCATACAAGAGGCTAGGGTCCCTTAAATAGACCCTTAACCTTGGGCTCCAAGTAAGGGTACATAAGTCTTTACATAAGAATCCTTTTCCCTCTCAAACCCTAGCTAGAAAATAAGGAAATATTAGGTAGAAAAATCCCTAAAAATTTTCTTGACTTGGTCAAGACTCCAAGGATGTGTTGGGCTTCTAAGAGCAGCAAGGGGCCGGCCCAAAGGGGCCCGGGTGCATGGGTTTGGGCCTCTGGAAGCTGGGGTGGCCTGGTAGCCAGGTAGCAGGAATATTCCCTGGTATCTTGCTTCTTAGGGGCTTGGGCTTTGCGCCTGGGCTTGATTTCTTTGGGCTAGGATGCAGATGGACCTCTAAAATCATGGATGCCTTGGTCTATGAATATATTTTACCATCTGGAAGGAAATCTGGGCACCTAGAGGGCATCTGCAAGGAATCAGGGTTTCTGATTTTCCTTCTGGGGTCTTCAAATCTTCAAGCTGGGTTGGACTTGGGCTAAACTTTCATGTCTTCAATCTGATTGGACTTGGTCTTTACTTGTATGATGTGGTCTTGAGTCTTCAATATGGTTGAATAGGACTCAAAAAAATAAAATTAGCTCGACATGAGCTGACTAACACTGGACTGAACTAGCTCAACATGAGCTAAATAATTACAAGACTTAAATGAAACAACTCAGCTGGACTAAGCTTTATTACAGTGGACTCGAATGTTATTTAAGTGATCCACAGAGGGTTGAGAAGCCTCTGCCTTATTCTGGTGCCTTTGGTGTCCGCACCACCTATACCCTCAGAGTCTCCTCAGGAAGTTAAACCTTTGTTAAAAGAATTTGAGGATGTTTTTCCCGAGGATCTGCCAGACCACCTTCCACCTCTTATGGATATCCAGCATTCCATAGATTTAGTCCCAGGAGCTACTTTACCCAACTTGCTCCATTATAGGATGAATCCATCTGAGCATAAGGAACTGCAAAAGCAGGTTGGAGAATTGTTAAGGAAGGGGTTCATTAGGGAGAGTCTTAGCCCTTGTGCAGTCCCTACACTTCTAACACCGAAGAAGGATGGCACGTGGAGGATGTGTGTTGATAGTCGTGCCATCAACAAAATCATAAAGTATAGGTTCCCCATCCCTAGACTAGATGACATGCTAGATATGATGGCCGGTGCAATGGTTTTTTCTAAAATTGATCTAAAGAGCGGCTATCATCAGGTTAGGATTAGATCAGGGGATGAGTGGAAAATCGCTTTCAAAACTAAGGATGGTCTCTATGAATGGGTTGTTATGCCTTTTGGGTTGTCCAATGCCCCTAGTACTTTCATGAGGATTATGACCCAGGTACTTAGAGCTTTCATAGGGAAGTTTGTAGTGGTCTATTTTGATGACATCCTGATCTATAGTAAGACCCCTGCAGACCACCTAGGCCACCTTAGACAAGTCTGTCAAGTTTTGAGGAATGATAGTCTCTACGGTAATCTCAAAAAGTGTAAATTCATGACCAGTAGAATTATCTTCCTTGGTTTTGTAGTAACCCCTGACGGCGTGGCTGCCGATCCTGAAAAAATTAGGTCCATAGTAGAATGGCCAGAGCTGACCAGTGTGCATGAAGTCAGAAGTTTTCACGGCTTGGCTACCTTCTATAGGCGATTCATCAAGGGATTTAGTACTGTAGTTGCTCCTATCACAGATTGTATTAGGAAGGGAGAATTCCAGTGGACTAAAGCAGCCCATAAAGCTTTCCTAGATCTTAAGGATAGAATGACCCAGGCACCCATTTTGAGGTTACCCAACTTTTCAAAGGTATTTGAGGTTGTCTGTGATGCTTCAGGAGTAGGTATAGGTGGAGTCCTAAGCCAAGAGAACCATCCCATAGCATTCTTTAGTGAAAAACTTAATGATGCTAAGCTTAGGTATTCTACCTATGATAAGGAATTTTATGCGGTAGTGCAAGCTTTGCGTTACTGGAGACATTATTTGCTACTGCAAGAATTTGTGTTGTTTTCGGACCATGAGGCTCTTAGATTCTTGAATTTCCAGAAGAAACTTAACCCTAGGCATGCTAAGTGGGTAGAGTATATCCAGTCCTATACTTTTGTTTTGAAGCATAAGGCTGGATCTGAAAATAAGGTAGCTGATGCCCTTAGTCGTCGATCTTTGTTGTTAAATTCTGTTAGGGCTGAAGTCATAGGGTTTGAGCAAATCGAAGAGGAATATGAGTCGTGTCCGGATTTTAAGACTGTATACCAGGATCTAACTCAAGGACCATCTAGTGACTATAAGGATTATACCCTTTTAGATGGCTTTCTGTTCTTTAAGAATAGGCTTTGCATCCCTTGAACTTCTCTTAGGGAATTTTTGATTTGGGAAATTCATGCTGGAGGTTTAGCTTGCCATTTCGGAAAAGATAAAACCACCCTGCATATTGAAGACCACTTTTTCTGGCCTAGCTTAAAAAGAGATGTAGCACACATTGTGGCTAGGTGACCTGCGCTGTTGCCAAATAGCAAAAACAGAACACCGGCCTTTATACCCCACTCCCTATCCCAGATCATCCTTGGCATGATGTGAGCATGGACTTTGTGTTAGGTTTGCCTAAGACCTAGAGGAGGCATGACTCTATCTGTGTTGTAGTAGACCGATTTTCCAAGATGGCCCATTTCTTGCCTTGTTCCCAAACATTTGATGCGTCTAAGGTAGCCACCCTGTTCTTTAATGAGATAGTTCGACTCCATGGCCTACCCAAGACCATTGTTTCAGATAGGGATGTCCGGTTCACCAGCTATTTCTGGAAAACGCTTTGGCATAAGTTAGAGACAAAACTTAAGTTTTCAACTGCCTATCATCCCCAGACTGATAGCCAAACCGAAGTAGTGAACCGTAGTTTAGGCAATCTGTTAAGGTGTCTTGTTGGTGAAAACATTAGGAACTGGGATTTGTATTTACCTAGAGCTGAATTTGCATACAATGACTCGGTCAATAGGTCTACGGGTAAGAGTCCATTTGAAATTGTGCATGGTTACAAACCTCACACACCTCTTGACCTAGCTCCTTTACCAGTCCACACACGAGTCTCTGAGTCTGCCGAAGTTTTTGCACAGCATATAAAAGACTTGCATAAAGAAATTCATGCCAAAATAAATTTAAGTAATGAAACTTATAAGAAGTTGGCTGATTCTCAAAGGCGAGTCAAAACTTTTAATGAGGGAGACTATGTAATGATTAGGTTAAGGCCTGAACGGTTTCCTCCTGGAACCGTTAGAAAGTTACATGCTAGAGGAGCTGGACCATTTAGAGTGGTGAAGAGAGTAGGATCCAATGCCTATGTGCTCGAGTTGCCTCCAGAACTAGGCATTAGCTCCACTTTCAACATTACAGACCTAGTAGAGTATAGAAAGCCAGCAGTGATTCCCAGTGAGCCTTTTGAATCTAATCTTGCTCTTGAGAGTGAACCCAACCCTATGTGTCCACCAACAAACTGGCCTGTGAGGAAAGAGCAGATTGAAAAGATCCTGGATGATCAGGTTATCTCTACTCGTAATCGAGGATACCAAAGATACCTGGTCCGCTGGCAAGGAAGGCCAGATTCTGATGACTCTTGGACTCTCGAGAAGAATTACAAGAATTGGACCCAGACCTCTTGGAGAGATACCAGAGCCAACTTGATCCATACTCGACAGGGTCGAGTTCCTCCCACCCTGGGAGAATTGGTGCGGGCACCAGACTCAGAAGAAGACTTCAGAGCTCCATCTGGATCTCTGATTGACCTTGCCCAAAGAATTAGGATTTTCTCGCTTGTAATAAGGGTTGACTTGATCAACTCAATTTTAGCTTAAGTCTGTACTCCCTGCAATTTATTTTTGTTGAGTCATGTTGACTCAGTAGTGGTCTAGGACTTCAACCTGGGGTGTCACATTTTCTCCCAAGGCCAAGCAAGTGGGCGCCACACTCCCAGCCACACTCCCAGCCACACGCCTGAGTTCAGGGGGCGCCACATCTCCATCCAGTATACTCTGGTCCCCACACCACAGATAGCAGCTCCCTTCTCTCATGCGCCATTTGAGGAGAAAGCAACCAGGGATCCACAAATCAAGGGGGCGGCCCAAGACCTTCCATAAGAGCCAAGCTATGAAAGAGAAGAAATTCTTCTTGGAGAGAACTTCAAGGAGGCGCCCATTCCCTGCCAAAAATACCCAAAACAAAGATGGGAAGGACCATGACTTAGGGAGAAAGAAAAGGAAGAGTCCAAAAGAGTTGAGCCATGGAAGGAAAGAAATCCTCTCTCGAAGAACAAAGCTTGGAGGCGCCATCTACCTTCCTTTTAAAACCCAAATCAAATTTTTTTGTAACCTTTGGCCGGCCATATGTGTAGGGATTGATCCTACAATCCTAATTTGAAGATCCCCTCCTTTAGTCCTACATTGGAAGATGTAAAACCCTACTCTCTTGTAAAGTCCTATAAATTAAACCCTTCTTATAAATTTGAAAGTAATCTGATGAATGAATTCAAGTTTTTGTGTGAGCAAACTCTATGTTTTCTCTCTTCCACACTTGCATCCAGGTGTTGAGCTCCGTGAGGGAGTAAATCCGGGTTTCCCAGGAACCTTGAGGAGGTGTGAGATCTCCAAACCCCAAACCCTAGGTTATCCACTTCACTCCCAAACCCTAGCCGCCCATCATCCTTCTCTTTCCACCAAGCCCTAACATATCCCACCTCTCACGGCCATCCTCTTCAAGTCAAGGCCGACCCTAGCATCCGGGTCCAGTCCGGATACTTCAGATCCAGAGCAATTCCCAGAGGAAGTCAGATCAACCTCCAGGAGAATCCGGATTTCAGCACATCAACTTTCAAGTTCTTCAATCTGGTAAATTCTTCCTTGAGTATCTGATTCCATCACTTGTTCTTCTTCTTTCCCAGATCTTGAGTCCAGGAGAAGCCAACTCAGCCACAGGACCAGTATTGGAGGATCCATTGCGAAGATATCCGAATCCGAGGATCCAACAATCTGCTCGAGAGAGTTGTTCCACCAAACTCTGTGAATATTACTGTCTGGTCGGTAATCCATCTCTTCTCTTTATTTCAGTCCTGTTGAAAGTTCAGAGCGAAACCCTAGGTCTGGGAGTTTCTCAACCCCCAGCGATCCGTTACTTCTGAACTACTCTGATAACCCAGTTTTATTTAAATTGTGCTTTCAATTATTACCTAGTTTCTTTCAATTTAGTTTAACTTTCCTTTGAGTCAAAGACGACTTCTGAAAATATTAAAAAAAAAAAAAAAAAAAAACCACAAAAAAAGAATTAGTCATAGCTTACTTCCGCATCGCATCATCTTCTCTTTTGTTCTGCATCAACAACGTATGATGAAAATAATTCCTTTATTAAATAAATGTCAATTCATTGATTTTGGGATCGAAATACAATATTTCAATTGGCTTTCAGGGCACAATCTTTCAATCTCCCACTTGCACTAAAGCCAATCGCCTTTAAATCTTAACCCCATACAACCAAGGTGGCGATCAAACTCTCGCTGTGATAGATCCTTAGTGAATGGGTTTGCTATATTGTTCTTCGTTTCTACCCTTTTAATGCAGACTTCTTGTCTTTCGACAATCTCTCGAACGAGATGGAAGCGTCTTAGAATGTGCTTTGATTTGTCATGAGCTCTTAGTTCCTTTGCTTGAGCAATAGCCCCAGTATTATCACAATAAAGTGATACTAGACCTTCAATCTTAGGAACTATGCCCAACTCTGATATAAACTTCTTCATCCAGATAGCTTCCTTAGCAGCTTCACTAACAGCAATGTACACTGCCTCAGTTGTTGAGTCAGCTATAGTTTGCTGTTTAGAACTCTTCCAGCTTACAGCTCCTCTATTTAGGGTAAAAATATACCCAGATATAGATTTGCTGTCATCTGGATCTGATTGAAAACTAGAATCTGAATTAGCTCCTAGTTTAAGATCAGATCCTCCATATATTAGAAAAGTATCTTTAGTTCTTCTTAAGTACTTAAGAATATTATTCATAGCCTTCCAATGATCCTCTCCTGGATTAGCCTGAAACCTGCTGGCTATACCTAAGGCATATGCCACATCAGGCCCAGTACATAACATAGCATACATAATAGACCCTACTGCCGAAGCATAAGGTATATAATTCATTCTATTTCTTTCTTCAGGTGTCTTAGGAGACATCTTTTTAGAAAGATGTATGCCATGACCAATTGGTAAGTAACCTCTTTTACTTTCATCCATGCTAAATCTTTTTAGCACTTGGTCAATGTACCTAGACTGGGATAAACCTAGCATCCTCTTAGATCTATCTCTACAGATCTTGATGCCTAGTATATAAGATGCTTTTCCCATGTCTTTCATGGAAAACTGTTTGAGATAACCATATCTTGACTGATTGTAACATTGGGATATCATTCCCAATGAGGAGTATGTCATCTACATACAGAACCAAGAAAACTATGGCACTCCCACTAGTCTTCTTGTACACACAAGGTTCATCCTCATTTTTGATAAAGTCAAATTCTTTGACTGTCTTATCAAATCGGATGTTCCAACTCCTAGATGCTTGCTTTAATCCATAAATAGATTTCTTCAGCCTACATACCTGATTAGGTTTAGTCTCCAAGACAAAACCTTATGGCTGTGATATATAAACCTCTTCCTCAAGGAAACCATTGAGGAATGCGGTTTTCACATCCATCTGCCAGATTTTATAATCATGATATGCTACTATAGCAAGCATGATCCGAATAGATTTGAGCATGGCAACAGGAGAAAATGTTTCTTCATAATCTATTCCAAGTTTTTGTCCGAAACCCTTAGCCACTAATCTGGCTTTATAAGTTTCAACTTGGCCATTTGCCCCAATCTTTTTTTATAGACCCATTTGCATCCAATAGGGTTAACACCCTCCGGTGCATCAACCAAAGTCCAGACTTGGTTGGCATACATGGAGTCCATTTTGAATCTCATGGCTTCCAGCCATCTGTCTGACTCACTACTCATGACAGCATCCGTATATGTTAGAGGCTCATCATTATCAATGATTCGGGCTTCATTATTTTCAATAAAGAACCCATACCTCTCAGGTGCATGTCGCACCCTATCAGACCTACGGATAGGAGTGGTGTGTTCAGGTTCTATACTAACTATGTTATGATTTGGTTGAGATGTATCTACTTGTTGAACTTCTTCAAGTTTAATATTTCTCCCACAGTCCTTTTGTAGGATGAACTCTTTCTCCATAAAAGTGGCATGCCTACTGACTAAAACCTTTTGTTCAGTAGGGTGGTAGAACAGATATCCTATACTATCTTTAGGATATCCAACAAATAGATACCTTTTTGCTCTAACATCAAGCTTATGTCAAAAATTTCTTTTGACATAGGCTGGACATCCCCATATCTTAAGATACTTAAGATTGGGTTTCTTTCCCCTCCATAACTTATATGAAGTGCTAGATACAGATTTTGATGGTACTCTTATTAAAATATTAGCCACTGTTTCGAAGGCATATCCCCAGAAAGAAATAGGTAAGTCTGTGAAGCACATCATAGACCGTACCATATCTAATAAAGTATGATTTCTCCTTTCAGCAACACCATTTAATTATGGTGTGTAAGGAGGAGTCCATTCAGAGATGATTCTCTTTTCTTTAAGGTGATCAAGAAACACGGTGGATAAGTATTCACCTCCTCTATCTGATCGAAAGATCTTAATACTTTTCCCCGTTTGTTTCTCTACCATACATCGATACTCTAAAAATTTTTCAAAAGCTTCAGACTTATGTTTCATTAGATACACAAATCCATACCTTGAAAAATCATCAGTGAATGTGATGAAATATGAGTATCCATCCTTGGCCTGAGTTGTCATAGGTCCACATACATCATTGTGTATGAGACCTAATAACTCAGTTGTCCTTTCATTATGTCCACTAAATTGAGTCTTGGTCATTTTACCCATGAGACATGATTCACAAGTTCCTAATGATTCATAGTCATAAGGATTAAGAAATTTTTCCTTGTATAACTAGCTAATCCTTTGCTCACTAATATGTCCAAGATGACAGTGCCAAAGTAAAGTATTGTTTACTTCATCTCTTTTTTGTTTATTACTAACATGTAGTATATTGTCATCAGAAGATAGAGTTAAGAGACCATTGCAAAATATGCCATTAAATATTATTTCATTAGAAAAACTGATTGAGCAGCCACTACTCATTACATTCATAATATATCCTCGTTTAAGTAACAAGGGTACATATATGATGTTTCTAATGATTCTAGGCATAAAATAACAATTTTTAACTCTAAAATCATTCCAGAAGGCAGCTTCAATATATAAGTCCATACAGCTTCTGCTTGGATGGAATCTCCTCCAACACCGTAGTGCTCGAAGTTGCCTTCCTTCAAAACTCTAATGTTCTGTAGTCCCTACAATAATTTACAGATATGATGACCACAAGCAGTATCCAATACCTAGGAGTTTGAATTAGAAGAGTCTAATGACAAAATTTTATGTATCTCATACATACCTTTTGGTGCATCACTAGCACCAGGCTTCACACTTGCAAGGAAAACCTTGCAGTTTCTTTTCCAGTGACCCGGCTTGCCACAATGAAAGCAGGTCATTTGTCCGGAGGCCTTCTTTCCTTTCTTTTTCTTGATGCCCCCTTTTGGGTTCAACCTCCTCTTGGAACCCTTTTTGCCTATTTTCTTCTTGTTTACACCATCCACAAGAAGAAGTGGAGCCTTATTTTTCTTTAAATGGCTCTCTGCTGTTTTTAACATATTCAACAGCTCGGGCAAGGAAGTATTAAGTTTGTTCATATGATAATTAAGAACAAACTGTGAAAATGACTCTGGGAGTGACTGCAAGATTAAATCCTGATTCAACTCCCCATCCATAACAAAACCCAATTAACCCAATCGGGTGATTAGGTCAATAACTATTAATACATGGTCTTGTACGGATGTACCTTCTGTCATCCTTGCACGGAATAACTGCTTAGATATTTCATATCTTGCAGTTCGACTATGTTCTCCATAAAGTTCTTTTAGATTGAGCAATATGGAGTTTGTGTCCATGCTTTCATGTTGCCTCTGTAACTCATTGGTCATAGAGGCAAGAATTATACACTTGACAGTAAGTGAGTCATATTGCCACATGTTAAATGTGGTCTTATCCTCTTGCGAGGCATCTTCCCATAATGGTTCCAAGGTTGGGGTATCAAGAATATAAGAAATTCTTTCTTGGCTAAGTACTATCTTCAGGTTTCTCAACCAATCAACATAGTTTGGTCCAGTCAATTTATTTGCATCAAGAATGCTACGGAGTGAGAGTGAAGAGGCCATTTAATCTACATTAACAAAGACATTACATAAGCAAACAACCAATGTTGACAAAACATAATTAAATTAGGACTTTAACTTAATTATGTCTCCCACTATTTTATCAAGCATCATAACCCTCCATATGATGATCGAGAAAACCCTAATTGGTTCTCTTAGTGGGGTTGAGATCCTAATTCCTTACAAAAGACCTTGTGTGTACACAACAAATCTTATATAAGTTCAAAGGTAGGAAAATTCTTTCCAATTGTAACTCATACAATTCTCAACTTATCTTGGCCACTAAAATATTAATATCCTTGTGTGTACACAACAAACTATAATATTTTAGTTAAGTTAGACCCTTCATTACTATATAGTCATGATATTAATTATAATACCCTTGTGTGTACACAACAAAGTATTATATTAAATCATGCTATAAACATCAAATGTACCAAGCCAAAATTCTGTTAGTCACCATAAAATGCCTTGTGTGTACACAACAAACCTAATATGGATCATAACATAATAATGACTTGGCATGAAAGAAGGCCACATGTAGTGAATATTACACTAAGCATATCAATAAATAATTAAGTTAATCTTATTGGCCAGGTAAGTGGGAGAGTGGTGGGAGCCCCGCCGTTGCTTTCCTTAGACACTAATAAGAATTGGCCAGGTCAGTCAACGAAACCAATTAAAAATCACATCCTCTTTATCGATCATGAACTACTTTTCCTAGACACCGAATGATAAACTAATCATATAGATTATTTTTTCTTTTGGTATATGACACTACAACTTAATATGTTTTTAAAGAGGGCTTTATTAAAACAAAGCACATTCTTTATATAACCTAGCAAATATGTGGCATAGTGTGACATCATACTAGGACAACCATTTACCACATAATGGATCCACCATTATGCTAGGGCAACCTTATTTCAGTATGATGACTAGAAGGCTAAACATATCCTTATACAAATTAAGGTTTAAGTGAAAACCTTAATTAGTGGCATACACCAAACATATATGCATAATTAACACAAATATGTGATTAGTGTGTCATCATACTAGGACAACCATTTACCACATAAAGGATCCATCATTATGCCAGGGAAACCTTATTTCATATGATGTCTAAATGTCTAAACATATCTCTACAAAAATTAGGGTTTGAGTGAAAACCCTAATTGATGGCATTACATCAAACATATACAATATCATATGTTACTTATATACATATGCATCTAAAAATTAGTATATATATTTTAATCTTAATAAGGAGGCTCTGATACCACTGTAGGGTTCAATGGCAAGGCGGAAACATAGATTTCAAAATTTTTTATCTTTATGAAATCTTCACCAAACCCTTAACCCAAGATCTCCTTAAAAGAATTAAAACATATAACATGTATATATAAGATTTAAACTCATATTAAAGTACTAACCTGTACTGCTAAAATCCAAACTTTAAATCTCCACCAGGTGCCCAAATGTTCACCCTCCAATGGTGATCCATACAGAAAAAGATGAAGACTACAATTTCTTATTCTTGGCTCCTCTTCTTGAATTCTTTTTCAAGAATTCAATTCTTGGACTTTTAGGCTGAAATTTTCGTTTTTGAAAATTTCTTTTCTTCTTTCTTTCCTCTTCTTGAATTCTTTTCTTGAATTCCCTTTCTTGAATTCCTTTTCTTGAATTGAATTGGAAGAAGAAATTAAGACAAGTAAAGTCATAATTCAAGAAAGAAAAGAAGAAGAACAGACCCTTCCTTTTCCCTTTCCTTTACCATTCAAGACCTTCCTCTTATTCTTGTTTAGGGTCAGAGTTTCGATAGATATTATCCTTGTAAGGGAAACAATACCCAACAAGTATAAAGGGAAGGAGTATTCCGGAGAGGAGGACAGGAATATGATCTTTGTATTTGATTATCTCAAAGAAACCCTCGAGAACCCAAACCCTTTTATAGATTTCAGAGGGGCGTTTTCTCAAAACATCGCAACCCTTTGAAACCCCAGGAATCATGATCCCTCATTCCACACGCGTCCCCTTAACCAAAAATCATGAAGCTTCGATTTAATTTTTGTTTTTTCGACAAGGAGGACTCTCGAAAAAACATCAGGAAGAATCGCGACTTTTGAAGATGGACTTACGACCAAAAAATGATGGATCTTTTTCCTTAATTTTTCTATCCATCAGATCTAGATCCAAAGACGTCAGACAAGGATCCAAATTGCCCCCTTTTTTGATTTATCTTCGATGGAATTTCCATCCCATGCGCGTGAAGAGGAGTCCATACGCACGTGGACTCTTCTTCTTGGCGTGCGCGGGTGAGGAAGGGTGTGGGCGACTTGGAGAGAGAGTCTCATTGCACTTGATTCACTTGGGTTCAGCCATGGGTTATCCCAATGTCCTAAAATTTAAATTAGACCTTAATCTGGTTCAATTAGAACCCAATTAAGCCCAATTCAGAACCAAATTCGAATATGATTCGAATAGAAATTGGGTTTGCAACACATGCTAGTGTGTTTATCTTGCAAACATGATTTAATTCCAAATTAAATCCTTCATCAATTCTCTTTTGTGTGTGACCCATTGGGTTCCACACCTAGCCAGCAGTAGGTCCGAGTGCTATTTGACTTAATTCGGTTAGATCTCAACTAAGCCGATTTAGGTCAACTCAAACTAGCTCGACTCGGTCAATTAGAATCTAATTCTAATTAACTGATTTGAATTACCATAATTTAATCATATACCTACAAGACAAGATTGACGTCTAGCAACGTATCATGTCTACCCGGAAGATGTGGAATTTTGGTGGAATTACCAAAATACCCTTCAGTGGTGAGTTACCGGGCAATTCAGTCCTTTGATCAACTTGCATCCCGAATATGATTATGAATATGGATACTTATCAAATCCAATTTCATATTCATCCCTAGCTCAATCTTTATAACGATGATTCATTAATGAACCATTAGAAATTAACTCTAATGTTCATACTTTGATCAAAGATTTCCTGAATCCATCATTTGATCGACATTAGCTAGTTGCAATTCCCTCTTAATAGGGCTGATCAATTCCTTGCTGACCTACTCACAACCTCCATATACAATCCACCATACCCAGTATCACCTCTTGCATGACTCAGTGTCATGATTGATTGCGAACCAAAGTATGGATTCATATATATAAGGTACCATGGTAGTCTCAGGTCAAAGGACCACATGCACTACTCCCACTATGAGAATTATCTATTGACAAACATATAAGGTTCCATTAGATATTCTCAATCTAGATCAATTTAGTGAACTCATTCTTAATGAACACTCACATCCCAGTATTAGTGTCAAACACAAGTGACTGTGAGATCAGTCACCCTCATAACAAACCATATATAGGATGTGCTGGTCTTGCCGGAAACATTGATCCCCAACTCAATGTCTCATCGACCAGGAATATTTTAGATTAGGGTTTTAAGGCTTTAGGTCTCACTGGTATGATCTCATCATAACCCTAGAACCATAGCCCTAATCTATGGGGTTCATCATATAATCATAAAGACACAGCGTATGATGAAAAATAATGCCTTTATTATAATAATGTCAATTCATTGATTTTGGGATCGAAATACAATATTTCAATTAGCTTTCAGGGCACAATCTTTCAATCTCCCACTTGCACTAAAGCCAATTGCTTTTAAATCTTTACCCCATACAATCAAGGTGGCGATCAAACTTTCGCTGTGATAGATCCTTAGTGAACGAGTCTGCTATGTTGTTCTTCGTTTCTTCCCTTTTAATGCAGACTTCTTGTCTTTTGACAATCTCTCGAACGAGATGGAAGTGTCTCAGAATGTGCTTTGATTTGTGTGAGCTCTTGGTTCGTTTGCTTGAGCAACAGCCCCATTATAATCACAGTAAAGTGATACTGGACCTTCAATCTCAAGAACTATGCCCAACTCTGATATAAACTTCTTCATCCAGACAGATTCCTTAGCAGCTTCACTAACAACAATGTACTCTGCCTCAGTTGTTGAGTCAGCTACAGTTTGCTGTTTAGAACTCTTCCAGCTTACAGCTCCTCCATTTAGGGTAAAAACATAACCAGATATAGATTTGCTGTCATCTGGATCTGATTGAAAACTAAAATCTGAATAAGCTTCTAGTTTAAGATCAGATCCTCCATATATTAGAAAAATATCCTTAGTTCTTCTTAAGTACTTAAGAATATTTTTCACAGCCTTCCAATGATCCTCTCCTGGATCAGCCAGAAAACTGCTGGCTATACCTAAGGCATATGCCACATCAGGCCTAGTACATAACATAGCATACATGATAGACCCTATTGCCGAAGCATAAGGTATAGAATTCATTCTATTTCTTTCTTCAGGTGTCTTAGGAGACATCTTTTTAGAAAGATGTATGCCATGACCAATAGGTAAGTAACCTCTTTTACTTTCCTCCATGCTAAATCTTTTTAGCACTTGGTCAATGTACCTAGACTGGGATAAACCTAGCATCCTCCTAGATCTATCTCTATAGATCTTGATGCCTAGTATATAAGATGCTTTTCCCAAGTCTTTCATGGAAAACTATTTAGATAACCATACCTTGACTGATTGTAACATTAGGATATCATTCCCAATGAGGAGTATGTCATCTACATACAGAACCAAGAAAACTATGGCACTCCCACTAGTCTTCTTGTACACACAAGGTTCATCCTCATTTTTGATAAAGTCAAATTCTTTGACTGTCTTATCAAATCGGATGTTCCAACTCCTAGATGCTTGCTTTAATCCATAAATAGATTTCTTCAGCCTACATACCTGATTAGGTTTAGTCTCCAAGACAAAACCTTCTAGCTGTGACATATAAACCTCTTCCTTAAGGAAACCATTGAGGAATGCGGTTTTCACATCCATCTGCCATATTTCATAATCATTATATGCTGCTATAGCAAGCATGATCCGAATAGATTTGATTATGGCAACAGGAGAAAATGTTTCATCATAATCTATTCCCTGTTTTTGTCTGAAACCCTTAGCCACTAATCTGGCTTTATAAGTTTCAACTTGGCCATCTGCCCCAATCTTTTTCTTTTAGACCCATTTGTATCCAATAGGGTTAAAACCCACCGGTGCATCAACCAAAGTCCAGACTTGGTTGACATACATGGAGCCCATTTTGAATCTCATGGCTTCCAGCCATCTGCCTGAGTCACTACTCATGACAGCATCCGTATATGTTAGAGGCTCATCATTATCAATGATTCGGGCTTCATTATTTTCAATAATGAACCCATACCTCTCAGGTGCATGTCACACCCTATCAGACCTACGGATAGGAGTGGTGTGTTCAGGTTCTATGCCAACTATGTTATGATTTGGTTGAGATGTATCTACTTGTTGAACTTCTTCAAGTTCAATATTTCTCCCACTGCCTATTTGTAGGATGAACTCTTTCTCCATAAAAGAGGCATGCCTACTGACTAAAACCTTTTGTTCAGTAGGGTGGTAGAACAGATATCCTATACTATCTTTAGGATATCCAACAAATATACACTTTTCTGCTCTAACATCAAGCTTATGTCCAAAATTTCTTTTAACATAGGCTGGACATCCCCATATCTTAAGATACTTAAGATTGGATTTCTTTCCACTCCATAACTCATATGGAGTGCTAGATACAGATTTGGATGGTTCTCTATTTAAAATATTAGCCACTGTTTCCAAGGCATATCCCTAGAAAGAAACAGGTAAGTCTGTGAAGCACATCATGGACCGTACCATATCTAATAAAGTACGATTTCTCTTTTCAGCAACACCATTTAATTGTGGTGTGTAAGGAGGAGTCCATTCAGAGATGATTCCCTTTTCTTTAAGGTGATCAAGAAACTCGGTGGATAAGTATTCACCTCCTCTATCTGATCGAAGGATATTAATACTTTTCCCCATTTGTTTCTCTACCATACATTGATACTCTAAAAATTTTTCAAAAGCTTCAGACTTATGTTTCATTAGATACACAAATCCATACCTTGAAAAATCATCCGTGAATGTGATGAAATATGAGTATCCACCTTTGGCCTGAATTGTCATAGGTCCACATACATCAGTGTGTATGAGTCCTAATAACTCAGTTGTCCTTTCATTATGTCCACTAAATGGAGTCTTGGTCATTTTATCCATGAGACATGATTCACAAGTTCCTAATGATTAAGGAAATTTTCCTTGTATAACTTGTTAATCCTTTGCTCACAAATATGTCCAAGATATCAGTGCAAAAGTAAAGTATTGTTTACTTCATCTCTTTTTTGTTTATTACTAACATGCAGTATATTGTCATTAGAAGATAGAGTTAAGAGACCATTGCAAAATATGCCATTAAATATTATTTCATTTAAAAAATTGATTGAGCAGCCACTACTCATTATATTCATAATATATCCTTGTTTAAGTAACAAGGGAACAGATATGATGTTTCTAATGATTCTAGGTATAAAATAATATTTTTTAACTCTAAAATCTTCCCAGAAGGCAGCTTCAATATATAAGTTCCTACAGCTTCTGCTTGGAAGGAATCTCCTCCAGCACCGTAGAGCTCGAAGTTGCCTTCCTTCAAAACTCTAATGTTCTGTAGTCCCTACAATGATTTATAGATATGATGACCACAAGCAGTATCCAATACCCAAGAGTTCGAATTAGAAGAGTCTAATGACAAAATTGTATGTATCTCATACATACCTTTTGGTGCATCACTAGCACCAGGCTTCACACTTGCAAGGTAAACCTTGTAGTTTCTTTTCCAGTGACCCGGCTTGCCACAATGAAAGCAGGTCATCTGTCCGGAGGCCTTCTTTCCTTTCTTTTTCTTGATGCCCCCTTTTGGGTTCAACCTCCTCATGGAACCCTTTTTGCCTATTTTCTTCTTGTTTACACCATCCACAAGAAGAAGTGGAGCCTTATTTTTCTTTAAATGGCTCTCTGCTGTTTTTAACATATTCAATAGCTCAGGCAAGGAAGTGTTAAGTTTGTTCATATGATAATTAAGATCAAACTGTGAAAATGACTCTGGGAGTGATTGCAGGATTAAATACTAATTCAACTCCCCATCCATAAAAAAACCCAATTGACCCAATCGGGTGATTAGGTCAATAACCTTTAATACATGGTCTTGTATGGATGTACCTTCTATCATCCTTGCATGGAATAACTGCTTAGATATTTCATAACTTGCAGTTCGACTATGTTCTCCATAAAGTTCTTTTAGATTGAGCATTATGGAGTTTGTGTCCATGCTTTCATGTTGCCTTTGTAACTTTTTGGTCATAGAGGCAAGCATTATACACTTGATAGTAAGTGAGTCATTTTGCCACATGTTATATGTGGTCTTATCCTCTTGCGAAGAATCTTCCCCTAATGGTTCCAAGGTTGGGGTATCAAGAATATAAGAAATTCTTTCTTGGCTGAGTACTATCTTCAGGTTTCTCAACCAATCAACATAGTTTGGTCCAGTCAATTTATTTGCATCAAGAATGCTACGGAGTGAGAGTGAAGAGGCCATTTAATCTACATTAACAAAGACATTACATAAGCAAACAACCAATGTTGACAAAAAATAATTAAATTAAGATTTTAACTTAATTATGTCTCTCACTATTTTATCAAGCATCATAACCATCCATATGATGATCGAGAAAACCCTAATTGGTTCTCTTAGTGGGGTTGAGATCCTAATTCCTTACAAAAGACCTTGTGTGTACACAACAAATATTATATAAGTTTAAAGGTAGGAAAACTCTTTCCAATTGTAAGTCATACAATTCTCAACTTATCTTGGCCTCTAAAATATTAATAGCCTTGTGTGTACACAACAAACTATAATATTTTAGTTAAGTTAGACCCTTCATTGCTATATAGTTTTGATATTAATTAAAAGACCCTTGTGTGTACACAACAAAGTATTATATTAAATCATGCCATAAACATCAAATGTACCAAGCCAAAATTATGTTAGTCACCATAAAAGGCCTTGTGTGTACACAACAAACCTAATATGGATCATAACATAATAATGACTTGGCATGAAGGAAGGCCACATGTAGTGAATATTACACTAAGCATATCAATCAATAATTAAGTTAATCTTATCGGCCAGGTAAGTGGGAGAGTGGTGGGAGTCCCCCCGTTGCTTTCCTTAGACACCAATAAGAATTGGCCAGGTCAGTCAACGGAACCAATTAAAAATCATGTCCTCTTTACTGATCATGAACTACTTTTCCTAGACACCGAATGATAAACTAATCATATTGATTATTTTTTCTTTTGGTATATGACACTACAACTTAATATGTTTTTAAAGAGGGCTTTATTAAAATAAAGCAAATTCTTTATATAACCTAGCAAATATGTGCCATAGTGTGCCATCATACTAGGACAACCATTTACCACATAATGGATCCACCATTATGCCAGGGCAACCTTATTTTAGTATGATGACTAGAAGGCTAAACATATCTCTATACAAATTAAGGTTTAAGTGAAAACCTTAATTAGTGGCATACATCAAACATATATGCATAATTAACACAAATATGTGATTAGTGTGTCATCATACTAGGACAACCATTTACCACATAATGGATCCATCATTATGCCAGGGCAACCTTATTTCAGTATGATGACTAGATGTCTAAACATATCTCTACAACAATTAGGGTTTGAGTGAAAATCCTAATTGGTGACATTACATCAAACATATACAATATCATATGTTACTTATATACATATGCATCTAAAAATCAGCGTATATATTTTAATCTTAGTAAGGATGCTCTGATACCACTGTAGGGTTCGATGGTAAGGCGGAAACATAGATTTCAAAATTTTTTATCTTTATGAAATCTTCACCAAACCCTTAAACAAAGATCTCCTTAAAAGAATTAAAACATATAACATGTATATATAAGATTTAAACTCATATTAAAGTACTAACCTGTATTGCTAAAATCCAAACTTTAAATCTCCACCAGGTGCCCAAATGTTCACCCTCCAATGGTGATCCATACAGAAAAGATGAAGACTACAATTTCTTGTTCTTGGCTCCTCTTCTTGAATTCTTTTTCAAGAATTCAATTCTTGGACTTTTAGGCTAAAATTTTCTTTCTTGAAAATTTCTTTTCTTCCTTCTTTCCTCTTCTTGAATTCTTTTCTTGAATTCCCTTTCTTGAATTCCTTTTCTTGAATTGAATTGGAAGAAGAAATTAAGACAAGTACAGTCTTAATTCAAGAAAGAAAAGAAGAAGAACAGACCCTTCCTTTTCCCTTTCCTTTACCGTTCAAGACCTTCCTCTTATTCTTGTTTAGGGTAAGAGTTTCGACAGAGATTATCTCTGTAAAGAAAACAATACCCAACAAGCATAAAGGGAAGGAGTATTCCGGAGAGGAGGACAGGAATATGATCTCTGTATTTGATTATCTCAAAGAAACCCCCGAGAACCCAAACCCTTTTATAGATTTCAGAGGGGTGTTTTCTCAAAACATTGCAACCCTCTAAAATCCCAGGAATCATGATCCCTCATTCCTCACGCATCCCCTCAACCAAAATCATGATTCTTCGATTTAATTTTTGTTTTTCCGACAAGGAGGACTCTCAGAAAAACTTCAGGAAGAATCGTTACTTTTGAAGACGGACTTCCGACCAAAAAATGATGGATCTTTTTCCTTAATTTTTTTGGCCATCAGATCCAGATCCAAGGATGTCAGACAATGATCCAAATTTCCCCCTTTTCTTGATTTTTCTCCGATGGAATTTCCTTCCCACGTGTGTGAAGAGGAGTCCACACGCACGTGGACTCTTCTTCTTGGCGCGCGTGGGTGAGGAAGGGTGTGGGCGGCTTGGAGAGAGAGTCTCATTGCACTTGATTCACTTGGGTTCAGCCATGGGTTATCCCAATGTCCTAAAATTTAAATTAGACCTTAATCTGGTTCAATTAGAACCCAATTAAGCCTAATTCGAAACCAAATTCGAATCTGATTCGAATAGAAATTGGGTCTGCAACACATGATAGTGTGTTTATCCTTCAAGCATGATTTAATTCCAAATTAAATCCTTCATCAATTCTCTTTTGTGTGTGACCCATTGGGTTCTACACCTAGCCAGCAGTAGGTCCGAGTGCTATTTGACTTAATTCGGTTAGATCTCAACTAAGCCGATTTAGGTCAACTCAAACTAGCTCGACTCGGTCAATTAGAATCTAATTCTAATTAACTAATTTGAATTATCATAATTCAATCATATACCTACATGACAAGATTGATGTCTAGCAACGTATCATGTCTACCCGGAAGATGTGCAAATTTTGTGGAATTACCAAAATACCCTTCAATGGTGAGTTACCGGGCAATTCAGTCCTTTGACAACTTGCATCCCGAATATGATTATGAATATGGATACTTGTCAAATCCAATTTCATATTCATCCCTAGCTCAATCTTTATAATGATGATTCATTAATGAACCATTAGAAATTAACTCTAATGTTCATACTTTGATCAAAGATTTCCTGAATCAATCATTTGATCGAAATTAGATGGATGCAATTCCCTCTTACTAGGGCTGATAAATTCCTTGTTGACCTACTCACAACCTCCATATACAATCCACCATACCCAGTATCACTTCGTGCATGACTCAGTGTCATGATTGATTGCGAACCAAAGTATGGATTCATATATATAAGGTACCATGGTAGTCTCAGGTCAAAGGACCACATGCACTACTCCCACTATGAGAATTATCTATTGACAAACAGATAAGGTTCCATTAGATATTCTCAATTTGGATCAATTCAGTGAACTCATTCTCTAATGAACACTCACATCCTAGTATTAGTGTCAAACACAAGTGACTGTGAGATCAGTCACCCTCATCATAAAGCATATATAGGATGTGCTGGTCTTGCTGGAAACATTGATCCCCAACTCAATGTCCCATTGACCAGGAATATTTTAGATTAGGGTTTTAAGGCTTTAGGTCTCACTGGTATGATCTCATCATAACCCTAGAACCATAGCCCTAATCTATGGGGTTCATCATATAATCATAAAGACACAGCGTATGATGAAAATAATGCCTTTATTATAATAATGTCAATTCATTGATTTTGGGATCGAAATATAATATTTCAATTGGCTTTCAGGGCACAATCTTTCATATTATCGGTGTTAGCCCATTCTGTGTGTGCTACTGCTCTTGGTGTCTAGGCTTGGTGATTCAGGGCTTGTGAGTTTGGTCCGCCTACCTGGCCAATCCTAGATTGGTGTCTAAGGATGGCGTTCAGGGACCTCCACTCCCCTACACCTACCTGGCCAAGAACAGAGTTACTACGGACTGGTTTGCCACCCTGACTTAGGCAACTGGTTGAGACTCTAGGTCTAGTGGATCATAGACGATTTTGCATGCTTAACCCAAGTCAACTTGATCAGGAGTCCCTTATCATCCCCAACATTCCCAATCCAGTGAACCCATGGAAAACACCCACGAGGATCAATTAAGGGTCATCACTGATCAGTTAGCTAGGATAAACAAAAGGCTTGATGAGTTTGAAGATAGAATTGGAGCCTTAGAAAAGGACATTGGACTATCCATCGAGCCTGAGTCTGAGTCACCTCCTCATCCTATGGAATACCCTCAGCATGATCCTTCCTTAGAGTCTGAAGACCTTTTAGGAATAGTCAGGTCCATCCTTACCCAAAACATAGTGCAAGAAGATTGGCATAGGACTAATATCCTACAAACCTTTATCAAGTTATGGGATAAGGTATGTAAGATCATAGTTGATAGTGGGAGCTGTGTCAATGCCATCTCTTCAAGTACTGTCAAAGCCATAGGATTGACCCCAGTTCCTCACCCCAACCCTTATAAGGTCTCATGGATAGATTCGACTTCCATACCTATCAAGTCTAGATGCCAAGTTTTGATCAAATTGCAATTATATGAGTAAGTGATTTTGTGTGATGTCCTTCCCATGGGAGTCAGTAGCATTATCCTAGGTCAACCATGGCTTTACGATCATGATGCCATTCTTTATGGTCAGACCAATACTTGTGCCTTTAGTCACCATGGGAAGAAATTTGTAATCAAACCAATTCAGCCTAAGGACCAGGTTAAAAGAGAATCAAGTAGCCTTAAGGAAGAGAAGCTTGGAGTCACCCTGATCAAGTCTAAGGAGTTACAGAAAGAGGTTATTGAGGAAGAACCCTTTAACGAGTTTCAGGGAGAATAGGTTGAACATTCTGAGAATTTAAATGAGAAAACCCCTGAGCCTATTGAAGTCTTTAAGTATGAAAGGGTTGAAGCCATTGAAAATATAGAGAAAGAAACTCTGGAGCCCATCAAAGAATCCAACAAAAACATGTATAAGCCATGTTTAGTAGAGGAGTATGGTGAAGATGGGCCCAAGGTTGAAATCATTGAGGAATCAAAGGAAAAAGATCCTGAACCCATTACAGAATTTGAAGAAGAAATGACCGAGCCAGTATCACATTTAGTAAATGAACATGAGGGTTCACCAGTCTTGTCCACAGAAGGAGTTCAGGAACAAACCCTTAATGAACCGACCCAAAGAGAACATCCTCAAGGGATAGTTGAAGCTCTGAAATGATTTGAGGATGTACTTCCCGATAAGTTACCTGATCAACATCCACACCTGAGAGGCATCCAGCATATTATAGACTTGGTCCCATGGTCCTCTTTAACAGACCTTCCTCATTATGGGACAACCCTAGCGAGCCCCAAGATCTACTGGAAGAAGTGGACCATATGACACCTATAGAACAATATCCAAATTTTAAGATCATCCTGAATAACCAAGGTCTGTTTCATGTTTCCCATAAGCCACCACAGGACTCCAATTCTTATTTCCTACCCTTCCCTGAGCCTTCTCATATTTTTAGAGCCATGGGGTTGCATTTTGTTGAAATTGCTAGGCTGCATGACTCCTTAGAACCCATCCCTTTTGCCATTTACTTATGGTACACTTTATGGCAAATTTTAGGGATATTTGATAATTTTTCTTGTATATACCAGACCAGGGTCAAACCTAGAGAGTCCATAATCTGTTAGGTTTAGGCCCTAGAGAGTCCAATAAAATTTCTCTCAATAGGAATAGTCTTCATTTTGCATCATGATAGAATTCTGCATTAAATATAAATTTTAAAATAATTTGGCTGATTCCCGGAAACGAGCCAAGAGTTTGAAATTAGGGATTCTGTAATGATTAGGCTTAGGCCTGAACGGTTTCCACTAGGAACCATTAAGAAACTTTATGCTCTTGGAGCTGGCCCCTTTAGAGTGATAAAGAGAGTTGGCCCTAATGCCTACGTTCTTGAGCTACCCCTGAATTATGGCATTATCTCAACTTTCAATATCTCAGACTTAGTCGAGTATAGGAAAACAACAAACATTCCTAGTGAGCCTGACGCGGCAAGCATATGATTAATGATTTGATTAGTGTTTGTAGAGCAATGAAACCTAATTACACTAGCATTGTACTCATCATAATAAGTCTTAAGGATTACATGAAAAGGGACTATTACATGATTAGACACAATCCTAAAACTAAGAAGGAAGAAGATCTAGACAATAGGGGCTAATGATTGAGGACTTGCCTTGTTGAGCTTTCCAACCTTCTAATGATTTCAAACCTTGAAACTACCGATGCTCTGGACTGGAGAACTTGGATAACAAAGATCAGAATGCTGGGCTTGGGCTTCAGCTTGTTGGCTCATTATCATGGGGAACCCTGTTCACAACTCAAAGACTTCAAAGGACCCTGCAATGAAGATCAAAAGTTAAGGAAGAAGAAAACAGGCATATGGGAGGGATGGAATAATTTATGAGCAAGGAAGGAAGTCTGAGATGGTTTGGTCAGCTCCAATGTATCCTTCTTGAACTTGGCGTTGGATGGCTTGGAGAAGAAAGTAGATTCGAGTGGGGGGGGGGGGCTTAGGAACAATCACTCAAAGAAATAACATAAGACTACAACTTCAACTTCAACTTCATTTTTCATTCATCTCCAAAATCAATCCCCTTTACAATAGGCGTCCAAGGCCTTTAATAGCCTCACAAAGCTAGCTTTTGAAATTTAAAAACTCCAAAAATTGAGGAGGATTACAAGGGGGGTTGGAGGATTTGGTGGAGAGTTTGGAGGGATGGGGGGGGGTTGGAGGATTTGGTGGAGGACTTGGAGGGGTGTGGCCAACCTCCTTGAATTTGAATCTTCCTTGTTGGCGCCAAAGAGTGATGAGGTGACTAGTGAGGTGGCGCCTGATGACATGGCATGATGAGATGGTCTTCTACTTGGATAAGGAATGACATGTGGCGCCAAGTGGTCCTAGTTGATGGTCCTTTTCTCTTGCTTGGTTGATGTGTCTTCTCTTCTTCATGTGGTCAAATTCTGGGATCTAGAATTTAAGTCTTGTTGCTGGCTTTCATTGCTTTAAGACTTGATTAACTGAAATAGGCTTAACTCACTGAACTGACTTGACTGACCTAAACTTGAAACGGACTTACAGGAAATGAATTTTTTTTTTTTTAAAAAAAGTAATTACAGGACTCAATAAACACTCTTGATTAATTACAGGACTCTTGAAAAGGAAATGGCTCTTGAAAATAAAATATTTATAGGACTCTTGAAAAGGAAATGACTCTTGAAAATAAAATATTTTTGAACTAAAGGATACAAGGCAACCTAATTATCTTCGATCCAAATTGGGATAAGGCTAACCTTGTTGGAGTGAAGTTTTTTTCATTTTCTGGTGTCCACACCAAGGCCATTTAGGCCTGACCTTTCTTTTGAGAGTGAACCCAAACCTGAGTGTCCACCTCCAATTATACCTGGGAGAGGAGAGCGGATCGAGCGTGTCCTTGATGACCAAGCTATCAATACCCAGGGCAAAAGTTATCAACGTTTCTTAGTCCGATGGCAAGGCCGACCTGAGTCCGATGACTCGTGGATTACCCGGGAGGACTTGCAATGCCTCGATCCTGACCTTCTGGAGGAGTATCAAAGCCAAATCAACCCTTACTCGATAGGATCGAGTTCCTCCCACCCCGGGAGAATTGGTGTGGGCACCAGACCTCTAATTAGGGTTTCAATTTTTAGGTCCTGTAATTAGGCTTCAAATCTATGTAATTCTTTACTTTGAGTCATGCACTTTTATTTTAGTCCCGTACCTTGGCCAATGTGATCAAGTTAAGTCAATAAACCTTGTATTTAGTTGAATTGATCCAAGCCCGAGTCTACTTGAAGATTGGATCCAAGTCTGTTTGAAGAAGAAGTGGACATTGAGTCTAGTCCAATTACTATTGGACCAAGCCATGAAGGATGCCAATTCAGCCCTAGGGCACCACCTCATCATCCCATGTGGTGCCACTTCACCTTGCCAAGTGGACGGCACAAATCTAGAAGATATGATGATTTCTTGGACACCATCAAGCCAAAGGGGACAACATCCCTAGATATAAGCCTACCTTCCCTCCCCCTATCATGCTTATCTCCAAAGATGGTTGGGTGGCCAAGGAAAGTCAATGGGAGTTGAAGATTGTGAAGACAAGTCCCTTGCTTCAAGCCCCCCATATCAAGCCATCTTCCCAAAATACTTGGTCAGCCATGGAAGGTCAAAAGGAGTTAAAGATATGAAGAGACAAGTCCATTGCTTCAAGCACTCATATCAAGCTATCTTTCCAAAATACTTGGTCAGCCATGGAAGGTCAAAAGGAGTTAAGGATATGAAGAGACAAGATCCATGCTTTATTCCCCCACATCAAGCCTTTCTCCATAAAGCTTGGATGGTCAAGGAAAGAAGCAAAGATCAAGGGGCGCCCATGATTCTTGAAGACATGATCCCCTCCTCACTCCCCGAATCAATCCCTCCATCAAATCAAGATCAGCCAAGAAAGGATTCCATGAATCAAATTCAAATTTTAGGCACCTTGATGAAGACCTTTGTAGCAAATTTTCATTTGAATTTGAATAAGACCTAGGAACCTATTTAAAGGGCCCTACCCCCCTTGTAGAAAATAATCTTGATGAATGAAAAACAATTATCTACTTGAGTCCAATCTCTTGTTAGTTGCCATCGTTCACTAGGAGCGTCGATCTCCACGAGGGAGCGCCTTCGCCTTCAGGCATCGAGAGGTGTGAGGCCTTAAACTATCATCACTGCCTGGTTGACGGCTCGATCATCCAGGTCGCATCTGCCAAGGTGAGCGATCTCTACATCGGGCGCTTCATATCTTTGAGGTTTGCCCCGTGACTCTTAAGTGGATCTTGATCAGAGAGCTAAGTCCTACAGGGTTTCTCAATCCTGGGGTCCTCTTTTTATCATTGTTTAGGGACCACTTGCTTGCTTGTTATTTCTTATTATTATAGAACCCTAGACCATCTCTTACTTGCTTTCGGGAATCCAAAGTAAACTACAAAAATCTAAAATCCACAAAACCCTAAAAAAATCACTTGCATTATTCTTCATTCTGCATCTAGTTAGTCCCCCATCAGGGTCTAGAGTGGCATGGTATGTAGAACAATTCTGCTTCTTGTGACCCGACTTCTTGTAGAAGAAGCACTCTGCCTTACTCTTATGAGCCTTTACCCTCTTAGCCTGACTAGGCTGAGCACTTTGCACCTTCTTATTCTTTTTCTTCTTCTTCCCTTTCCCGAAGGAACCCTATCCTGCTCCTGAACCTCCCACCAGATTCACTAATCCCTTGTTGAGATTGTGGTCTATCTCATAAGTCTGCAATAGCCCTAACATCTCATGATAGTTTACTGTAGACCTATTCATTCTAAAATTATCAAGAAAGACCTGGTAGGAAGGGGGTATAGAATTCAGAATCGCATCCTTGTCGAGCTACTCCTGCAATGAGTATCCGAGTTTGCTTAAACACTTAAATAACACGATCATGTACAATACATGATTAGTCATCGAATCTCCATCATGCATACACGTGTTATAGATGGCAGAATAGATCCAGTATCTCTCCATATCATCCGAAGTGCCAAAAGACTCCTTCAACTTTTGAAGAATCTCCTCTGGCTAGGCCTCCTTAAATTTACTAAACTTGTCATTCATCACAGCCAACAATATGCAATGCACCATGGTGCGGTTAGAGATCAACTTCTGGTAAGCATCCCTGACAATGCCACGAGCATTGGAGGCTGGGATCTCAGGTGCTAGATTCATTATCACATAATGGATCCGCTCATGCTCTAGGACAATCCTGTGTTTTCAATACCAGCTATCGAAATTGGGTCGAGAAAGTTTATCATTATCTAATAATGACTGGAGTGACAAATTGGTCGACATTATCTAGAAAAGGAGAACAAGACCTATCAGTATATAAATTATTTAAAAAAATCATAAAGACATGGATTTTAGTCTAAAGGTTTCTTCCACTGTTTTATTCAGATTGGTAGCTGCTACACTCCAATCCGAGGAATAACATTTGATGCGGAACGATGCGATATGATGTAAGATGATTTAATTTTAGTCTAAAATATTTTAAAGAGCAATGATCATAGTAGTAAAGCAATTAAACATAATAGATTAAAGAGATTAAAGAAAGTAACAAACTACTTACCCGCAATCTGATCCACAAGCTATAAAGAATAGGACCCGATGGCTAGGAAACCATATAAGATTAGGCTATTCCATGCTTCAACTACCAAATCTAATGAGAAAGGACTTGTTGCTTACCCCAATGGAGATTCTCTTTGACTCGGGATAGATCAGCTGCTTGGTCTCTCAGATCTCGTAGCATGATGAAGATCGGGACTCCAGATTTCAGATCTATCAACAGATCTCGGTTCAGAAGCAAAGGATCCATCCTCTAAAGTCCTTGAACACATGGGATCTACAGAGAAGGTAGCAAACAAAACTTTAACAATGAAGTAAATCGGTTCAAAATGGAAGAAAAAAAAGGAAGGGTCGGTTGTGTAGAGGTTGAAGAAGATTGGTAGCAGCTTGACGAATCCGGCAGAACCACCACTAAAGGACCTCACCACCTTGAACTCTCAAGGACCTCCTCGCCTTAAGCTCTTAAGGGCCTCCCCGTCCTTAGAGAAAATCATTAAAGCCTAACCCAGCTTTGTGGAAGAAAAATTGCAGCATTTCATTTCATGAATCAATAATTTTTTTTACAAGGGGTATGGGGTCATATTTATAGGGTTCTTCATACATGAAGATATCATAGGACTCCTTTGAATTCATATTACATTTAAATTTATATACTCCTTGGCTTCTTGGCTTCTTCCGTGAATTTGAAATTTAAATCCCTTTTTTTTCATGGCTTGGGTGACTTCATGAAAAAATATGCAACAAATGGAGACGGGGTGCTAATCTTCTTCTCATTTGGTGCAAACCCTTCTTAATCTGATTTTTTGAATCCTTCTTGATCGGCAACAAGGGATAAGAAATAGATTCAAAGGTTTGAATCCTTCATTTGAATTTGAATTTGGATGAAGATATCTCCTCCTTTGAATTTGAAAGTAGATAGAAGATAACTCCACTTATCTTGGACTCTTCCTCCCATTTAAATTTTGAATGAATCATGGGTGGGCGTCATCTGGAGTGGGCGACAAGAGACAATGAGGGGGGGCACTAGATAAGAAGCAGAGTCCTACTTTACTCCTCTTAAATTAGCGCCTCCTTGAAATCTTAAATGGGCGATGAAAATAAATGGGATGGGGCACCTCTCTTGGATAAGGATGACATTCAAATTGTCTTCTTGTCTTGATGTCCAAATGTCCTGATGTCCCAATGTCTGGATGTCCCAATTCTGGATTTCCTAATGTCTGGATGTCCTAATGTCTGGATGTCCCAATGTTCAGATGTCCCAATATCTGGATGTCCCAATGTCTGGATGTCTGGATTTCTGGTGAAAAATTTTGACAACCCTTTTTTAACCTAGAATTGATCTACCAAGGTGATGATAACTTGGGTCTTGGATACTTATGACACCCCTTGACTTATTCAAGAACTAATTACATGACTCAAATTGGATAATTCACCAAATAAAGCAAATTTATGCTATTTACAAGACTCTTAAACTAATTGATGGACTTAAAGGACTAAATTGGTAACTCAACAACCCTAATTAACCAAATTACACTCAATTTTATCAAATTACAACTCAATTTAACCTAATTACAAACTCAAAATAACTGGGACTCGAGTGTTCTTTGTAAAGAACACATGGACTTACTCATTAGTGATCCAAATTGAATTGAAAAAGGTTTGCTTCCTCTTCTTAGCTCTTGTGTCCTCACCAATTCTCCTGGGGTGGGAGGAACTCGACCCCTTTGAGTATGGGTCAATTTGGATTAGGTAATTTTCTAGCATGTCAGGGTTCAACTTTTGAAGATCCTCTTTGGTGATCCAAGAATCCTCAGACTCAGGTCTCCCTTCCCAAAGAACCAGATATCTTTGATAGTACTTATTTCTAGTAGTTATGATCTTATCATCCATGATCTGCTCAATCTTTTCTCTCCTCTCTAGTAATTTGGCTGGTGTACATTCTGGGATAGGGTCACTCTCAAAGGTGGGATCAGGCTCAAATGGCTCAATAGGTATCACCATTGGTTCCTTAAACTCGACTAGATCTAATATATTGAAGGTCGAACTAATACCTAACTCAGATGGTAATTCTAGCATATAAGCATTAGGTCCAATCTTCTTTATAATCCTATATGGTCCAGCACTACAGGTGTGTAGGCTTTTTATGGTTCCGATTGGAAACTATTCAGTTCGTAACCTGATCATGATGAAGTCCCCTTCGTTAAACTCGTAAAATCTCTTATGTATGTTAGCCTCGTGTTCATATGATTCATTTCTCTTTTTAATTTTGTTTCTGATTTCTTTATGCAAAGCTTTGACATGCTATGCAAATAACTCTATAGACTCTGGGACTCAGACTGATACTTGACAAAAAATAGACTCAACTATGTAATCCTATTGAGAGGAATTTTATTGGACTCTTAGGGTCTAAACCTAACAGACGATTGATTCTCTAGGTTTGACCCTGGTCTGGTATGCACATGAAAAGTTACCATGGATCCCTAGCAAATACCATAAGGTCTTCCAAAAGTAGGTAGCAAAAGGGATGGGCTTTAAGGGCTCATGCAACCTGGTAATCTCCTCAAAATGAAACCTAATGGCTCTAGAAGCATGATAAGGGAAGGGTAGGAAATAAAAATCGAAGTCTTCGGGTAACTTAGAGAAAGCATGAAACAGACCTTAGTTACTCGTGATGACCTTAAGATTTGAATATGGATCTATTGGTGTAAGATCTATGGCAGGCAGGATGCTTCTAGGTGGTGAAAGGTTATCTAGAAGGTCTTCAAGAAGTTCATCTTGAAAATCTTCTAAAATAATATCGACCTCCCGGGGTTGTTCCTCAGGGACTTGAAGGAGGTCTTGTGTTGAGGCTAAAGGATTGGGTTCTTCCTGAGGGCATTGAGTTACGGGAACCAAGTCCTCACTAATTTCTTGTTGTTCTGATGTTTCAGGACTAGGCTCAACAATCATTTCTTTACCAATGATTTCCTCAGGTAAGGTACTAGAGTTGTCCTCCTCAAAGTCTTCTTCATATTCATCCATCAAATTTTCTCCAACTTCATATATTTCCACTACAGTTTCAACTTGAGTAACCTTCTGGTCAATTAACTTTGAGTCTAAAATAGATATTTTCTCTTCAGGATCATTCTTAGGAACAAACAGGGTCACAGGAGTGGGTCGGCTCGAATTAGGGTTTAGTCGGCTCTGATGAAAATTAGGTTGACTCTGTTGTAGAATGGGTCGACTCGGATGGACTAGGCTAGATCCTGATTTTTGATAAGGGGAACTAATCCAAATGGGGTCTGGCAAATGAATTCTGGGTCCAGGGAAAGTCGGTTTAGGTGAACCAGGGTTAGTCCAGGCACTACGGGTTCTTTCTAGGTTACCAAGTCGCTTATCTAGTCGATCACATTGTCCATTGAAGGTCCTTAGTAAATTTCTATAGTGGACTCCATGATCAGACTGGGTTGGGTTTGACCTACTCTAGTGGTCATGCAATGCAAACATTACAAAACAACCTAAGTTTGGGGTTCCTAGATCTAAGGGCCAATATAGTGCTTAGTCAAGGTAATAACCAAGACTGTAGTAACTCCTCGATTGGCCAGGTAAGAGGTGGGGTGGTGGGAGGCTCCTCTCAATTTCATGAGGTCCTAATTAAAGAACCACCAGTCCGCTTAAGGCATTTGCCTCTAAACATCTAGCCTTAGATACCAATTCTTAGAAGCACACACAGAAGTGACTACTACAATGGGTTAACACGTATATAAAACCCGACCTGTTGCTGTCCCTAGCTTTAAGTGCTACTCGATTTTAATTAAGGCTTAGGACTATGCAAATGGGGTTGGTTGTTTTGGACTAAGAAAAGGGTCTCAATCCTTCCCTTATGTTCTATTGCTTTCCCTTAAGTGTTTTCATAAAATGAATGCATAATCAAGATAAGATAAGATAACACTAGCAATTCAATATTTCAAATTTTAAGTTTAGATTTCATATTTGGATTTTAAATTTTAAAATTTTAAATTTTAAATTTTAAATTGCAGAAATTAAACTTTTATTGAATTTAAACTATATGCTGAAATTCTAAAACAAAAATGTTCTCATGCAGTAGTCAGGCATGCAGAAACTCTACTGATCGAATTAAATCCTAAGAAAATAACAAAAAATAAAACCAAATGTATAAAATCCAACAAATCAAAAATAAAAATTTTTCGATCTTCCTACATGTAGAAGCAGTTAAAATAACAGACTATGTACTAGAATGGACGGGATGCAGAAAATTAACCCTAAATATGCATTTCTCTTCATTTTCTTCTTCAGGGGTCAATTCACAGCGGCACCCCTACATGCCATAGGAAATCCCCTTTGAATGGGATGTGAGGGTTTTGCAGCCCTACTTTTTTCTATGACCGGACGGTCATGGTGAAGCACCCGATCCGAGTGCTTAAAGAGAATTCAACAAGCATGAAACCCTAGTCTAACATGTTGCTCAGATACCTATATGATGGGGCATATAACTCTGATACTAATTAGATGATGCGGAACAATGCGATACGATATAAGATGATTTAATTTTAGTCTAAAATATTTTAAAGAGCAATGATCATAGCAATAAAGAAACTAAACATAATAGATTAAAGATATTAAAAAAGTAACTAACTACTTACCCGCAATTTGATCCGCAAGCTATAAAGAATAAGGACCCGACAGCTAAGAAACCATCTAAGATTAGGCTATTCCATGCTTCAACTACCAAATCTAATGAGAAAGGACTGGTTGCTTACCCTAATGGAGATTCTCTTTGACTCGGGATAGACCAGATGCTTGGTCGCTCAGATCTCACAACAGGATGAAGATCGGGACTCCTGATTTCAGATCTACCATTAGATCTCGGTTCGGAAGCAAAGGATCTGTCCTCTAAAATCCTTGAACACCTGGGATCTGCAAAGAACGCAGCAAACAAAACTTTAAGAATGAAGTAAATTGGTTCAAAATGAAAAAAAAAAGGAAGGGTTGGTTGCGTAGAGCTTGAAGAAGATTGGTAGTAGCTTGACGAATCCAGCAGAACCTCCACTCAAGGACCTCACTGCCATGAGTTCTCAAAGACCACCCTGCCTTGAGCTCTTAAGGACCTCCCTGCCTTTAGAGAAAATCACTAAAGCCTAACCTAGCTTTATGGAAGAAAAATTACAGCATTTCATTTCATGAATCAATAATTTTTTTTACAAGGGGTATGGGGTCCTATTTATAGGGTTTGTTGTGGTGTCTTCTCCTAGATCGGGTCGGTCGGCTATGTTGGAGCGCTCCTCTCCCGGTCGACCTGCAACAAAGTCCTCTAATGCCGGCGATGCTCTGGCGGGGGACACTCCGATGCTTAAGTTAGCAGGAGTTCGAGGGCAACAGAATGAAGAAATCAATGAGACAGCATGTGGGAAGGGAAGAATGTACTTAGCCCAAATGGAGGTCCCCTGGTCACCTTATATAAGTATAGAATGCTGCCAAATTCTGTTAAGAAACAGGATGAGAATGCTTGATTTACCCCTAGGAGAATCAGGATGGTGGCCAGGTGGCACCGAGACGTGGCCACAAGGTGGTGTCAATTGTAACAGAATTCTGGTACCAATTGGAGAGGGCTTCTGGAGCCTTCGAGGTACTTCTGGAGTGAGAATGAGTTGGTCGGACTTGATAGAGGTGGGTCGTCCGGCCGAGGGAGAATATCTATCAAGCTTTTAGGGGGAGCAGACTGGTCAGACCTCAACGAAAGTGGGTTGTTCGGACCTCTATTTTGGTGGGTCGGCCGGTCGGCCTTCTAATGGAATGGATCAATCAAACCTCTACCTTAGTTGGTCGTTTGGACCTTAACTTTGATGGATCGGTCGGTCAGAATTCTGATAGGGTGGGTCAGCCGGACCAACCAAAAGCCCATCTGCACCGGTCCAATTCAAGAAATGTTGGTTGAGTACAATAGTTGGCCCCCTACTCCTGGCCTTTGAGGCGACATGTGTCCATCCTCGAGGTAACCGAGGATGGATCAGGCACGTCACTTCGAATCCCCCATGACCATGTCAAAGACAGGTGGCGACCCCGCGTTGGGGATGCAGTGGCCGTAGTTAATGCAGAGGAGGCATCATGGTGAGGAGCCAGGTTGGCCTGCATGATGATCGGAGCATAGTGATTCACCGTGCCACATGGCAGCATCCAAGCGACCGACATCATGCCCATGATATCCTTCTTGCCATTGATCTAACTTTCCCATGAATCATCGCCTGTGCGCTCCCATCGATCGGTCATTTCGAATCTCGCATCAGGAAACGTCGCACCGAATGATGGGATGGTTACAACGTCCAAGGGTGAAGGAAGGTGCCCCTTCGGGGGCCTACATAAAGGGGGACGAGGCGCTCAGGAAGAACTTCCTATTGCGACCGCGCCTAGGGAGAGAAAGAGCATCTCCTTCTCTGTGACCCCGGTCCCCTTCTGATCTTCTAGGAATCCAGTACTAGGTCAGTCCTTCCTACCTTTCTCCCTTCTCCGTATCAATGGCATCTAGAAGTCGAGGTCTGACCCATAAACCTAGGAAACCAGGGCCGAGTGAGATCCAGTCGGTGATGACCCAAGAAACGGGTCGAAAACCTTTGGGTTATGTATGGCATTCCTTCCACCCTACATCTTACAGTCCCAGGCCGAGAGGGGAGAGCAAATAACCCGTTGGGCCTGGGGACCCTCCCGATGTACGATGCCCATATCAAGGTCGGCCTGAGATTTCACTTGCACCCCTTCTTTGTTAAGGTATTCAACTTCTATAGGGTGAGCCCAGTGCAGCTAACCCCGAACAGTATTTGGATAATATGCTACTTCATAGTACTATGCCATAGAGCCGAAACCGAACCTAGATTATCCCTCTTTGGTAACTTCTTCCTTTTGAAGAAGGACTTCAAGAGCCAGGAGTGGTGGATGTTCTGTCCCTGCCCCAACCGAAGGATGCTGAAGTGCCTTCCATCGACCATCCATGGGTGGAAGGCCAAATTTTTCCTCGTAGACAGCCTTCAGCCCTGGGGTTTTAAGCCACTATGTAGAAAGCGAGGTCGAGGCTCTACGAGGGGAGGGAAATCCTGATGGCCAACCAGGCCAATTTTAATGAGATTGACGGAAGTGGTTTGACCATGGCATATCAACTGCTCAAAAAGGATGTCCTTCACCAGCAGGGATCAGCCACCAGAGATTTTTAGGTAGGAACAAAGAGGGACCACTAGGGTTGACCGACCTTCTCTCTTGCATTTACTTCATTTATTTCATTATCCTTCCTCCTTTTTCTTACCCTAACCCTTACTTGAAACAAGAAGAAGAATGAAGATCGATAAGGCTAGGGTCATCCAGCGAGAAATGCGAAAGAGAATCATCCCAACAGCAGAGCCGACCACGGAGAGGCGGAAGAAAAGGCGGGAGGAAGAACGGCATGCACCCATAGTGGCCGTGGACTCCGATGAAGATGATGTCCCCCTGATGGAGGCATTAAGAGTGCTAGGGTCTTCGACACCCATCGAGCAGTCAGCTGCCCAAACGACGCAGAAGAAGCCGAAGACATCTGGCACGATGCCGGCCTCACCCCAGGACCCTTCGATCCGGTAGAAGCGATTCCCCTCATAAACAAAGGAAAGGGGACTGCCAGAGGAGAGACGGCCAAAGGAGGGATGGCCGAAGGAGAGACAGCCAGAGAAGAGTTCGATGAAGAAGTCCATCAAAAGGAACACCAACATTGGCATGCTCTGAGCAACTCGAGAAGAGCATGGAGTTTGCTCAGGGTAGGATTGACAGACACGACTAGGAGCTGTCCATTCAGAGAATTCTGAGTGACGTGGCCAAGGACTCCTATCACGACCTCATGAGGGTAAAACACCCACCTTGCATCTTTGTATTTTTTTTTTCTTTCAATTGCCTTGCATAGTGCTAACTTAACCTTCTGCTTACAGCTTCTCCATGGCATCTCTTTGATGGACGACGGCATCAGTCATATTCTATTTACATCCAAGACCTCGACCAAGAAGGTCCAGGAGTCGGAGATGGCCCAGGCAGCCACAGAGGCATCTTTGAACTCCATGGAGGAGAGGTTGTCGGCTATCCAGGCAGAGCCTAAGTCATCGAGGGAGTCATCGAAGAAGATGCAGGACCAGCTAGCTTATCGGAGGCTAAGCTAAAGAGGAAGAAGGTGAAGGTGAATTCTCTCACCCACCGGCTGAAAGAGGAGGAGGACCTATTTGCTGAGGCCGATAAGAGGGCCCAGGCTGAGCGAGTGGCTGCAGTGAAGTTGGCAATTCCGCTAGAGGAAGCCAAGATGCTGGCGGCGGGGTAGGTCCGGGATGCCATAGTGAAGTACAAGGCTTCTACTAACTTCACTGAAGAAGTGGAAGAGGCGGTGTAGGTCTTCTACTCGGAAGGCTATGACTACTGCTTGAAGAAGGTAGCTGGACTATTCCCAGAACATGAATTATCCGATGCCCAGCTGTGAGGACTAGCCGAGGGAGTGGATCATCCGATCAATGGGGAGGCCGAGCCCCAAGCTGAAGGTGATGCGGAAGAGGCCGAGGTCGCCGCCCAAGTTGAGGTTGTACAGGGTAGGGTCGAAGTCCAAACCCCCGCCGCACCTTCTACGGGTCAGACCTAAGGACTTTGTAAAGTTCTGACTCCCTTTTTGATGTAAATAACTTTTTGCTATAATAGAAGAATCTTTTGTCATCTCCTGTGCATGTGTTTTTATGTATACAAGCTTTTTCTTTTCAAAATATCTCCAAGTGTTTGCAGTCAGCTGAATAGAATTGCAAGCCTTTTTCTTCAGGATATTATTAAGTGTGGGCGGTCGGCTTTGACCGAACTTAAGGCCCATAGAATAACTGAAGGATGGTAGCTCAGTCTGAACCCAGGTACTTAGACATTTTTCCAAGTACTGATTCGTTGACTCGTTCAAACTCGGGGTCCGAAGAATAGCTGAATGATGGTAGCTCAGTCCAAACTTAGGTACTTAGGCATTTTTCCAAGTACTGATTCATCAGCTCGTCCAAACTCGGGGTCCGAAGAATAGCTAAATGATGGTAGCTCAGTCCGAACCCAGGTACTTAGGCATTTTTCTAAGTACTGATTCGTCGGCTCATCCAAACTCGGGGTCCGAACTCCACGTGGATCATTTTGAAGTTATTAGTGTCCTGGGTCGGACTTGCGGGAGTTAGTTGCCCTAGAGCCTTCACTGACCAGGGTTAGACCTGCAGAAGTAGGCTTCCCTAGAGCCTTTGCTGACTGGGGTTGGACTTGCGGAAGTGGGCTGCCCTAGAGCCTTTGCCAACTGGGGTCGGACTTGCGGAAGTGGGCTGCCCTAGAGCCTTTGCCGATCGGTGTCGGACTTGTGGAAGTGGCCTGCCCTAGATCCTTTGCCAACTGGGGTCAGACTTGCGGAAGTGGAATGCCCTAGAGCCTTTGCTGAACGGGGTCAAACATGCAAAAGTGGGCTGCCCTAGAGCCATTGCCGACCGGGGTCGGACTTGTGGAAGTGGGCTACCCTAGAGCCTTTTTGCCGATCGGGGTCGGACTTTTGGAGTTGCTTCATAGAAGAAGTTGTAGATTTTATTGATAATATTTGTGAAGGTTGTTTACGTTCCATGGGCGTGCTATTTGTCATCCTTCCAAATGTTGGAGGCAGTAGGTCCTAGCTCGAATTACTTCAATGACTCGATAAGGGCCTTTGCACTTAGGGAAGAGTTTTCCTTGTTTGATCGGTCTTGAAATCTCCGTCCTCCACAAGGCCAAATCTCTGACCCGAAAAGTTCGTGCCTTTACCCATGAATTGTAATATTTGGCCATCTTCTGACGGTAGGCCGCCATCTTCAAGCTGTCCGAAGCCTGGTTTCTTCAAGTAAGTCTTGGTCAGCCATCCATCGCTCTGAGTTGGTTGGCTCGGTGAAGTAATCAATCCACAGGATTTTCAAGGAGACTTCCACGGGGATTACCGCTTCACTTCTATAGGTTAGGTTGAATGGAGTCTCCCCGATCGTCATTCGGGCGATTGTCCGATAAGCCCAGAGCACTGAGTGAAGCCCTTCTGCCCACAGCCCCTTGGCATCATTCAGTCGAGTCTTCATCCCATGTTGGATTTTCCGATTTGTGACCTCAACTTCTCCGTTGGACTGAGGGTGATTGACCGACGTAAGCCGATGACAAATGTGATATTGTTGGTAGAAGTCCCGGAACATGGGGTTGTCAAACTATCTTCCGTTGTTAGTGATGATCACTTGTGGAATATTGAATCGGAAGATAATATAGTTCCAGACAAAGTTCTCCACTTTGGCCTTTGTTATATGTGCCAGTGGTTCAGCCTCCACCCATTTGGTGAGGTAAAAAATAGCCACAATAAGAAATTTGCACTGATCGGATGCCAGAGGGAAGGGTCCCAAGATGTCCATCCTCCAATGTGCAAATGGCCAAGGCGCAGTGAGTGGAGTTAGTTGGCCAGCGGGCCTTCTCTGAATATTAGAATACCTTTGACACGCGTCGCACCTTCGGACGAAGTCCGACACATCCTTCTGAATTGTAGGCCAATAGTATCCCTACCGGATGATCTTGTAAGCCAGGGATCTTCCTCCAAGGTGATCGCCATATATGCCTTCATGTATTTCTCTTTGTGCATAGTCCACATCGGTCGGCCCTAAACACTTCAGCAAAGGCTGTGAGAATGACTGTTTGTAAAGGATACTGTCTAGGATGATGTACTTGGAAGCCATCCAGCGCACATGCTTGGCTTCGATCAGATCTTTCGGAAGAGTTTCCTTGACCAAGAATGCGAGAATTGGATCATCCAAGAAGCTTCCTATTCCACTTGATGGACCTCGATCGTCTCTTCCATAATACTTGGGCACTGCAGGTGCTCCACAAAGGTTTGACCGGAGGTACTGGCAGCGGCCATAGCCAGTCTTGATAAATCATCCGCCCGGGAGTTCTGCAATCGAGGTATATGGAGGCTTTGTACCTTCTCTCTAGCTTTGAATTCACCCCTTACTTGGTTTACTACCAGCTGTGAGTTGGAGAAGACTCTGATTCGGCCAATGCCCAATTCATTGGCAATTCTCAATCCTGCGAGAAGGGCTTCATACTCCACCTGGTTATTTGACACCTGAAATGAAAAGTGCAAAGCATACTCCAAGCTTTCTCTATTTGGGTCGGCTAAGAACAGGCTGGCCCCGCAGCTAGCAAGGTTGGATGCTCCATCCACATGAAGGGTCCAGGTAGGGTTGGCTTCATCGATGGGGTTGGCTCCAGGGGTTTCAGCCATTTGAGAGAACGCTACTTGCTTCTAGGTGCACTCTGCAATGAAGTCAGCAATTACCTAGGCCTTCAAAGTAGACCGGGATTGGAAGGAGATGTCGAACTAGCCAAGTTTGACTGCCCACTTGGCGAGCCGACCAGATGTGTCCGGGCTTCGAAGGATCACCTTGAGAGGTTGATCAGTCAGTACGATGATTGAATGCACCTGGAAGTATGGTCAGAGCTGTTTGGCCGCTATGACCAAAGAATAGACTAGCTTTTATATTTTAGGGTACCTGGTTTCGGCATCATGGAGGACCTTACTAATGTAGTAGACAGGTTTTTGTTGACCATCTTCTCCCACTCGCACGAGGACGGAGCTGACCGCCTCGTTCGATGACGATAGGTAAAGATACAAAGACTCACCCTCCATCGGTTTGGCCAATAGCGGAGGGTTCTTCAAATATTCTTTCAATGCTTTAAAAGTCGTCCAACACTCGTCGGTCTAATGGAAGTGATCGGACAGGCATAATGTCTAAAAGAATGGCAGGGACTTCTCGACCGACCGAGAGATGAAATAGCTAAGGGAAGCTATCCGGCCTGTGAGCTCTTGCACCTGCTTCTTATTGGTCGGATGACCCATTTCAATAACAGCTCTGATCTTGTCAGGGTTGACTTCGATTTCTCTCGTGTGACCAAGAAGTCGAGGAACTTTCCAGAAGTTACCTCGAAGGTATGCTTGGCAAGATTCAGCTTCATCTGATGGCATCTTAGTGCATCAAAGAATTCCTGCAAGCCCTTGATGTGGTCTGCCTTATGGAGACTCTTGACTATCATATCATCTACATATGCCTCCATGTTGATTAGCCTTTGAAAAGTGGCACCGACATTCTTTAAGCTGAAGGGCATCATCCTGTAACAGTACAAACTTTTGTCGGTGACAAAGGCGGTCTTCTCCTCATCCTTCTGGTGCATCCTAATTTGGTTGTAACCGGAGAAAGCATCCATAAAGCTGAGAAGCTGATGGCCAGCCGTAGCATCCACCAGTTGATCAATCTTTGGTAGGAGAAAGCTATCCTTTGGACAAGCCTTGTTGAGGTCGGTGTAGTCCACACAGATCCTCCACTTTCCGTTCGCCTTTTTCACCATAACAACATTTGCTTACCACTCAGGGTAATGGGCTTCCCTGATGAAGCCAGCGTCAGAAAGCTTCTTTACCACTTCATCAATAGCCCTTTGTCTTTCAGCAGTGAAGCTTCTCTTCTTCTATCGGATAGGCCTATAGGTTGGATCCACCTTAAGCTGATGAGTGATGATGTCCGATGGAATACCTAGCATGTTCGACACCGACCAAGCGAAAACGTCGACGTTATTCCTTAAGAAATTGATCAGCTCCAACTTAATGTCTTCACTGAGGGTGCTTCCAATTTGGAGGACTTTGGTGGGGTCATCCTTCCGGAGGAAAACAAATAGAATTCTTTCATCTGGCTGACCGTGGCTGCTGGCTTAGGCCCTTGGATTAAGTTGTTCTAAAGTTGGACGGTTGTCCGACTATCGGTCTTGAATAGTTAGGCATTGCCTGGCCATCCTGCAGTCTCCCCTCCTTTCTCCAACTCTATTAAGGGTCGAGAACATCGCCAGTAGATGGTAGGTGGATACGATGGCCCGAAACTTGTTGAGGGCCGGTCGACCCAGAATGGCATTATACGTCGAGATCGTATAGATGACCACAAAGTTGATGGGAAGAGTTTTCTGGTAAGGCTCCATCCTGATGGTCACAGGTAGGGTTATCTCCCCTTCAACTCTGACAGAGTTTCTCCCGAAGCCTGTCAGCGGTATGGGGAATTCTCGTAGCATTGACCTAGACAGGTTCATCCTTACAAAAGCATCATACAATAACACCTCTATGGAGCTTTCATTATCTATAAGAATCCTTTTTACATCGTACTTGGCAATCACTACCGACACGACTACAGGATCATTTTCAAAGACAAGGGACTCGAGGAGGTCTTCGTCGGAGAAGGTGATTGCATTGGAACCCCTCGACCTCTTGATAATGTCTAGGTTGCCTTCATACCTCCAATCGGACCGTCGATGCAGCATGTCGACATCCCCATAGGTCGGCTGCTGGTTGGGAAGTTACATCTCCTCCAGAGGGTTTCTGGTAGTTAAAGCTTCAACCCGATCTCAGTGGGATTGGACGTACTTATGTAAGCACCCCCTCCGGATGAGGTCTTCAATGGCATCCCTCAACTATAGGCACTCTTCAATGCTATGCCCATGGTCCTTATAGAACCGATAGAATTTATCTCTGTTTCTGGATGCAGGGGGCCCCTCATTAGATAAGGCCTTTGCAGAAAGGTCTCGTTCTCGATCTCCAGGAGGATCTTCTCCCTTGGAAGGAAGAGGGGCACATAGGACTCGATCCTCCTAGGGAAGTCCTTCGACTTCGGACTCCGGTGTTGGGCCATCTGGTTGCTGTCGCTGGGGGGTTGGACTTCGGGAGCCTTGTCACATCGCTTCTTGGGAGACAGCCTCCCCTCCACCTAGCACCGGCTCGCCGCTTGTTCCTCTGCCAAGGTGTATTTCTAGGCCCTAGCCAGTAGCTTAGTGTAGCTCGTCGAAAACCTCTTATCCAGGGAGAAGGTGAGTCTGGATGAGCGGAGCCCTCTTTTGAAGGCTGACATAGCTATCGTGTCATTCAAATCCAGGACCTCCATGGCTACTGAGCTGAAATGGGCCATGTAGTCCCGGAGGGTCTCTCCCTTTTTTTGCGACATGAGAAAGAGGCAGTCAGTGTTCCTCGAGATCCGACTGCAGGTCCTGAAAAGGGAAAGAAAAAGGTTTTCAAGCTTAGAGAAAGAGTGGATCGTACCTAGCCGAATGGCAGAGAACCACATCCGGGCGGCCTTCTTGAGGGTGCTAGGAAGGCGATGTAGTGGAGGGCATCAGAGGTGCCTTGTACCATCATATAGACTTTGTAGGTACCTAGATGGTCCAGCGAGTCGGTGGTGCCATCATAGGGATCCACTTGGAGAATTTTGAAATGGCGGGAAATCATCTCCACCAAAATCTTGATAGAGAAAGGCGGGTGCGAGTCATATGGCTGCCCCCCTTCGACTTTCTATCGATCAACAATTTTGGCGATGCGATCCTCCATGCACAAAATCTTGCTGGTATAGTCCCTTGGGGCTTCGGCAATGTGCCGAATGTCGTGAGGAACAGAGTCAACAAAAGAAGGTGAGGCCGACCTCACCCTCTTCCCATCAGCACGGACCCCCAAGGACATTCGGGGCTCCGGAACAACGTAGGTAAGAGGCTGAGGGGCTTCTTGGCATCGACTCCCCTCAACAACAGGTTGGTAGTTGGCACCAGATGCAGCAGGCGGGTGCTGCTAGTTGTTTGCCGCTTCTTGGAGATGTTGAACCACAGTAATGAGCGTATCGATGCAGTTTAGGAGCATCCAGAACTATTGTAGTCCTAGAATGACAGTGGGTTTGGCGATGGCAGTAGCGGCGACATTGTTCTCCCTGGGAGGTCCTTCTGACCTGGACAGGAGGTGACCTCTCCTGGCAGAGGTGTTCTGAGCTCTCCCCTTCGCCATTGCCAGACCTCGCTGGTTGATTCCTGCTTTAGAGTAGAAGAGTGGTGCCCCTTCCTCTAGCGCCAATCTGTTGCATCATCTTCTCCTAGACCGAGTCGGTTGACTTTGCTGGAGCACTCCTATTCCAGTCGACCAGCAACAAAGTCCCCAAATGCCAGCAGTGCTCCGGTGGGGGACACTCCAATGCTTAAGTTTGCAGGAGTTCGAGGGTAGCAGAATGGAGAAATCAAAGAGACAACGTATGAGAAGAGAAGAGTGTACTTAGCCCAAATGGAGGTCCCCTGATCAACTTATATAAGCATAGAATGCTGCCAAATTCTTTTAAAAGATAGGTGGAGAATGCCCAATTTATCCCTAGGACAATCAGGATGGTGGCCAGGTTGCACCGAGACGTGGCCACAAGGTGGTGTCCGTTGTAACAGAATTTTGGTACCAGCTGGAGAGGGCTTTTAGAGCCTTCAGGCTCCTTCTGGAGTGAGAATGAGTTGGTCGGACTTGACAGAGGTGGGTCATCCAGCCGAGCGAGAATGTTTGTCAAGCTTATAGGGGGAGCAGACCAGTCAGACCTCAACAAAAGTGGGTCATTCGGAGCTCTACTTCGGTCTTCTAATGGAATGGATCAGCCGAACCTCTATCTCAGTGGGTTGTTCGGACCTCAACTTTGGTGGGTCGACCGGTCGGACTTCTGTTATGGTTGGTCAGCCGGACCAACTGGAAGCCCAACTATGCCGGTCTAATTCAGGAAATGCTGGTTGAGTACAACAGGGTTCTTCACACATGAAGATATCATAGGACTCCTTTGAATTCAAATTATATTTAAATTTAAATACTCCTTGGCTTTTTGGCTTCTTCCTTGAATTTTAAATTTAAATCCTTTTTCTTTCATGGCTTGGGCGACTTCATGAAAAAATGTGCGACAAATGGAGATAGGGTGCTAATCTTCTTCTCATTTGGCGCAAACACTTCTCAATCTGATTTTTTGAATCCTTCTTGATCAGCAACAAGGGATAAGAAATAGCTTCAAAGGTTTGAATCCTTCATTTGAATTTGAATTTGGATGAAGATATGATGGGGACATTGCCAGCATGGATCCGGAGCAAGCACGAATCCTGGAGTTGCACGAATCTCGAAGGATTACTAGAATAAATTAGTTTGGGATTTATCTTTTGTTTAAAATTTGAATTAGATTTAGTTGGTTAGGATTGAGATTTGGATAGGCCTTATCTTGTATTTGAATTTGAACCATCCTTATCTTTTTATATTGTTTTCAAATTCAAATGAGGGTTGGAAAGGTCTATAAATACCATCCTTAGTCCTTTGTAAAAAAATAAGTTTTGGGAATGAAAATGAGTTTTAGAAATCAAGATATCTCCTCCTTTGAATTTGAAAGTAGATAGAAGATAACTCCACTTATCTTGGACTCTTCCTCCCATTTAAATTTTGAATGAATCATGGGTGGGCATCATCTGGAGTGGGCGACAAGAGAGAATGAGGGGGGGTGCCAGATAAGAAGCAGAGTCCTTCTGCTTTACACCTCTTAAATTAGCGCCTCCTTGAAATCTCAAATGGGCGATGAAAATAAATGGAATGGGGCGCCTCTCTTGGATAAGGATGACATTCAAATTATCTTCTTGTCTTGATGTCCAAATGTCTAGATGTCCCAATGTCTAGATGTCCCAATGTCCAGATATCCCAATGTCTGGATGTCCCAATGTTCGGATGTCCCAATGTTTGGATGTCCCCATGTCTGGATGTCCCCATGTCTGGATGTCCGGATGTCCGGATGTCTAGTGAAAAATTTAGATAACCCTTTTTTGGCCTAGAATTGATCCAACAAGGTGATGATGACTTGGGCTTGGGTACTTTGACACCCCTTGACTTATTCAAGCACCAATTACAAGACTCAAATTGGACAATTCATGAAACAAAGCAAATTAATGCTATTTACAAGACTCTTAAACCAATTGATGGAGTCAATGGACTCAATTGGTAACTCAACAACCCTAATTGACCAAATTACACTCAATTTGATCAAATTACAACTCAATTTGACCTAATTACAAGCTCAAAATAATTGGGACTTGAGTGTTCTTTATAAAGAACGCATGGACTTACTCATTGGTGATCCAAATTGAATTGGAAAAGATTTGCTTCCTCTTCCTGGCTCTTGTGTCCTCACCAACATTTATCCTTTAGCGGGTACTAGGATCCAATAGACTACATATGAGCCTGACTTTGGCGGGCCAATCCAGATGCATCTAAAGGTAGGTACAATACCAATTACTTCTCTAAACCATTTCTAATAATCATTTTGCCCAAGAGGTCCTCACAATCGGCCTTTGGGCCTCCTATTGAAGGTCCTGGTTAGGTCCAACCATTAACATGATCAATCTTAATGCTTCTAACACATGATTAAGCATGACTTTGGCCGGCCCACCTGACCACATGTTAAGATAGTCACACTGAGCAATCATATGTTGAATGGCAATCCCACTCGCCTGATGACCACCCGTTCTTTGGAACTATCGATGATCACCCAACTTATGGACTCATTGCCAATCCAACTTAAAGGAAGGCTAAGACTTAGGCTATCACGTAACTTAGTCTTTTTATGGACCTAATAATTTAGAGAATTTCAATCTTGTGACATTTGAAATGAATACATGGACCTTGATCAAAAAAACTCCCACCAAACACTTAGAGGGCTTCTAGATCAATTTGGTCAATGGGCACCTATAAGCCAATCAGACTGATTAACCTTAGTTGACATGGGTCAACTCGAATCAATAGATAATCTAATCAAATCTGTTTCACTATATGAGCCAGGTAAGTAAGATCAACGGACGGGTTAAGCTAGGTAAGCCTCTTGCCTTATACACCAACCATGAGTTGGACAGGTAAGAGTTAGCCCCAAAGAACCTTGAACACAACTATCAAACTTACCTTAGATACTAAGTGGTTTACCAGACTTAATTAGACTAACTTAAAGACCCGGGCTCACCACGAAGCCATGAATCAAGTCCATTTTGATGTATGGACTGATCTAACTAACTATTAGAGAGATCTATAGACGAGAGACCTAATTTAACTTTTGATTAGTCTTTTCTCTATTTAATCCATTCATCTAAACCTAGGACTAACCCATTTAGGGACCCAATGCTAGCTAACCAAATCAACCTATGGTTTATCAATCATGACTTAAGATTAGAATCTGGAGCAGGCACAAGGATCAGACAGAGGCTCCTCAACCCTTTATGGATCTTAGATTAGGTTTTTTTTTTAATTTGTTGGGTCCTGTAATAAGGCTTTTAGCATGAGCATTTTAATTATGAGTCATGTACTTAGTTCCAATTTTTGTTTTAGCCTTGTGCCTTGGCCAATTTGGTCATGCTAGGTCAAAGGGTCCTGTATTTAGCTGTATTGGTCCAAGCCTAAGTCTACTTGATGATTGAGCTCAAGTTAGAGTGGACATTTGAGTCAAGCCAAGTTGATGGATCAAGCAATCTTCCCCGTTCCTTGAAGGATGCCACTTTAGCTCTTGGAGCACCACCTCACATGTGCTAGTGGCATAAAAAAGTACCACATCACCAGGACAAGTGGGCAGCCAAGGCAAAAGGGAAATGCATAATTTTTGGACGCCATCAAACCATGTGGATGCCATCCCTTGATCTAAGCCAAACTTCCCTCCCCCTATCAAGTATCTTTCCAAAGGAACCATCGGTGGCCAAGGAAGTAAATTTCAAAAGGGAGACAGCATTCCTCCCTTCCCTCCCCATATCAAGTTTCTCTCCAAAGAACTGTAGGCGACAAAGGAAGGTCAAAGAGCAATGAAGCATCCCTTGATTTGTGAAGACAAGTTCCTTGCTTTAAGCCCCCACATCACCCCTTCTTCCAAAATGTCTTGGTTGGCCATGGAAGAAAATCCAAGTCCAAAGGGCGCCAACTTGAATCCTGAAGACAACATTCCCCCAATAAAGCTTCTCCACCAAAGCATGGTCGGCCTAGCATCTTGGATTTCAAATTTCAAGGAATTGAATTCAGATTTTTGGGCGCCCCTTGCTGAATTTTTTGTATCGCCTCTCAATTGAATTCAAATGAGACTTAGGTGCTTATAAAAGGAGCCCTAAACTCTTTTAATTTCAATGTTGATGAATTGAAAAAATGTTTGAGAAGTTATTCTTCTAGCCCTTATCTTCTAGACTAGGAACTCCGAGAGGGAGTGCCTTTATCCTACGGGACATCGAGGGGTGAGAGGCCCTGGGTTACTATCTTTCTTCACAAGTCACCTTCCCACCTTCAAGTTTGGAGGCCATCTGGAAGATCCACCTGGATGCCAAGCAAGAAGAACCTCCTCGACCACCATTCTTAACTTTTGTTCCATCTTTTCCTACTTGTTTCTTGATGATTTCTAACCCTTCACTTGGTTGCTCGCAGGTTCTCTAGGTGCCACAGACAACGAAGTCGGTCTCCCTTGCCTTCGCGACCATTAGATGGAAAGCCGATGGAACCGCAGGGTTGAAGGCTTGATCCTCCAGGCCGCATCCGTGAGAGTGAGTGAACTTGGCATCGGGTGCATCAGAGTTTTTCAAGATTTGCATCCCTAATCTCCTAAGTAGATATTGATCTAGAGCTAAGTCCTACGGGATTTCTCAATCCCGTGATCCTCTCCTTATCTTTGTTTAGGCGTTATCTTGCATGCTAGAAAGTTCTTATCTTTATAGAATCTCTAGATCTGCTCTTTGCTTGTCTTTAGGAATTCTTAAATCCATTAAAAACTTAAAATAACAAAAGAAGAATCATTAGCATGCATCTTAGCATCTTAGTCCCACATCAAGTTTGGTATCAGAGCATGGTTAGGGCTTAGTTGTCTTCAAGTACTTAGATTGGGTGCTTCACCATGGCCGTCTGGTCATAGGAAAAATGTAGAGCTGCAACACCCTCACATCCCATTCCACGAATATTTTCTATGGCATGTAGGGGTACCGATGTGATTAACTCTTTAAGGGTAAAGCAAAGTGATAGGTTTTAGATTCTAGAGAAAAAAATTTGCATCATAGATTTCATCATATTTAAATTTCTGCATTCTATCCACCCAGTACATTGCCTGTTATTTTAGTCATTTCTATCTATAGAAACCTCCAAATTTGCTAAATTTTGATTTTATGGATTCTATATATTTGAAAGTAATTTTCAAAATTTTCTTAGATTTTATTGCAATCTGTAGAATCTCTACGTGCTGGAATACTTACTGAGAACAAATATGTTTAGAAATTCTAGCAAGTGTATTCCATCACACTTTCATTCCCATATAGTTTAATTTTGCATTTAGTTTCATATCTTTATTTTTTTCATCTTATTTCTACTAACTTACATCAAAATCCAAAAAAGAATAAAACTTAGATACATGTCATTAGGTTTTATGTGTATGCCATCATTTCATAATTAACTTAAGGGCATCAATATCACAAGATAAGGGAAGGAGGTCATTACCTTATTTTTAGCTCGAAAACAACCACCCTTGCATTACAAACCTAAGCCTAATCTAAAATAAAGTAGCAACCTAATAGCTTAGGGACACCCACGAGTCGGGTTTAACTATTTTGGGAAAGCTAGGGCATGCAACCCTTCAATCAGTACCAGAAAGCTGGTGTCTAAGGCAAGAGGTCTAGCATCAAATGACCTAAGCGGTGTTGTGGTTCTTTAATTGGGTCCTTGTGAAAGCAAGAAGGGCCTCCCACACTCTCACCTCTTACCTGGCCAGTGAAAGGCCTAGTTGTTGTGCTGTGTGTTTTCTACGTTGACCCATTCTGATTGAACTCCTAGGTCTAGCAAACCCGTACCACCATTTGTTGTGTGTTGCATGTCGACTAGGTCAGGAATCCTGTATCACCCACATCACTCCCAGTCAAGTGAACCCATGGAGAATGACCATGAGGATCCACTTAGGGTCATCACTAAACATCTTGCCATGTTGACCAAAAGATTTGATGAGTTTGAAATCAGATTATGAACCCTAGAAAAGGGCAAGAGACCACCCACTGAACTTGAGTCTGAGTTACCTCCCCACCCTAGGAAACCCTGATGTGGAAAGAGGGCAAGGGATGCTAGTATGGATGCTTGTGATGTAAAGGAATTTTTTTTGTAGTTGAAGGGTTTTAGATGTTTTTTTTTTTTTCTTAGGGTTTTGATTCCCGATCACAAGCAAAGACTAGAAAAAAGAGAAATGAATAACGGAAGCTTACACTAGCAGTTCAAATCCCTAAATAGTGGAAATGAGAACAAGATCCCGGGATTAAGAAACCTCGATAGGACTAAGCTCGAAACACAATACCTACATAGGAGATAGAGAGAGCAAACCTCACACGTCTAAAGCACCCGATGCAGAAGGTCGCTCAACTCGGCGGATGCGGCCTGGATGCCCGAGCAATCGAATCCATGGAAGCACTGGCTTTCGGTCGAAAGGTTGCGATGTCAAGGCAGACTTTCTCCGGTGCCCAAGATGCTAGGGAGGACCTGTAGGCAATCAATATAGGGATTAGCGAAATGGAGAGAGGTACTAAAAGAGACTAAGATGAGGTTGAGAAGGGGCTTCGAGCCCGATGTCCTGCTGGATTCCGAAGTCGAAGAAGGAGATAACTTGGGGCATCGCACCACGCGATGTCCCGGAGGATGAAGGATTGTGGCCTCACACCACTCGACGTCCAGGAGGATGAAGGACTCGCAACGCCCTGGGGCGATGGACAGGTGGCCTCACACCACTCGACGTCCTTGGGGACGAAGGCAACTTCACTCAAACCTAGTCTAGGAGACAATGGTTGGAGGATAAGCAAATTCAAACTCTCTTTTCATTCAATCATTCAATACCTTTACAATGGAGGGGATTGGGTCCTTTAAATAGGCACCCAAGGCCCATTTGAATTTAAAATAATTCAAAACCCTTAACCCAAATTACAACCCAATAGTTGGCGCCCACATGGAAGGGGAAAGCTCTTCATTGCCGACCAAATGGAAGAGAGGATTGGCATGGCATGTGGGAGGTCTTGGAGAGGGGGATTGGCCTCTTGATTTCCTTCTTTGCATGCTCATTTTGGGAAGAAAACATGGAACAAGGCTTGCTTGAAGGGATGTGCTTCCTTTGATCCTTCAACGCCCACTTGGATTGATTCATGGCCGGCCAAAGTGGAGGGAGCTTTGGGCATTGCAAGGTTGAAGGCTTGGAGAGGGGAGTGTGTCCCTTGACCTTCCATTCTTGCATGAGTACTTTGGGAAGAAGACTTGAAAGATGGCTTGCTTTGTGGCTTGGTTTCTTCATGCAATCTTCAACTCCCCATTTGATGATGGATCATGGCATGATGTGGGGGAGGGAAGAGGGGGATGACGTCTCCTCCTTCCAAGGTCGCCCAAGAGAGAAATGGTATGGAGAGGGAATGTGGAATGCATAAGGGCGCCTCCTTGTTTCCTTCCTTAGATGCCCAAGTGGCAACTGATGTGGCGCCACATAGGTTGCTGGGGTGGTGCCTAAGTTGGCATCTTTCCAAGTGAGAGAGGTGGGTTGGTCCACAAAGAACTTGACTTGGTCTTGAAACCCAGGTTGACTTCAATTGGGCTTGGGCCCAATCCAAACTCATACTCGAACCAAAAATAGATACAGGACTCATGACCTAAACTCGATCCAAATTGGTCAAGGTACAAGACTAAACAAACATAGACTAAGTACATGACTAAAATTATAAAATTACCTTGGCTCATAGCCTTATTACAAGACTCACAGAAGTGGAACCCTAATCTGAGATCCACAGAGGGTTAAGGAGCCTTTGTCGGATCCTGGTGCCCACACCAGTTATCCCTGGGTGGGAGGAACTCAACCCTGTCGAGTAAGGGTTAGTTTGGCTTGGGTACCTCTCCAGGATATCGGGGTCGATGCGCTGCAAGTCCTCCCGTGTGATCCACAAGTCATCGGATTCGGGTCGGCCTTGCCATCGGACCAAGTAACGTTGATAGCCCTTGGCCCGGGTAGTGATTGCTTGGTCATCCAGGACACGCTCGATCTGCTCTCCTTGCTCAGGTATATTTGGAGATGGACACTCAGGTTTAGGTTCACTCTGAAAAGGGATGTCAGGCCCAAATGGCTCACTGGGTATGTTTGCAGGTTCCCTATACTCGACTAAGTCAGAGATATTGAATGTCGAGCTAATTCCATAATCCGGAGGTAATTCAAGCACATAGGCATTAGGGCTCTTTCTCCTAATCACTTTAAAGGGACCCGCCCTACAAGCATGAAGCTTCTTAATGGTTCCCAGTGGAAACCGTTCAGGCCGGAGCCTAATCATTACAAAATCCCCTATTTCAAACTCTTTTGCTTGCTTTCGGGAATCACCCAGCCTTTTATATGTGTTATTACTTATACTAATTTTCTAGCTAATCTCTTTATGCATGTCCCTAATATGCTGTGCAAGTGAATCAGCGGACTCGGAGACACGTGCATGGATGGGTAGGGGAATCAGGTCAAGAGGTTGGTTAGGATTGTATCCACAGATAACTTCAAATGGACTCTTCCTGGTGGTCCTATTCACAGAACTGTTGTAAGCGAAATCGGCTCGAGGTAAAAGAAGATCCCAATTTCCCGTGTGTTCACCTATCAAGCATCTAAGAAGGTTTCGTAGGCTGCGGTTGTCTAACTCAGTTTGTCCATTAGTTTGCGGGTGGTAGGTAGTGGAGAATTGGAGCTTGGTGCCTAGGAGGTGCCAAAGGGTTTTCCAGAAATAGCTAGTGAAGCGGACATCCCTATTGGACACTATGGTCTTGGGTAGGCCATGTAACTTAACCACATGTTCCAGAAAAAGCTTAGCAACCTTGGAAGCATCTAGGGTATGGGAGCAGGGTATAAAATGAGCCATTTTGGAAAACCTATCCACTACTACAAAAATAGAATCGTGCTTCCTTGCGGTCTTGGGTAATCCTACCACAAAATCCATACTGAGGTCTTGCCAAGGGTGACTAGGTACGGGCAAGGGTGTGTAAAGGCCAGTATTTTGTTTCTGCTGTTTGGCCACAGCACAGGTCCGGCACCTAGAGACAATATTGGCGACATCTTTCTTAAGGCCAGGCTAGAAGAACTGGTCTTCAACAGCTAAAGTGGTCTTCTCCCTACCAAAGTGACCAGCTAGGCCTCCCGCATGGATTTCCCACACTAAAAAATCTCGGAGTGAAGTCTTGGGATTGCATAACTTATTACCCTTAAAAAGGTAACCATCCTGTAAGGTATAGTCACTATGGGCACTAGATGGTTATTGAAGCTTAGACTGGAAGACCTCACTCAAGTCAGGACAAGATTCATATTGCTCTTTAAGTTAGTCAAATCCTACAACCTCAGTCCTGACTGTGTCTAACAAAAGGGCACGACTGCTAAGGGCATCAGCTACCTTATTCTTAGTACCAGCACGATGTTTAAGCACAAAGGTATAAGCTTGGATATACTCGACTCACTTGGCATGCCTAGGGTTCAATCTTTTCTGGGAGTTTTGGTACCGAAGGGCTTCATGGTCTGAAAACAGAACAAACTCATGGGGTTATAGGTAGTGCCTCTAGTACCTAAGGGCTTGGACGACTGCATAAAACTCTTTATCGTATGTCGAGTACTTAATTTTGACCTCATTAAGTTTTTCACTAAAGAAGGCCACGAGGTGATTTTCCTAACTAAGTACTCCACCAATCCCAACTCCCGAAGCATCACAAGCAACCTCGAAAACCTTAGAAAAATCTGGCAATCTTAGGATGGGTGCTTGTATCATTCTATCCTTAATTTCAAGGAAGGCTTTGTCTGCAACTTTAGACCATTGAAAACCTCCCTTCCTGATGCAGTCAGTTATAGGTACTACAATTGAACTAAATCCTCGAATGAAACATCTATAAAATGTGGCTAGGCCATGGAAACTACGTATATCGTGGATACTAGCAGGGACAGGCCACTCAACTATAGCTCTAACCTTTTCGGGGTCGGCAGAAACTCCTTTAGGGGTAACTACAAAGCCTAAGAAGATAACCCTAGTTGTCATAAATTCACACTTCTTAGGGTTGGCGTAAAAGCTATTCTCTCTAAGGGTTTGGAAGACTAACCTTAAGTGGTTAAGATGGTCCTCTTTGGTCTTGCTATATATCAAGATGTCATCAAAATATACTACTAGGAATTTTCCAGTGAACTCATGCAAGACTTGGGTCATGACTCTCATAAAGATACTGGGTGCATTAGACAACCCGAAAGGCATCACTACCCACTCGAACAGACCATCCTTAGTCTTAAACACCGTCTTCCATTCATCCCCCGGTCGAATTCTAATCTGGTGGTAACCACTCTTATGGTCTATCTTGGAAAAGATAGTGGCACCGGCCATCATATCGAGCATATCATCCAGGCGGGGAATAGGAAACCTATATTTGATTGTAATTTTGTTGATAGCCCTACTATCAACACACATTCTCCAGGTCCCATCTTTCTTAGGGGTAAGTAGGGCAGGGATGGCATAGGGACTTAAACTCTCCCTAAGAAAACCCTTCCTAAGCAACTCTCCCATATGTTTCTGAAGTTCCTAGTGTTCAGTGGGGTTCATCCTATAGTGGGGAAGGTTGGGAAAATTGGATCCTGGGACCAAATCTATAGCGTGCTGGATGTCCCTAAGGGGTGGCAGTTGATCAGGTAATTCTTCCGGGAAAACATCCTCAAATTCTTTTAGAGTCTTTACTACCTCTTGGGGGTGTTATACGTTGGTTGGTTCAGGACTCTCCTTGGTGGATAGAATCCAAACAGGGGCTCCCTCTAAAATCTCTTTCTCTAGTTCCTTAGGTATAATCAGGTTGACTCTTGTTTTCTTCTCTTTAAGGCTACTAGATCCTTTCTTAACGGGGTCCTTAGGTTGGATTGGGTTGATTGTGATCTTTTTCCCCTGGTGGAAAAAGACACAGGTATTGGATTGACCATAAAAGGTGGCATCATGGTCGAAAGGCCAGGGTCGTCCTAGGATGATACTACCAACACCCATGGGTAAGACGTCACACCAAATCGATTCTTCATAGGAACTCATTTTTATGTTGATTTGGCACCTAGATTTTACTGGGATTGAAGTTGAATCTATCCAGGAGACTTTGTATGGGTTGGGGTAGGGAACTATGGCTAGTACTAAAGATTTGACTATACTCAAGATTTGACTGTACTCAAGGAAAGGGCATTAACACAGCTTCGACTATGAATGATGACCTTACATGCCTTATCTCCTAGCTTGATCAGGGTTTGTAGGATGTTAGTCCTACGCCAGTCTTCCTGCACTACGTTTTGGGCTAAGATGCATTGGACAACTCCTACAAGGTCTTCAGATTCATACACTTCTTCCTCTCCCTTGTACTCTTCTAACAACTAATTTTCATGATCATAGACTTCCTCCTCAGGTTCAACAATTGATTCGGGTTCAGTCTTAGTGGGTTCCTTTATAAGTAGGTCAGGGGCGGTGCACTGACTAGCAAAATGACCAGGTTTATGACACCTAAAGCATTTACCTTGGGGATCAGGTCTCCTCTGGACTTCAATATTCTTACCCTTTTCCTCTCTACTGTATTGGGGTCGGTTCAAGCTGGGACGACTAGGACTGGGTCGGGCTAGGTTCGGTCGACTTGGGTCAGTTCGGTTTGGGCTTGGTCGACTTGGATAAGCCTGGCTATAAATTTGGGTGGATCCAGGAATACGGCTCTGTTTCCTAAAGGGCTCAGGTCTTCTATAGGTGGGAGCTCTCTGGAAATGCTCACAAAGCCTAGCAACTTGGTAAGCTTCTTCCAAGGTTCGGGTTGATCGAAAGTACAGCTCTCTCTGAATGTCTGGGTGTAGGCCAGCCCTAAACCTATACAGGGTTACCTCAGGTGACTCTACTACCTTACATCGCATAACATATTCATCAAAATTGGTGATGTAATCGGCCACACTCTTACTCCCTTGACTTAGGGTTTGCCATTGGTCCAATAGTTTCTGGGTGTAGGATGCAGGTAGGTATTTCCTTCTAAGCTTATCTCTAATTTACTCCCAGGCGGTTATGGGTAATTGTCCTTTCTGCTTTATGTAATTTTCAACATTATTCCAAAACAACCTAGCTTGGTGAACCAACCTATGCTTGGCAAACTTAAACTTAGTTCTTTCTGACGTAGAGTACCAGTCAAAATACTGCTCCATAGCAGACTCCCAATCTTCATACACCCTGGGATCTAAACTTCCATCGAAAGTGGGTGCCTCAAGCTTGATGCTCCTAATGGCCCTTTCTTCACTGTCCTCCATATTGGGTCTCCTAGGACAGGTATCAACAAAGGGATCAGGGTCTCTCCCAAATTCATCCTCAAAGTAAGGGTCTTGTGGCAAGTTTCTCCTGGGATGAGGGGACTCCAGACCGGCTTCAGGTCGGGGCCTAGCAGCTTCCTCTAGGGGTCTTAATCTGGCCTATATTTGATCCAGTCTATTGGTCAACTGGTTGCCTAATTGGGTCATGGATTGAGTTAAGGCTCCATTGTCAGCTCAAAGTTGGTCCATGGTTTCGGTAGAGGGTGGAGAAGGTGGGTGAAAAGAGGTTCCTGATCTAATGCACATGTAACACACACACAGACGGTGCTATGGTTTGCTAGACCTAGGAGATCGCTCCAAATGTGAAGTCAAGAAGATGAACCTGAAAGCAGTAACTTGGCACCTGGCCAGGTAAGTGTAAGGTTAGTGGAGGTTCCTCTTTGCTTCCTAGACACCAATTAGAAATTGGCCAGGTAAGCGAACCAACCCACTTCCCTTCGGGATCTAGTCCCTGAACCACTTGCCTATACACCAGCTACTCAGCACACACCAACAAGTAATCTAGCTTGGCTCGGAACTTGGGTCGACCGACTTCGTGGGTGTCCCTAGCTCACTAGAGCAGATTAAATGTCTAATTCATTTTAGTTAATTGCTAGGGTTCGATATGTCTGGTGGTGGTTTTTGGGCTAGGGACGGGTAATGAAATCCTGACCCTATGTTAATTTGACGCCCTTAGGATGAGTTATGTAAAATGAAGCACAAAAATGACTAATGAAATGACTTAAAATTTTCTTGTTTTTTGTGTCTTTCAGATGTGTGAATTCTAAACAAAAGCCAAGAATTAAAATATGCTCCTAAATGCAAGAAATAAGCTAGATGGATGAATGAAGCAAGAAATGAGATGCTTGCTGAAATTTCAGACCTGAAGTTTTATCAGGTAGTATTTTGGCTTGTAGAAATTTTACAAACTGAAATAAAATCTAATAAAATAGATAAAAATACTCTAAATTCAATGTGATCTAATAGAATAGGAATAATGAAATTTGGAGGTATCTACAGAGAGAAACAATTCAATGATCAGACCATATACGGGCTGACCAGAATGCAGAAAATGAAAGAAAACAAAATGCACTAGTCCTAGCCTTGCTCTGATACCAATAACGATGTGGAAAGAGGGAAAGGGATGCTAGTATGGATGCTTATGATGCAAAGGAATTTTTTTTGTAGTTGAAGGGTTTTAGATGTTTTTTTTTTTTCTTAGGGTTTTGATTCCCGGTCACAAGCAAAGACTAGAAATAAGAGAAATAAATAACGGAAGCTTACACTAGCAATTCAAATCCCTAAATAGTGAAAACGAGATAGGACCCAGGATTAAGAAACCCTGTAAGGACTAAGCTCAAAATACAATACCTACTTAGGAGATAGACTGAGCAAACCTCACACATCTGAAGCACCCGATGCAGAAGGTCGCTCAACTCAGTGGATGCAGCCTAGATGCCTGAGTAGTCGAACCAGCGAAAGCACTAGTTTTCAGTCGGAAGGTCGCAATGGCAAGGCAGACTTTCTCCGGTGCCCGAGATGCTAGGGAGAACCTATAGGCAATCAAAATAGGGATTAGCGAAATAGAGAGAGGTACTGAAAGAGACTAAGATGGGGTTGAGAAGGGGCTTCGAGCCCGATGTCTGGCTGGATTTCGAAGTTGAAGAAGGAGATAACTTGGGGCCTCGCACCCCGTGACGTCTCGGAGGACGAAGGATTGTGGCCTCACACCACTCGACGTCCAGGAGGACGATGGACTCGCGACACCCTAGGGCGACGCACAGGTGGCCTCACACCACTCGACATCCCTGGGGACGAAGGCAACTTCACTCAAACCAAGTCTAAGAGACAATGGTTGGAGAATAAGCAAATTCAAACTCTCTTTTCATTCAATCATTCAATACCTTTACAATGGAGGGGATTGGGTCCTTTAAATAGGCACCCAAGGCCTATTTGAATTCAAAATAATTCAAAACACTTGAAACCAAATTACAACCCAAAAGTTGGCGCCCACATGGAAGGAGAAAGCTCATCATGGCCAACCAAATGGAGGAGAGGATTGGCATGGCATGTGGGAGGGCTTGGAGAGGGGGATTGGCCTCTTGATTTCCTTCTTTGCATGCTCATTTTGGGAAGAAAACATGGAACAAGGCTTGCTTGAAGGGATGTGCTTCCTTTGATCCTTCAACACCCACTTGGAGTGATTCAAGGCTGGCCAAAGTGGAGGGAGCTTTGGTCATTGCAAGGTTGAAGTCTTGGAGAGGGGAGTGTGTCCCTTGACCTTAAATTCTTGCATGAGTACTTTGGGAAGAAGACTTGAATGATGGCTTGCTTTGTGGCTTGGTTTCTTCATGCAATCTTCAACGCCCCATTTGATGATGGATCATGGCATGATGTGGGGGAGGGAAGAGGGGGATGATGTCTCCTCCTTCCAAGGTCGCCCAAGAGAGAAATGGTATGGAGAGGGCATGTGGAATGCATGAGGGTGCCTCCTTGTTTCCTTCCTTGGGTGCCCAAGTGGCAACTGATGTTGAGCCACATAGGTGGCTGAGGTGGTGCCTAAGTTGGCATCTTTCCAAGTGAGAGAGGTGGGTTGGCCCACAAGGAACTTGACTTGGTCTTGAAAGCCAGGTTGACTTCAATTGGGCTTGGGCCCAATCCTAACTCAGACTCGAACCAAAAATAGATATAGGACTCATGACCTAAACTTGACCCAAATTGGTCAAGGTACAAGACTAAACAAACTTAGACTAGGTACATGACTAAAATTATAAAATTACTTTGGCTCATAGCCTTATTACAAGACTCATAAAAGTGAAACCCTAATCTAAGATCCACAGAGGGTTGAGGACCCTCTATCGGATCCTAGTGCCCACACCGAACCCCCTCAATATGATTCCTCCTTAAAGGCTGAACCCAGGAGAGTCCCTCATCCTAACCTAGCCTAAGAGATTCATCCTAGGAAACCCAATCAGGAGATCATAGACCATGAAGAGAGGGCCATCAAAAGCATTAAGCTACAAGCACCTACCTTTGATGGCATTCTAGATCCCCAAGTATACATAGATTGGGAGGAGGACATGGAACATTACTTCGACTAGTACACTATGTCGAAAAGGATGATGTTTGAATTTGCCAAACTTAGGTTGGTTCGCCATGCTAGGTTATATTGAAATAGTGTTGAGAGGCTGGTAGGGCAAAGAGAACAAGAACCCATAGAAACCTGGAGAACATGAAAGCTTGGCTTAGAGAGAAGTACCTACCACTATCTTACATCCAGAAATTATTGGACCAATGGCATAATTTGAATCAAGGGAGCATGAGTGTGGCCGAGTACATTGAAAGGTTTGATGAGTATGTCACGTGATGTAATGTCGATGAATCAGAATCTGTGACCCTATCTAGGTTTAGGACTGGCCTGCATCCAGATATCCAAAGAGAGCTGTACTTTAGAGTGATCAATGATTTGGAGCATGCTTGCCAAGTTACGAGGAATTATGAGCATTTCCAAAGGACACCCACCTATCGTAGACCTGAACCCTTTAGGAACCCTAGCCGAATCCCAGGATCTAACCAAGGGTTTAGTCAAGTCTACCTGAGTCGACCCAGTCTGAGCCTACCCGACCTGAGTCAATCCAACCCGAGTTGACCCAGTCTGAGCCGACCCGACCTGAGCCGATCCCATTTTAATAGAGAGGATAAAGATAAATCAATTGAAGTCCAAAGGAACCCCAATCCCCAAAGCACATGCTTTAGATGTCATAAACCAGGGCATTATGCAAGCCAGTGCACCTCCAAAGCCCTACTCATAGAAGAGCCAGCTGAAAATGAGCTAGAACCTATTGTTGAACCAGAAGGAAAAGTCTATGAGGTAGAAGATCAATTGTTAGAAGAATATGAGGGAGAGGAAGAACTGTTTGAGTCTGAAGACCTTTTGTAGTAGTTAGGTGCATCTTTACCCAAAAGATAGTGCAAGAAGATTTACATAGGACTAACATCCTACAAACCTTTGTCAAACTAGGGGATAAGATTGGCAAGATCATCGTGGATAGTGGGACCTATGTCAACGCCATCTCTTTAAATACCGTCAAATCCCTATGATTGACCCCAGTTCCTCACCCTAACCCTTATAAGGTCTCATGGATAGATTCAACTTCCATACCCATCAAGTCTAGATGCCATGTCATGATCAAATTACAGTCATATGAGGAGGAGAAGATTTGGTGTGATGTCCTTTCCATGGGCATCAATAGCATTATCCTAGGTCGACCCTGGCTTTACGATCATGATGCCACCCTTTATGGTCGGACCAATAGGCTTTTAGTCACCATGGGAAGAAATTTATATAATCAATCCAACTCAACCCAAGGACTAGGTTAAAAGAGGATCGAGTAGCTTAAAAGAAAAGAAGCCAGAATTTAACCTGATCAAGGCCAAAGAGTTAGAGAATGTGATGACTGAGGGAACCCCTACCATGAAAGAGATTCATGAACCAACCTAGAGAGAAGAACCTTCTGAAGAATTTTAGGGAGAAAAGATTAAACCCACTGAGAATTTAATTGAAGAAACCCCTGAGCCTATCGAGGAATCAAAAGAAGATATCTATGAATGAAGTCTAGTGGAGAAGTGTGATGAAGATGGACCCAAGATTGAAATCACTTAAGAACTCATAGGAAAAGAGTCTGAACCCACTATAGAATTTGAAGGAGTGACAGAGCCAGGATCAAACATAGTCGATGAAAGTTAAGGTTCGCAAGTATTGCCCATAAAGGAGGTCCAAGAACCAATCCATATGGAACAACCCTAGGAAGTAGACATTAGTTTAGAGGACTTTTAAGATAAACTTCTCAAAGACCATCCTGATGACCTTCCACCATTTAGGAACACCCAGCCTGCCCTAGAACTTTCACCCAAAGATCAATGTCCAAATTTTAAGATCATCCTGAATAACCAAGGTCTGTTTCATGCTTCCCATAGATTGCACCAAGACTCTAATTCCTATTTCCTACTCTTTCCTGAGTCTTCTCATGTTTCTATAGCTAATGGGTTACATTTTGTAGAGATTACCAGGTTGCATGAATTCTTAGAGCCCATCCCTTTTGCTACCTACTTCTGGTATACCTTATGTCATTTGCTAGGGATCCATGATAATTTTTCATGTGCATACCAGACCAGGGTCAAACCTAGAGAGTCAATAATCTGTTAGATTTAGGCTCTATAGAGTTCAATAAAATTCATGTCAATAGGAATACATAGTTGAGTCTACTTTTTGTCAAGTGTCAGTATGAGTTCTAGAGTCTGCAAAATCTTTTGCACGGCATATTAGAAGCATGCATAAGGAGATTAGCCAAAAAACCAATCTAAGTAATAATACATACAAGAAATTGGCTGATTCCTGAAAGCAAATCAAAGAATTTGACATAGGAGATTATGTAATGATTAAGCTTAGGCCTGAACGGTTTCCACCCGGAACTATTAAGAAACTTCATGCTCGTGGAGCTAACCCCTTTAGAGTGATAAGGAGAATTAGCCATAATGCCTATGTGCTTGCGCTACCCCCGGATTACGGCATTAGCTTAACTTTCAATATCTCAGACTTAGTCGAGTATAGGAAACCAGCAAACATACCCAGCGAGCCATTTAGGCCTGACCTTTCATTTGAGAGCGAACCGACCTAGAGTGTCCTCCTCCAATTTTTCCTTAGAGATGAGAGCGGATCGAGTGTGTCTTGGATGATCAAGCTATCACCACCTAGGGCAAAGGCTATCAGCATTACTTTGTTTGATGACAAGGCCGACCAGAGTCCGATGATTCATGGATTACCCGGAAGGACTAGCAGCGCCTCGACCCTGACCTTCTAAAGAAGTATCAAATCCAAATCAACCCTTACTCGACATGGTCGAGTTCCTCCCACCCAAGAGAATTGGTGCGGGCACCAGGATCAGACAGAAACTCCTCAACCGTCTATGGATCTTGGATTAGGGTTTCTTTTTAATCTGTTGGGTCCTATAATAAGGCTTCAAGCCTGAGCATTTTAATTGTGAGTCATGTGCTTAGTTCCAATTTTTGTTTTAGCCTTATACCTTAGCCAATTTGGTCAAGCTAAGTCAAAGGGTCCTGTATTTAGCTATATTGGTCCAAGCCTAAGTCTACTTGATGATTAAGCTCAAGTTAGAGTGGACATTTGAGTCAAGCCCAATTAATGGATAAAGCCATCTTCCCCACACCATGAAGGATGCTACTTCAGCTCTTGGAGAGCCACCTCACTTGTGCCATGTGGCGTAAGGAAGTGCTACATCACCAGGACAAGTGGGCGGCCAAGGCAAGAGAGAAATGTAGAATTTTTGGATGCCATCAAACAATGTGGATGCCATCCCTTGATCCAAGCCAACCTTCCCTCACCCTAACAAGTCTCTTTCCAAAGGAACCATGGGCAGCCAAGGAAGTAAATTTCAAAAGGGAGACAACATTCCTCCCTTCCCTCCCCATATCAAGTTTCTCTCTGAAGAAGGGTAGGCGGCCAAGGAAGGTCAAAGAGCAATGAAGCATCCATTGATTTGGGAAGAAATGTTCCTTGCTTCAAGCCCCCACATCACGCCTTCTTCCCAAAATGTCTTGGTCGGCCATGGAAGAAAATCCAAGTCCAAAGGGCGCCAACTTGAATCATGAAGACAACATTCCCCCAATCAAGCTTCTCCACCAAAACATGGTCGACCTAGCATCTTGGATTTCAAATTTCAAGGGATTGAATGCAGATTTTTGGGCACCGCTTGCTGAATTTTGTGTAACTCCTCTCAATCGAATTCAAATGAGACTTAGGTGCTTATAAAAGGAGCCCTAACCTCTTGTAATTTCAATATTAATGAAATGAAAAAAAAGTTTGAGAAGTTATTCTTCTAGCCCTTGTCTTTTAGACTAGGAACTCCGAGAGGGAGCACCTTTGTCCTACAAGACATCGAGGGGTGAAAGGCCCTGGGTTACTATCCTTCTATAAAAGCCACCTTTCTACCTTCATGTTTGGAGGCCATCTGGAAGATCCACCTGGACGCCTAGCAAAAAGAACCTCCTCGACCACCATTCTCAACTTTTGTTCTATACTTTCCTACTTGTTTCTTGATGATTTCTAACCCTTCACTTGGATGCTCGCAGGTTCTCCAGGTGCCACAGACAATAGAGTCGGTCTTCCTTGCCTTCGCGACCATCGGACGGAAAGTCGACGAATCCGCAAGGTTGAAGGCTTGATCCTCCAGGTTGCGTACTCGAGAGTGAGTGAACTCGGCATCGGGGGCATCAGAGTTTTTCAAGGTTTGCATCCCTAATCTCCAAAGTAGATATTGATCTAAAGCTAAGTTCTACGGGATTTTTCAATCCCGGGGTCCTCTCCTGCCTATCTTGCATGCTAGAAAGTTTTTATCTTTATAAAACCTCTAGATCTGCTCTTTGCTTGTCTTTGGGAATCATTAAATCCATTAAAAACTTAAAATAACAAAAGAAAAATCATTAGCATGCATCTTAGCATCTTAGTCCCATATCAGAATCATATCCTAAATCTTAAAAATATACAACATAATTCTCAATTAAGTGTATCATACTAATCGAAACATTTTCAAAATCAAGTGAAATAATTTCATAAAGATTTGAAGCTTAAAATTATTGTTTCATAGTTTTCTGGTCGAGTCAGCTCTTCCAAAACATAGTTTTCTGATAGAGTCAGCTCTTGCAACTCGAGTCAGCTCTTCCAGAACACAGTAACTTCAAGTTTTAGTCATTTTCACTTAAACTTTTCAAAGTTTTAGATCAAACATCTTTTCAATCTCATCTAAACATAGTTGTGATCTATTAACCATAGATTAAAACCATTTTAATCCATCAAATTCCTTACTTTCTTCTTCATAAGGTCGTGACGCAGCGGCACCCCTACACGTCATAGGAGAACCCCTTAAATAGGAAGAGATGGTCTTTAAACCATGCTTATCTCCTATGACTGTATGGCCATGGCGAATCCACCTTAATCCAAGTACTTTGTGAAGGAAACAATCCGATTTTATTCAAAAACATTAAACTACATGTGCATCCAATCCTGGATGCCCTGATACCACTATTAGGGAACCAAGGTATAGGGCAAGCCTGTTGGACATGAAATTTATAAACTTTTTCTAGATTACATGATACAGCGGAAGCTAAAAAACAATTTACCTAAGTATGTTAATCTTATTAACACAGGTTCCCTATGCGGATCTTGATGCATGTGTAGAATAATGTATGCATGAAATCAAGTATCCATTGAATGAAAAACAGAACTATTCTAAATTCACACAATGATGCAACAGATTATAATATGTCAAATATATAATCTAAAGCCGTACCTTAGTGACGATCACCTGGGACTGCACCAATCAGTGTGAAGAGCTTCGGGTGTACCTGCAAGGAACAAGATGGGGCTCTGCGAGCGATGCACATGCACTGCCTCTATGGGCGGTTCACCTTATGTAGCGCGATTTCTTCTCCTTCCTTCAATGTGCTAGCCCCTTCGAAAACATTGATGGCAGCAGTGACTCCTTTAACTCCTTGAAGATGTGTGGACTCCTTCAACTCCTTAAAGGGCTGTTGTTGTAGTGGTGCTGGAATGAAGAAGCTTGAGAATCCTTTCCCAATGCTCTGTCCCAACCTTCAATAGAAGGTATGCACTCAAGAATCCCTCCCAAAACTCACTATTCCCTTCAACAATCTCTCAAAAATCAAGATTCAAATCTTGATCTCATGCGCTATTCTCCGAAGTGACCAAGAACAGTAGCAAGGAGAGTTGGAGGAAGAACTGGGATGATTGATCCCCTTTTAGCAATCTAGCAAGGGAGAGATTATATGGAGGAATGAGACTTTTGGGATTCAGAGGGGTTATAAGCCTCTTGGGATTCAGCAACCATAGATCATAAAACCCAGAAATGCATCTATTAAATCCCTATAACAATTAAAGAATTAAATGAAGCAATTTCGATTTACACTAGTCCGGCAGATGAGTTGACTCGATCATTCGAGTTGAGTCGCCTCGAGTCGACTCGTTCAAAAGAGTTGGCTCAAACAAAAGTTTGACAACACCTTGTCAAATGAGTCCGGAATGATTTACAATCATTCGCATGCCAACAAAGCAAGAAGAAACCCTCGATGTGTTATCCCATAGGTTCAAACACTAAACCGGTAGCACGGGAACATTTCCAGTATCAGCCAAAGTCGCCATCTAGCAATGACACCTGGCATCCGGATAGGTTGAAGGTTGTAGAGCAACATTAACTTATTGAATATAGAATATCAGTGAACTTATTCCTTTAATCTTTTAAAGCTACAGATGTCTTAGGGTTAAACTTCTCAACCCTAATCAATCCATCTCAATATGTCTTAAACAAAGAATCCTTGTAACTCATTACAAGGAATGCCCTAGCCAAGGTCTTTCTCAATTGAGGCATATTAAGCATTCAATCCAAACCATTTGGAGAGACAAATCCTATCTCGATCCTACTACCGCTACATAAGTTCTTGACTATACCCAGCAACCTTCCATCAATGGAATAGAAATCCAGGTAATCCGGCACCTAAGCATAATGAGTTGCTTGCAAGCTGCCATAGTGACCTCAAGTCTGAGGAATAATTCATGCCCATATTCTAATGCAAGACTCCCCTTCGGTAGAAAGAAAATTTTGCATGAGGGTCACGTTCAGTGAAGTATCAAATACAACACCTGATTTCATACCAGCTCTCCATGCTACTTGGTAAAGAGGACAACCAATAGATTGACATCAACAACCAACTCTCGATGCACCATTGTCCTGAAATAGCATATCCTTTGATCACAAACCAGTTTATGAACTATACAAAGCATCCTTTCTACATTGCATACAATGTAGCTCAAAGGACATCATCACACAAGAGTTCAATTTGGAAGATGTCATGTGATGAACAACCAGAATAAACCTTTTATTCAATTCATTAATTCATATACATATACATGAGTCACATAACCATCTACAGCCTAAATGATTGATTTTGGGACACAATTCCCAACACTTCATTCCACTGGTAATAAGCCAATACAATTAGACATGGGATAAGGCTAGGGATGCCTTGTTTCACGCGATAACCAATTCCCATAAGCAGAAGGACTCTAGGTCCTTCTACGTGCCAACATATCTCATGCATAATCTAATTGGTGCCAAGAGTCCCTTCAACTTAGGACTCTTCAAATATATAAGATAAAGGATTAATAAATATGGATAAAACTAGATAATTGCTGCCCCACTTTGGACTCAACCCAATCTAGGATTTCCTCAAATTGGTTAGCCCATTAAGCAAACTTATAGACCCAATTCCATTGGGTTAGGAGTTAAGTTAGCCTACACATGCTAGTATATAATCTAGCTAACCAATTAGGAACCCAAGACCCTAATAATATACCAATTGACTTACTAGGCCAATTCCCTAATGTGTGTGAACCTTTGGGTTCCACATCTAGCTAGCAGTAGATTTGGATTTAAGCTATTTCGATCCAATCGAAATCGATTGACCTAATTAGGTTAAATAAGGCTGACCCAAGTTGCCAATTCGAACCAATTTCCAAATTGACTCATGAATTCATCCAATTTGATTTATGAAAACCTACAAGACATGATTGACATCTAGCAATGTGTCATGCCTACACATAAGATGATGAATTTGGTGGAAAGTACCAAAATATGCTTCAGTGAAAAGTTACCATACAACTCAATCTTTTGATCTCCCTTTATCTCGAGTAAGTGATTGGTGTGGATACTTGTCAAACCTAGCACTTAGTGATTTTGAATCTCAATTCGATAATAAAAATTGAGCTAATGACTGATTAGAAAATACTTTTAATCTCATCCTGCTTGATCAAACACTCCCTAAGTCATCAATCGAAGAGATTACTTAGGATAACATTTTCTCTTACTAGGAATGATAGATTCCTTGTTGATCCACTCACATCCTTCATACACCTTCCACCATATCTGAGAGCACCCCATACATGACTCAATGACATGAATGAGTATGAATCAAAACCTAGCTTAGTGTGTATAAGGAACCATGGTAATCTCAGGTAAAAAGATCATTTGCACAACTCCCACTATGATAACTATCTCTTGACAAGTAGTAAGACTTCCATAAGATATTCTTAGTGTGAATCAGTGCAGTGACTCATACCCTAATAAGCACCCTTAACTTTGTTTTAGTGTCTCTACACAAGTGGCTGTGAGACCAACCACCCCCTCCATCGAGCATACATAGGATAAGCTAGTCCTTCTGGAAACATCGATCCCCGAATCGATGATCCAACAACTAGGAACATTTTAGATTTGGATTTTTAGGAACTTAGGTCTTATCATTATGATCTCCATCATAACCCTAATTTATTTACACTAACCTACGGGGTTCATCATAATCTTTAAATAAGACATAGTAGTATGATGAAACAAAATGCCTTGTATTAATACAATAATATCATACAAGAGTTGAAAAATTATAAAAATACCTTTACAAAGATTGGCTTTTAGGGTACTTTTCTTTCAGAAGAGAGAGAAAGAGGAAGATAATCCTTATCAAAAATTTATGATTCACCTATAGAAGGGCTTTTTGTCCTACGCACCAATTTTGTTCGCTCCACCTAAATTGGCGGCAAGAATCCCAAACCCTTGGGACTCTAGGTGATGCTAGACTATAGATGCTTGCAAAATATTTTTTCGTTATTAAATGTTGAGTTAGGAGATTATATCCCAAATGTAAAACCATGATCTAAACCAAGAAACTCTAGAGAAAATCAGAAGTAGATGCATGCAAAGTAGACCATAAAATTGATAGAAAAGAGGACCGTCGAGGCTAAGAAGCCCCTGTAGGGCTAGTTCTCCTACAATACTGCTACTAGAAAGTCGAGGGGGTGTACCTGATAGGAATTTGATGATGAATCCTTGAAGAGTTCACTCTATGCTCCTGGATGTAGCCTGGAAGATCAAGCCGAAGACCCCGCGGATCCACGGCTTTCAATCCGGTGACACGAAAACTGGCTGGCTAGAATCTTGGATTCGTGGACTCCGAGGGACCTGCAAATCACCTATCACGAGTTAGAATATGGTGTAAAAACAAATCAAACGACTAAAAGAAAGAGGAGAGAAGAGGATTTGGGGTTGGCGGCCAATGTTGAAGAAGGTTGATCTTTTGGGTTTTGTTGGAAGCTTGTAGGCAGGGTGTAGGAAACTTGAAGGAGGATGGGTTTCACACAGATTTCCCTAGCACACAGCAAGCACACCGCAATTGTATAAAAAACTCAATATATTTTATAAGAAGATTAAAATTTCATGCAAAAGGGTCCCTAATATAGAGTCATAAAACTTAGGGCCCAAGCAAATGCAAATGAGAAACATATGGGGTGCCCATTTTTTTCCTAAAGTGTGGGGTTGAATACAAGGAAGGAGGCTCTCTCATGCCATACAAAACTCCTCCAATCCAAGCAAGTATTGCGCGGCCAAGAGGAAACCATGAGGGGCGCCAAAAATCTTCCTTCTCAGGCTGGATGTGGTCCATAATATTTCTAAGCAGGCGTCCTTGAATTTGGGGCATGAAGTATATCTGTAGGCATGCGGACTTCTTATGCTTGAGGTTTGGAATGGATGTGCTGGCATGTGGACATCAACTCCTCAAGCATGGGCTGACTTCAAGTTCCTCCAAGTAGTCCTAGGGCATCGCCATCCAGGGTGTGACTAGGACTCCATGCGGCTACCGAGGTGGCACACCAGGTATTTGTCCTTCATAAGCTTGGGTCTTCTCAGACTGAACTCAACTTGATAATTACAAGACTTAAAAGAAAAAGGCTTAACATGAGCTGACCATATCCCAAGACTGCTCCAAAACCCTAATACATAACTCAATCAAAAACAGGACCCCAGACTCAAACCCTAATTTGGGCCTAAAGGGCCATGCTTTTATTACAGGACTCAATAAAACCCTAACAACTCTAGTCAGATAACCACAAAGGGTTTAAAAGCCTCCGCTTGAGTCTAGTGACTCTGGTGTCCGCACCACTAGGTAATTGGCATGAGTAAAGCTATTTAGAGTCAGTTAGGTTACACCACTTAATGTCCTAATCTAATTAAAGTCCTACTGAAATTAGTTAGCCCAATTAGCAAGCAATTAAACCCACTCTTATTAGGTTAGGAGTTATGCTAGCCAATATATGCTACTATGTTAATTAGCTAGCTAATTAAGATCCTATCACCCTAATAAAAGTATAATTGACTTCCTTGGTCAATTCCTTAGCATGCGTGACCCTTTAGGCTTCATATCTAGCTAGTAGTAGGTCTAGATTCATGTCAATTTAGTTCGATTAGAAATCAACTAACTGAATTAGGTCAAATCAAGCTAACCTTATTGCCAATTTGAACCATCTTTCAAATTGACTCATGAATTCAATCAATTTAATTCATAAAAATCTACAAGAAATGATTGACATCTAGCAACATGTCATGCCTACCTAGAAAATGAGAAATTTGATGGAAATTATCAAAATATCCTTTTATGAGAAGTTACTGTGCAATTCAATCCTTCGATCTCCTTTTATCCAGAATAAGCGATGGGTATGGAAAATTATCAAATCCTAATGCTTTCTTCATTCGACTCTCAATTACTAATGAAGACTCAACTGATGAAAGATTATAAACTTTTTTTTAATTTCATCCTACTTTGATCAAAGACTTCCTAAGCCATCATTTGATGAGATTACAGGGGATAAATACTCTTCTTACTAGAAATGATTGATTTCTCGATGACCTACTCATAACCTTCATACACAAGTCACCATATCTATGAACACCCCATATATGACTAAGTCATGAATGAGTGTGAACCAAAACATGGATTCATGTGTATAAGATTCCACATGATCTCAAGTCTAAAGATCACTTGCACAACAATCACTAAAAGAATCATTTTTTGACAAGTAAAAAAGACTTCAATAAGATGATGGATCAATTCATTGAACTCATACCCAAATAAGCACCCACATCCTTATATTAGTATCCCTATAAAAGTGGTCATGAGACCAACCACTCTATCGAGCATACATAGAATGTGCTAATCTTTCAAGAAACATTGATCTCTAACTTGATGATCCTTCGACTAGGAATATCTAGTTTAGAGTTTATAAGATCTTAGGTCTCACTTTTATGAACTTCATCATAACCCTATATCAATTTTCCTAATCTATAGAGTTCATCATAATCTTAAAATAAAAAGGTATAAGGCATAACATATGATGAATCAAAATACTTTTTATTAATATATTATTATAGATAAGTTAAAAACTTTATAGAAATGCTCCTGTTATATAAGAAATATGATTGGCTTTCAAGGCACTATTCTTTCAATCTTCCACTTGCACTAAAGCTAATCAACATTATATTTAATTCCCATAGAATCTAAATGGTGATCAAACTATTATTAAGGAAGGGCCATAGTGAATGGATTTGCTATATTGTTTTTGTATCTACTCATTTTATAACCATGTCTTGTCCTTTGATGATTTCATGAATGAGATGGAAGTACCTTAGGATGTGCTTGGACTTTTGATAAGACATCAATTCCTTAGCTTGTGCAATAGCTCTAGTGCTATCATAATAAAGTGGCACTGAATGCTATATCGAAGAAACTATACCCAACTCCGAGATGAATTTCTTCATCTAGATAGCTTCGTTAGTAGCTTCACTAGTAGCTATATATTCTGCCTTAATAATTGAGTCAACTACAGTTTGCTGCTTGGTACTTTTGCAACTCACTATACCTCCATACAAAGTAAAGATATACCCTGATTTGTCTTTACAATTATCTGGATTGAAATAACGGTTCCTTAAAAGCCAATCTTTGTATGGACATTTTTATAATCTTCCAATTTATGTATGATATTATTTATTAATAAACGATATTTAATTCATCATACTACTGCATCTTATTAAGATTATGATGAATCTCATAGGTTAGGGCAATGGAATTAGGGTTATGATGGAGATGATAATGGTGAGACCTAAGTTCCTATAAACCCTAATCTAAAATGTTCCTAGTTATTGGATCATCGATTTAGGGATCAATATTTCTGGAAATACTAGCACACATATTTATGCTCGATGGAGACGGTGGTTAGTCTCATAGCCACTTATGCAGGGACACTAATACAATGATGTGAGTGCTCATTAGGATATGAGTTCACTAAACTGATCTATCTTGAGAACATCTTATAGAGGTCTTACTACTTGTTAAAAGAGGATTCTCATAGTATGAGTTGTGCAAGTGATCCTTAGACCTGAGATCACCAAGGTTCCTTATATACATAAAGCCATGTTTTGGTTCATACTCACTTATGACAAAGAATCATGTACGTAATGTTCTTAAATATTGTGGATTGTGTGTGAAGAATGTGAGTGGATCAATAAAAAACTGATCACTCGTAGTAAGAGAAGGACTTATCCCTTGTAATCTCTTTGATTATTGACTTAGGAAGTCTTTGATCAAAGCAGGATGATATAAGATAGGGTTTCTAATCTTTCATCAATTAAGTTTTCATTATCGAATTGAGATTCAAAAGAAATAAGTGCTAGGATTTGACAATTCACCATACCCATCACTTATTCTGGATAAAGGAAGATTGAAAGATTGAATTTCATGATAACTTTTCTTGGAAGGGTACTTTGATAATTTCAACCAAATTTCTTATCTTCTGGATAGGCATGACATGTTGCTAGTCATCAATCATGTCTTATAGGATTTCATGAATCAAATTGATTAAATTCATGAGTCAATTCGGAAGCTGGTTCGAATTGGCAACTTAGGTCAGCTCGATTTGACCTAATTAGTGAAAGAAAAATGCCATAAAAGCCAATCTTTGTAAAGGTATTTTTATAATCTTCGAACTCTTGCATGACATTATTGTATTAATAAAAGGCATTTTGTTTCATCATACTAATGTATCTTTTTTAAAGATTATGATGAACCCCATAAATTAGGACAAGGGAATTAGGGTTATAGTGAGACCTAAGTTTCTATACACCCTAATCTAAAATATTCCTAGTCGTTGGATCATCGATTCGAGAATCGACGCTTCCAGAAAGACTAGCTTATCCTATGTATGCTCATAGGAGAGGGTGGTTGATCTCACAGCCACTTGTGTAGTGACACTAATACAAGGATAAAGGTGCTCATTAGGATATGAGTTTACTGAACTGATCTGCATTGTGAATATCTTATGAAAGTCTTGCTACTTGTTATAGTGGAAGTTGTGCAAGTAATCTTTAGACTTGAGATCTGGTGGGGGCACCAGGATCTAGACCTGTCAAAATAGGCCAGAGCCCATGGGCTAGCCCATTTGGCCCTATAAATGGGTCGGGCCTTGCTTAAAAAATTTGGCCCATTTATGTAAGTGGGCTTTTTGGCCCAGCACTTATAGCCCATGGGCTCAACAGGGTTAGGGCCGAGCTAGCCCATGGGCCAAGAATTTTTTTTAAAAAAATATATTAAAATTAAAAGATTCAAAATGAAAAATGGCAAACATGTTATGGATTATTAGGTCCACTTACCAGAGTAAGTCATGGTCCACGTTAAATTAAAAGTTTAAAACTTTAAACTTAAAACGGAATGATATTTTAATTTTTTTCCTCAATCTTTTGAGTTGTTCCCACTTTCCTTCCATGTTCGTAGTGTTTGGATATTTCCATTCCCATTTCCACTTCGATATGATGATACTCGATAGTTCCAGGCTTCCGGTGATTCAAACTTTTTCCAAATTTTTTATTCATCTGGTGTTCGGGACCGGCTGACAGGGGCTTTGTTGCTGCTCTGCTCTCCTATTCCGATGGTGGAAGGAATAATAGGTGATGATGGCGGTAAAGCCAACTCTTTCATGACATTGATAGCCATCATCGTGCTGCTATTGGTGACCAGAGCTTCTTCCATGCTGAGGTGAGGGCTATATACTTATATGATTTCAATGCCCATGGCCCTAGCCCCAGCGCACGGCCCTAGTCCATGGCCCTAGCCCATGGCTCTAGCCCACGGCCCTAGTCCATGGCCCTAGCTCGTGGCCCTAGCACACGGCCCATATAGTGGGCTGGCCTAGCCCTAGCCCACGGCCAATATAGTGGTTGGCGCAGCCCATTTGCATCGGGTTGGGTTTGATTTTTTTAGCCCATTTGTGCAAGTGGGCCTAGCCCGGCCAAGCCCATAAAATGAAAGCCCATATGGGTTAGGGTCAGGTCGGGCCAGGCCAGTCCATATTGACAGCTCTTCCATGATCAGACACAGATTACTGGGCCCTATTTGGTTTACTTAGTTATGTGTCAAAGTTTTGTAATCAACTAGGATTGAGTCCTGTAATAAGTCGAGGTTAGTTGATTTGTCTCAACCCTCAACCTAGTCCAGCACATTGAGTCCTGTACATTAGTATGAATCTAGTATGAGTCAACTTCTTATATAAGAGAGGAGGCTATGCTATTTTGGAGTTCCACCGGACCTCATTCTAAGGCCAGAGGCAGTTACATTAGCATAAGGGAGCCCAATTGACACCCAGGTGCCCTGATTTCCTCCAAATGCCATTTCAGATGCCAGACTTCTTTCAGATGCTTCCGAAATATTCCATATGCTAGGACCCTATGTTTCCCAGGTTATCCTGATACTCTAGGCCTCCAAATTAAAGCCTAGGAAGCAAGTCCAAGCAAGAAGAACCAAGATTCCCTTTTGATATTGGGAATATACCAGCCCAAGGAACCAGGCATCCCAGCTTCTAGGGGACCCAATCCCATGCATCCTTGGCCCATGGCTGACCTTCCATTGCTGCCCTAAAGCACACACGCCCAAAGGAGGGGGCATCCAAAGATGTTTGACCAAGTCCAAGTTGAAGTAAATAGGGAGAAGACCAAGTCTTTTCTAACCTAGTTGGGATCCCTAATCCTCTTAAACCTTATAATTCTAACCTAGCTAAGAAAGGACTTGTAGTCTATTTTGGAAGAGGACATGAAACCCAAGTGTAACAATGGTTAGTGAGGGCATGAGAACTCTATAAATACCCTACCCCTCCCCCTTTTGTAATCATCTCTTTCTTATGAATACAACTTGCTGAAATTTTGTGCTATTGATTTGTGATTGGTGTCTTTGCTTTGGTTCTCTACTTTGAGTGCTCTCCTTCTGTGCCCTAGCCAAATCCCTGCTGCCCTAGATTCCATCTGCATCCCTAGAGATCAGCCATGCCTAGAGGAAGACACCCTAGCTACTGCCCTAATCAAGCAACTGCTTCTTCCTTGGGACATCTACACCTAAACCTAGTTCTTTCAATTCTAAACCCTAGTTTCTTATTCTTTTGTTTAATTACTATTTTGACTGACCCTAATGCTTGTAGTATCCCCAAGGTGCTTCACCTCCTATGAGGAAGCCTTCTTTGCCTTCACGACTGCCCAGATCAACCATCAGATTTAAGGGAACCGAGCCTTCTTCATCCAGACTCCAATCAGAGTGCTATGTGATATCTTCATTGGAAGTTCTTCAAACACTGATAGGTAACATCCTTCCCTTCTTTTAATTTCTGATTTGATGAAGATAAGCTATCCTAAACTGGGAGTTTCTCAACTCTCAGGTCCTGGCTACTTATTATCTTGCATGAATTCTTTGCGATCATGATGATTCTATGCATGCTATCCTTATGCTAGTTCTTACTTTTATTTGAAAATTTAGCCTACAAACCTAAATTATAAAAATCATAAAAAAAATTAGTTTACTACTTTTCCTATATATTTATCATTCTTAGAGTCATCCCACATCAGTTTGGTATCAAAGCTGGTTTAGGATAGTTTTTATTTGCTTTGCATTCTCAAACCCTAATCTCTGTATCCTATCCACTGCATTAGGTGTCTGTTTTGCATCTAATTTTGACCATCTAGAAATTTTATTTTTTTGTGAAAATTGCATGAATTGTTCTCTGTCATGTCCTCTATTTTATAAAAGTTTTAAATTAATTTTATAGAAAACCTAAGTCTTTAAAATTTGGCATATTAGAAACCCTAACAGAATCCTAAAAATTTATGTAGCAGTCCAAAAACCCTAGGATTTGCATCATCATTTGATTTTTTTCTGCATGAAATTTGGTAGGTATCATTAGTACCGTCCATCCTCTATTCCAGAGTTTTTTTTTGAATTCTTCTTACATCAGTAACTATGTCAAATAATGCATCAACTGAAACCCTAATTATTTGATTTCTATTGATTTTGCACTTGACTAACTCAAACCTAATTAACTTTTAAAACCCCAATCCCAAGCCAAACTTTGTTTGATAACTCCAATTAACTTAAACCTAGCTTGACATCTCATAAATTAATTAAAACTTATTTTATTTTTTGATTATTTTAGTTTGCATCACGACCATTGAATGTTCATCATCTTTAATAAAATCTTAAGGGCAATCAATATAACATCTAGTGCGGGCACCAGACTCAGAAGAAGACTTCAGGGCTCCATCTGGATCTCTGATTAACCTTGCCTGAAGAATTAGGGTTTTCTAGTTTTGTAATAAGGGTTGACATGGTCAACTCAATTTTAGTTGAGTCTGTATTTCCCTGTAATTTAAATTTTGTTGAGTCATGTTGACTCAGTAGTGGTCTAGGTCTTCTCCAGGGTGTCACATTTTCTCCCAAGACCAAGCAAGTGGGTACCACACTCCCAGCCACATGCCTGAGTCCAGGGGGCGCCACATCTCCATCCAGTATGCTTTGGTCCCCACACCACAAGATAGCAGGTCCCTTCTCTCATGCGCCACTTAAGGAGAAAATAATCTGGGATCCACAATTCAAGGGGGCGGCCAAAACATTTCCATAAGAGTCAAGCTATGTAAAGAAAGAAGCACTTCTTGGGGAGCACTTCAAGGGGGCACCCAATCCATGCCTAAAAAGCCCAAAGCAAAATTGGGAAGATCCATGACTTCGGGAGAAAGAAAAGGAGGTATCCAAAAGAGTTGAGCCATGGAAGGAAAAAATTTTTTCTTGAAGAGCAAGGCTAGGAAGCGCCACCTACTTACCTTTTGGAGCCACCAATTAACACTTTAGGAACCTCTTGGCCGGCCATATGTATGGTAATTGAATCTACAAACCTAATTTGAAGATCCATCCTATTAGTCCCACATGAGAAGATGTAAAACCCTACTCTCTTGTAAAGTCCTATAAATTAAACCCCTCTTGTAAGTTTTAAAAATAACTGATGAATGAATCCAATTTATGTGTGAGCAAACTTTGTGTTTCTCTCTTCTGCACTTGCATCCAGGTGTTGAGCTCCGTGAGGGAGTAAATCCGGGTTCCCCAGGAACCTTGAGGAGGTGTGAGATCTCCAACCCCAAACCCCTAGGTTAGCCACTTCACTTCCAAACCCTAGCCTCCCATCATCCTCTTCATTCCACCAAACCCTAGTCTACCCCATCTCTCACGGCCCCTCTCTCCAAGTAGAGGCTGACCACCAGCATCCAGGTCCAGTTCGGCTACTTCGAAGACAGAGCAAACCCCAGAGGAAGTCAGATCAGCCTCCAGGAGAATCAGGATTTCAGCAACATCAGCTTTCAAGTTCTTCTATCTGGTAAATCCTTCCTTGAGTATCTGGTTCCATAACTTGTTCTTCTTCTTTCCCAGATCTTGAGTTCAGAAGAAGCCAACTCTGCCAAAGGGCCATTATTGGAGGATCCATTGCGAAGATATCTGAATCTGGGGATCCAACAATCTGCTCAAGAGAGTCCTTCCACTAAACTCTGTGAAGATCACTGCCTGGTCTGTAACCCTTCTCTTCTCTTTACTTCTGTCCTGTTGAAAGTTCAGAGCGAAACCCTAGGTCTGGGAGTTTCTCAACCCCCAGAGATCCTTTACTTCTGAACTACTCTGATAATCTAGTTCCTTTAAATTGTGCTTTTAATTATTATCTAGTTTCTTTCAATTTAGTTTAACTTTCCTTTGAGTCAAAGTCGACTTCTGAAAATAAAAAAATAAAAAAAAAGAACAACAAAAAAAAAAAATTAATCTTAATTTACTTTCGCATCGCATCATCTCTTTTGTTCTGCATCATTTTTTGTATCAGAGCTTCCGTTCTGCATCAGCATCAGGGCAGGAGTTCATAACATGTCTTGGGTCCAAAACAACCATCTAGCATTTCCACCCAAGCCTTAATTAAAATTAATTAGACTTATTTTGCCTCGATGGGCTAGGTGATACCGAACAGTTCGGGTCCGAGCTGTGTGGGCCAACTAGTGCACTTAATCCTTTAGCTATTACTGAAAGCTGGTCTCTAAGGCCAGGGGTCTAGAGTCAAACGAGCTAAGAGGTGTTGTGGTTTTTAATTGGGTCCTTGCGAAAGCAGGGGGGGCCTCCCACACTCCCACCCCCTACCTGGCCAGTGAAAAGATTAGCTACTGGGTTAGGTGTAAGTTGAGCTGACCCACCCGATTTTGGCTCTAGGTCTAGGAAATCCTAGATTGTACTAGTTTTTTTTTCTTTTGCATGCTTGGCTGCATCATTCCACTTTGATTGTTTGATTTGTTGCATGACCACTAGATTAGGAACCTGATACCAAAAGTCTAAACCTCAGCCCAGCCTAACCATGGATACCAATTTTGAAGCTATCATGAACCACCTTGCCTAGTTAACTACCCAAATGAACCAAGCTAATATCTAATCTCAAAACTAGTTTGCACAAATAAATCAGTCCAACACCTAAACCCAAAATCAACTTATCCAAATGAACCAAGCCAATACCCAAACCCAAGCCTAGCTTGCCTAAATAGATCGTAGGTTTGACCAATCCGATACTAAGCTTGATCAAATGAACCAAAGATTTAACCAAGTGGATCAGCAATTTGACCAAGCAACCACTAGGATCAACCAATTAACCAATAGGCTTAACCAAGTTGAGAATCGACTAGAGACTGCAGAGAAAACCCAAGAGTCTAACACTGAACCAGACTTGGATTCAATCCCTTCTACCCCTTACAACCCTAGAAGAGTCCAAACCCATGAACCCATTGTGGAACATAACACTAGGAGACCCCAGAACCAAGATCAATTTAGGGAGCCTAACCATAGGGGAAACCAACACCAGGATCAATATCATGACCCCATCCGTAGGAGACCCAATCGTGAAGACCAAGATCAGAATGATAGTCTTCTTAGGAGCATCAAGATAGATGCACCTACCTTCAATGGCTACCTAGATCCAAAAGTCTAAATCGAATGGGAGGGAGGTATGGATAGGTTCTTCAAATCTTATGCCTTGAGTGATGAGAAAAAGTGTCAATTTGTCCATCTCAGGCTAACTGATCAAGCTATATTATATTGGGATTAAGTAGAACGACTCAATAATCAGATAGGCGACCTACCCATGACCACCTGGGAAGCCATGAAATTAAAGCTTAGGGATAAGTATGTTCCTCCATACTTTCAGCAGTGTCTCTTAGACCAATGGCAAAGATTAAAACAAGGGACCAGAACTGTGAGTGAATACATAGCCCAGTTTGATGAATGTACCCTAAGATGTGACATTGATGAACCTGAATCAGTTACCCTCTCTAGGTTTAGAAATGGTCTCAGAGAGGATATTCAAAATGAGATATACCTTAGGGATGTTGAAACCATGGCCCGTGCCTATCGTGTAGCTGAAAACTTTGAAAGGTTCCAAAAAGTACCTGTAGTTAGGAGACCTGAACCCTTTAAGTCCAACACTCCTAGCTTTAGGTCCAACCAGAACCAGTTCTACCCAAACCGACCCAGCTACAACCAAACTTGTCCCAACCCTAACCAAAGTCAGCCAAACCCAAACCTAAGTCGACCCAAACCAATCCAACCCATCCCAACTGAAAGATTGTGCCCTGAAAGCCAATTGAAATATTGTATTTCGATCCCAAAATCAATGAATTGACATTATTGTAATAAAGGCATTATTTTCATCATATGCTGTGTCTTTATGATTATATGATGAACCCCATAGATTAGGGCTATGGTTCTAGGGTTATGATGAGATCATACCAGTGAGACCTAAAGCCTTAAAACTCTAATCTAAAATATTCCTGGTCGATGGGACATTGAGTTGGGGATCAATGTTTCTGGCAAGACCAACACATCCTATATATGCTTTGTGATGAGGGTGACTGATCTCACTGTCACTTGTGTTTGACACTAATACTAGGATGTGAGTGTTCATTAGAGAATGAGTTCACTGAATTGATCTAGATTGAGAATATCAAATGGAACCTTATCTGTTTGTCAATAGATAATTCTCATAGTGGGAGTAATGCATATGGTCCTTTGACCTGAGACTACCATGGTACATTATATATATGAATCCATACTTTGGTTTGCAATCAATCATGACACCGAGTCATGCACGAGGTGATACTGGGTATGGTGGATTGTATATGGAGGTTGTGAGTAGGTCAACAAGGAATTGATCAGCCCTAGTAAGAGGGAATTGCATCCAGCTAATTTTGATCAAATGATGGATTCAGGAAATCTTTGATCAAAGTATGAACATTAAAGTTAATTTCTAATGGTTCATTAATGAATCATCATTATAAAGATTGAGCTAGGGATGAATATAAAATTGGATTTGACAAGTATCCATATTCATAATCATATTCGGGATGCAAGTTGATTAAAGGACTGAATTGCCCGATAACTCACCACTGAAGGATATTTTGGTAATTCCATTAAAATTCCACATCTTCCGGGTAGACATGATACGTTGCTAGACGTCAATCTTGTCTTGTAGGTATATGATTGAATTATGGTAATTCAAATCAATTAATTAGAATTAGATTCTAATTGACCGAGTCGAGCTAGTTTGAGTTGACCTAAATCGGCTTAGTTGAGATCTAACCGAATTAAGTCAAATAGCACTCAGACCTACAGCTGGCTAGGTGTGGAACCCAATGGGTCACACACAAAAGAGAATTGATGAAGGATTTAATTTGGAATTAAATCATGTTTACAGGATTAACACACTAGCATGTGTTGCAGACCCAATTTCTATTCGAATCAGATTCGAATTTGGTTCCGAATTGGGCTTAATTGGGTTCTAATTGAACCAGATTAAGGTCTAATTTAAATTTTAGGACATTGGGCTAACCCATGGCTGAACCCAAGTGAATCAAGTGCACTGAGACTCTCTCTCCAAGCCGCCCACACCCTTCGTCACCCGCGTGCGCCAAGAAGAAAAGTCCACGTGCGTGTGGACTCCTCTTCACGCACGTGGGAATGAAATTCCATCGGAGAAAAATCAAGAAAAGGGGCGATTTGGATCCTTGTCTGACATCCTTGGATCTGGATCTGATGGCTGAGGGCTTGATAACCCTCGGCGATCCATCCTCCTCACGGTCGTGTGAGGAGTTTGCATGGATTTCAAGGCAGCCCATATTTCAGAGCAGCATGTATTCTAGAGTAGATTATCAAGCTGACATGCTTCTCAGAGCAGATCAGCACTATTTTTGATGCAACATAAATTTTGATGTAATTTATTTTCCTTTTTTAATTTTCTTAGAGGCTAAAAAACTGAGGGTTTTGGATTTTCTATATAAAGGCCCCTCTCCCCCTGTAATATTCAGAGAGAGATTTGATATAGATTTTTGGGTTGGTTCCGGTTCTGGTTCTGGGCTGATGCCCGTTTTTCTTTGTTCCCTGCTGTGTGCATTATGGGTTCGATGAGGGGTGTGAGGCGTTCCCTGTTATGTGCATTATGGGTTCGATGAGCACCCTAGTTATCCCCTATCTCGTCTTCTTTATCCCCTCGTGTCCTTCGTGAGTCATCATAGCGCATCTATGTGAGAGCCCTGCTGTGTGCATTATGGGTTCGATGAGAGCTCAGGGTAGCTGGTGCTGTGACCCCTTCGGGAGTGTAGCTTTATGCTCAGGGTAGCTGGTGCTGTGATCCCTCGGGAGGGTAGCTTTAGGCTTTGACCCCTGGCTTTTTGTGTGCGTCCCCTGCTAGAGTGAGTCTGAGGGCCATGAGTTCCAATTCCCGGTTCCCCATCTCCATCTTTCGCCACATCCACCCAGAAAATTGAAAACAAAAGAGATCAGCTGTCTTAGGATTTTAGAGTCAGTATACCCTAGTCCCAGGAGGCTTCTTAGCCCTTCCACGGTCCTAGTTTGTTTAGTTGTTTCCCTGTTTTCCAAATAACCAGGTTACATCGATTTTTCATTCTGCATCAATTTTGGTATCAGAGCGAGTTGTGGATTAGGGTGCGCTCCATTTTTCCGAACTCGATGGAGTCGAGTTCTTTGCGGTCAAGGAGAATGATGGGGATCCAGGGCAGGTCCGGGTATTTTTGTATTTTTTCTTATTTTCTCATAATTTTATTATTTTTCTTATCCCGCTATTCCACCTATCCCCGCTATTCTGGTTTTGTTCTCGATTTATCCCCGAGTTATCCGAGCCTTATTCCACCTCCTGCAACCTTTCTCCCGTGAATATTTTTAAAAGTTTTGAACCCTAGCCCACCGCCCCTCAGGCCCAAGATCCGGGCCGCCCGACCCCCGGTTGCCCCCGCCAGACCGCCGTCGAAGCTCGCCGGCCCCCGCCCTCTCTAGAGAAGCCACCACCGCCGCCCACGCCCGTGGGAAGACAAACGGACACAGGAGACTTCCGTCCGCCCACGCGCCACCGCTGCCGTTTGCCACCGCCGGCCTACACCGGCTGCCTGTCCGCCGTCCGCCGGCGCCCGCTCGGCCGCCGGAGCACCCCACCGGCGACTTGGGCCCCATGCACATGGGATGCCCAAGCTGCACGGTGCCATGCCGCCACTGTGTGCCGCCCTTGCACCGCCGCCTGCCTGGAAACCACCCACCTACCGCCGCTCGCCGCTGGTCCACCGCCCGTTTGGCCGCCGGAGGCCAGCCGGTACCTGTGAGGTCTCCCACGGCTGTGGGAGACCAAACTGCATGCTGGGCATGCCGTAATGATAAATCTTGGATTTACTCGTTTATTTTAAGTATTTTAGTTAATTAATGGTGCTAACATTCTTTTAATAACCTAATTTCATAATTAATTTAGACTTTCTTGCAAAACTAATTATTTTAAAAATATCTTTGAAAATTGTGAAATTAGAATACGTTCATGAAAAATAGTTTTCAAGTCAAAGCACCACACATCCATTTAAATAATTGATAAAATATTTAATTTATGATCATAGAATTGGTAAAATTAATAAGTTTGAAACTTGCCAATAGTTAGAGCTTGATTTATGGAATCCAACGATGCAAACAATACTTAAATCAGGTTCGAAATAAAGAAGTTATGAATTTCTTTAGCATTTTGCACACATTTTGATGCTGCACATTTTTTGGATTTAACTCGCAGGTTGGTTCACCGGTAGCCATTGCTGCAATCCATGGAGCAGGGCATGGACCACAACTCTCCAGAGGTGCCGAAACTCGCCGGGAAGCACGCCGGCGGTGTCCACGGCCGGAGGAGAAGCTCCGGCGGTGGTTTGACGGGCGATGGTGGCGGTTTTTGGTGGCAAACGAGAGGAACACAGTCCACGTTCTTCACGAGGAAGTCCATGTTACCAGAGCAATCCACGGGCTGACGGGCATTGCCGAGCATTCTTCGCAAGCTGGGCATTCTTCACGGGCGAGCAGTCCACGGGCACGGGCATTGCGCGCAATCCACGAGCTCCACGGTGCAGTCCACGAGCGGCGTGATCTACGGGTGCTGCAGGGCGGTGAGCATGGAGCAGCAACGGCGGTCGCGGTGTTTCTTTTGTCCCACATCGCTAATATGCAACGATCTCTCCTCTCCGATCAATTATAAAATGAACCCCATAGCACAAGGCAGAGGTATCCTAGAGAAAGGGCAAGGTACAGGGTAGAGGGCATTGCTTGGGTTGCGGGTTGGCTTTTGGGAGTGAGGTTTCTCAAAGGAGAGTGTGTCCCTACACCATCTTCCAGCCTTCTCCCTCTTTGAGATCAAGATCCGAAGAAGAAGATGCAGAGGAAGCCCAGTTCGCTCCACGGAGTATGAAGGATGGAGCTATCTTCCCGACGAGGCTGCGCTGATCTGTTCTTGTCTTTGTTATTTGTTTTGTTAATTTAGTTTTTACTGCATTGTACTTAGACCTTAAATATCAATCAATGCAATATCTCTTTTTAATTCCTGTCTTTCGTCTTGTCTGCAAATAGATGCTAGGATCTAAATAATAGATCCTAGTGCCTTGTTTTCCTACAATTTTTTTTTTTTTTTTCGACTTCAAATATTTTTTTTACAAGATCAAAAATTTCAAATCCTAAACACCGCCTTCTCTGTGGATTCGACCCGACTCCTCTTGCTACGTATTTTTAAATATTTTAAAAAGTCAGATTTTAAACTGATAGCCACGGTGTCTTAACCACAACCCCGCAGATCTACCAAGTTTTTGGCGTCGTTGCCGGGGAAGGCATTAAAATAATAGTTTTTGATCTTTTTGATGTATATACCGTGCTAACTTTTCTTCTTCTTGCAGATAAAAAAAAAATTTTAAAAAAGGAGAAAAGCATAAGAGGAAGAAAGTCTCCCAATCAGTAAACTTTCTTTCCTCTTTTACATATTAATTATTTTCTTTTTAGTTTCTTTTCTTATTTCCAAAAAAAAAAAAATCAAATTTCAAATTTCAAAAAAAAATTTTGTTTTTCATTTTTAGATTCATTTAGGTAAATTTATCTTTTCTGCAAAATCCAAAAAAAATTGCCCAGACATTTCATAATTTATTATGATTAGAAACATAATCACAAAATTAAAAAATATATATATAGCTTTAATTTAATTTGTGTGTTTATAACTTTTATTTTGACATCTTATTTAGTGCATTTCATAATTTCATAATCATCTTAAGGGCACTTATCCATAAACAAGATAAGGTGAGGAGTTCAATACCCTTCCTTAGCCCACAAACCATCACCCCTCATTTTGCATACCTAAGCCTTATAAATAAAATTTACTAGACGTCTGCCCTAAGGAACTCGAGCTCAATAGGACAGGGCACCCGGAAGAGTTAGACCGGGTCAAGATTAGTTGGTTGACTGGTGTCTAGGAAAGGGGTTCAGGGATTACGTCCCGAAGGAAGGTGGTTGGATCCGCTTACCTGGCCAATTTTCAATTGGTGTCTAAGGCAAGCAAAGAGGGAAACTCCACCGACCTTACCCTTACCTGGCCAGTTAGCTAATTGGTCTTTGACTTGGAGGGCTCCAAGGTGGTCTTGGAAGTTAGGAGCTGTCTAGAATTAGGGAGCCTAGGATAGAAATCTGTTTGATAAGTGTTTAAAAATAACAATATATATATATATATAAAATAAAAAAATTTTGATTCACATATTAGGGTTGCACTGTTACATGCACGGTAGGAGATCTTTATTTCCAGACCTAGTTGACTTCAACCTTGAAATCGAACGACTGATCCATAGTATACCAAAAAATCAAATGGCTGGAAACCCAGAAAAACCACCTAGATAGATGAAGGAATACTTTATTCCTTCCACCTACAACCCATCGACCTGTATCCATTTACCTGAAATACCTGCTAGACAATATGAGATCAAGTCTGCCACAATCCAAATGCTTCCTTCCTTTTATGGGAATACCAATGAAGATCCTTATAAGCATCTAGATGAGTTTCTTGAAATCTATTCTATGGTGAAGAGCCAAGATTTTACTGATGATGCCCTTAGGCTAACCTTGTTCCCCTTCTCACTTAAGGATAAGGCCAAGTACTGGCTTGGCACAATAGGGAAACCAATTCGAACATGGGTTGAAATGCAACACGAGTTCCTTAAGAAATTCTATCCTATAGGTCGAACAAACACCATGAGGCGAGCCATCACTGGATTTGCTCAGCTTCCTGGTGAACAAATTCATGATTCATGGGAGAGACTTAAGGAACTCCTTAGAAAATGCCCACATCATGGTCTGTCTAAGTGGCAAATTGTCCAAGCTTTTTTGAGGGATTAGGAGACCAGTATAGACAAATGGTGGACGCATCTTGTGGAGGTGCATTCATGAGTAGAAGTGAGGATGAAGCCTATACCTTTTTGAAACCCTAAGTGAAAATTCGATCAACCATGCTTCTTTGACTTCATATGAAAGATCGATTCCTCACCAAAAGCGGGCAGGGATTTATGAAATTAGACATTCAAATTCCAATGTCGACTTGAACCTACCATCCCAAAGATTAGATACAGTCGACCTCCTTGCCCAAAAGTTGGACCAAGTCCTAGCCCTCAGTCAACAATCTCCTGCACAATACCCATCACACCCATCACAATACCCATCACCCTCTAATCATCAGGAGATTTGTTTTATCTGTGCTAGCCCAACCCATCACATGAATGAATGTCCTACGGTTGCACAGTTACCACCTTTCATCCAAGAACAAGTCCAAGCTGCTCAAGGTTACTCCAAGCCGGGTAATGACCCATTTTCAAATACTTATAACTCGAGTTGGAGAAACCATCCTAATTTTTCTTGGAAGCCACAATAGACTCAAGTTCACACCCAAACTCCTCCTGCACGGAACTTTCAAAATAGGCCCCCATACCAAAATTATGCCTATAATAGAGGTCAGCCTAGTCAGCCAGCTCAGCCATCATATCAACCTCCTCAACAGACCAATATGGCCGACGATAGGTTTGATCAACTCCAACAATTAATCATGACCCAACAACAATCTATCGCCAGGTTAGAAGTTCAAATAAGACAGTTAGCTGAATCTACTATGAGGAGAGAACCAGGTCAACTACCGAGTTAACCAATACCAAATCCTAGAAACGACCCACTCATTCTTCAGCCTAATGTTCCACCTAAGAACCCTCAATTTGAGAATGCCAAAGCAATTTCTGAGCTTAGAAGTGGTAGGATTCTTAGGGACCCATATCAAGACCAGGAGAGAGAGGCTAGTACTGATGCTAGCCAGAATGAGAATTTAGAAGAAGATGTTAGTACTAAGACTAACCATGTAGAAGAGCCTGAGCCCGGGACTAGTACTGATACTGGTTCCAATTTAAATGAAAAAGGGAAGAAGAGAGCAGATGAATTACCTGAGACTTATAAACCTAGAGTCCCGTTCCCTTCAGCCCTTGAAGCTGGTTCTTCCCGTAAAAAGCAAGGAGCACGCAACGAGGAGCTGATGGAACTATTCAAGCAAGTCCATATTACTTTACCCCTCGATGCAATTCAGCACGTTCCAGCTTATGCTAAATTTCTTAAAGAACTCTGCACCCAAAAGCGTGAGCCATGAACCATAAAGAGAATCATATTGTCTGAGGATGTAAGTGCAGTCTTGTTGAATCAATTACCTCAGAAAATGAAAGACCCCGGTGCTCCTTTGATTTCTTGTGTTATAGGAGGCATTACCTTTGATCGAGCCCTGTTAGACCTAGGAGCTAGTGTGAACCTTCTTCCAACCTCGGTCCATAAAAAATTTGGGATAGGTGAACTAAAACCCAAGTCAGTCATTCTACAACTAGCTGATAGATCTATCAAGACACCACGTGGTTTGATTGAGGATGCCTTAGTTAGAGTGAACCAATGTTATTTCCCAGTAGACTTCCTCATACTAGACATGGAACCATCCCGAGAGCTAAATCAGAATCCCATAATCTTAGGTCGTCCAATCCTAGCCACAGCCAATGCCAATATCAATTGTAAAATGGGAGCTATGGACATTACTTTTGGGGATCAAAAGATGAGAATTAATATTTTTAATGCCTCAATGTTTGCTCGAGAGGAGGAAAATTGTTCTGTGATTGGTTTAATAGATGAGATTGTTGAGTCTGAATTTTCCTCCAATTTGATGGAAGATGACGAGCCTATTGCTGAAACCCAAGTCCAAGAGGTAAATACCCTACTTGATTCACCTCAACCTTCACCACCTTGGTCAATGCAAACTGAATCCTTACCTGACCTAGGAACTGAGCCTTTGCACCCTTCGATTCAGGCCCCAACACAACTTGAACTAAAAACTTTGCCTGAATCACTTAAGTATGTGTTTTTAGGACCCGACAAAACCCTGCCTGTAATCATTGCTTCTGACCTAACCATTGGGCAGGAAAACCAATTGATAGATGTTCTGAAAACACATAGGGAGGCCATAGGTTAGGCCATTGCTGATTTAAAAGGCATTAGTCCATCAATTTGTATGCACCATATCTCTACTGAGGATAGTTCCAATCCAACTAGAGAGATATGAAGATGGCTTAACCCAAACATGCAAGAAGTGGTCAAGAAGGAAGTGATTAAGTGGTTAGATGTTGGTATTATTTATCCTATTTCTGATAGCCACTGGGTGAGTCCTACTCAAGTCGTTCCAAAGAAATCTGGACTCACGGTTGTCCGTACTGACCATGGGGATTTAGTACCAACACGACTTTCTACTGGGTGGTGTGTCTGTATAGATTATAGAAAACTTAATGCAGCTACCCGCAAAGACCACTTTCCCTTACCATTTATTGATCAGATCCTAGAAAGATTAGCTGGCCAGCAATACTTTTGCTTCTTAGATGGATACTCAAGATACAACCAGGTAGCAATCTATCTAGGAGACCAAGAAAAGACCACCTTCACATGTCCCTATAGAACCTTTGCTTTCCGTAGAATGCCTTTTGGATTGTGTAATGCACCTGCAACCTTTCAAAGATGCATGATATCAATTTTCTCGGACATGGTAGGAGATTTCATAGAAATTTTTATGGATGATTTTTCAGTCTTTGGAGAATCTTTTGAGAGTTGCCTCAATAATTTGAAGAAAATATTAAAATGATGTCTTGAGGCGAATTTGGTTCTGAGCTGGGAGAAGAGCCATTTCATGGTTCGAGAAGGGATTGTTTTAGGACATATTGTATCTAAGAGAGGGATCGAGGTAGATAAAGAAAAGGTTGAATTGATCTCTAAACTTCCTCCACCCATCTCTTTCAAACAAATTCGATCTTTTCTCGGCCATGTAGGATTCTATCGTCGCTTCATTAAAGACCTTTCCAAAATTTCCCGTCCTTTGTGTAATCTGCTCGCCAAGGACGTTCCTTTCAATTTTGATGAAGATTGTCTTAAGGCTTTTGAGTTTCTAAAGGAAGCTGTGAACCAAGCCCCAATCATTCGACCCCCTGATTGGTCATTACATTTTGAAATCATGTGCGATGCTTCAGACTTTGTATAGGAGCTGTCTTGGGCCAAAGGGTAAACAAATGTCCCATAGTGATTTATTATGCTAGCAGAACTTTGAATGAAGCCCAAAAAATTATAGCACTACTGAAAAGGAGTTGCTAGCTGTGGTGTTTGTCCTGGAAAAGTTTAGATCATATCTTTTAGGTTCCAAGATTGTGGTTTATTCGGATCACTCGGCTTTGAGATACCTGCTCTCAAAGAAAGATGCTAAACCATGATTGATTAGATGGATCTTACTGCTACAAGAGTTTGATTTTGAAATTTGAGACAAGAAAGGATCTGAGAATGTTGTAGCAGACCATCTATCTAGGATTTTAATTGAAGAGTGTGAACCTGCATCAATTGAAAAATCTTTTCCGGATGAACAACTCTTAGTAGTTTCACATGCAAAGGCCCCTTGGTTTGCAGATATTGTTAACTACTTAGTGGTTAGACAAATCCCTGATGGCTGGTCCAAGAATGAAAAGGATCGATTCTTTGCTCAAATTAAATATTAATTTTGGGAAAATCCTAAACTCTTTCGAATTTGTGCTGATCAAATCATCCGTAGGTGTGTTCTTGAATCTGAACATCTGAGTATTTTAAACTTTTGCCACACCCTTGCTTGCGGAGGACATTTTTCTGGTCGAAAAACTATGGCTAAAGTTTTGCAAAGTGGATTTTACTGGCCGACATTGTTTAAGGATGCATATACTTTTGGCAAAGAATGTCTTAAGTGTCAAGCCTTATGAAATATTTCAAGAAAAGACATGATGCCTTTAAATCCCATCTTGGTAGTTGAAGTCTTTGACATTTGGGGAATTGATTTTATGGGACCCTTTCCACCCTCTAATGGTTTTGAATATATTTTGGTGGCTGTCGATTATATTTCTAAATGGATTGAGGCAATGGCAACACGAACCAATGATCATAAGGTAGTCATAAAGTTTGTTCAAAAGAATATCTTCTCTAGGTTCGGATTTCCACATGCCATCATTAGCGACGGAGGTTCCCATTTCACAAACTCCCAATTTCGAATGCTTTTACAAAAATATGGGGTCACGCATAAAGTTGCTACACCTTATCACCCGCAAACAAGTGGCCAAGTGGAAGTATCCAATAGGGAGATCAAGAACATTTTGCAAAAGACTATTAGGCCCGATCGTAGAAACTGGTCAGACCAATTAGATGATGCTTTATGGGCCTATCGGACGACTTAGAAGAATCCCATTGGAATGTCTCCCTATAGACTGATCTTTTGAAAAGCATGTCATCTTCCGGTAGAACTTGAACATAAAGCATATTGGGCGATTAAGCAATTAAATTTTGAGCAAGCTGGTTCTAACCGGATGTTGCAACTGAGTGAATTAGATGAACAGAGGCGAGAGGCTTATGAAAATTCACGTATTTATAAAGAGAAAATGAAAGCCTTTCATGATCAATTTATTTCTAGGAAAATCTTTGAGCCAAATCAACAAGTCTGGTTATTTAATTCAAGGCTTCGATTATTTCCTGAAAAATTGAGATCTAGATGGGATGGACCTTACATTGTTAATCAAGTATTCCCCCATAGTGCAGTCAAAATTTATGATCCTAGGTCAGGAAACTTCTTTAAGGTGAATGGTCAACATTTAAAACCATACATTGAAGGAATATCAACAAATTGAACCATTGACCAAGTAACATTAACTGACCCACACTGAACTGAGCTGCATTATGTCTGGCTGAAGACATTAAACTTAGCGCTTGTTGGGAGGCAACCCAATATGTACTCTATTTTAAAAATAAATAAATAAATAAATAAATAAATAAATTTGCAGCCTCTACATTGTTCATGAGCTCCTCTTCTCAGGTAACCCCTATCCCTTTACATTTTTTAGTTCTTATGGTTTATTCCTTTGCCTTTTTATACCATTAGGGACAACGATATTTAAGTTGGGGGGTCAGGACAATTTTTTAAAATTAAAAAGAAAAAAAAGTTTTCATGTGTCAAAAATAAATCTGGAGCAAGATAGACTAGGAAAAGCAGTAAGAGTTAGAGAGTGTTGCTAATGACTGTAGCGAGTCCAGAAGTAGACTAGCTTGTCAGACTTTTATGGCCTACTTAGATCACTTAAAGGCTATTAGCACTTCCATTGCACATGCACGCTGACAAGACAAAGTAAGTATTAGTTGTAAGGATAATTGAGGACTTAATTATCACTGAAAACTGGTAATTGATATATATCCCAATTTAAATTTTTTTTGAATTGAGGAAAGAGCTACCTACCTGAAATGAAAGTGCAAAACATAGAGTATATGTGGATCACCCTGAACTTAGTAATCGGGTCTCTGCACCTAAGTCAAGTGTGGAGGTTCGCGTCAAACGGTGAAGGGAAGGCCAGGATGATCAAAAAAAAAATTTAAAAAAAAAAAAAAAAAAAAAGGTAGTGTGAAAGCTAACTCAGTTCATAAGCATAATTTAGTGATGTATAGAAAATTAACCAAAGTAAGTGTTAATCAAAGATACATTTGTTCTTGCAAACTAGTACCAAAATGTTAAGTTAGTCATCACAAACACAAGTGCTGTAGATCTTTAGATGAACTCTAAGAAAGTTTCTAATTATGCTGACTGCAAAATTTATTTCTGAAACTCAATACTTAGTTAGTGATACTTGTTAGATCTTTTTACTTTCAAACCTGGATCTATTTTTGTAAAGATGATCTTTGTGACACATAGTTATACTTTTTGCATTGCTAAGGGACTAGCAATAAGTAAGTTGGGGGGTGTGATAAATCATGGATTTACACGTTTATTTTAAGTATTTTAGTTAATTAATGGTGCTAACATTCTTTTAATAACCTAATTTTATAATTAATTTAGAATTTCTTGTAAAACTAATTATTTTAAAAATATCTTTGAAAAATGTGAAATTAGAATACGTTCATGAAAAATAGATTTCAAGTCAAAGCACCACACACCCATTTAAATAATTAATAAAATATTTAATTATTGATCATGGAATTGGTAAAATTAATAAGTTTGAAATCCACCAATAGTTAGAGCTTGATTTATGGAATCCAATGATGCAAACGGTACTTAAATCAAGTTCGAAATGAAGAAGTTATGAATTTCTTGAGCATTTTGCACACATTTTGATGCTTCACGTTTTTTGGAGCAGCCGGTCCGTGATGGTTTATAACTTGCATGTTGGTTCACCAGCAGCCATTACTGCAATCCACGCAGTAGGGCATGGACCACAGCTTTCCAGAGGTGCCGAAACTCATCGGGAAGCACGCCGGCGGTGTCCACGGCCGGAGGAGAAGCTCCGGCGGTGGTTTGACGGGCGGTGGTGGCGGTTTTTGGTGGCAAACAAGAGGAACGCAGTCCACGTTCTTCACGAGGAAGTCCATGTTGCCAGAGCAATCCACGGGCTGACGGGCGTTGCCGAGCATTCTTCGCGAGCTGGGCATTCTTCACGGGCGAGCAGTCCACGGGCACGAGCGTTGCACGAAATCCACGAGCTCCACGGCGCAGTCCATGAGCGGCGTGATCTACAGGCACTGCAGTGCGTTGAGCACGGAGCAGCAACGATGGTCGTGGTGTTTCTTTTGTCCCACATCGCTAATATGTAACGAGCTCTCCTCTCCGATCAATTATAAAATGAACCCCATAGCACAAGGCAGAGGTTTCCTGGAGAAAGGGCAAGGTACAGGGTAGAGGGCATTGCTTGGGTTGCGGGTTGGCTTTTGGGAGTGAGGTTTCTCAAAGGAGAGTGTGTCCCTACACCATCTTCCATCGTTCTCCCTCTCTGAGATCAAGATCCGAAGAAGAAGACACAGAGGAAGCCTAGTTCGCTCCACTGAGTATGAAGGAGCTATCTTCCCGACGAGGCTGCGCTGATCTGTTCTTGTCTTTGTTATTTGTTTTGTTAATTTAGTTCTTACTGTATTGTACTTAGACCTTAAATTTCAATCAATAAAATACCTCTTTTTAATTCCTACCTTTCGTCTTGTCTGCAAATAGAAGCTAGGATCTAAATAATAGATCCTAGTGCCAAGTTTTCCTGCAATTTTAATTTTTATATTTTTTTTTTTTCGACTTCAAATATTTTTTTTACAAGATCAAAAATTTCAAATCCTAAACACCGCCTTCTTTGTGGATTCAACCCGGCTCCTCTTGCTACGTATTTTTAAATATTTTAAGAAGTCGGATTTTAAACTGATAGCCACGGTGTCTTAACAACAACCCGCGGATCTACCACGTAACAGATTATTTGCTTCCTCGTCTGTGGCCGCAGCCAGCCATCCACCACTCCCCGTCTACCGGCCCCGTCCGCCGCTTGCTTCCTGGTCACCGGCCATATGCTCCATCCGGCGATCCGTCCTCCTCACGGCCATGTGAGGAGTTTGCATGACTTTCAGAGCAGCCCATATTTTAGAGCAGCATGCTTTCTGGAGTAGATTAACAAGTCGACATGCTTCTCATAGCAGATTAGCACTATTTTTTATGCAACACAAATTTTGATGTAATTTATTTTTTTTTTTAGTTTTTTTAGAGTCTAAGAAACTGAGGGTTTTGTTTTTCTATATAAAGGCCCCTCTCCCCCTGTAATAATCAGAGAGAGATTTGATATAGATTTTTGGGTTGGTTCCGGTTCTAGTTCTGGGCTGATGCCCATTTTCCTTCGTTCTCTGCTGTGTGCATTATGGGTTCGATGAGGGGTGTTGGTTCCGGTTCTAGTTCTGGGCTGATGCCCGTTTTCCTTCGTTCTCTGCTGTGTGCATTATGGGTTCGATGAGGGGTGTGAGGCATTCCCTGCTATATGCATTATGGATTCGAAAAGCACCCTAGTTATCCCCTATCTCGTCTTCTTTATCCCCTCGTGTCCTTCGAGAGTCATCCTAGCGCATCTATGTGAGAGCCCTGCTGTGTGCATTATGGGTTTGATGAGAGCTCAGGGTAGCTGGTGTTGTGACCCCTTCGGGAGGGTAGCTTTATGCTCAGGGTAGCTGGTGCTATGATCCCTCGGGACGGTAGCTTTAGGCTTTGACCCCTGGCTTTCTGTGTGCATCCCCCGCTAGAGTGAGTCTCAGGGCCTTGAGTTCCAGTTCCCGGTTCCCCATCTCCATCCTTCCTTCACCACATCCACCCAGAAAATTGAAAACAAAAGAGATCAGCTATCTTAGGATTTTAGATTCAGTATGCCATAGTCCCGGTAGGCTTCTTAGCCCTTCCATGGTCCTAGTTTATTTAGTTGTTTCCCTGTTTTCCAAATAACCATGTTACATCGATTTTTCGTCCCGCATCAATTTTGGTATCAGAGCGAGTTGTTGATTAGGGTGTGCTCCATTTTTCCAAACTCGACGGAGTTGAGTTCTTCGCGGTCGATGAGAATGATGGGGATCCAGGGCAAGTCCGGGTATTTTTCTATTTTTTCTTATTTTCTCATAATATTTTTATTTTTCCTATCTTGCTATTCCACCTATCCCAGCTATTCTGGTTTTTTTCTCGATTTATCCCCGAGTTAACCTAGTCTTATTCCACCTCCTGCAACCTTTCTCCCGTGAATATTTTTAAAAGTTCCGAACCTTAGCCCACCGCCCCTCCGGCCCCAGATCCAGGCCGCCCGACCCTCGGCTGCCCCCGTCGGATCGCCGTCGAAGCACGCCGGCCCCCGCCCTTGCTGGAGAAGCCACCGACGTCCCGTCCGCCCACGTGCCGCCACCACTGTTTTCCACCGCCGGCCTGCACCGACTGCCGGTCCGCCGTCCGCCGGCCCCCGCCCGACCGTCGGAGCACCCCGCCGGTGACTTGGGCCCCATGCCCGTGGGAAGCCCAAGCGGCATGGCAACGTGCCGCCACTGTGTGCCGCCCTTGCGCCACCGCTCGCTTGTGCAACCGCCCGCATGTCGCCGCTCGCCGCTGGTCTGCCACCCGTTTGGCCGCCGGAGGCCAGCCGGTACCTGGGAGGTCTCCCACGGCCGTGGGAGACCAAACGGCACGCTTTACGTGCCGTGCCAGACCATGTGCCGCCTCATCTGCTGCTGCAGCCAGCCATCCGCCGCTCCGCGTCCACCGGCCCCGTCCGCCGCCTGCTTCCCGGTCACCGGCCATGTGCTCCGTCCGGCGATCCATCCTCCTCACGGCCGTGTGAAGAGTTTGCACAGATTTCAGAGTAGTCTATATTTCAGAGCAGCATGCTTTGTGGAGTAGATTATCAAGCCTACACACTTCTCAAAGCATATCAACACTATTTTTGATGCAACACGAATTTTGATGTAATTTATTTTCCTTTTTAGTTTTCTTAGAGGCTAAGAAACTGAGGGTTTTGGTTTTTCTATATAAAGGCCCTTCTCCCCCTGTAATAATCAGAGAGAGATTTGATATAGATTTCTGGGTTGGTTCCGGTTCTGGTTCTGGGCTGATACCTGTTTTCCTTCGTTCCTTACTGTGTGCATTATGGGTTCGATGAGGGGTGTGTGGCATTCCCTGCTGTGTGCCTTATGGGTTCGATGAGCACTTTAGTTATCCCCTATCTCGTCTTCTTTATCCCCTCGTGTCCTTCGAGAGTCATCCTAGCGCATCTATGTGAGAGCCCTGCTGTGTGCATTATGGATTCTATGAGAGCTCAGGGTAACTGGTGCTTTGACCCCTTCAGGAGGGTAGCTTTATACTCAGTGTAGCTGGTGCTATGATCCCTCGGGAGGGTAGCTTTAGGCTTTGACTCGTGGCTTTCTATGTGCATCCCCCGCTAGAGTGAGTCTCAGGGCCATGGTTCCAGTACCCGGTTCCCCATCTCCATCCTTCCTTCGCCACATCCACCCAGAAAATTGAAAACAAAAGAGATCAGCTATCTTAGGATTTTAGAGTCAGTATGCCCTAGTCCTGGGAGGCTTCTTAGCCCTTCCACTATCCTAGTTTGTTTAATTGTTTCCCTGTTTTCCAAACAACCAGGTTACATCGATTTTTAGTCCCACATCTAGCAGCTAACCCTGAAAAGGTCAGATCCATTATAAAATGGCCAGTTGATGGGGGACTAATATGCATGCAATTCTTTTTGTATGTTTTACATGTTGAGTTAGGTGATTAATTCCCGAATTTCAGATCAAAATTATTTGTAGGGAATTTTGTATGAATTTTGAAGATTAGCATGCAGATTAGGACCTAGAAAAGTAGCAAAGAAGGACCGCCGGGGCTGAGAAGCCTCGGTTAGGGCAAGTTCTCCTACAATAAAACTACTGGAGGTAGAGGGGTGTACCTGACAATGTCTGTGAAGATCGCAGCGAAGGGGTCTCTCGTTCCTCGATGGATGTGGCCTGAAAAACCGAGCCAATGACCCACGGATACCCGGCTTTCTGCTCGGTGGTCCTATTGAGGCTTGGCTGGAGTCGTTAGATTCGTAGGAACACAAGGACCTGCAAACGACCTGTCACGGGTTAGAAATTCACAAAGGAACAAGAAAACAAAGGAAAAATAGCAAGGGAAGGCTTCTTTTGGAGTGGGCATCCAGGGATCTGGAGGGTTTGTTGGCAGCAGGAAGATGATTGCAAACACCGGGAAGAAGAACTCTCACAAACCCCTTTATGCACACAGCAGGGTATTGCACAACTTAATAGAAGAACTCAAGGTTTTAATTCATATCAAAAGTTAGGTTTCATACAAGAGGCTAGGGTCCCTTAAATAGACCCTTAACCTTGGGCTCCAAGTAAGGGTACATTAGTCTTTACATAAGAATCTTTTTCCCTCTCAAACCCTAGCTAGAAAATAAGAAAACATTAGGTAGAAAAATCCCTAAAAATTATCTTGACTTGGCCAACACTCCAAGGATGCCTAGGGGGGCGTGTTGGGCTTCTAAGAGCAGCAAGGGGCCTGCCCAAAGGGGCCCGGGTGCATGGGTTTGGGCCTCTGGAACTTGGGGTGGCCTGGTAGCCAGGTAGCCAGGTAGCAGGAATATTCCCTTGTATCTTGCTTCTTAGGGGCATGGGCTTGGCGCCTGGGCTTGATTTCTTTGGACTAGGATGTAGATGGACCTCTAAAATCATGGATGCCTTGGTCTATGAATATATTTTGGCATCTGGAATGAAATCTGGGCATCTGGAGGGCATCTACAAGGAATCAGGGTTTTCTGAAATTTTCCTCCTAGGGTCTTCAAATCTTCAAGCTCGGTTGGACTTGGGCTATACTTCCATGTCTTCAATCTGGTTGCACTTAGTTTTCGCTTGTATGATGTGGTCTTGAGTCTTCAATATGGTTGAATAGGACTCAAAAAAATAAAATTAGCTCGACATGAGCTGACTAACACTAGACTGAACTAGCTCAACATGAGCTGACTAGTATAGAACTGAAACTCAAAAGACTCAAATAACAACTAAAATGGACTCAGATGGGCTAAGCCCTTATTACAGATGGACTCATAAATTATTAATCAATTCATAGAGGGTTGAAAAGCCTCTGTCTTATTCTGGTGCCTCCGGTGTCCCCACCAATTCTCCCGGGGTGGGAGGAACTCGACCCTATCAAGTGAAGGTCAGACTGGCTCACATATCTTTCGAGAAGGTCTGGGTTGAGGCATTGCAAGTCCTCTCGAGAAATCCACAAATCGTCTGACTCTGGCCGTCCTTGCCATCTGACCAAAAAGCGTTGATAGTCATGGCCCTGGGTCGTGATGGCTTGATCGTCCAGGATACGCTCGATCCGTTCTCCTCTCTCAGGCCAAATTTGTTTGTGGACACTCTAGGTTAGGGTCACTCACAATGAAAAGGAATAGGTCCAAAGGCCTAACTAGGTATCGCTGCCGGTTCCCTATACTCAACCTGGTCAGTAATATTGATGGTAGAACTAATGCCCAAATCTAAAGGCAAGTCTAACACCTAGGCATTTGATCCAACCTTCTTTAACACTTTAAAAGGTCCGGCTCTGCGAGCACGAAGCTTCTTTTAGGCCTAAGCCTAACCAAGATAGAATCCACTACATCAAATTCTTTGACCTTCTTCGAGAATTAGCCAGTTGTTTTAAGATTAGTGCGGGTGGTGAACATGCTAGGCACATACATACTCCTAACAAGATGATGCAAAGGACTCAAACTAACACCTAATAGACTTGACTTTGCATTCCTATCGAAGAAAATTTATTAGACTTTTATGGGCCTAAACTTAAGAGACTATAGACTATCTAGGTCTGACCCTAGTGTGGTGTGCACAAGAGTATTTACAATGGACTCCAAGCAAATGCCAAAGGATATGACAGAAGTATAATGCAAACCTAACATGCATAATGATTGCATGCAGTACACTAATCTCAACTAAATGCAATCTAATGATCCTAGAAATGTTGGAGATGTCTGGAAAGGGCAGAAAATAGGAAGTGGATTCAGAATTAGTTTGGTAGGGTAGAGAAAAAGGTTCCAGGTTAGTTGGATACAGTAGGATAAAAGACAGGGTGTCAGGAACTAATCCTATACTAATGAGGTTAACCTTACGAGGTTGAACTATATCTACAGGGTTTGCATAATGGATGGGTCACCAATTTCGGGGAAAAGGTCCTTAATGGGAACTAAAGGAGGGGACTCATCTTGAAGGTATTGATTCAAAGAGATCAGGTCCTTAATAAATTCTTCTAGTTCTTGTATTTTTGGACTAGACTATAATTTGGCTCTCCTCTATGGTTTCCTCAGGTAAGGCTCTAGCAGCAGTACCTAGGTTCTCTTCCTCTATTTGTTCTTCCACTATAGCTTTAGGTTGGATGTGGTCAAGGTCAACTAGCTCTGGGTTGGTTTCTAATTGGGTATCTACTGGGTCAGGTAATTCTAGGTCTACTAAAGGTGTCTCATCTTCTCCTTCATACTCATCCACTAGGCTCACATTAGCTTCATACACTTCTGCATTAATGTAAGCCTTGTCAATCTCAGGAATGGTTGGAGAAAGTCGACTAGGGGAAATTTGGCTCGGTCCTAGTTTCTGATTATGGACACTAATCCTAGTAGGTTCAGGTTGTATAAGGGGTAGTGGCTCACTACTAGGCTCATATTTAGGGGTGCTAATCCTATAGGGTTCAAGTTGACTAAGGGAAACCTGACTAGTACTAGATTGATACTTAGGGGTTATGGGTTCTCTGGACTCATAGGACAAGGGTGCAGATCTATGGGTCATGGGATTATAGGACCTGGGGTCATAGGATTTTGGGTCAGCTCTATGGTCAGGTTCTTAGGATGGATCATGGTATGGGGTCCTCCTAAGGTTGGGCTCCTTATATGGGTCAGGATATTGGGTTCTCCTAGGGTTGGACTCCCTATATGGGTCGGAATATTGGGTTCTCCTAGGGTTGGGCTCCCTATATGCGTCAGAGTATTGGGTTCTCCTAGGATTGGACTCCCTATATGGGTCAGAGTATTGGGTTCTCCTAGGATTGGACTCCTTATATGGGTCAGAGTATTGGGTTCTCCTGGGTTCAGTATCATAATAAGGGTCATGGTAAGGGGTTCTTCTAGGTTCAGTATCATAATAAGGGTCATGGTAAGGGGTTCTTCTAGGTTCAGTATTATTGCATGGGTCAGGCTGAGGGGCTCTCCTAGGTTCAACCTCTCGGTATGGATCAGGGTTTGGGGTCCTCCTAGGCTAAGTGTTATAGTATGGGTCAGGATGAGGGGCTCTCCTAGGTTCGACCTCAGGGTATGGATTAGGATTTGGGGTCCTCCAAGGTTGAGGGGAATCAGGATCGGGCTCAGACTGTGACCCATGGGTTTTTCCTGGGGTCCCTACCCGGACTTCTAACTGGACAAACATATTTGCAAGATGGTCAATTCTATTGTTGGTTTGGGTACTAGACTAAGTTAACTGGGTAGTCAACTGGGCCATGGATTGGGTTAGATGCTCAGTGAGTGCTTTTATTTAGGCTTGCAAATTTTCCATGGGTTCAGACATTTGTGAAGGAGGTGGGTGATATGAAACCCCTAATCTAGTGCTCATGCAAGACTTGATCAGACCGACTACAGCTGACTAGACCTAGAGTCTAAACTAGATGCTCAATCAGGGTGGCAAACTAGCCTATAGTAACCCTGTACTCAGCCAAGCAGGTGTAAGGGGAGTGTTGGTCCCTGATTGCCAATCCTAGATACCAATCAGAGATTGGCCAAGTAGGCAGACCAGCACACAAGCCCTTCGGGACTGAATCCCTAAACCACCGTTCTAGACACTGAGCACAAGGCACACACAGGTTAACTTGACACAGTGATCTAACACTAGCCCGAACCCGACCAGTTGGTGTCCCTAGCCCACTAGGGCAAATTAAGTCTAGTTAATTTTAGGTTAAGGCTTGGGACCGAATGCAAGTGATGTGGTTTTGGGCTAAGGAGAGGTGATCAAATCCTCCCCCCATCTGATATAGCCAGAGTGCCCTTAAAAGTAAATTATGCAATAATGGCTGGCAGATGAGGATGTAAATTAGGGTTTAGATGTTTTTGGTATTTTTGGAGAATATGTATTTTTTTTTGGTATTTTTTTAAATAGAAGAAAACTTGCAAATCATGGCCTAATATACTGGAAATATACTAAAATTAAAAGATATGCAAAAGATGCTAAACAAAACCCTAAAACTTCCAAACTTGTCTTGCTGAAAAAATAGAGCCGAGAGTTTGTAGGCCGTATTTTGGCTTGAAGAAAATTCACAGGCTATAATAAAACCTCCAAAAATTCTTTAAAATATTTTGAATTATACTGAATCTAGAAAAATAAATTTCAGAATTTTTGGAGTTTTCATCAGGGAGAAATAATTAAAATAACAGAGCATATACAGACTTAAAAATTGTAGAAAACAAGCCCTAATCTAAGCTCTGATGCCAAATGATGGGGGACTAATATGCATGCAACTCTTTTTTTATGTTTTACATGTTGAGTTAGGAGATTAATTCCCAAATTTCAGATCAAAATTATTTGTAGGGAATTTTGTATGAATTCTTGAAAATCAGCATGCATATTAGGACTAGAAAAGTAGCAAAGAAGGACCGCCGAGGCTGAGAAGCCTCGGTTAGGGCAAGTTCTCCTACAATAAAACTATTGGAGGTAGAAAGGTGTACCTGAAAATGTCTGTGAAGATCGTAGCAAAGGGGTCTCTCGTTAATCGATGGATGCGGCCTGGAAAACTGAGCCAATGACCCGCGGATACCGGCTTTCTGCTCGGTGGTCCGATTGAGGCTTGGCTGGAGTCGTTGGATTCGTAGGAACTCATGGACCTGCAAATGACCTGTCAGGGGTTAAAAAATTCACAAAGGAACAAGAAAATAAAGGAAAAACAGCAAGGGAAGGCTTCTTTTGGACTGGGTGTCCAGGGATCTGGAGGGTTTGTTGGCAACAGGAAGATGATTGCAAACACCGGGAAGAAGAACTCTCACAAACCCCTTTATGCACACAGCAGGGTATCACACAACTCAATAGAAGAACTCAAGGTTTTAATTCATATCAAAAGTTAGGTTTCATACAAGAGGCTAGTGTCCCTTAAATAGACCCTTAACCTTGGGCTCCAAGTAAGGGTATCTTAGTCTTTACATAAGAATCATTTTCCCTCTCAAACCTTAGCTAGAAAATAAGGAAACATTAAGTAGAAAAATCCCTAAAAATTCTCTTGACTTGGCCAACACTCCAAGGACGCCTAGGGGGGCATGTTGGGCTTCTAAGAGCAGCAAGGGGCCAGCCCAAAGGGGCCCGGGTGCATGGGTTTGGGCCTCTGGAAGCTGGGATGGCCTGGTAGCCAGGTAGCAGGAATATTTCCTGGTATCTTGCTTCTTAGGGGCTTGGGCTTGGTGCCTGGGCTTGATTTCTTTGGGCTAGGATGTATATGGACCTCTAAAGTCATGGATGCCTTGGTCTATGAATATATTTTGGCATCTGGAAGAAAATCTGGGCATCTGGAGGGCATCTGCAGGAATCAGGGTTTTCTGAATTTTTCCTCCTAGGGTCTTCAAATTTTCAAGCTATGTTGGACTTGGGCTATACTTCCATGTCTTCAATCTGGTTGGACTTAGTCTTCACTTGTATGATGTGGTCTTGAGTCTTCAATATGGTTGAATAGGACTCAAAAAAATAAAATTAGCTTGACATGAGCTTACTAACACTGGACTGAACTAGCTCAACATGAGCTGACTAGTACAGAACTGAAACTCAAAAGACTCAAATAACAACTAAAATGGACTCAAATGTGCTAATCCCTTATTACAGATGGACTCATAAATTATTGATCAATTCATAGAGGGTTGAAAAGCCTCTATCTTATTCTGGTGCCTCCGGTGTCCCCACCACCAGTACCTACTAGTGTCCATGAAGTTAGAAGTTTCCATGGTTTAGACACATTCTACAAAAGTTTTATTAGGAGATTTAGCACCATGGTAGCCCCAATTAGTGATGTATTAGGAAGGGTAGTTTTGAATGGACCAAATCTATAGATATAGCCTTCCTAGAGATTAAAACTAAGATGACACAAGCACCCATCTTGAGGTTACCCAATTTTACTACGTTTTTGAGGTAGCATATGATGCTTCGGGAGTCGGCATAGGAGGAGTTCTGAGCCAAGAGAATCACCCAGTAGCCTTTTCAGTGAGAAACTTAATGAGGCTAAATTAAAGTACTCAACCTATAACAAAGAGTTTTATATGGTAGTACAAACTATAAGATACTGGATAAATTATTTACTATCCCAGGAGTTTATTTTATATTCTAATCATGAAGCACTCCGATTTTTGAACTCCCAGAACAAATTAAATCCTAGGCATGCTAAGTGGGTTGAATTTATACAAGCCTATACCTTTGTACCTAAACACCAAGCTGGGACTGAAAATAAGGTAGCTGACATCCTTAGCAAACGAGCCTTACTATTGAATACCATTAGTACTGAAATCATTGGATTTGATAAGTTAAAAGATGAATATACAACCTGTCCAGACTTTAGTGAAATTATCCAATCCTTACCCCAAGGACCATCTAGTACCTATAGGAATACACCCTTCAAGATGGTAATTTTTTAAGAATAATAGACTATGTATTCCCGGAACATCACTTCGAGAATTCTAGTATGGGAAACCAATGCTGGAGGCCTTGCTGGTCATTTTGGAAGAAATAAGAATATCTCAGCTATAGAGGACTAGTTCTTTTGGCCTAGTTTGAAGAGGGACATTGCCAATATAGTGTCCAGATGTAGATCCTATGCTGTTGCAAAATAGCAGAAGCAAAATACTGGATTATATACCCCTTACCCGTATCAGACCGTCCATGGCAGGACTTAAGCATGGACTTTATTTTAGGCCTACCTAAGACCCTTTGGAAACATTATTCAATTTTTGTAGTGGTCGATAAGTTTTCTAAAATGGCCCATTTTATATCCTGCTCTCAAACCTTTGACGCATCTAGAGTAGCCCATCTTTTCCTTAACTAGGTGGTTAGATTACATGGATTACCTAAGATAATAGTGTCAAATAGGGATGTCCACTTTACTAGTTACTTTTTGAAGATCCTTTGGCACCTATTAGGAATCAAGTTAAAATTTTCCACTGCCTACCATCCACAGACTAATGGTCTGATCGAGGTAGTGAACAGAAGCTTAGGAAACTTTCTTAGATGCCTCTAAGTGAATACATGGGAAATTGGGACCTATTGTTACCCCAAGCTGAATTTGCTTATAATAGTTCTGTTAATAGGTCCATAGGGAATAGTCTTTTGAGGTTGTGCATGGATATAAACCCAATAAACCTCTTGATTTGATCCCCTTACCCTCACATGCACGAGTTTCTAAGTCAGCTGAGTCTTTTGCACAGCATGTTACGAAACTGCATAAAGAAATTAGCCAAAAGATAAACCTAAGTAATGAACTATATAAGAACTTGGCTAATTCTCGAAAGAGAGCTAAAGAATTTTCTGCATAGGATTTTGTGATGATCATGCTTAGGCCTGAATAGTTCCCTCTAGGGACCATGAAGAAACTTCATGCTCGCGGAGCTGGCCCATTTAAGATAATAAAAAGAGTTTGACCAAATGCCTATGTGCTTGAGTTACCACCCGACCTAGGCATTAGTTCCACCTTCAACATCTAAGATATTGTAGAGTATAGGGAGCCAGCAGCAATTCCTAGCGAGCCTTTTGGACCTATCACTTCCCTTGAGAGAGAGCCTGCCCTAGAGAGTCCACCAACCAATTGGCCAAATAGTGAGGTAAAGATTGAGAGAATCCTAGATGATCAAGCCATTTGTACCTGAAATAGAGGCTATCAAGGGTATTTAGTCCGGTGGCAAGGTCAGCTAGAATCTGAGGACTCGTGGATCACCTGTGAGAATCTACAGCACCTTAACCCAGACCTACTCAAGCACTATGAGAGCCAAGTTATCCCACACTCGACAAGGTCGAGTTCCTCCCACCCCAAGAGAATTAGTGGGGGCACCAGGGTCAGACACAGATTACTGGGCCATATTTGGTTTACTTAGTTATGTATCAAAGTTTTGTAATCAACTAGGATTGTGTCCTATAATAAGTTGAGGTTAGTTGATTTATCTTAACCCACAATCTAGTCTAGTAAATTGAGTCCTGTACATCAGTATGAGTTTAGTATGAGTCAGCTTCTTGTACAAGAGAGGAGGCTATGCTATTTTGGAGTTCCACCAGGCCTCATTCTGAAGCCAGAGATAGTTACATCAGCCTAGGGGAGCCCAATTGACACCCATGTGCCCTGATTCCCTCTAGATATCATTTCAGATGCCAGATTCTCTTTAGATGCTTCCGGAATATTCCTTATGGTAGGAGACCATGTTTTCCAAGTTATCCCAGCACTCCAGGCCTCCAAATTCAAGCCAAGGAAGTAAGTCCAAGCAGGAAAAACTAAGATTCTCTATTGATACTGGGAATATACCAGCCCAGGGAACCAGGCACCCCAGCTTCTAGGGGGCCCAAGTCCATGCATCCTTGGCCCATGGCGGACCTCCCCTTGCTTCCCTAAAGCTCACATGCCCAAAGGAGGGGGCATCCAAAGATGTTTGACCAAGTCCAAGTCGAAGTAAAGAGGGAGAAGACCAAGTCTTTTCTAACCTAGTTGGGATTTCTTATCCTTTTAAACCTTGTAATTCTAACCTAGCTAGGAAAGGACTTGTAGTCTATTTTGGAAGAAAACTTGTAACCCAAGTATAACAATGGTTAGTGAGGGCATGGGAACTCTATAAATACCCCACCCCTCTCCCTTTTGTAATCATCTCTTTCTTATGAATATAACTTGCTAAAATTTTGGCCTATTGATTTGTGATTGGTGTATTTGCTTTGGTTCTCTACTTTGAGTGCTCTCCTTGTGTGCCCTAGTCGAATCCTTGCTACCCTAGCTTCTATCTGCATCCTTGGAGATCAGCCATGCCTAGAGGAAGATGCCCTAGCTGCTACCCTAATCAAGCAACTACTTCTTCCCTGGGATATCCACACCTAAACCTAGTTCTTTCAATTCTAAATCCTAGTTTTTTATTCTTTGTTTAATTACTATTTGATTGACCCTGATGCTTGCAGGATCATCGAGGTGCTTCACCTCCCCTGAGGAGGCCTTCTTTGCCTTCAGGACCACCTAGATCAACCATCAGATTTAATGGAACTGAGGCTTCTTCATCCAGACTCCAATCAGAGTGCTATGTGATCTCTTCATTGAAAGTTCTTCAAACACTAATTGGTAACTTCTTTCCCTTTTTTTAATTTCTAATTTGATGAAGATAAGCTATCCTAAACTGAAAGTTTCTCAACTCTCGGGTCCTGGCTACTTATTATCTTGCATGAGTTCTTTGCGATCATGATGATTCTATGCATTGCTATCCTTATGCTAATTCTTACTTTTATTTAGCAATTTAGCCTACAAACCTAAATTATAAAAATTACAAAAACTATTAGTTTACTATTTTTTTTGCATATTTAGCATTCTTAGGGTTGTCTTGCATCAAGATCACCATGGTCCCTTATGGATACTAAGCCATGCTTTGGATCATACTCATTCATGGCATTGAGTCATGTACGGGGTGTTCTTGTATATGGTGGAAGGTGTATGAAGGATGTGAGTGGATCAACAAGGAATCGATCATTCCTAGTAAGTGGAAATGTTATCCCAAGTAATATCTTCGATTGATGACTCAGGGAATCTTTGATCAAAGAAGGATGAGATTAGAAGTGTTTCTCTAATCAGTCATCAGCAGAGTCTTCACTATCAAAAAGAGATTCGAAATGACTAAGTGCTAGGGTTTGACAATTATCCATACCCATCACTTGTTCAGGATAAAGCGTGATCGAAATATTGAATTGTACGGTAACTTTTCACTGAAGGATATTTTGATACTTTCAATCAAATTCCACATCTTTCAGGTAGACATGACATGTTGCTAGATGTCAATCATGTCTTGTAGGTTTTCATGAATTAATTCGATTGGATTCATGAGTCAATTCAGAAGCTAGTTCGAATTAGCAACATATGTCAGCTCAATTTGACCTAATTAGGTCAATCAGGTTTGATTGAATCGAATTCGCTTGGAACTAGACCTACTACTAGCTAGATGTATAACCCAAAGGATCACCCACATTAGGGAATTGGCTTAGAAAGTCAATTGATATATTATTAGTGTTGGGATTTCAGGTGCACCGCAGCGGAAGTGTAATTTCAAAATGATGAAATTTGCACCGAAATCACTTAGCCAAGATCTCCTTTTACTAATTAAAACATACATACTAACATTCAAACATAGATTGTTAGAATTAGAGTACCAACCTGTAATCGCTAATTCCAACAAAGTTGATGTTGAAGGGGCTGATTGAATTCACCAGGCATCCAAGTGTCCGCCCTCCGATGGTGATCCACACAGAGCAGTGATCAAGACAACTCTATCTTCTTTTCAAAGGTTCCTTCTATTGAGTTCTTCTTCCTAGAACTCAATTGCTTGGACTATGGCTTGAATTCCTCCACACAAAGGCTTGCTTTCCTTTCCTTGACTCCTTCTCCTCCTTCCACCAAGACCTTGGCCCTTTAGACACCCTTGTCTTGAAGAAAAAGACCTTGTCCTAAGAGGACATAGGCTTGTCTTAAGTTGGAGGAGAAATTAAGACAATGATGTCTTAATGTATGAAAGAAAGGAAGAAATCAGAACTTCTTTCTTTCCTTTACCGTCGGAGACTTTTACTTTTATCTTGTTCAGTAGCAGAGTTTCGACAGAGGTTTACTCTGTAGAGGAAACAATGCAAGAGCAAGAAAAAAATAAAAGAGTCTTCAGGAGAGGAAGAAAGAAAAAGATTACATCATGTTCTGATTTTTCCCGACCCTTTAAATAGAAATCAGATAGGCGCCTACACACCTCTCCGTAATTTCTTTCTCACGCCCTTTCCAATTTCTCACGCCCCATCCTCCCATCTCATGGCCTTCCAGATTAAATCCCATGGCTCTTCTTAAAGGAAAAACCGCGGTGTTTTAAAAGGAAGGAAGTCGCGACTTTTCATCTCCGAAGAGATGTTATTTCGCGCGCCGGGAGGAGTTAGCGCTTTCTTTCTTTCTCAAAATCCCATCAGCCGTTGGATTCTCATCCAAGGGGGGAGAGAAGGTGCGCTAATCACTTAAGAAGGAGGCCGCCCAAATAAAAACATCGGAGAATTTATTTGGGGCGCGCCAAGAGTCCATGCGCCATGGACTCTTCCTTAAGGCGCGCCAAGAGTCCATATGCGCATGGACTCTTGGTGTTTGGCGTGAAAAATAAAAGGGGCGGGTGGGGAGGCTAGCCAAGCTACATGGCTAGCCAATAGGGTTAGCCACATTCCCGTTTTTCTTAATTAGGGTCTAATTAGGTCCAATTAGAACCCAATTTGAACCAATCCGGAACCCTAATTCGAATCCGATCCGAATAGAAGCTAGGGCTTGCAACACCTGCTAGAGTGTTATCTTGCAAAGATGATTTATTTCCAAATTAAATTCTTGATCAATCCTCTTAAGTGTGTGACCCATTGGGTTCCACATCTAGCCAGTAGTGGATTCGAATACAAGTTGACCTAATTTGATTAGAACTCTTTCTAATCGATTTAGGTCAAACCGGGCTTACCCGAATCGATCAATTAGGATTCTTCCTAACATGTGATCTTTGAACTTGATCAACCCACAAGACAAGATTGACGTCTAGCAACGTGTCATGTCTACCCGGAAGATATGGAAATTCTGGTGAAATACCAAAATTACCCTTCAGTAGAGAGTTACCGTACAATTAAATCTTTCGATCAGCCTGCACCCAAAATATAACTATGGATATGGATATATGTCAAATCCAATATTATATTTATTTCTAGCTCAATCTTATAATGATGATTCGATTATCTTGATATTAGAAACCGTCTCTAATATCTTCACTTTGATCAAAGATTCCCTGAATCATCATGCGATTGTTGACTAGCTGGATGCAATCTCCTCTTACTAAGAGTGATCGATTCCTTGTTGACCTACTCATTACCTTCATATTCAATTCACCATTCCCAGTATCAATCCTGTGCATGTCTCAGTGTCATGATTAGGATTGAACCAAAGGATGGGTTCATGTACATAAGGTACTTATGGCAATCTCAGGTCAAAAGATTACTTGTACCACTCCCACTATGAGAACCTTCTATTGACATGTAGCTAAGACTCCATTAGATGTTCTCAAGTTGGATCATATCAGTGAACTCATTCTCCAATGAGCACCCACATCCCAGTATTAGTGTCATACACAAGTGACTGTGAGAGCAGTCACCCTTTCCAGTATACCCGGGATGTGCTAGTCTTATCGGAAAACCCTGATCCCCTACTCAGGGTTCCTTTGACTAGGAATACTTTAGATTAAGGTTTTAAGATTTTAGGTCTCACTGGTATGATCTCATCATAACCCTAAAATCATAGCCCTAATCTATGGGGTTCATCATATAATAAACACAGCGTATGATGAAAAATAATGCCTTTATTTAGAAAATTATCAATTACAATGGTTTGGGAGATACAACAGAGATTGGTTTGTAGGGCATATCCCTTTCAATCTCCCACTTGCACTAAAGCCAATCGCCTTTGAATCTTAATCCCATACATTCTAGGTGGCGATCAAAATCTCGCTGTGGTAGAGCCTTAGTGAACGGGTCTGCTACATTGTTCTTTGTATCAACTCTATCTATGTAGACATCTTGTCTCTCTACTATTTCTCGGACAAGATGGAAGCGTCTCAGAATGTGCTTGGACTTATGATGAGCTCTTGGTTCCTTAGCTTGAGCAACGGCCCCAGTGTTGTCACAGTAAAGTGGCACTGGTTTTTCAATTTGAGGAACAACACCCAACTCTGTGATGAACTTCTTCATCCAGACTGCTTCCTTGGCGGCTTCACTAACAGCTATGTATTCTGCCTCTGTGGTTAAGTCAGCTACAGTCTGCTGCTTGGTACTCTTCCAACTCACTGCTCCACCATTTAGGGTAAAAACATATCCCGAAATGGATTTGCTATCATCAGGGTCTGATTGAAAACTAGAATCAGAATAAGCTTCTAGTTTAAGATCAGAACCACCATAAACCAGAAAAATATCCTTAGTCCTTCTTAGGTACTTAAGAATATTTTTAACTGCTTTCCAATGATCCTCTCCTGGATCAGCCTGAAACCTACTGACAATGCCTAAAGCATATGCCACATCAGGCCTGGTACATAACATGGCATACATTATGGATCCTATTGCCGAAGCATAGGGTATAGAATTCATTCTATCTCTTTCTTCAGGTGTCTTAGGAGACATCCTTTTAGAAAGATGTATGCCTTGACTCATAGGAAGATAACCTCTTTTACTTCCTTCCATGCTGAATCTTTTCAGTACTAAGTCAATGTACCTAGATTGGGATAAACCTAGCATCCTCTTAGATCTATCTCTATAGATCTTAATACCTAGTATATAGGATGCTTCTCCCAAATCTTTCATGGAAAACTGGTTTGATAGCCAAACCTTGACTGATTGCAACATTGGGATATCATTCCCAATGAGGAGTATATCATCTACATACAGAACCAAGAAGACTATGGCACTCCCACTAGTCTTCTTATAAACACAGGGTTCATCCATATTTTTGATAAAACCAAATCTTTTAATAGTTTCATCAAAGCGGATGTTCCAACTCCTGGAAGCTTGCTTTAATCCATAAATGGATTTCTTCAGCTTGCATACTTGATTAGGTTTATTCTTTGAAATAAAACCTTCTGGCTGTGACATGTAGACTTCTTCCTCAAGGAAACCATTGAGGAATGCAGTCTTCACATCCATCTGCCATATCTCATAATCGTGGTATGCTGCTATAGCAAGTAAAATCCGAATTGATTTTAGCATGGCAACAGGTGAAAATGTTTCATCATAATCAATTCCCTGTTTTTGTCTAAAACCTTTAGCCATTAATCTGGCTTTATAGGTTTCAACTTGGCCATCAGCCCCAATCTTTTTCTTATAGACCCATTTACACCCAATAGGATTAACACCCTCTGGTGCATCAACCAAAGACCATACTTGGTTTACATACATAGAGTCTACTTCGGATTCCATGGCTTCTTGCCATTTATCTGAGTCAGTACTCAAGATAGCTTCCGTATAGGTCAGAGGTTCATCATTTTGAATGACTTGAGCTTCATTATTTTCAATAATAAACCCATACCTCTCAGGTGCCCGTGGCACTCTGTCAGACCTACGAGGAGGAGTTTTGTGTTCTGGTTCTGTCCTAACTATATGTTCTAATGGTTAAGAATTGTCTATCTGTATTTCTTGCACTTCTTCAAGTTCAATTGTTCTACCATTGCCCTTTTCCAAAATGAGCTCTTTTTCTAGAAAAGTGGCATGCCTGCTAACAAAAATCTTTTGTTCAGTAGGATGGTAGAATATATATCCTCTACCTTCTTTAGGATATCCTACAAATAGATATTTATCCGCTCTAGGTTCCAACTTATGTCCAAAATTTCTTTTAACATAAGCTGGACATCCCCATACCTTAAAATATTTAAGATATGGTTTCTTTCCACTCCAAATTTCATATGGAGTACTAACAACGGATTTAGAAGGTACCTTGTTCAGAATATAAACAGCAGTTTCTAGGGCATGACCCCAGAAAGAAATGGGCAAATTTGTGAAGCACATCATGGATCGTACCATATCTAATAAGGTACGATTCCTCCTTTCAGCTATACCATTTAGCTGTGGTGTATAAGGAGGGGTCCATTCAGAAAGGATTCCATTAACTTTAAGATAGTCTAAAAACTCTGTGGATAAGTATTCTCCTCCTCGATCAGAACGAAGAACTTTAATACTTTTCCCGGTTTGTTTTTCGACCATACTTTGATACTCCTTAAATTTATCAAAGGCTTCAGATTTGTGTTTCATAAGATACACATTTCCGAACCTAGATAAATCATCTATAAAAGTGATAAAATATGAGTATCCTCCTCTGGCCTGAGTTGTCATTGGACCACATACATCAGTATGTATAAGTCCTAATAACTCAGTTGACCTTTCCCCATGTCCAGTGAATGGAGTTTTTGTCATCTTACCCATGAGACATGATTCGCAAGTTCCTAATGATTCATACTCATAAGGATCAAGGAATTTTTCCTTGTATAACTTGCTAATCCTAGACTCATTAACATGACCAAGTCTATGATGCCAAAGTAAAGTATCATTAAAGTCTTTTCTTTTCCTTTTAGTATTGACATGAAAAATACTATCATTGGAAGAAAGAGTTAAGAGCCCATTGCTAAATATGCCAGAACAAATAATTTTATTAGATAACATTATTGAGCAACCAGTGCTCGTTACATCCATTACATATCCTTGTTTTAATAACAAAGGAATAGATATAATGTTCCTAATAATCTTTGGCATATAGTAACAATTCTCTAGCTCCAAGATCTTCCCTGAAGGCAACTTCAGAATATAGGTCCCTACAGCTTCTGCTTGGATGATATCACCACCAGCACCGTAGAGATTGAAGTCGCCTTCCTTCAATACTTTAAGCTTGTGGAGGTCCTGCAAAGATTTGCATATATGGTAACCACAAGCGGTATCCAATACCCAAGTATTTGATATAGACGAATTTAATGTCAATATAGTATGTATCTCATACATACCTTTTGGTGCGTCTGCCGCACCAGGCTTCACAGTTGCAAGGTAAGCCTTGCAATTCCTTTTCCAATGTCCCGCTTTGCCGCAAAAGAAACAGGTTGACTGTTTTGAGACCTTCTTTCCTTTCTTGTTCTTATTGATGCCACCCTTAGGGTTTAGTCTCCTGCTAAAACCCTTTTTGCCTGATTTCTTCTTATTGGTCTTATCAACAAGAAGAAGTGGAGCCTTTTCTTTCTTAACATGGCTCTCTGCTATTTTTAACATATTTAACAGCTCAGGCAAGGAAGTGTTCAGTTTGTTCATGTGATAATTCAAGACAAACTGAGAAAATGACTCCGGGAGTGATTGCAGGATTAAATCCTGATTCAGCTCCCCATCCATAATAAACCCTAATTGACCTAATCTGGTGATTAAGTCAATTACCTTCAGGACATGATCCTGAACGGATGTACCCTCTGTCATCCTAGCACGGAATAACTGCTTAGATATTTCGTATCTAGCAGTTCTGCTTTGTTCTCCATAAAGCTCCTTTAAATTGAGCATTATGGATTGAGTATCCATGCTTTCATGCTGCCTCTGTAACTCATTGGTCATAGAGGCCAGTATGATACACTTGACAGTGAGGGAGTCATTCTGCCACATTTTGTATGTGGCCATATCTTCCTGTGTGGCATCATCCCCTAGTGGATTAAGATTAGGGGTATCAAGAATATAAGAAAGTTTTTCTGAACTCAGTACAATCTTTAAGTTTCTCAACCAGTCCACATAGTTTGGACCAGTCAATTTGTTGGTATCTAAGATGCTTCTCAGTGATAATGAAGATGCCATTTATCTACATTTAATTAAGAACAATACATAAGCAAACAACCATGAAATGACTTCATAATTAAATTAGGTCTTCAATTTAATTATGTCTCCCACTATTTTATCAAAAATCATAGCCCTCACTATGATAATCGAGAAGAACCCTGATCGGTTTTCTTAGTGAGATCGAGATCCTTATAATTTATAAAAGATCTTGCAGACAACACAACAAATCTTTTATAAGTTCTAAGGTAGGAAACTCTTCCAATTATATCTCATATAATTCTCAAAAATAACTTGGCCTCTAGAACATTATAAGTCTTGCAGAAAACACAACAAACCATAATGTTCTAGTTAAGTCAAGACCCTTTCATTTCTATACAGTCAATATTCAAATATAATGCCCTTGTAGATAACACAACAAGGCATTATACTGAATATACTGTAAGCATATTTTGCACTAGACCAATATTATGTCAATCACCCTATTAGGTCTTGCAGATAACACAACAAACCTAATGTGGTTCATAACACAGTAATGATCCAGCATGAAGGAAGGCCAACATATAGCATTTTTTTAACACTAAGCATATAAGTCAAGATTTAAATATAATCAAATCAGCCAGGCAAGTGGAAGAGATGTGGGAGTCCCCCCGTTGCTTTCCTAGACACCAATAAAAATTGGCCAGGTCAGTCAACGGAACCAATTAAAAACCACGATTCTCTTTACCTTCCCAGAACCACCTTTCTAGACACCGAATGATCAATTGTTCATCATGACTAGTGATGCTTATTAGTTAAATATGCTATGACTTAATATGATTTTAAGAAGAGGGCTTTATAAAATTGCCAGCACATTCTTACATAAAAACATATCATAATGATATCACTCTGATAAACATATATGTGCTAAGTGTGTCATCATACTAGGACAACCATTTACCACATAATGGATCCACCATTATGCCAGGGCAACCTTATTTCAGTATGATGACTTCAAAACTAATCATATCTCTATAATAATTAGGGTTTGAGTGAAAAACCCTAATTAGTGGCATACATCAAAACATTAATTATCATATATGCATTCCTTAAATTATGCTAAGTATATCAGCATTCAAGGGTTTAAAACCCTAATTTCGATACTACAACAAAAATGCATATCATATGTTTTAACTGTAATAAGGATGGCTCTGATACCACTGTTGGGATTTCAGGTGCACCGCAGCGGAAGTGTAATTTCAAAATGATGAAATTTGCACCGAAATCCCTTAGCCAAGATCTCCTTTTACTAATTAAAACATACATACTAACATTCAAACATAGATTGTTAGAATTAGAGTACCAACCTGTAATCGCTAATTCCAACAAAGTTGATGTTGAAGGGGCTGATTGAATTCACCAGGCGTCCAAGTGTCCGCCCTCCGATGGTGATCCACACAGAGCAGTGATCAAGACAACTCTATCTTCTTTTCAAAGGTTCCTTCTATTGAGTTCTTCTTCCTAGAACTCAATTGCTTGGACTATGGCTTGAATTCCTCCACACAAAGGCTTGCTTTCCTTTCCTTGACTCCTTCTCCTCCTTCCACCAAGACCTTGGCCCTTTAGACACCCTTGTCTTGAAGAAAAAGACCGTGTCCTAAGAGGACATAGGCTTGTCTTAAGTTGGAGGAGAAATTAAGACAATGATGTCTTAATGTATGAAAGAAAGGAAGAAATCAGAACTTCTTTCTTTCCTTTACCGTCGGAGACTTTTACTTTTATCTTGTTCAGTAGCAGAGTTTCGACAGAGGTTTACTCTGTAGAGGAAACAATGCAAGAGCAAGAAAAAAATAAAAGAGTCTTCAGGAGAGGAAGAAAGAAAAAGATTACATCATGTTCTGATTTTTCCCGACCCTTTAAATAGAAATCAGATAGGCGCCTACACACCTCTCCGTAATTTCTTTCTCACGCCCTTTCCAATTTCTCACGCCCCATCCTCCCATCTCATGGCCTTCCAGATTAAATCCCACGGCTCTTCTTAAAGGAAAAACCGCGGTGTTTTAAAAGGAAGGAAGTCGCGACTTTTCATCTCCGAAGAGATGTTATTTCACGCGCCCGGGAGGAGTTAGCACTTTCTTTCTTTCTCAAAATTCCATCAGCCGTTGGATTGTCATCCAAGGGGGGAGAGAAGGTGCGCTAATCACTTAAGAAGGAGGCCGCCCAAATAAAAACATCGGAGAATTTATTTGGGGCGCGCCAAGAGTCCATGCGCCATGGACTCTTCCTTAAGGCGCGCCAAGAGTCCATATGCGCATGGACTCTTGGTGTTTGGTGTGAAAAATAAAAGGGGCGGGTGGGGAGGCTAGCCAAGCTACATGGCTAGCCAATAGGGTTAGCCACATTCCCGTTTTTCTTAATTAGGGTCTAATTAGGTCCAATTAGAACCCAATTTGAACCAATCCGGAACCCTAATTCGAATCCGATCCGAATAGAATCTAGGGCTTGCAACACCTGCTAGAGTGTTATCTTGCAAAGACGATTTAATTCCAAATTAAATTCTTGATCAATCCTCTTAAGTGTGTGACCCATTGGGTTCCACATCTAGCCAGCAGTGGGTTCGAATACAAGTTGACCTAATTTGATTAGAACTCTTTCTAATCGATTTAGGTCAAACCGGGCTTACCCGAATCGATCAATTAGGATTCTTCCTAACATGTGATCTTTGAACTTGATCAACCCACAAGACAAGATTGACGTCTAGCAACGTGTCATGTCTACCCGGAAGATATGGAAATTCTGGTGAAATACCAAAATTACCCTTCAGTAGAGAGTTACCGTACAATTAAATCTTTCGATCAGCCTGCACCCAAAATATAACTATGGATATGGATATATGTCAAATCCAATATTATATTTATTTCTAGCTCAATCTTGTAATGATGATTCGATTATCTTGATATTAGAAACCGCCTCTAATATCTTCACTTTGATCAAAGATTCCCTGAATCATCATGCGATTGTTGACTAGCTGGATGCAATCTCCTCTTACTAAGAGTGATCGATTCCTTGTTGACCTACTCATTACCTTCATATTCAATTCACCATTCCCAGTATCAATCCTGTGCATGTCTCAGTGTCATGATTAGGATTGAACCAAAGGATGGGTTCATGTACATAAGGTACTTATGGCAGTCTCAGGTCAAAAGATTACTTGTACCACTCCCACTATGAGAACCTTCTATTGACATGTAGCTAAGACTCCATTAGATGTTCTCAAGTTGGATCATATCAGTGAACTCATTCTCCAATGAGCACCCACATCCCAGTATTAGTGTTATACACAAGTGACTTTGAGAGCAGTCACCCTTTCCAGTATACCCGGGATGTGCTAGTCTTATCGTAAAACCCTGATCCCCTACTCAGGGTTCCTTTGACTAGGAATACTTTAGATTAAGGTTTTAAGATTTTAGGTCTCACTGGTATGATCTCATCATAACCCTAAAATCATAGCCCTAATCTATGGGGTTCATCATATAATAAACACAGCGTATGATGAAAAATAATGCCTTTATTTAGAAAATTATCAATTACAATGGTTTGGGAGATACAACAGAGATTGGTTTGTAGGGCATATCCCTTTCAATTAGGGTCATGGGATGCTAATTGGTTAGCTTGATTACATACTAGCATGTGTAGGCTAACCTAACTACTAACCCAATTGAATTGGGTATATAAGGTTGCTTAATGGGCTAACCAATTTGAGGGAATCCTCAATTGGGTTGAGTCCAAAGTGAGGCAGCAAGTACCGACACTATAAGAAAAAATTGTTTTAGCAATCAAAAAATCAGTTGCTAATAATTAAAAATTGCTTGCAAAATTAAATTGCAACCCATTTTGCAACCGGAATACCTCGATTGCAAACACCTAGGTTGCAAAATTTTGTGTCCGATTTTATTCAGTTACAAAAATTCAGCATCAATTTAGCAACTGATTTTGGTGTATTTATATAATTTATTTTTTTTTGAAATAATTTTCAAGTCAGAAAATCAGTTGCAAATTCGGTTGCTAAGTAGTAATTTTATTTTAAAATATTTAAAAAAATTGATTACAAAATCGGTTGTAAATTAATAAATATCTTTAAAAAATTAAAAATTGGTTGCAAATTAATAAAAATCTGAAAAAATTAAAAATCGGTTGCAAAATCAGTTACAAATTAATAAAAATCTAGAAGAAAAATTAAAAATCATTTGCAAATTAATAAAAATCTGAAAAAAATTAAAAATCAGTTGCAAAATTGATTGTAAATTAATAAAAAAAATTAAAAAAATTAAAATTAAAGATTATGCATATTGGCAGCAAATGGAAGAGGGAACCTAAGAAATGCCTTGGTGATCAATATATTATATCATAACATGAATATCATAGCATAGCATCTAATATTTTCTTCCAAGTAACTTTTGAGTTTATTATTTTTGTTAAATTATGCAATAATATTGATCTAAAATTGGTAAGTTCACAACTACTGCAACATTTTGTTTGGGCCTATTTGGAATACAGTACAAGTCATGTGAAATCATCACCAAGTATTGAATCAAAATGTGTGCATGCATGTCCATGTGTCTAACATATAAATCTAGGCTAATAATAGTAGTGGTAAAGGTTCATTGAGACAACCACCCAAACACTCAATGCATGTGCATATGATAGAAGCATAGCATGTATTTAATCTATTATGACATCCAAATATAATAACAAGAGGAGTCATCATAGATGTTACAATGGCTATGACAATTTCACCTACTTAATGTAGATGCATTTCCCTAAGTAGTTAGGACTAGTTATGATGTTTATTCTCCATGCAAAAGACAGGACAGCTATCATACAAGTACTTAATGTGGTTCAGCAAGCGTAGGTCTTGTCACTGGTTATCACTTACCAATATTAAGAATTTTTGTATCATTTGGAACAAAAGTGTCGATAGTCATTTCCTGCAAAACATGTCTAATATGCTGACATAGTTAGCGACCAATCACATTGGTAACTCAAATACTATAAACCTAAAATTAGAAACTAGAACTTTTTTACCAAAAAGCAATAAACAAAGAAGGAAAGGAAAAACCTATATCACCGATAAGTCCATTCCTATGGAAGAGGGAACATTAACCTGCCATTTTGTTATGATCCATGTTATATCACAATTAATATGATAAAGAAGCAGTAAGGAATAGCATCAACAAATCATTCTTCAGATTTGATTACTCATGTGTTACATATGTATACAAAGAAAATCATAGCCAGAGTAGCAAGAGCAAGATGTAGGCGAAGATTAGACTTCAAGAAATCAAATAATCTTTTATGACTTACCATGACCTGTTAATACCAGCAATATCTATCATAATATTAAACAACACCACTTTATATTGCTCGATCAAAGTACAGATGTTGCCGCAAAAATCACCATGGCCTGTAGCTGCTGTCAGCATCGGAGCGCACCTCCTTCGCTATCTTGCCGTTCGGTGGTCCTGGACCTACAAAACAGGGATTAGTGACCCGGGCCCGGGTTTCCGGTGGGGGCACTCCGACAATCAAGTCAGTGACGATCCAGGGGAACAGATCCTCCTAGTCGAGCCCCTCTTGATGGACTCTACACTAGGAGGAGTGATTAGTGTGAGAGTGGGATGAAAGTGTGTCGGGGAAAGAGTGGCCTGGCTAGAGGGAGTCTCTATGTGGCCCTTCCGCCAGCCCTTGCTCGAGGATGCTGGTGGTGCCATGCACTTTTTGGTTGAGCTTGCACTTGTGTTCAAGTGGTATGGCTTATGTCTTGCTTGTATTATGGTTGTTACCTCCAAGTTTTGTAGATTAGGTTACCGTTGGGCGTTCATCTAGGGATCTCCACCGGGCTGTCAGGCACATGAGGTAGTATCCCGAGGAGCCTTTCCTGATCCATGATAATATAAGCTATCATATGCTCTGACATTCCCCTTGGTCACCTCATTCCGAGAAACCTGGCAATATCTCGATTGGTGGGCCACCACCCTTGGAACTCGAATCTCTTGGTTGACTTCCTCTCTCGGGTAATCCAGGTGGTTGGTGAGGAGTGTGGTTCATCGATCAGTGGGTCTCTCTCCTTTCTGGTGTAACCGGTGGCTGCAGGTGGTCAGTACGGTCTGGTAGGTGTCCTAGTGTAGTCCTCGGGTGGCTCGCCGGTGTCCTAGGATGGTGGTGCCCATGTCTGAGCTGGGGCTAAGCTGGAATGGCAGGGCTCGCTCTGACCTAGATGCCCCGAGCTTGCAGGATTGACTCGGTGGAGGAGGGCAGAGTGCAGGCCCGGTCTAGAGGGCTCGGCCTTGAAGAGGCTCCACATGGCGGAGGAGGGCTGAGCTTGACTCTGACCACGGGGCTCGATCTCTGAGGGTCTCACTTTGTAGGGCAGAGTGTGGCTCGGTCCAGAGGGCTCGACCTCGAAGAGGCTCCACGTGGTGGAGGAGGGCTGAGCTCGACAACGACCACGGGGCTCGATCTCCGAGGGTAGCGCTCTAGAGGGCAGGGTGCAGGCTCGGTCCAGAGGGCTCGGCCTTGGAAAGGCTCCACGTGGCGGAAGAGGGCTGAGCTTGACTTCGACCACGAGGCTCGATCTCCAAGGGTCTCGCTCTATAGGGCAAAGTGTGGCTCCAGCCTAGGCATCCCGAGCTTGTGGGACCGACCTGGTGGACGACGGAGCTTGGCTCGTTGTCCTGAATAAGCTCAGCTAGGCGAAGCATCCCACAATCTGCTCGGCTTATGATCCCTCATTCGAGGGAACGGGTCACTTCCAGTTGCCCAGGCCGCATTACTTTTTACTAGTAGACCTTTTCATGGGGTCGCCGCTTTTCCTTCCATCCCTTCTTCATATCCGTCTTGGACAACTATTGTTTGGTCCCTGCCCAGTTAGTGCGAAACGCCGTTAGGGTCATCTTCTCCTTCGTTGTGCTCTGTCACCTCCATGGGTTTGTTGCCCGGTTCTCTTTGTTCAGGACTTTCTTTGCCCTGAAGTGCCACCCGACTAAGGAAGGGTGGTGGTCCTTGTCTTCTCACCCGAAGGGCGTTAGATTCGAGCTCCCCTCTTCCATCAAAGGATGGAAGAGCAAATTTTATTTCGCCATGGTTGAGGGGGTTGACTGGGTTTGGAGCGTTTCAGACAGTCCCCAAACCAAAATTCTATGGTCGATGTGGCTGACTTGGATGACTATGAGCAACCCCGCACCACCGAGATCCCTTCTCTCAAGAACCTATTATCAGAGCAAAACCTCTCCGATGCTGGGGTCGACCCAACGAATGGGTTGGGTGAGTTCGACCTGAACTTTTCTTTTTCTTCCTTGCATTTCTTACATTGCTTGCTACGGGCTCTGACCATTGTGTGACTTGCACGCAGGGATGATTTTTACAGAGAGTGACCTGCTGGCGATCACCCAGAAGAGGCCACCGACTGGGCTGGTCGAGGAGCCTCCGACAAGGCAGGTCCGGGGCGAGAGTGCACCTGTGATTGCTCCTGTCGTGGTGGCCGGTCCGAGCCCTGCTATCCAGTCGGTCAGTGTTCAGGGGTGACCCAAGCTGTCTCTGTACCAGTGGAGAGGGCAGTATCTATGGTGCTAGGAATGGTCCAGCAGGAGGCCCAAAAGATCCCAGAGCCGCTCGGTCGTCAAGTGTGGCCCCCACCGTGGAGCCCGAGGTAGTAGCTCGGGCAAGGGCCATAGCTTCTACTGCTACATCCTCCATTCCTTCGAGTCTGCTTGTGAACAAGGTTGGGGATGAGGAGGTTCGAGCCGCGACTAAGGCTGTGAATGAGGCATTGCCGGCACTAGTATTAGCTCCTCAGCCTGTCTCCAGGGGCCCTGCGGCAAGTGCGGCAAGGCTGCCTACTCCAGGAGAGAGTAGGAGAGAGGAGGCGCGATGTCGTCTCCCCTTCAAGATGGGTCCGAGGAGCTCTGTCCTCTTGAGCCCCATAATAGCCGAGTGCATGATGGATTTTTCAATCTAGACATACAACCGGCAGGAGATAGCTAGACTGCAGCTGAACGATATCCTCAACACCATCTTCCCCCAGCTTTACTTGTGAGTTATCCCTTTCTTCTCTTTTTTTTTTTGGGTTGACCTTTTTTCATGGTGCAGATCAATGCCGAGGCCCTCTTCATTAGGGGCAGTTGTCAGAACTGGGAGCGGTTGAGTGGCAGCAGGTAGCTGAGATCGAGTCTTTGAGGATCGATCTGAAGGAGAAGGTCGGGGCAAACAGGGTGCTTGAGCACAAGGTCAAGGACCTGGAGGAGCAGCTGCCGATGCTGAGGGGCGAGAAAGGAAACTCTTGGAGGCCCTTGACCTGGAGCGGAGTCACTCAAGGAAAGCTATTGACGATCTCTCCTTCATCGAGAAAAAGCTGAAGTGGTACAGTGCCGAGGCTGATCGGCACAAGGAGGCCTCCCGAGCTACCAAGGCGGAGCTGGTGGCAGGGAAAGAGAAGTTGGCCGCGGTTGAGAAGGCGGCGAAGGTGGCGGCCAAGTCGACAAAAGCTACCAAGTTGGAGGCCATCAAGGCAAGGAAGGGGGCCACCGAGGCCAGGAAAGATGCTAAGGAGGCCATTGCCAAGTTCAAGGCCTTGGAGGAGTTCATCACCGAAATTCATCAAACGGCGTCAAGCTCCTTCTATAAAGGCTTCATGTTCTTGCACGGTCAGATCGAGGCATTTGTTCACGACAAGAATCGCGATCGCCTCAGGTACCCCTCGGCCTCGGACATGGAGCCTGATGAGGAGGTCGTCGTCGAAGAAGTTGTGGCCTCCGAGCTTTCGATGCCAGACGAGGTCGAGCCATGCTAGGTCGGAGCCGTTCAGTTGAAGGTTCTTGAAGGTGGGACCTCTCAGCCTCAAGGCTAAGTAGGGGGCTGGCCGGTGCAGAGTAGTCCTTTCTCTTTTCTTTTATACTTTATTTTCTTTCTGTACTTGGTTGGGGTCACCCGGCATGTCGGCGGCCCGTAAAATGTTTGTAACTGGCTCTTGGTTAATAAAATTTGAACTTTCTTGCAACCCGTCCTTTACTTGGTTCTTCCCTCTTTTTCTCTTTCTTTCCTTCCCCTCCCTCTCTTTCTTTGTTCTTTCTCTTTTTCTTCTTTTCTATCTTTTTTTTTTTTAGATGAGTGGGGAGATCAGAGAAGAGGGTCTCACCTTGCCTAGGGCTTAATTACCAAGCTTTGGTGTTGGCAAGTCGGGCGCAAGGTTCTGGCAGTTGTGAGATGCTGGGCTCGGTGGTTCCTTGGCCGGAGAGCTGGGTCCCGGTCCAAGGTGCTTGAGGGCCAATCTCAGGTCTTGGATGCCTTAGAGCTAGGCTCGAGGCCTTCCTTGCCAGAGCACTAGGCCCCGGTCCAGGGATCGCCTGAGAGCTGGGCTTAGGTTTTTGGTGCCTTGGAGCTAGGCTCGAGGCATTGATAGGAGCTGTTTGGCTTGAAGGTCCCTTGGCCGGAGAGTCGGGCTCCGGTCTTGGGTTGGTTTATCGTAGCTAGGCTCGGAGACGTTGATGATTGAGAGCAGCTTGGCTCGAAGGTCCCTTGGTCAGAGATCTAGGCTCCGATCTTGGGTTGCTTGAGAGTTGGGCTCAGGTCTTGGCACCTCCAGCTGGGCTCAAAGGTATTAATAGGAGCTGGTTGGCTCGAAGGTCCCTTGGCCGGAGATCTAAGCTCTGGTCTTGGGTTGGCATCTCAGAGCTGGGCTCGGAGACGTTGATGATTGAGAGCAGCTTGGCTCGAAGGTCCCTTGGATGGAGATCTGAGCTCCGGTCTTGGGTTGGCATCTCGGAGCTTAGCTCGGAGACGTTGATGATTGAGAGCAGCGTGGCTCGAAGGTCCATTGGCTGGAGATTTGAGCTCCGATCTTGGGTTGGCGTCTCGAAGCTGAGCTTGGAGACATTGGTCATTGAGAGCTGCACGGCTCGAAGGTCACTTGGCCAGAGATCTGAGCTCCGGTGTTGGGTTGGCATCTCGAAGCTGGGCTCGGAGACGTTGATGATTGAGAGCAGCGTGGCTCGAAGGTCCCTTGGCCGGAGATCTGAGCTCCGGTCTTGGGTTGGCATCTCAGAGCTGGGCTCAGAGATGTTGATGATTGAGAGCAGCTTGGCTCGAAGGTCCCTTGGCCGGAGAGTTGGGCTCCGATCTTGGGTTGGCATCTCGAAGCTGGGCATGGAGATGTTAATGATTGAGAAAAGCTTGGCTCGAAGGTCGCTTGGCCATAGAGTTGGGCTTCGATCTTAGGTTGGCATCTTGGAGCTGGGCTCGAGGACGTTGATGATTGAGAGCAGCGTGGCTCGAAGGTCCCTTTGCCAGAGATTTGGGCTCCGATATGGGGTTGGCATCTCGAAGCTAGGCTAGGAGACGTTGATGATTGAGAGCAGTGTGGCTCGAAGGTCCATTGGCCAGAGATTTGAGCTCCAGTCTTGTGTTGGCATCTCGGAGTTGGGCTCAGGGACATTGATGATTAAGAGCAGTGCAGCTCGAAGGTCCCTTTGCCGGAGATCTGGACTCCGGTCTTGTGTTGCTTGAGAGCTGGGCTCAGGTCTTGGTTCCTCGGAGCTGGGCTCGAAGGCATTGATGATGTTTTCCTGCAAGACAGATAGATACTTGCGCAAGGAAAAATCATTATCATTATTATTGATGGGAAACCTTACATTATTGATAGTATCTCTGCAAGTTGGAGGCATTCCACGTTCGAGGGAACCAGACACCGTCGAGATCTTCAAGGTAATAGGCCCCTTGTGAAAGGGCCTCAGCCACCTTGTAAGGGCCTTCCTAGTTCGGTGAGAGCTTGCAGCACTCCCGGGGTTGAGATGCCTCTGCTCGGCGTAGCACCAAGTCTCCGGGTTTGAAAGCTTTTGGCCTGACCCGGGCATTGTAGTACCGGGCTACTCGTTGCCGGTATGCTGCCATTCGTAGCCGTGCTTTAACCCTTGCTTCTTCGAGGAGATCCAGGTTGAGCAGGAGGTGTGCCGAGTTCCGTGCCTCGTCATACTATTGCACTCGTAGCGTGGGCACATCGAGATCGATCGAGATGACCGCCTCGACACCAAAAGCAAGGTTGAAGGGCATCTCGTCAGTTGCCATTCTAGGTGTTGTGTGGTAGGCCCACAGAATACTTCAGAGTTCTTCCGTCCACCTGCTCTTAGCTTGGTCTAGCCTGGTCCTGAGCCCTTGGAAGAAGGTCTGATTGGTCACCTCGGCTTCCCCATTTGTTTGAGGGTGAGCTACAGAGGTGAATCGATGTTGGATGCCATGCTCGATACTGAACCCTTCGAACTCCCGGTTGTCGAACTGTCGCCCATTGTCAATAATGATACATCAGGGGAGTCCGAAGCAGCAAATAATTGACTTCCAAAAGAACTGGCGGACATTGGCTTCTGTGATCCAGGCTAGTGGCTCTGCTTTGACCCACTTGGTGAAGAAGTCGATCACCACCAGCAAAAATCTTTGTTGCCCTGGTGTAGGAGGAAACAACCTCAGGATGTCCATTCCCCACTGGTCAAAAGGCCAAGGGGCTGAGAGCTGGGAGATCGGTGCCGCCGGCTAGAGCTGTATGTTCACGTGGCACTGGCACTTGTCGCACCTTTTAACGAAGTCGACTGCATCGTCCCTCATGGTCTCCTAGAAGTATCCCTGGTGAAGGTCTTTATAAGCAAGTGTTCTCCCTCCCACATGGTTCCCGCAAAGGCCTTCGTGTATCTCTTGGAGCACAAAGGTTGCCTCGGCAGGCCTGAGGCATCTCAAGAGTTGATAGGAGAAGGATCAGTGGTAGAGCTAGCCCTCCATCAGAACGAACCGGGAGGCTTTCTTCTTGAAGAGGGCTGCTTCTACCCGGTCCTCGGGTAAGGAACCATTGGTGATGTACCAGATGTACTAGTCCATCCAGCTCGGCTCGAGGGCGACTTGATGCACCTCCTCTAAGCTTTCATAGCTGGGACCTTCGAGATACTCGACGTAGGCATGTCACAGTGATGAATCTGGCAGGGTCGCGAGCCTGGATAGTGCATCCGCACGTGCATTATCCCCACGAGGGATGTGGAAGATGCTAAAGTGCCGGAAGCCTGCCGTGCTCGAGCAGACCCGCTCTAGGTACTTCATCTCTGGGCATCCCTAGCTTCATACTCTCCGGAGACTTATTCAGCAACCAGTTGGGAGTTGGTGAAGACTTTTAGATTCTGCACACCCAGCTTACGGGAGACTCTTAGACCCACGAGGAGTGCCTCGTACTTCGCTTGGTTGTTTATTGCGGCAAATTTGAAGCGAAAGGCGCATTCCATCATAACCCCATCACCGTTGGTGAGGGTGAGGCCTGCTCCGCTCCCATCGAAATTGGATGCTCCATCCACGTGGAGGATCCAAGGTTCCTCTCCTGGTCCGAGCTATGTTATTGTCTGCTTCGGCTCCTTGGCGAACCCGGTGCACTTGACCACGAAGTTAGCTAGGACTTGGGCTTTCTGTGAGGGCCTCGGTCGATACACTATGTCGAACTCGTTGAGCAACAGGGACCACTTGGCCAATCTCCTGGAAGTTTTGGGTTGGTTGAGTATGGTCCTCAACGGCTGGTCCGTCACAACCACTATTGGGTGTGTTTGGAAATAGGGCCTGAGGCGCTTAGCAGACATTATTAGTGCAAAAATGAGTTTCTTGGAGCGAGTATACCTGATTTTCGCATCACGGAGGATTTTGCTGGTGTAGTATACCGGCTTCTGAGATTTTTCCTTGTCTACGCAGATGAGAACCGAGTTGACAGCTCCTGGTGTAACCACCAGATTGAGCAGGAGCTCCTTGCACTCCTCTGGCTTGGAGAGCAACGGGGAAGAGGCGAGGAGTTTCTTCAGCTCCTCGAAGGATGTTCTGCACTCCTCCATCCAAGTGAAGTCGTGCAACTTGTGCAACGCCTAGAAGAATGGAAGGCAACGTTCAGCCGACCTCGAGATGAATCTGCTGAGGGCAGCGACACGCCCCATTACACACTAGACCTGCTACTTGGAGGTATGGTGCTCCAAGCCAATGATTGCTTGAACGTTTTTTGGGTTCGCTTCGATGCCTCTCTAGGTGACCATAAAGCTGAGGAACATCCTCGCCGCCACCCCGAAAGCGCACTTTGCTGGATTAAGCTTCATCTGAGGTTGCCGCAGGTTATGGAAGGATTCGACGATGTCAGCGATGTGGCTCGAGCTTAGCTTGCTCATGACGAGCATGTCATCCACATATACTTGCATGTTCTGGCCAATTTGGTCCTTGAATACCTTATTGACCAGGTGCTGGTATGTAGCCCTGCATTCTTCAGACCGAAGGGCATCATCCAGTAGCAGTACATCCCCTGGTCGGTGATGAAGGCAGTGTGCTCCTCGTCCTCTAGGTGCATACGGATCTGGTTGTACCCAGAGAATGCATCCATGAAGGAGAGCAGCCTGTGACCAGAGATGGCGTCCACCAGCTTGTCGATCTTCGGCAGAGGGAAGCTGTCCTTCGGGCAAGCTTTGTTGAGGTCGATGTAGTCTACATAGATCCTTCACTTGCTGTTGTTCTTCCTTACCATGACTACATTTGCCAGCAAGCTCGGATACTGGACTTCTCGAACGAAACCGGCAGCTAGAAGTTTGTCAACTTCCTCCTTGATAGCTGCCTGCCTCTCCAGGGTGAAGCTTCTTTTCTTCTGTCAAACTAGCCTGTGCTTTGGGTCAACTCTTAATTTGTGAGTAATGATGTCAGGAGGAATACCTGGAATGTCTGTCGCTGTCTAGGCGAACACATCCGCGCTCACCCGTAGAAACACCAGCAGTTGGGCCCTCTCCTCCTCGGGTAGTGATGTGGAACAAAGCGGGGGAGGATCGCTGGTGAGCGTAGAAGTCACCAGGGATTAGGGTTTGTAGAGGAGAAGAAAGAAGGGGACGAAGGATAATTAGGGTTCACACAGATTTCCTGTGGAGAACAAGCACATAGCTAAGGGCTCACACAGATGCCCTAGGGATCACACAGAACTAAAGAAATATTCATTCATCATTCATTGAAAAAATACGAGAGGGGGTTGGGTATATATAGATTCACCCTAGGGTACATTACTTGAGGGTTAAGAAACTCTGACTTGTGGGCCAAGAAACCCTAGTGGACCGGTCAGCAATTAATGGGCGAACCAATTTGAGGGAATCCTAGATTGGGTTGAGTCCAAAATGGGGCAGCAATTATCTAGTTTTATCCAAATCAATTAAGCCTTCATCTTATTTATTTGAAGAGTCATAATTTGAAGGGACTCTTGGTGCCAATAATTATGCGCAGCAACATTAAGGGGTGCAGAAGGACCAAGAGTCCTTCTACCACATAATCGTATATTCCAGATAAGCCCAAAGAGTTTCTCCCTAATCTCCATGCCCAAATAAATGGGCTTTGACCAGTCAAAATAAAGGAATGGCATGAAATAAAGTGGCTCACAAATGAAAGGTTGAGATGTTTCATTTTTGCCGATAATTGAGATTAAGAGTCCTATTTGAAGGCTCTTAATTTTCTTTTGATGACTTCATTCAAAGCACATTCCCTTGGCCTTTTAATTGACTGGTAAATGACATGTGGCAAGTGGAGAAATTGGCTAGGAACCAGAGAGACAAAGTCTTGTCTCTTGGCATAAGAAGGATCATGACTTTTCAAGATAACACTCCTTCTTCATGAAGGGCCTTATATGATCTGTTATTTGATAGACCAAAGGCTGATGAAGAGCCATATTTGGAACCTCTCCATCTCCTATATATAGCCATCGGTGTTTATGCTGAACAATCATAATATCCTTTCTTTCTTACACTCTTACACTCTGCCACTTTATCCTCCTTGTCTCTTCCTTCCCTTGTTAGGATATAGGTCTTGCCTTAAGACATGTCCACCATTTTAAGACATGGGCTTAGGAAGAGAATTAGGAAGTGATAAAGAGATTAAAGAGAGGTTTAGGAGAGGGCTTAGAGTGTTCTACTGGAGAGCAAAGGTCTGAACAAGGAAGGAGAGGCTGCCAAGGAAGAAAGGTCATTGGAAGAGTCCTAGTGGATTAAGCAACCTACTAAGGAGCGGTTCCTAGGTTCAATTCCTGTGTAGATCACCTTTGAAGGGCATGCACTTGTATGCCTAGTGAAAAGAAAAAGGAATTAGCATTCCAAGTGTTTTCCAAACCTTGTTTGAATGACTTGTTAATTGTAATGGATAAGGGATCTTGGGCTTAGGATTTCTAGTTGTTTGGAGTTTCAAAATGAAAAATTTTGAAATCCATTCTTCCGCTGTGCCAACCAAATCCTATAATTAGATCAATCAATTTTGATTGAATCTAAATGGCTTGGACCTTGACCTACTACTATCTAGATGTGGAATCTAAAGGTTAGACACATTAAAGAATTCGCTAAGAAAGTCAATTATATATTTATTAGGGTCATAGGATCTTAATTGTCTAGCTAATTAATATACTAGCATATGTTAGCTAGCCCAGCTCCTAATGCAATTGGATTGGGTCAGTTAGCTTGCTATTTGGGCTAACCAATTTAAGTAGATCTTAGACTGGGTTGAGTCCTAATTAAGGCAGCAACTATCTAATTTTATGTAGAATTATTTGGGCTTTATCTTGGAATTATAAAAGAGTCCAACATAAGATGGACTCTCGGAGCCATGATTAGCATATGCCAAATTAAGGGGTGCAGAAGGACCAAGAGTCCTTTTGCTGGTCTATCACAAATTCCAAATAAACTATAAGCTCTTCTCCCTTATCTCCTTGCTCAACTGGATGGGCTTTGACTAGTCAAAAGATGGTAAAATGGCATGTGAAATGTGGCATGCAAGAAGAAGGGTCACGTCCCTTTATAATTTGGTGCTAATTCAGAAGGCTAGAGTCCTTCTGTTTGAAGGCATCTAGTTTCTTCGATATTCCTCATGGAATCGCATGCCCCTTAGCCATTATCTGACTGGAGACATACCGTATGGCAAGTGGAGAAATTGGCTGGAAAAACAAAGAGTCACTTATATGTCTCTTGGCACATGAAAGGACATTTCATGATAAGTCTACTAATTCAAGAGACTCCTGCTTGAAGGGTCTTATCAAAGAGTTGAGAAAAAGACTTATATGGTGCCTCTCCCTCTCTATAAATAGGCATCGGTAATATGATGCCAAGCATTCCATTCTGATCCAAAAGAAGTCCCTTTATATTTACTCTTCCTTGTCCTTTTAAGATAAGACTTGTCCCTTTAAGACAAGGCTTATCCTTTTAAGACAAGACTTATCTTTTTAAGATAAGAGCCTAGGAAAAGATATAGGAGGGATAATCAAATTTTGAAAAAGGATTCAGAGAGATCTTTGAGTACCCTGTAGGAGGGTAGGAGTTCCAGCAAAGGGAGAAAGTTTGAAAGACTACTAGAAGAGTCCTAGTCAATTAAGCAAGCTTGGTAGGAGTGCTTCCTTGGTTCGGTTCCTATGTGGATCATCTCTAGAGAGCATACACTTGTGTGTCTCATGGAAATTAAAAAGTATAGCATTCCAGGTATTCTTCTATAATTCTAAAGTTTTGATTTATTAGTTGTCATGGTAAAGTGGTCCTATGTTTTAGGGTTCCGGCCGATCAGGGTTTCAATATTGAAAATTTGAAACCCAGCCTTCTACTATGCCTGCCCAGAAACCAATAGTGGTATCAGAGCCATCTTGATGCATGCAATTAGTAATCACTTTAGTGTTAATTGTTTGCTTTGCTTTGACTCTTGCATGATTAGTTCATATTACATATGTGATATGTTTTGATCCCAATAACTGCTTCGGATTGGGTTAGCCATCATGACTGTCCGGTCATAAGAGCTAAGTAGGGTTTAAAGGCCCACTCTTCCTATTTAATGGGGTCTCCTATGGTGTGTTGGGGTGCCTCTGTGGCCTTATCCCATGAATGAGTGAGGTGAATGGATGGTTGCTTTGAATCATGCTATAATTATGCATATTAAGGTTACTATGCTTATTTGTTGAAATATGTGTCATGTTAATATGGTTAATTAGGATGTGTTTAAGACCATCAAAGCTCTCATAAAAAATATATTTAGTCGTAGTGTAAGTTAATCATGATGCAAATCTGATTAGGGTTTGATCAATCGATTAGTGTCTAGGCAAGTGGTTCTAGGAAGGTAAGGGAATAAGGTTTTTAATTGGTTCCATTGTCTGACCTGGCCAATTCAATTGGTGTTTAAGACAAGCAATAGGGGGACCCCCTCATCTCTTCCACTTACCTGGCCAATTTGGTCATATCTAAATCCTAAATTGGAAATGCTAATTGATTAAGCATACTACAAATTGCCTTCACGATAAGCCAAATCCATGTCAAAAACTATAGTCGGTTTGTTGTGATTGACATAATTTCTACTCTAAGGTTTGATATGATATTTGTCTTGGTGCATTTTATGGTTTATGGCATGATTGGTGGTATTACTTTGTTGTGATTGACACAAAGATAATATTTATCAAACATGGTCGTATAGAATTGAAGGGTCTAACTAAACTAAGACATTATAGTTTATTATGATTGATACAAGGCTATAAGTGTCCCGAAGGTATGTGTTATATTGAGATTTGCATGAGTTACAATTAGAAAGGGGTTTTCCTACCCTTGAACTCATGGATGTTTGTTGTGATTAACACAAGGCATTCATGAGAAATTAGGATCTTAACCCTACTAAGGAAGCCCTAGCAAGGTTTCTCGCTTACCATAGTTGAGGGTTTTGGTATTCGAAAGAAAATAGTGGGAGACATAATTAGATGCAAAAGTCCTTGTCTAATTGTGAATATCATCATGAGTGGTCTGCTTATAGTTGTTCTTTAATTTAATGTAGATTTTTATATTATGGCTTCTACTTTTTCACCGTGGGCCTTCTTGGATGCCAACAAGTTGACCGGTCCAAATTATATGGACTGGTTAAGGAACCTAAAGATTGTATTAGCTCAAGAAAAGATTGCTTATATCCTTGATTCTCATGACCCATATCCGGTAGGAGAGGATTCTACTAAAGAGGAAAAGGCTATATATAAATATAGCAGAATGATAGCATGACTGTCAAGTGCATCATGTTAGCCTCTATAAGCAACGAGTTACAGAGGCAACATGAGAAAATAGAACCTCAGTCCATATTACTCAATATTAAAGAGCTTATGGAGAGCACAGTCAAACTACTTAATATGGGACATCGAAGTAGTTGTTCCGAGCACGGATCAGTGAGGGCTCTTCTATTCAAGTACATGTCCTCAAGATATTGACCTGATCACTTGATTAGGTCAATTGGGGTTTGTGATGGATGGAGAGCTTAATCAAGAATTGATCCTGTAGTCACTCCCAGATTCCTTCTCATAGTTTGTCATGAATTACCACATGAACAAACTAAATATGTCATTGTCTGAGCTACTAAATATGCTTAATACTGTAGAGAGCCACTTTAAAGGTGATAAGGCTTAGCTTTTTCTGGTTGATTGAAGGAAGAAGCAAGTAATGTGGAAGGGTTCAAAATGAAAGAGGAACCTTAAAAGTAGCTTCCAGAAGAGAAAGAAGGCAAGGAAGCCCTCTATTGATAGGACATGTATCACTGTGGGAAGCAAGGGCACTAGAAGAAGAATTGCAAGTTATATCTTGAATATCTGATGCATGATGTTGGTGGAGCATCAAATGGTTTGTACATGAACAAACAAACCTATCATTGAGTTCTTCAGCTTTTGATTCATGGATATTAGATAATGCATGTGGGTCTCATATCTGCAAGTCATTGCAGGGGTTACATAGACCTAGAAGCTTGAAGAAGGGTGACTTCGAGCTATTCAGCATGAGTGGTGAACTCATTCAGGCTGAAGGTATTGGCACCTATTTGTTGTTATTGCTATCAGGCAATATTCTTGAATTAAAAGATTATTATTATGTACCCAACATTATAAAAGAATATTATTTCCATACCTTTGTTATTGAAACAAGGTTATGAAATAAATTTGTCAAGCCATGGGTGCTTGATTTTCTTTTTAAAGATATTCTTTGGTTGTGGTACATTTGTTAATGGTCTTTTGATTCTGTCACTCAATGATGAGGTTATACTTGTTGAGAACAAGAAAAGAAAGAGAGATGATGTGATTGTCACTTATCTTTGGATTGTTGTTCGGGTCATATTAGTGTTTCTAGGATAAACAAGTTGTACAAAGAGAATTTCTTTGAACCTTTTGATCAAGAATCATTAAGAACTTTTGAGTCCTATCTCATGGGTAAGATGACCAAGTCTCCATTCACTGGACTTAAAGATAGGGTAACTAAGTTGTTAGGTCTAGTACACATAGATGTGTATGGTCCTATAACAACCCAGGCTAGAGGAGGATACTCTTATTTCATTAGTTTTACTGATGATTTATCAAGGTTTGGATATGTATATCTTATAAAACACAAGTTTGAAACCTTTGATAAATTCAAAGAGTATCAAGCAAGGTTGAGAAACAAACTAGGCATAGTATTAAAATCCTTCAATCTGATCGAGGAGGAGAATACTTGTCTAGTGAATTTCTCGATCATCTTAAAGATAAAGGCATTCTCTTTGAATGGACTCCTCCATACACACCACAGTTAAATGGTGTAGCAGAATGGAGGAATCGTACCTTGTTGAACATGGTACGGTCAATGATGTGCTTCATAGATCTTCCATTATCCTTCTAGGATTATGCCCTAAAACTGTTGTCTACTATTGAACAGGGTTCCATCAAAGGCAGTTAAAAGTACTACATATCAATTTTGGAAAGGGAAAAGGCCAAATCTTAAGTATTTTAAGATTTGGGGTTGTCTTGCTGATGTCAAGAATGTTTTTAGACATTATCTAAGTGCTAGGGCAGATAAGTACAGGTTTGTAGGATAACCTAAAGAAGGTATGGGTTACCTTTTCTACTACCCTACTGAGCAAAAGGTATTTGTCAGTAGGCCTACCACATTCTTGGAAAAGGAGTTTGTCGAGGAAGAGGGTAGTGGGAGGATATTTAAACTTGAAGAAGCTCAACCTACACCTGAAGTAATTTCTCAACCAAAATTTTCTAAGGTTTTGGAATAACCACAACACATGCCTCCTCTTTATAGCCCAGAGAGAGTGCGAAGTGCACCTCTCAGATATGGTTTTATCATCAAGAATGACAATGAAGCCAGTATCATACAAGATGATGATCCTATGACTTATATGGAAGCTGTCATGAGCAAAGACTCTAATAGATGGCTGGAAGCCATGAGATCCGAGATGGACTCCATGTACTCTAATCAGGTTTCGACATTAGTAGATCCACCCGAGGGAGTAAATCCAATTAGGTGTAAATGGGTCTTCAAGAAGAAGATTGGAGTAGATGGTTCGGTATAGACCTACAAGGCTAGGCTGGTGGTAAAAGGTTTCAGACAAAGACATGGTATTAACTATGATAAAACTTTTTCACCAGTAGCGATGCTCAAGTCCATTCGGATATTGCTTGCCATAGCTACATACTATGACTATGAAATCTAGTAGGTGGATGTAAAGACTACTTTCCTTAATGGATATCTTGAGGAAGAAGTCTATATGACATAGCTAGAGGGGTTTGTCTCAAGTGAGAGACCAAACAAAGTATGCAGGCTTAAGAAATCCATTTATGAATTGAAGCAAGCATCGGGGAGTTGGAATATCCGCTTTGATGAAACAATTAGAGAGTTTGGTTCCATCAAGAATGTTGATGAACTATGTGTGTATAAGAAGACAAGTGTGAGTGCCCTTGTTTTCTTGGTTTTGTATGTTGATGACATACTCAACATTGGAAATGATATATCAATGTTGCAATCGGTCAAGTCTTGGCTATCAAAGCAATTTTTCATGAAGGATTTGGGAGAGGCATCCTATATAATGGGTATAAAGATCCGCAGAGACAAATCTAATAGGATGCTTGGCTTATCCCAATCCAGGTATATTGACTTAGTGTTGAAGAGATTCAATATGGAGGGAAGTAAAAGAGGTTACTTACCCATGAGTCAACGCATACATCTCTCCAAGAAGATATCTCCTAAGACATCAAGAAAGAGATAGAAGATGAGCATGATTCCTCATGCTTCGACTGTAGGATCAATTATATATGCCATGTTATGTACAAGGCCTGATGTTGCTTATGCCTTTGGCATAGTAAGCAGGTTCCAAGCTGATCTAGGAAAAGATCATTGGAAAGTTGTTAAAAATATTCTTAAGTATCTAAGAAGGACTAATGATGTTTTTCTAATTATTGCCCCCTAGATCGCCATGGCCCATGCTCTAACGTGCATGTGTACATCGGGCTTCCTCTAGGCACTTAGTCCTCTCTTTGGTAAACTCCTTGGTTGGTATATCCTGCAAAAAAGAGGAGACCTAGGCCAGGGATTCCGGCGAGGACACTCCAATGATCAAGTTAGTTAGGACAATCAAGGAGAACATAGCCTTTATGATGGAGATCCCTGAAGCTCTCCATCTAGAGAAATAAAGACAAGTTTTGAGAGATAAAAAGTGAGTGGAAATGGAAGTTAGAGAGCTGGGAAGTTCACTTCCCTAGGTTCATCGCTTGTTTGCCCTAATTTTCATACCAGTTGGCTCCCTCCGTTCAACCCCCTTCTTTTATTTTATTGAGAGAAATGGCCCAGACCAAGCTTAGGGCTTCATTGGGATGTCACTTTCTCGGTACCCTCTTTTTGCAGGGTTTTCTTCTATTAGTGGCTTCCCCCTATCAAACTGATCATTATAAGGAGATCATTCTATTGGGGGGATTAGCTAGTGGGATGCAAGTCCTGTCTCTCTATTAGAGCAGTTTTTCATGGGTGGCGCGGGTGCCATACCGTAGAGCCCTGAGCCATGGTGTAGCATTTCCATTCCCGGAGGGACCATCAGAGTGTTGTAAGGCCTGGGGTCTTAATTGGATACTCCTCTTAGAGGAGGCGCAAGTGGCATGTCATGGGAACTAAAGCCTCGATTGCACGGTGGAGGGTGTAGATGGCACGCTGCACGGCTTGAAACTTGGTAAAGCATGTATCGCACAGAGGATGCAGGTCGCATGTCGCATAGCCTGGAACCTCTTGTAGGGCACACTCCACCCTCTGAAGATCATCGGTAGTCTAGAATTTGATGAGGGATGGGGGGTAGGACCATTATCAAGCTGAGAAGTCACTAGGGATTAGTGTATCACTATAATCTTAATTTATTTTTTTCTTTTCTAAGAAGGTGGTGAAGGAAACAATGGGGTTGAAAGACAGGGGTTTGGATCTCATGGACTTTGGGACTCATACTCACAGAGAGACCTCTCACCTTTAGGGCATCCCACCTACCTAACTACATAGAGCCATTAGGGTGAATCTCAAAGGACATGAAAGCGGTAAGAAAGATGGAATCAAAGGGGGGATAACTTGACATGATGCGAAGCAACATGTCCGGGGTTGCACCTCTTGTGCGCTCTTTACGGAGCGATTGTTTTGTACCTCATGTGCTTGCGGAGCGATTGTTTTGCACCTCACGTGCTCTCTTTACGGAGTGATAAGTGGGCCTCTCACCCTCTCCATACGGAGCGAAAAAAGAATCTCTTTTCTAATTTTTTTTCTTCATTAGAATTCAAATTTCTATACATGAAGGGTGATGTGGGACTAGGATGATATGATGCATGCTAATAAGGAAATGTTTTTTTTGTGATTTTTAAGTTTTTTTTATGGAGTTAAGGATTCCCGTAGACAAGCAGAAATGTAGATCTAGGGATTCTATAACAATAAGAACTTCTAACAAGCAAATTGGCCCCTAAACAAGAATAATGAGAGGACCCCGGGATTGAGAAATCCCGTAGGACTTAGCTCTTAGAATAATATCGACTTAGGAGTTTAGGGATGCAAACCTTAATAAACTCTGATGCGCTCGATGCCGAGTTCACTCGCTCTTGCGAATGTGGCCTAGAGGATCAAGCCTTCAATCCTGCGGGTTCACCGGCTTTCTATCCGATGGTTGCAAAGGCAAGGGAGACCGAATCCATTGTCCATGGTACCTAGAGGACCTACGAGCAATCAAAAGAAGGGTTAGGAACCATCAAAAAGTAAGTAAGAAGTGAAGGGATGAAAGTTGAGAATGGTGGAGGATATGGTTCTTCTTGCTAGGCACCCAGATGGATCTTCCAGATGGTTTCTGAACTTGAACAATGGTTGGTGGCTTGGAGATAGTAACTCAGGGCCTCACACCCCTCGACGCCCGAAGGTGAAGGCACTCTCTCACGGAGATCCAAGTCTAAGAGACAAGGGCTAGAAGAAAATTCTTCAAGATTTTTTTCATTTCATAAGCATTAACATTACATGGGAGGGGTAAGGCCCTTTATATAGGCACCTTAAGACCCATTCAAAATTTAAATAAAAACACTACAAGTCTTCATGAAGAGGGCACCCAAAATTTAGATTTTCCTCCATGGAATCCTCTCTTGGCCGACCAAGGTGTTGATGGCTTGATGGCATGGCTTGATTTGAGGCTTGAAACATGGATGTTGTCTTCTATAATTGAATTGGCGCCCATGGGTAAATGATTTTCTTCCATGGCTAATCAAACACTTTAGGAAGAAGGCTTGATATGGGGCTTGCAACAAGGATCTTGTCTTCCCACATCTTCTAGATTTGAATTGGCACCCATGGTTAATGAATTTCTTCCATGGTTGACCAAGCACTTTGGGAAGAAGGCTTAATATGGGGGCTTGAAGCAAGGATCATGTCTTCACATATCTTCAACTCCTATGACCTTCCTTAGCCGCCCATGGCTTCTTTGGAAGGAGTCTTGATAGGGGGATGGAAAGGAGGCCTGGATCAAGAGATGTTGTCCACAAAAATCAGCATTTCCTTCGTGCCTTGGCCTCCCACTTGTCATGGTGATGTGGCACCACATGGGATGGATGACGTGGTGCTCTAGGACTGAAGTAGCATCCTTCAAGGAATGGGAGTAGGCTTGACCTATTAATAATTGGACTATACTTCAATGACCACTCCTTCGAACAGGCTTGGGCCCAATCTTCAAGTAGACTCGGGCTTGGACCAATTCAACTAAATATAAGACCCATTGACCCAAATTGATCTAATTGGTCAAGGAACATGACTAAAACAAAAATTAAAACTAAATACATGACTCAAAATTAAAATGTTCAGGCTTGAAGCCATATTACAGGACCCAATCAATTGAAAACCCTAATTCGAGATCCATAGTGGGTTGGGAAGCCTCTGTCTGATCCTGGTGCCTGCACCAATTCTCCTGGGGTGGGAGGAACTCGACCATATTGAGTAAGGGTTGATTTGGCTTTGGTACTTCTCCAGAAGGTCAGGGTTGAGGTGCTGAAGTCCTCCCAGGTAATCCGTGAATCATCGAACTCCGGTTGGCCTTTCCATCCGACCAAGTAATGTTGATAGCCTTTGCCCCTGGTGGTGATAGCTTGATCATCCAAGACATGCTCAATCCACTCTCCTCTCTTATGTAAAATTGGTGGTGGACACTCTGGGTCGGGTTCACTCTCAAATGAAAGGTCAGGCCTAAATGGCTCGCTGCGTATATTTGCTGGTTCCCTATACTCAACTAAGCCCGAGATATTGAAAGTCGAGCTAATGCCATAATCCGTGGGTAGCTCAAGCACACAGGCATTAGGGCTAACTCTCCTTATCACTATAAAAGGGCCAGCTCCACGAGCATAAAGTTTCTTAACGGTTCCTGGTGGAAATCGTTCGGCCTAAGCCTAATCATTGCATAATTTCTTATTTCATATTCTTTGGCTTGCTTTCAGGAATTAGCCAATTTCTTGTATTAGGTTGATTTTTGGGCTAATTTCCTTATGCATACCTTTAATATGCAGTGCAAATGATTTTGCGGACTCTGAGACACACACGACACTTGACAAAAAGTAGACTCAACTATGTATTTCTGTTGAGAGGAATTTTATTAGACTCTCTAGGGCCTAAACCTAACAGATTATTGACTCTCTAGGTTTGACCCTGGTTTGGTATGCACATGAGAATTTATCATGGGTTCCTAGCAAATGCCATAAGGTCTTCCAAAAGTAGGTCGTAAATGGGATGGGCATGTACTTGGTGATCTCAATAAAACATAACCTAATGGCTTTAGAAACATGTGCAGACCCAGGAAAGGGTAGGAAATAGGAATCAGAGTCTTGGAGAAATCTATGGAAAACATAGGATAGACCTTGGTTATTCAAGATGACCTTTAGATTTGAATATTGATCTATGGGTGTCATAAGGTCAAATTGATGTATGGAGAATTTGGTCATTGTAAGTGCAAATTTTTCATGAAAGGAAGACTTGGTCAGTTCCAGAAAAAGGTTATCAACTAGGGTTAGAGGAATGAACTCTTTACAAGGGAGCTGAATGAGGTCTTGGGTTCAGGCTAAAGGAGTAAGCTTTTCTTGAGGGCATGACTTACAGGAACCAAGTCCTCACTAATTTCCTGTTGTTCTGATGTTTCAGAAATAGGCTTAACACTCTTATCTTCTACAATGATTTCCTCAGGTAAGGTACTAGAGTTCTCCTTCTCAAAGTTTTCTCCTTCATATTCATCTACCAAACTCATGTCAGCCTCATATACTTCTATCATAAGTTATAATTCTTCCACCTTTAATTATTCTTTCAGTATGGCTTCATTCTGGTCAACTAATCCTGGGTTGGCCATACCTAATTCCTTTTAAATGCCATCCTTCTGGGTTGGAGGTGATATAGATCAGGGTTGATTAACAAAAGTCTGGTTCACACTAGGTGTCGGACTAATGGGGATATGATTCAAGCTAGCATATGTCAGATTTAGGTCCAAAATACTTGATCTAGCATGCCTCAAGGACCTCTCATAGTTTTGGGCTACTCGGTAGGCTTGCTCCAAATTATAAATATTATGTCTAAATAATTATCCTTGGATATCTTCCCTCAAACCCTCTTCAAATCGGATTAGGATATCATATGGATCCATATTCACAATATAGCATATTAGATGCTCGAATCAATCAATATAATTACTGATTGATCCATTACCTTGGGTCAACCTCTCTAAGTAGTCTAGGAGATTTTGTTGGTAGGATGCAGGGATACACATTTCACGAAGCATGCTCTTCATTCCTTTCCAGGTCCTAATGGGTTCGTGTCTCTTGTACGCCCTCCTTCCCTGAAATTGTTCCAATAAGACTCAACTGGACCCCATAGCTGCACTCTGGCAAAGCTAACCTTTCCATCCTCAGATATTTTATTCCATAAAAAATAATCATCCATATCTTCCTCTCAGGCAATGTAAACTCGAGGATCAAGGCTGCCTCAAAATGAGGGAGCTTCTGTCCTAATGTTCCTAATGGGTCTTTCCTCTAATTCAACCAGGTACGGGTATGGGCTTCCAGGGCTAGGCTCATGAGCACGATCATGATAATAGGCTCTTGGACCAAGGGAATTTGGCCTAGAGGATTTGAATTTAGCATGGTCCTTGCAGGCTTCTGCCTGTGCCTCTACTTGGGCCATCTTTTGCTCCAATTGGGCCAGTTGTTCACTGAGGGCCCATAAGTGGGCTTCGAGGTTTGACCCCATGATTACATTGGATAGTATAAGGATGGATGGGCTAAAGGACTCCTAATCTAGACTAGACATGCAACACACAATGCATGGTACCACGGTTTGCTATACCTATGAGTCTAAATAGAATGGGTTAACTTAAATGAACACAGCACAACAACTAGCCCTTTCACCGACTAGGTATGAGCTGGGAGTTTGGGAGGGCCCCCTTGCTTTCCCAAGGACCCAATTAAGGAATCACAACACCGTTTAGGTCATTTGACGCTAAACCTCTTGCCTTAGACACCAGCTTCCCGGTACTAATTGAAGGGTTGCATGCACTAGCTTCCCTAAAGTGGTTAAACCCGACTCATGGATGTCCCTAATCTATTAGGTTGCTACAAGATTTTAGATTAGGTTTGGATTCAAAATGCATGAGTGGTTGTTTTTGGGCTAAGGAAAGGTAATGACTTCCTTCCCTTATCTTATGATATTGACGCACTTAGGTTAATTTTGAAAATGATGGCATACAAATGATCTAATGAAATGTATCCAAGTTCTTTTTTTTTTTTTTGAATTTTTGATGTATGATAGCAGAAAATAAGATGCTAGAAATAACAAAATATAAACCTAAATGCAAAATTAAACTATATGAAAACCAAAGTATGATGAATTGCACATGCTGGAATTTCATAGCAGAATTTTTTCTCAGATGGTAATCAGCCATGTAGGAAATCTACAAACTAAAATAAAATTTAAAAAAATTCTGGATTATGCAGAATAAAGAAAAACAAAAATCATCAAAATTGGAGGTTCTTACAAACAGAAATAACTAAAACAACATGCCATGTACAGGGTTGCTAAATTTTTAAAGATGCTGAAAACAAAAGATGCAAAACATTTTCTTAAAGATCTAAACCTATCTCCTTGTGTTCCCCTTCAAGGGTCAATCACATCGGCACCCCTACACACCATAGGAAATCCCTGTGGAATGCGTGAAAGATTGTGCCCTGAAAGCCAATTGAAATATTGTATTTCTATCCCAAAATCAATGAATTGACATTATTATAATAAAGGCATTATTTTCATCATACGCTATGTCTTTATGATTTTATGACGAACCCCATAGATTAGGGCTATGGTTCTAGGGTTATGATTAGATCATACCAGTGAGACCTAAAGCCTTAAAATCCTAATCTAAAATATTCCTAGTCGATGGGATATTGAGTTGGGGATCAATATTTTCGGCATGACCAGCACATCCTATATATGCTTTGTGATGAGGGTGACTGATCTCACAGTCACTTATGTTTGACACTAATACTAGGATATGAGTGTTCATTAGAGAATGAGTTCACTGAATTGATCCAGATTGAGAATATCTAATGGAACCTTATCTGTTTGTCAATAGATAATTCTCATAGTGGGAGTAGTGCATGTGGTCCTTTGACCTGAGACTACCATGGTACCTTATATATATGAATCCATACTTTGGTTCGCAATCAATCATGACACTGAATCATGCACGAGGTGATACTGGGTATGGTGGATTGTATATGGAGGTTGTGAGTAGGTCAACAAGGAATTGATCAGCCCTAGTAAGTGGAAATTGCATCCAGCTAATTTCGATCAAATGATGGATTCAGGAAATCTTTGATCAAAGTATGAAATTAGAGTTAATTTCTAATGGTTCATTAATGAATCATCATTATAAAGATTGAGCTACGGATAAATATGAAATTTGATTTGACAAGTATCCATATTCATAATCATATTCGGGATGCAAGTTGATCAAAGGACTGAATTGCTCGGTAACTCACCACTGAAGGGTATTTTGGTAATTCCACCAAAATTCCACATCTTCCGGGTAGACATGATATGTTAGTAGATGTCAATCTTGTCTTGTAGGTACATGATTGAATTATGGTAATTCAAATCAGTTAATTAGAATTAGATTCTAATTGACCGAGTCGAGCTATTTTGAGTTGACCTAAATCGGCTTAGTTGAGATCTAATTGAATTAAGTCAAATAGCACTCGGACCTACTGCTGGCTAGGTATGGAACCCAATGGGTCACACACAAAAGAGAATTGATGAAGGATTTAATTTGGAATTAAATCATGTTTGCAGGATAAACACACTAGCATGTGTTGCAGACCAAATTTCTATTCGAATCAGATTCGAATTTGGTTCCGAATTGGGCTTAATTGGGTTCTAATTTAACTAGATTAAGGTCTAATTTAAATTTTAGAACATTGGGCTAACCCATGGCTGAACCCAAGTGAATCAAGTGCACTGAGAATCTCTCTCCAAGCCACCCACACCCTTCCTCACCCGCGCGCGCCAAGAAGAAGAGTCCACGTGCGTGTGGACTCCTTTTCAAGCGCGTGGGAAGGACATTCCATCAAAGAAAAATCAAGAAAAGGAGCGATTTGGATCCTTGTCTAACATCCTTGGATCTGGATCTGATGGCCAGAAAAAATAAGGAGAAAGATCCGTCATTTTTCGGTCGCAAGTCCGTCTTCAAAAGTCGCGATTCTTCCTGAAGTTATTCCGAGAGTCCTCCTCATCGAAAAAATAAAAATTAAATTTGAGAATCATGATTTTTGGTTAAGGGGACGCATGAGAAATGAGGGATCATGATTCCTAGGGTTTCAGAGGGTTGCGATGTTTTGAGAAAATGCCGTTCTTAAATCTATAAAAGGGTTTGGGTTCTCGGGGATTTCTTTCAGATAATCAAATACAGAGATCATATTCCACTCCTCCTCTCCAGAATACTCCTTCCCTTTATGCTTGTTGGGTATTGTTTCCCTTATAGAGATAACCACTATCGAAACTCTGACCCAAAAAAAGAATAAGAGGAAGGTCTTGAACGGTAAAGGAAAGGGAAAAGGAAGGGCCTGTTCTTCTTCTTTACTTTCTTGAATTAAGACTTTACTTGTCTAAATTTCTTCTTCCAATTCAATTCAAGAAAAGGAATTCAAGAAAGGAAGTTCAAGAAAAGAATTCAAGAAGCAGAAAGAAGGAAGAAAAGAAATTTTCAAGAAAGAAAATTTCAGCCTAAAAGTCCAAGAATTGAATTCTTGAAAAAGAATTCAAGAAGAGGAGCCAAGAACAAGAAATTGTTGTCTTCATCTTTTTCTGTGTGGATCACCATTGGAGGGTGAACATTTGGGCACCTGGTGGAGATTTAAAGTTTGGATTTTAGCAATACAGGTTAGTACTTTAATATGAGTTTAAATCTTATATATACATGTTATATGTTTTAATTCTTTTAAGGAGATCTTGTGTTAAGGGTTTGGTGAAGATTTCATAAAGATAAAATTTTGAAATCTATGTTTCCACCTTTCCACCAAACCCTACAGTGGTATCAGAGCCTCCTTATTAAGATTAAAATATATATGCTGATTTTTAGATGCATATGTATATAAGTAACATATGATATTGTATATGTTTGATGTAATGTCACCAATTAAGGTTTTCACTCAAACCCTAATTGTTGTAGAGATATGTTTAGACATCTAGTCATCATACTGAAATAAGGTTGCCCTGGTATAATGGTGGATCCATTATGTGGTAAATGGTTGTCCTAGTATGATGACACACTAATCACATATTTGTGTTAATTATGCATATATGTTTGATGTATGCCACTAATTAAGGTTTTCACTTAAACCTTAATTTGTATAGAGATATGTTTAGCCTTCTAGTCATCATACTGAAATAAGGTTGCCCTGGGATAATGGTGGATCCATTATGTGGTAAATGGTTGTCCTAGTATGATGGCACACTATGGCACATATTTGCTAGGTTATATAAAGAATGTGCTTTGTTTTAATAAAGCCCTCTTTAAAAACATATTAAGTTGTAGTGTCATATACCAAAAGCAAAAATAATCAATATGATTAGTTTATCATTCGGTGTCTAGGAAAAGTTGTTCATGATCGGTAAAGAGGACGTGGTTTTTAATTGGTTCCGTTGACTGACCTGGCCAATTCTTATTGGTGTCTAAGGAAAGCAACTGGGGGACTCCCACCACTCTCCCACTTTCCTGGCCGATAAGATTAACTTAATTATTGATTGATATGCTTAGTGTAATATTCACTACATCTGGCCTTCCTTCATGCCATGTCATTATTATGTTATGATCCATATTAGGTTTGTTGTGTACACACAAGGCCTTTTATGGTGACTAACATAATTTTGGCTTGGTACATTTGATGTTTATGGCATGATTTAATATAATACTTTGTTGTGTAAACACAAGGGTATTATAATTAATATCATGACTATATAGCAATAAAGGGTCTAACTTAACTAAAATATTATAGTTTGTTGTGTACACACAAGGCTATTAATATTTTAGAGGCCAAGATAAGTTGAGAATTGTATGAGTTACAATTAGAAAGAGTTTTCCTACCTTTGAACTTATATAAGATTTGTTGTGTACACACAAGGTCTTTTGTAAGGAATTAGGATCTCAACCCTACAAAGAGAACCAATTAGGGTTTTCTCGATCATCATATGGAGGGTTATGATGCTTGATAAAATAGTGGGAGACATAATTAAGTTAAAGTCCTAATTTAATTATGTTTTGTCAACATTGGTTGTTTGCT